>OY986056.1:27547544-28147544 GCA_963920205.1 Stenodema calcarata | reverse complement strand
GCGGTTAGTGGGAGTTGAATTATTTTGACATTTTATGTCTTTACTCTGGCACATAACTCAAAAACCGTTACACAAAAGCGTTACACGAAATCGTCACGAAAATTTCTGATGATTTTCGCTTACAACCGATTCGTTGCTACGGAACTTTATCTTCGCCAGTTATCATCGTACAAAAATCGTTCACCACTCGTTGGATAGCTCTCGATTTACCTAACCATATTACGTTAACCACTGCGGAGTGCGTGGCCGACAAGCTGCGGTATGAGCGTGATTGTTTAAATAATTGTTTACACACAGGTGATCATTCTCAATAATTTATAATATAATATAGGCAATAATATTGTCTATATTATATTATAAATTATTCGTATAGACAATAATATTATTATTGTCTATACGAATAATTTATAATAAATTTGTAGGGTTCATCATAAATTTTATGATGAACCCTACAATTAAGTATAACAACTACGCTACTGGGGTAGGTGATGTAGCATTGTTCGAAGGTTCTTGAATCACTTCTTTAAAGACATAAAATGTCCCAATGTGTTGCAGACTCGTATGCAAGCATTTAATTCTCGACTGTATCAACAACAGGATGGAGTTGACATTCTTTTGACATTTTCATGTCTTTGCTTTGGCACATAAACTGAAACGGGAAAAATTTGTTTCCTTGATTCACCCTTTCCCTCAGATCACGTCAGAACACAAGCGACAGGCGGGCCACTACGTCAGACGCACCTATGACGCACGAGCGTATGACGTCATACGGCTGGCCGGAGGCCAATTAGTACGTCATAGCGTATGACGTCAGACGGCTGGCAGGAGGCCAACTAGTACGTCACAGCCTATGCCTTAAGAGCCTATGACGTCAGAGGGCTGGCTGGCTAGGTGATCGGGTTTTAATAAGCCTCTGGAATTCCGCGCCTTCATTTTGCATTCATTTACATCTTCACGTTGAAAAATCCTTCATCTTGTCGCTAATTTTAGTTTAACACGCCATTTGTTCTATTTTAGAAATATCAAATTGTAATTTGTTGGCCAAAGTAAACTCTACACGAGTTCATATATATCGTAATTGCGTACCTATAATTCATTGAGCTATTTGTTGAAGACATATCAGGAGTAAAGCAATACAATAGAGAACTATAATAAGCTCAATATAAGGGATAATAAGTAAACTGTTCGTTTTGGGGTGTAAATTTGCACTAAGTGGTTACAACTAATGACCATAAATACTAGTTGTTGCAGATCAACCAGGAAAATCCTGTTTTACTAGGAGACCTCTTCTCGTCAGGCAGAAATCGGATCATGTATGACATGCTGAAAAATATATGTCTAGAGGTGTAATATAATATATCCATATTATTATTGTAACATATTATGTCCAAAGGTTTTGTAAAAATCTGTCCTCGCTTAAGTTTTTAGAATAGATTTTTGTAAAATATTGAGTGGATATAGTACACTTAAACCATTTTAAGATTCTGCTATGAAAGGTAAACTTCAAATTTCTAGGGGATAATCTTGTTTAGATATCTATATAATCTGAGAAACCAAAATCTCGTTAATGTGTATTTTCATTCAAGGCCTACCAAGCCTATGAAAAAGCATATCCAATTTCCTATTAGCCAATTTAAGTCCCAGTGAGAACAGTTTCGACTCAGTTATAGTGCGCCCATCTTCTCGTCTCCATGTACATTTGAAACTCAAAATAGTACTTTTGTACGTGAATCATCTTATGGTCAGTATATAGGTTCAGTTTACGATCACATCAACGGCATCCGCGTATCAAATGATGTGTCTCTTTTCCCCTTGTCCACTACACACGTAATAGATCAACTTTGCAGTTTTCTATTTCTATGGTCAACGCTACTTTAAGAGTTCTGAAGGCAGTGGGTCATTAAACTTTTCACAACATGTCAGTCGCAACGAATCGATTGGAAAACAGGAGTCAGGATGACTTGAATTTTACGAAGCAGCACAAAAGCGTGTGTTTAGAGATCAAGACGACGGTAACGTTACGCGAAATGAATTCAACTCACCGCAACGTACATCGTACGCCTAAAACGTTTTGTAATCTAAGTGTAGTTTTTAATTAAAAAAAAATTGTGAATGATCCCGTGTATTTAGTCAGACAATTAGTTACAAAGTGCTGGAAAATATTATGAGAATTCAATGATACAGAATTGATATCACGTACCTACTCGCTGCCCTGAAATCGGCAGTGTTCGGAATTACGTTCCGATTCCTATCACAAGATCCATTTCAGAACGGGGGTAATGAAATGAATACAGAGAAGTGAAATCTCCCTTTCAAAACGACACCTAGATTAGAAAATAACCGTTAGAATCCGAAGTAACTGACCATGTGGAAATGTCTCGGTCGCTCCGTTTGCGCATAACGAATCATCTTGCAGACCCCAAGTTCTCTTCTTAAAACTCACCAAAACAATGAGTTCGCTTCACATGGAAGTTATCTATTATCTTACTTGTAGAACATAATTATTACGATGGGTCGTGACATTGTTTCTCCCACACCACCAGTAAATAAAAATTGTTATTGAACATAGGAGAATATGAACAAAAAAAAAAAAAAAAAAAAACTGTGAGGCATTGCTTCCTGGTCTATCAAATTGGCAGAAGCATGCGGACCAGAAACATCTAAATCAAATGAACACTAGCGACCCAGACCATTTTGAACAACTGGTGTTCCATTTATGCGGTTCTTTCCTCCTATTTTAAGGAAAATACATACAAGTATGAATGAATGAATGAAAACATGTTTATTCACCAAATAATTTCAATTTAAAAAAAAATGCAGCACATGATACGCATTGGCCGGAGCCGTCAGCGGAAGTTGCATCTTACAATATCTAAATATAATTTGAATTTCATCCATTATTTCATTTTTAATATGATGGATTGAACATGATTCATACCAATTACATTAGATGTAATTATGGCTAGATCAATAAACGAAAATTAACAAATAAAATAATAAAATGACATGAAGGACCTGTGGACGAGCGACCAGAGATGCTTGCGTCTAGTTTGGCTCCTACTAGTTACAATTAAATTCAGAGACCGGGTAACTCCTATAACGCCAAGTCTTACGGAAAATGTCCACAATCAAATGATGCTCTTTAGAAACTAACTTCCAAGCAACTGCTTTAGAGGTGACAATGGAGTGAAGAGTTCGATGTTCTCAAGTATATTTGCAACACTTCCAAATTAATTCTGAATTGAATTCAATTAACGCGGAGATTATAATTCAGAAGAGTGGATTATGAATTGAACGTGTGATTTCGTGTGCAAATAACACAATTTATGACATTGATTACGTATTATTTCGTAAGGATAAACGAGAGAAAAGCAGAGGAAACCTTGGAACAACTGATTGTATAAGTTCTCTATCACTTGCCAAACGTATTTTATCTCATGAATGTATGAAAGAACGTTCGGAAAGAAAAACATTTGTCTACTGCAGCCATTCGGAACAGACGAAATTGATACACTTGAATGAGTCCAATGAAAACATACATATGTTGTTAAAAAAATCATGTGAATCCTGAGGAAAAATTATTTATGCATTCGGATACTATTTCTTTTTGTAAATTGAAATGTATTCATTTATTCGGGAAGCGATCCACTGCCTTAAGAATACATTCATGTATTCAATGCTATCGCGTTTCCATCATCATGCAAATTTATTATTTATTAACTTTCATGATCACCGTTTACTGTTTTTTCTAGATCAAGTTCGCCGATGATAGAGTAGAAAGGAGGTTGGACTCAATGTGTAGTTATTACTAAAATGCGCTGAGGAATGGAACTTCCCATAACAACATTAGGTATATTCTTACACAGTTACTAATGAGGAGTACAAGGTATCCCAGATGTTGAGGATGTCTTCTGTCATTATTTCGTTATGGATCTTTCAAGATTGAGAGGGAAAGACATGTAATCCGATAGCAGGTCCTGTGAAACGCATGTACAGTTATTCCAGCTATATGGAGAGGATTCAGGACGCTTTCTCCACCTAGTGAATTGGTCATTGGTTCGGATTGAATCCATGGACGTGACTCGTAACTCCTGAAAGTCTAAAGTCCCCCTTCCGCCCACCGCAGCCGGAGTAATAGGAAAGAATTATTAATTCAACTGGATCATGCAATAAACCGGGAAAAGGAACGATGTGAGTGATATCTGATAATTCAATTTATTTTGATCCCGCGGGGGCAATAATGTTCGCAAACGTTGAAAAGGGTGGAGTTGGGAGAGACTACCGTGAATTCTAGTAGATTTATCATATTTTTAAATTTAGAAGAGCAATAAAAATACATGGAATGTGAATAGAGAGATAGGGGGATGATATATTAGCCGAGCGGGGAGCATTTATCAGGAACAGGGAGATGAAAAGGGAGCTTGTATGTGTTGAAAGGGTAGTTCCTACCCTCTATCCGCCGTTCCTCGCCTCGTCGTGGTCGAGAAATATACGGCTATGCTTAATATCAGACACCCTTCATTACCGCTGTTTCTAGTTGGGGTGATATTGCGTGTGTTTGAAAATCAAAACGGGTAAGAGTCGGTGTAGGGGGGAACTGGAACCAGTCACGTTTGTCTACATCTCCTATTGACTGTTTGAAGGGTTTGAGGTTATCGGCCTGAGTAAGATACTGAAGCCATTAGTTCACGAATCCCCCTGACTTCAATGGACTCACAAAGATAGACAGATCAGTGATCTAGACAGAAAATAATTAACTTGCAGCGATTTCAATCAATAATTATGACATAGCTAATCCAGTAGAAGTACATTTTTATTGTCATTGCCCTCCCTATTCTGGTCATATTTTCATAATTTGATTGTAATTTATTAGTATGTCGTTTGTAGGTATAATATATTATATTATAATATATACAAACGACATAATATGTTATATTATATCGACTGAGGCGTTTGCTATCAAAACCAGCTGATTCCATTTTTGGAAATTTTACAGTAGAGACTAAAAACTTCTCAAGTCCAGAGTTCTAAAGCTAATTTTTTTTAAATTGTAGGTATAACCACCTAGAATTTGATTAGTTTTTCATTTTCATTTCAGGTGCATTACCTTGGGCGTAATTACACTAATTAGGTTGGAATGAGCTGATTTTGATGGAAAAACACTATCTTCAGGGTTTTTTCAGCTTTTTTGTTCAGTTGTCTTTGCGAGTCTTAAATAAATGACATCCAATTAACCTTTTCAAGTGATCTGAAATTTTACAGTTGAGACATAAAGTTTGGTACAATGTGAAAAAGGTCATAAATTGCAACGCGAAATGGAACAGATTTTTTTTTTTTTTTTAATAAAGAAAAATAACAATAAAATGCAGAAAGCAAGAAGAGAAAAGAAAAATAAGGCTCGTTATTTAAATGGAATTGTTGTCGTTGTAATACATTGGCTCACATTCACAATCTGTACCTAGTTGATAACCCTTACGATGAACTAGGGAAACAGCAAGCAAACCGCGAACACTGGAAGACCATTGAGAAGGGAAGTCCAGGGAAGGTTATCTGCCAGGTGGATGCGAGCGCTCCTGGTGGGAGATGGCAAAAGCTTATGAATGAGCTGGATTTTATCCAGAGGGCAAACTTTTCATCTAGTTTTGGGTTGGAATGAGCTGGATTTGAGCTATACCCCTTCGTCAGGTTATGAAGGACCCTCTAAACTTTCAAAATACGCAAAAAAGTGGATTTCAGAAAAATGTGGGATGAGCTGGTTATGATAGCAAACGCCTCGAATGATAACTTTGTTTGCCTGGCGTTGATATTAACACTGTACTGAAGAGACATGACAGAGATATTGGGATCATCAACAACATTCACTACATGCTCCGCACGTTAGTAAATAGCTTCACATTTGTCGGACGGTTTTCAAATTACTCGAGCCCTACTAGAAGCCGGTCGAAAAAAGGTTCCCCTGATTTATGCCCAGCAATAGCTTGCCGAAACTATGTTCAACCTCCGACCAAAGTGATATTGTGATTTTTCAGGGGAACTTGGCGACAAGAGGAAACTTATTTTATGTTTCGAACGGCATGCAAACCGATAGGGAGTCCACGTATCGATATAAACTTGATTTATGCTCAACATGTTATTATAGGAAAAATTATCTGAAACATTAGCTCAATTACCGAATTTTCTAAGAAAAGGATGCTATAATAATAACAATTATTGTCGTCGATGCAAAATGTTTAAAACTCGAATTTCCGAAAACTTTTTACGTCAAAATCCGTTTCAGACCATCCTGAATCCACTGCCAAAAGACAACCAAAAATATATATAAAAAATATTGAACAATGCGATTGCCAGGACAGATTTTTTGAGGACAAATAAAATTGAGATAAAAAGTTCAAATCTGCACAAAAATATTGCCTGGCAATCAAAAGGCTAAGTTCGTAGATCGGCAGAATCGAGCCACTCCAGGAGGGGGGGGGGGGATTGCCCATAAATTCTAAAAGTGAAGTCAGAATCGCGATGTCATATTCCGTTCCCAAACTAGATCACTTTGAAGATCACTAGCTCGCTTGGTTGTAACTTGAGATGTTCTTCACGGTTCATCTGCTCTAATCTGATACCGGAATGAGATATCGCAATTTTAACTTGATCATTGAAAAATCTATAAACTGAATTATTAACCGCCTTAAACTGAGCTAAAAACTGATTTATAAAACCAGTAAAATGAAGACATTTTGCATAAAAACAGTTATTTCTTCAAACATTCCCTCTTATAGCTATGCTGCATGAGTATGATTTTTTTTAAATAATATGAATTCGAAATGGTAGAATCTATGCCCGGGATACACGATATTCTTAATATGTTATCGTATATTTTTGAAGTCACTGTTCGTCACGGTTGTTATTTGTATTTTCATCCTTTTAAAAATACTCCAATAAGTTTGACCATATTCTTATTAAGAAACATCACGCATAGTTAGAATTACCTATGCCGAGCTCCCTATCAAATAGTGGGAACTAAAAGTAGGCATAATAGGCGTATACAATGATCGAGGAATAACCGACGAAAAAATTGAGATCAGCAACATTATTCAAATTACACTGATCGAATCGAGATATCCGAAAAATACCATACGAGTTTAAATGTTCCCTCTAGTGCTGGTTCCGACTTTGTCAACACTTAGTCCGCAAACATCACTAGTTAGTTTATGTGAACTGAATTTGTTGTGCGAGCAAATAGATGATAAAATTATTTGATAAGGTGTGAATGAGGCACAAAGCTCGAATCCTCGACCAGTTTTCCGAGAGTGGATCCAATTTGTTCCGAGTCAACAAAGAAAATCTGCGGGAATCAAATTAGTGAAACCGCCACCATGTAAAAGACCTGTAATGGACTGCCGGGGGCTTTTGGAGCTTTAGATAAATAAATTTCAGTCGTCGGTGATATTGTTGATCTTCGTTTCCGACTGTTTCAAGTTGACGGGTAAAAAAAACCTCGTGACGTCGAGAGCGAACAGATTTTTGTTTAGGCTTACTGGTGACTCAGGTCGAGTGTTTTGATATCTTCATGTACAGTTGAAAAACACTGCAGGTCAATTCGGAATGGTCGCAAATCACGATTGATGTGTTTTTATTCGCGACAGTTTTCATAATATAAGTTCAAATTTGTACAAAAAATCTGTCTTGGCCATCTCCAAGGGGGGTTTAGGGCAATTTTAGGGGGGGGGGTTGCCCATAAATTCCAAAAGTGAAGTCAGAATTGCGATATCTTACTCCGTTCTCAAACTGGATCACTTTGAAGATGAAGAAACGTGGTTGTTCTTTACGGTTCATCTGCTCTTATCTGATAAACTGAGGTGAAATTTTTTTTTTTTTTTATTCTGCAGGATTGCCGGATTTTCCAAATTTCTTTGGGATTCAAACCGTTCTTGAATAATATTCAAGAACGGTTTGAATAATATTCAAGAACGGTTTGAATCCCAAAGAAATTTGGAAAATCCGGCAATCCTGCAGAATAAAAAAAAAAAATTTCACCTCAGTTTATCAGATAAGAGCAGATGAACCGTAAAGAACAACCACGTTTCTTCATCTTCAAAGTGATCCAGTTTGAGAACGGAGTAAGATATCGCAATTCTGACTTCACTTTTGGAATTTATGGGCAACCCCCCCCCCCCCCCTAAAATTGCCCTAAACCCCCCTTGGAGATGGCCAAGACAGATTTTTTGTACAAATTTGAACTTTTTGTTCTTAATTTCGTAATTTCGAATATTTGTTAGTAGGTACTGCTTTTATAGAAAAATTATTGCAGACGATTATCTCAATTCTATCGAACGTTATCGTCTGGAATGTCTCATGGACTCATACGTAAATATGTAAATATATATCCTTGAGGCACAGAGCGGCTATGAAAGTTAAACATGCAAAAGGAAAAACTCACAATTTGATACTGAAATTTCGGTAAAAACTCACAATTTGATATATCAGTATCAAATTGTGAGTTTTTCCTTTTGCATGTTTAACTTTTATAGCCGATCTGTGCCTCAAGAATATTAAGTTCCTCTGGACC
Organism: Stenodema calcarata; assembly: GCA_963920205.1. Classification (NCBI taxonomy): domain Eukaryota; kingdom Metazoa; phylum Arthropoda; class Insecta; order Hemiptera; family Miridae; genus Stenodema; species Stenodema calcarata. The sequence continues at coordinate 28,138,984 of OY986056.1, read as the reverse complement.
CACGTTTCCGCCGTTCAATAATATGTAAATATATATTTGTACATATAATTTTTGGTGTCTTTTGGCAGTGGATTCAGGATGGTCTGCAATTTTGGCATGAAAACAATTTGGGAAATTCGAGTTTTAAAAATTTTGGACCGAGAGCAATTCTTCGAAAATTCGCTAAAAACAACATAAAGTGAGTTTCAATATTCTCTAAATGCTAACTTCACATGGTCGCTTTGAGTGTGTAGTCAAGTTATACGATAATTCAAGAAGACATATGCAGTACTTACTGAGAGGTGCTGAATCCGATTTTAAGATAGTGAATGATGATTCAAGGTGAGAAATAATCAGTGTGGCCAATTTACTTCAAACTTGGTATCTCCTCTAAAATATTAGTGTATTCGTAAATATGACACTTGGTGCTTTGACTCGGTGTTCGATAAAAAGTCAAGTTCGATTACTAAAGCTTGGATTTACGAAAAATGAGTTCTATGGAAGAGATAAAAATATAAACTTGTGACAAGATGAGCTGTATCGGATTTCATGCAACCATAACAACTGACAGGACCTTCATACGACCGTGTTTAGCTCATTTTTGTACAAAACCCGTGAGATTCGACACGGCATGGATTCAATTCTGAGGGCCAATTGAACCAAAAGTAAATGCAAGCAAACAAATCATTAGGACTAACTGACTTGAGAGTTAAATTAGTCTTAGGTTAAGTCAGGTCAAGACCCCGGCGAATTGTCTACCATTCAAATCGACTCAATAACTGTCAAAAGTACGTTCCGGTCGTCATTAGCGAATATTAAAAGACATCCTGTCTTTTTAACGGAGACAATACAACAAGATGGCCACGTCGCGGTCTAAACAATTCATAACACTCCTTTTTACGACAACCGAACCGATCTCGTAATATCATTGCGAAGCCTTTTACGTTATTTAGCCTCGAATGGAGGAGAAGGCATCAGCTGTGAAACTGTAGGCCATGTTGAATCAATACGACAAGGGGTGAAGTGGAAGACGCGTTTGCATGTCACTTCGACCTGTGTGGTTTAAAGATGAGTTTTCTTACATCCTGTAGTCCTTCCTTACGTCGCGGGTCATACGCCGATCACCCCGTATCGAGGGAGGTTTCTGTGCATGAATATCTTACCACGTAGCCGCCAATGTGTCTGATTAATACTCATTTTATCAGGTCACAACATGTTAATGCTAAATCACAACTAAGCCACGAGTATATCAGTGAAAAACATTTCGTTCGTACGTGGAATCCATTCAAAACTCCTTCTTTATAGACTTCTTCAATAATAATATCGTCTTTGTTGTACATGACATGAGGACGATTAGGATCTCACCTCAGCCCCTACCGGTAAACCAATGATTAATGTAAGACCATTAACTCAAAGAAAATGTAAGGGAACTACAACTTCCTGAAGAGTGTAAGAAAGTGAAAGATCAGCGAACCAGCGGAATTATTTGGTTTTGAACCCAATAACGGAATCATAAGGTTACGAGAATCAAAAACCAAACAGAACCAAACAGGAGCAATTGATTAAATGGACACAGAAATTTGTGTCCTGTACTGAAGCAGAAGAGGGAAGTTGAGTACTTTTAGTTGTATTCCCGTGATATTTATCTATCGGATTACGATCAATATATACAGAAGATGACTCAATAAGGATTCAAATGGCTAGCAGAGGTGAATAACGATGTATACCGATCTTTCCCTCAAAGGGAACATGAATGGATATCGAAGAGTTAAATTGCACGGTGGATTTCACAAATCCGTTTGAGAGTGGCTTTATAATTCTTTAGTCAAGTACCGTTACAGTACAGAACTGGTGGAATGGTCGGAGAAGCCTCTGATTCATGGAATATTTACTCGTATATTAGCCCGTCAACATAATTTTGTTATACCTGTGACACGATGGCCTCTCTCTAGGAATAAGTTCCAGAATAAGCCCAACCAATCTAATGCTGATCAGACAAAAAACACGAGTTATGTGGTAAACCTCGACAGTCAATAACGGCCATCGCATCACCTGATAACAGCCATCGCAACATGTAGTGGTACCTGATTGACTTCTAATAACGTATTACTCAATATAGAGCCGACTTGAGGGATTAAGATCAGTGCTAATTATCGCTAACCGCATTCAAACCGGTTCAGTGACTAATAATTGCAAACCGAATTCAGTGGATTAAGAATTAGGATTAGAGGAGTCTAACGTACTCGTTGCATAATTATTACATCAAGATTAGTAGACACGAATTGGAAATGTGGGGTGCACTTGGTGAGAGTAATCAGGATGTAGCCACTTAAGATATTATGATTATTATTATTTGATTTGCCTTAATTTTTCATATTTTGAATACTATGAATTTTTGATCGAGTGACAACTCGAGTGAAAATTGATCGAGGAATTTTTTTCTCCAATGGGTCTTTTTTGAAGGAATTTCGGGAGTGAACACACATGGATTTACTTACTTAGTTTATACTCCAACATCCTAGCAGGTTCCAATACCGTTCAATCCAAGTGTTTGATATGGTTGCAGATGAAATCACATCATGGTAAACTGAGCTCTTTCGTTAATTCAAACAGTTGCGATTAAATAAGACTAACTAACAAAACAACATGATCATATTTTCAGAAGACGTGTATCAACAGATTTTTCCACTCCACTATCTGTGCTAGGTACCTAATACAAGTTTCCCGGCGGTTGGGACCAAGTTTAATAATCCCATCAAAATACACTAACAAAGTTAGGGTAGAATGGAAAACCAGTATAAAGTTAACAATTGTTTCTAATGGATAACAGAGGGTTTATTACAAGAGTTGAATTGGATGATCCAACCATCGTTACACATACGAGCCGCCATACTTGGTCCTGAACTTTAAACACCCAAGTTTCTCCCCAGAATGCATAAGTAAAGTTGTGAAACTTCGAATCAATATGAGGGCACACCCCTTCTCGAATAATATTCGCGGGGACTCCATTCTTCCGCATTCGCGTTACCTTCACATTTGCTGTCCATTTTCACCTTCATCTCAACCTCGGCCAAGGCTGGCGGAGTTCTCTGTTTCTTTGGAGTGAGAAAAGCTTTTGTGTTATAAAACATTATTGCACAATCGTTATCTCACTGTGGCATTAAAAAACTAATACCCTATGACGGCGTGGCAACATTGATATACGGGATACAACCAGTAATCTTACAGAGTAGAAGGAAGCGGGTTGGAGTATGATATAAAACTGATCACATCAATAAATTTGATCGGCTACAGCTACATCGAAGGATCAAGTCAGAACAAAGCTACGATTATTTGTGTATAGATCATGTAGAACAAGCTCATTATTGATTTATACTACATGGTGTTTTTTTAATCACAATTTAAAATAATTGATTTTCGGCCCATAAAGTTAATTTCCTATAATATTAGATATAAACAGTTTATATCTAACAGTTACTGTTTGCAGTTACTGTTTTAGCACAGTGGCTAAAAGTTTGCTCAGTCTTCATGGTGTGACTCACATATCTACAATACGAAGAACATTATAGTACAGGAAAAATAGCCCGAAAAGCTCAAATATTTGGCGAAACGAGGAAGTTCACGGCAATACTTGTAGTAAATTCACATATTTACCAAAATGTATGAATGCATAAAGATGTATTGAAATTCATTTATATGAATCTCATTTATCAATATATCAGAAAATGGAATTCAATATTAAAATTTTGTATGTATTCAATATCAAATATTTGCTTCGCTTTTGGGTCTACGGCTCTTTCTTGGACGTAGAGTCCTTTACTGGACCCTATAGTCCTGTACGGACTACAGGGTCCCTTTCCTGGACGTAAACGTCTCATTTCTGGACCCTATAGTCCTGTTTAGACTACAGGGTCCCTTTCCTGGACGTCAACGTCCCTTTTCTGGGTCTATAGTCCCACAAGACTACAGACCCCTTTTGTGGACGTAAATCCCTTTTCTGGGTCTATAGTCAAGACTACAATACTAAACATTATTCTTGGAAGTGGTGTTCATTATTTTAATCGATGAATGTTAAATGGGCAATAGTCCAAGAAATCTGACTTTTGGAAAAACGAAAAAACTGTCCTGTTCCAAAAATATTGGCAAATAGTTGTTTAATTGGACCATTCAATCATTAAACGGTGAACGGGCCGTTGTCTATGTTTTGTCGATTTCTTTTTTTTTTTTTGCATTTTCGGGTTTTTGTTGAACCATGAAACGATGCGGCTGCCCATATAGAACTCGAAAATGCCAAAAAACCAATATCGTCAAAACATGAACAGCTGCCCATTTAACATTCACCGATTCATTTGTAGATCCTACCTAAGACTGCATTATTAATATAGTAGGTTGAGGACGTCTTAGAAAGGGTTATTTAAAAGTCGTCTTATTAGGTTGAGATGGATAACTGGAAGTGAAAAACAGTACCAAAAGGTTCCTCATTAAATTCCCAAATTTCAATATCCCGAATATCACACACGTTTTACTTACTGAAACATGACAAAAACCTTGAAAATTGGTTATCCCAAACTTCTGGTAAAAATGTCACAATAGCACAACCAATTCATCATTAGTGAGTAATTTTATCGGGAAAAAAGTGATATTTTGTGTGGAGAGTTTCTAAAAAAAGGACTCCTGGTAAAAACGGGGTCAGGAGGACTTGCCAGAACTATATTTTCTTACTCCGCTGGCTTTCTGGGCAACTAACTATTAACATTCCCCGGCAACAATCCTCCTACTTTCACCCATTATACAAGAACCGACCTCATGTCGATGGACATCATTACTTCCAACCAGTACGCCATTCTTCACGCGGAATATTGTGATTTTTCGGTTTCATCTTTCTTCTTTTCGTCTTTCGAAATTACCGTGCCCTAATCTAAAACCTGAGCGCTATTTCGGTCGACATAAGGTGAGGTCGCCAGATGTACTGTTACCGATTCTCGAACCGGAACGTCGCACAGTGTAGGCAAGTAAGAAGAAAAAAATCAATTTTTCGAAATTTTTGATTTTGATCATCTGGCTCGTGTTCCTGTTGTACATTAGCCACTGAATCTAGACATAGCACAAATTTCATCCGGACTAATGCTTAGCCCCATTATTGAGGCTTGAAGTCAAGATAGTGGAAGTGTTGGTTAAATTACACCTAACTTTCTGAGTTTGGTATATAACTGGGAAAAATAGTGAAAAAATGCTATTGTTTCATTCCTGTTCTAGGATGTTTAAATATACCACACATAAGACGAATTGGTCAAAAAAATATTTTTCATCACGTAACTAGACCAAAGTTACGAACTACCATAAACATTTTGAAAAGGTAGTGCTACAAAAAACGGGATGGGGAAGGTATTTTCTCAAAATAGACGTGTTAAAGTAAAGATAAGAACAAAAATCATCTGCCTTTATTTGCCTATCCGATCTTAACACCGTAAAGAAAGGAAAAGAATAGAGTACGCCTTTGTTTGTTGCACTATTTTGTTTACCCAATTGGCTCAGATAATAGTCCTACATGTCCCCACGTCAAAACACTTTTAATTCGAGTTCAGTCTAGTTGTTTGCTTTCTCTAGTCATAAGCTTTATAAAATTAAATACCGAGCTTTGTTGGTGTTTTTTTATCGCCTACTAACCCACCACTACCCGACAGTTACCTACTACAATAAAAATATTATTATATGGTTTAAAAAAAAAAAAAAAAAAAAACCGAGCTTTGTGTGAGTGCTTGTGGGGTGGTACAAACGTCGGCGTTTTTTCTTGAAGTCTTTTAAGCTTCCTTGAATTTTTAATTGTGAGCATTATTAAATTTTAATATACACTCAAAATACTTGTCGCAACTTATTTGTATAAGTACAGCCTATCTCGAAAATTTCCGAAATGTTTATCTTGCCAATAGGGGTTTTTTTTCTCATTAGTTATTAAAAAATCTTCAAAATTTCAATTTTTTATTCTGAGTCGAATGAGACTATCCACAGGTTTCTATGTTAATCCTTTTTCGAGATATTAAATTTTTTCCGCTTTTTGTCCATTCGGCTCCAGTGTACGTCGCATCACAGTGATTAACCTCATCCCAAGTAGATTGAATTTGTTCGTTGTGAGTACATCCGTCAGTACAATCCGTCGACCAACGGAGAATACTCTTCGAACTTTTCAAAGCCCGTTATCACGTACTTATTGCACTGAGAAGGGGGGGAAAAAATTGAAAGCCTGTCAGCTCGCATCTCGAAAAAACCCTTCAGAGGAGAGAGACAGTATCACCTATTCGATAAGGGGAAAAGCTACCCCCTTCTCTTCTACTTCCTTCGGTGTTGTGTCCATTGTTACTGATATACACTCATTCTCATTCATTGGGGAAGCATCGAAACATCGAAACAATACCATTTCATGACCAGGCTCACTGAATTTCTATATCCAGATTCTTACTGGTGGGAATTCTCTCAATAATAACATGTTAACCCTATATAGACAGCGAACTGCTCTTTCGTTTTCATTACCGTCAATATTTGATGAAATACGCCAAATTGAGGCAAAACTCATCATGATTAAAATACTACTTCTCCACGAATAAACACGCTCTGAGGTCAAACACTACTTGATACAGCATCTAGTTGATAGTGGCAGCAGCTTTTTGTTTAAAATAATTCGGTACATCCATAAATTGGCCATTGTCACTAAGGAAACATAATACTAATTGCCACTACTCGATCAATTTTACTAGGGATGGAAGATTCTCGAGAATTGAAAAGCGCCCAATAGACCTTCATAGCCTACACCTTCAAATTCCATTCTACTGAATACCTTAGCTCCTCATCTAGAACATACTTGAGGCTTCATGATCAGGGAAAATAAATAAATTGAAGTTTTTTTCAAATTTTACTGGAGAAGTGTCAGGAATTCGATCCATCACTTCATGCAATCTACTGGTACGTCACCGTTCCAGCCAATATAATCAAAATCCAATAATTGTGATAGAATGGTACAAGTTCAGTGAATAGCCGTTTCTGTACTCCTCGCGAACGTCGCCAAACGCACTCGTACAAGTAATTGCAGTAGTAGCCTCTCTACACATTTATTAATAATTAATGTAGCTATACAGCTTATTGACAATTATTGATGTAGCAAAACAGCTTTTCATAATATTCCTAGTATTGAGATAATAGGTACTCGTGATTATATTAAATTCTCTGTCACTTGAATTCCAGTGAATTATGCACTCCTCCAATTTCATACAATTCAGCTATTTCTCTAGTTCAAGCTTCGAGGTCCAACAACTGCAACCAGTACAACGAAGTCCTTGACGTTCTTTCTTTCTTTTTGGTTTATTATCTCCGATAATGAACCATTGGAATCGATCAAAGAAAAATATTTTTTAACCCCCCCTCAAAATTGGTTGGTTTACCTTTCAAGACACGTAGATTCAGAAAATCGAATTTAAAAAAAATCCGTCCGTACGCCATCCGCGGCACTTTGTCCAGTTAGCGTTGAGCTAAAATTACGAAATTTTTTTACGGCTTCGGACCATCCCCACAATGATCCTCGAAACTTTTCATAACCCTAGGTCAAGGGGATGTGGTTCAAAACGAATTTTGAAAATCCCAAATCTCGAAAAATTCAGATGGAACGGTGTATTTTTTATTTCATATTTAGATAGAGATTATCATTTAGGATTTTTTAAGACCATCCACAGCTTTGTACGACCAGCCGTTCGTTCACAATGACGGCTCAAAGTTGGAGCAGAGCGAAAAGCGTCAACATGAGAGTGAATCGAGAGGCAGCCTGTCGGGTCCATTTTCAAACTGGCCCAGCTGATTCAAACAGTACATGGTTTTCAAATATTGAGTTAATGAATAATAATAATAATAATTTATTTATTTATTATAATAATTTAATAATTATTATTAATAATGAAGCAGACAAATTATTAATAACCAACAATAAATATTAAGAATTTATACTACTTGTTAATAATACTTCTAACGACTTTTATGGTGAAACCGGGTTGTAGCGCTTCTTGGAAAATCTTCAAGATCACGTTAGATTCGTAATATTCGTGGAACTGTAGTGGGAGCGGCGAAAAGGGGAGGGGAGTCGTGGAGTTCTCTTTCTACGCCACCTCTACACCCACCCACAATATAAATTTTATGTACCTACGTGTGGGTGGGGATGTAACGATTACAGTCATTGCGGCGGGGGAGTGGAGAGGGGGGTGTAACGATGACAGTAGTTGTGGCGGGTGAGTGGAGAGGGGGTGTAACGATGACAGTAGTTGTGGCGGGTGAGTGGAGAGGGGGTGTAACGATGACAGTAATTGCGGTGGTGGAGTGGAGAGGGGGTGTAACGATTATAGTAGCTGTGGCGGGGGAGTGGAGAGGGGGTGTAACGATTACAGTAGTTGTTGCGGGGGAGTGAGAGAGGGGGGTAACGATTACAGTAGTTATGGCGGGGGAATGGAGAGGGGGGTGTAACGATTACAGTAGTTGTTGCGGGGGAGGGGAGAGGGGGTGTGAGAGGGTAAGGACAACTCCCGCCTCCCCGTCATCTACCCGCTTTCCTACTTCTCACCCACCTTCATTCACATTCACCCACAATTTAACATCTGCCCGCAAAATGAAGGTTTCACTCATCATTTAAGTATATAAATAATTTATAGACCATGCCTGAGCAATGACGCCTATTCAAACCATTTGTTGGCATATTCCTCCAATTCTGGATATTGTATGCAGATCAATGTGATCTACACAGAAAGGTGATCTGTACAAAGAAGATAATTAATGATGTTGTGGGATGGCGAGGGTCGGTCGAGGGTCCCTCAACATCGTTCTTACTGACGGTCAAACTAAATCACACACACTGAAGATAATAAACCGTTGTTTCAAGAATTTGCAGAGTTTTTGTTCTGAGGTACTTTTCGTGCTACGGAACGAAGGTAATTTCGAATGTTTGTTGGTAGCTAGGTACGTCTTTTATAGAAAAATAATTTTTTATTTATTGTCGACGTAGGTTTTATTCATTTCGTTTTTGTAATTTATCTTCCAAGTAAATCATCACTCGTAAATCACCATCGGGCATTGAATAAAGGCGACCATAATTGTGGTATTGATTGAATACGATACTCTTGATTACACAAATCTCCATTCTTGATTGAACGCTAGCAACAAGAAATCTCCTTTCCTAGGTTTCTTTCCTTTCCTAGGCGTCTTTGAGACGATTTTTCTCAACATTTCATTAGATTTTTTGCATTATGTTGGCAAAAAAACAGTTTCTGAACGCCCAAGTCTAGATAATGGCGCTAAACTCACTGCACTGCTCTACCTCCACGCCGCTGTACTCCAAATAAAACTACCTTCAAACTACCGTCGGCTTGTTCCTTGAAAATTGAACCTTGGTTTTATAATAACGTACATTATGAAAAAACGAAATTGAATCCCTTACATTTTAAGGGAGCGCGAACCAGTCGAATTCCCCCTACTCCGTTCAGCGTCTACCCAAGAAAAATACCGGTCCGTCGATAATCGCGTACCCATGATTCCGGTTCGTGCTCCGATCAAGCACTGGGTACCTGAGGATTTTGAGCGCTAGCGTTCCTATAAAGCTGATAACTATACTTGATCCTCTATTGCTCCGTGGTTTCACCCGGTCCCCTCACAAGTACAGTTAGTCCAAGAACCTGGTTGAGAGCCGTTTATCGAGATCGTTCATCTACTGATGTTTTCGACCTCACTCGGAAAAGACGATGGTGACTAGTGATGTGCGATCAAGATGTGTAGAGCAATCTTTTCGGAAGGCGAAACATTTTCCTTCTGTGTATCCTCATGTAGACATCAGAAGCCTTGTGGTAACTACATTTATGAAAGCAAAACTTTTGCCCACCAACTCCAAATTCATGAACCCGTACCAATTCTATGTAGAAAAGTGGCATTCATAATTCAAACAAAGCTCGATTGAATACTCGAATACACTAAAAACACTGTAAATGTTTGACACAACGCTTTATTGGTTGATTATCTTCTTTGTGCAGATAACCCTTCTGTCTTGATCATTAAAATTTAATCATTTAATGATAGATTTATAATTATGAATTATCGTCAATTATTATTAATTAATAATTACTTTCAAGTAATGGAAATTATTCTTAATTATTGTTAATGATTGCTAATGATTAATTATTATTAACAACTAATATTTGAACTGAAAACTATTAGAAAACCGTTCAATTCAAATTGTTCTATGTACGAATTTTTCAAAAGTTAAAAATTCGTTTTGAACCCCTTCCCATTGACCTAGGGTTATGAAAAATGTCGAGGATCATTGTGGGGTTGGTCCGAACCCGTAAACCAAATTTCTTAATTTTAGCACAACGCGAACTGGGCCAAGTGCTGCGGCCGGCTAACTGCAGACAGACGGATTTTTTTCGATTCGATTTTCTGAATCTACGTATCTTGAACAGTAAACCCTCAAATGGTGGGATGGGGGGATTTTTATTTTACTTTGATTTTTTTTCTTGGGCAATTCTAATGGTTCTTTATTGAAGGTAATGAACCAAAATCGTTGGATTGAAAGATCTCAAATTGGTTTGGATAAAGTAGCTGCATCGTAATGTCAGGTATTTATAGTTTCTCAATATTGAGTAAATACCTCGGGAAATCTCAAAGTTCGCAATTGCTCAGAATTACGCCGATTTTCCATTTCATTGGAAATCAATCAATCTAATTCAGAAATGGTAACTTTTAATCGAAGCCGGGAATCGTTTGACATTATCATCCACTGTGCGTTTGCATATTGTAATCCGGGGTTGGAGCTCATTACTAAGTTATGTAAGGTGTTGAAGAAACTTGATGTGTTGGCATAGTGTGTACAGATTGATGAAGTGGTCAAACGGGTATATGTGGAAACAGAAAGACTCCCACGGTGAACTCTTGAGTTCCCAGGCTCCGACATGGACTTGATCATTTAAGTAAACTGTACCTTGAGATGGAGAAGAAAAAAAACCCTATTCGGTTTTATTTCAATTAGATATTCCGCATATAATTACAGCCTAAATGCGACTGCGTAATAATATTGAGAGAAGGCTCGCAGAAAATGGCAATCAATTCATTGATATTGCAAAACTATTTACTGAGAAACTTCTCTACAGCAGATGGTTATTAACACAAACTTATGACCGATGTTGGGAAATGTCCGTTGTACAGAAGATTTGAAGAACGATTCATAGTCAGGGAAAATCGTCAAAACACTATTTCGTTTAAAAGAATTCGTGTCAGCTAAAACCTAGACTAAATAGGTGTCTGGTACAGAGAGGGTTAACACTCATCATGACATAATGAGAAAATGCATCGGTAGAAGAATAATTGTCCGTTACACAGAAACGATCCAATTCCACTTGTTATGCTAAGAGAAGTCGCACGCCGTTGGATTCCTTTATTATGACGAGATTTCAGGAGGCCATAATAAACGGTATATTATACCGTTTATCCGTTAAATATCCGTAAATTAATATAGCATGGCAGGGTTAAATATATACGTATAAATATTACGTATATATTTATTACTATTTAAATACACTTGGATTGTTGTACTGGTAGTTCACATATCATGATCATTCGAAAAAAGCAAGGTTAATGGTAGATGTCCATATGTTTGGTCTTAGGTCAAAAGTCTATTTATCCATGTTTATTTCTAGACTGAATCCAAGTTTTTAATTATAAACATCGATCGCCTCATGAGGTACCAACCATTTACAGAAAGCTTTCACTCAAGTGAATGCTCAGAACGAACTTTCCCCCTCCCGCAAGATTCATGCTGGTGTACCACAGGAGAGCGTTATGGTGCCATATTTGTACCTTTTATTCTGCCACGATCTTCCCTTACCTTCGTTTCCTGCATTTTTGTCCATGTTCGCCGATGATTTGGTTTTCGCAGCCTCCGATTCAAGCTTCGATTCAGCATCGAGGAAGCTACAATCATCCGTGGACCTACTCAACCAATGGTGCTCAACATGGCGCTCGAAAATAAATCCCACCAAGTCAAATATAGTTGCAGTGATCTCCCCATAACGTATCCGAGTCAACCCATTCCCATTCCTCATACAGGTACCCGGGCGTGGTACTGGACCATTCAATATCATGTCACATAACTAATAAAGCGACTCAGAAACCGCATCAAGCTGCTGAACCCCTTGCTCTACAGTCCTCACTTATCCATAGACAACAGACTCTTGATATACAAAACGATAATAAGACCTATATGGACCTATGCTCTCCCGATTTGGCGAACATTTGCTCCGTCGCGATTCCGTCGTGTTTAGCAACAGCAAAATTTGACTCTCCAAAAGAACATTGTCCACGTCCCTCCGTTTGTCAGGAACGAAACGTTGTATAATGATTTTCGGCTGGACACCCCATCTGAATATTGGAAAAAAATAATGAGAATGTTCGTAGAAAATACCAGGGCCAATGCTAACCCATTGGTTTTGTAAGGGCTTGTGCGATATGATGTCAATCAGCTCGTAACTGAAATCAACTCGTCACCCATCTAAGTTCTTACCCACAATGTTCGACGACGTCTGACCTGTGCTCCTCAACGAGCCGCAACCCAAAAAGACCATTTCAGTTACCTACATAGATTTACATTATTGTATTTATTAATTTTGATTTACTCATAGGCCAATTAAATCACTTCTGATATTTGAAGCAAATAACACAATTATAATATAATAGTGATGTAGCATACTTAAATTGTTAACATAATATCTTAACAATCAAATAATATGTTAACAATCTAAGTATGCTACATCACTTCACTATGGTATAATACTTGTATTCTTCTTAAACAAATAAATAAATAACGAAAATTAAAACTCGAGTTTCGATCAGGATGTAGCTCACTTCCAACAGAAATGATTTGATAGGTGTAGGAATATTCTATAGAGTAATATTTTTTAGTGTGAGTGAGATGAGCTTATTGGAAGCAAATAGAAAAAACAAAATATAGAGACGTGTGTTTGAGCGTTTTCTGAGCTGGATGGCACAGTAATTGCACAGTAGGTATTCAATAGGGCGATTAACTTTCCAATCGACTGAATCAAGGGCTGTAATGAGGAGTTCCACTGTGACCTACCACCAACCCCATATTTGACTTACGGTACGACCGCTACCACGAATTCCATCTTCAAGATCCCGAAACGGAAGTAAAATGTTGAGCTCACAATTTTACGTAATCCGTCCGACATCCCCTACTTTCCTTTTAAATTAGAAAGTTCATAGAGGAGGAAGGAGTGGTCGGACAAAAGCCAGCGGCCCGACGATATCAAGCATTCCATTTCGCGGGCTCGGCGGAACGAGAGCACTGGGTTTTTATTACCGTCCATGTGCATTATGTACAACTTCTACGTGTCTTATCTACATTTCTGAATATCATGAAGACCCCAGTTACGATAGACTGAGATGCGTTTCTAACTCATTTATAGAACAAATAACAACTTGAAAATACATCTGTACATGGCAGAGAGATAAGTACGAGAGTGTAGTGAGCTCGGAACGTATACAAACGAAAATGTGGGAACTCGGATGGAAAAAGACGTGAATTTTATTCATTCCTACAAATGTAAAGTATTATACATAATATTATATTATGTAAAGTTTTATATTTGGACTTATCCAAAGTCTATGATCTGTCATGCCAACCTGATTAATAAATTAAAAAATATGGTGTTAACACACATATGGTGTAACTACACAAAATGCGTTAGCATGGTACCGTAGTTATCCATTTAATCGTACACATAAAGTTAAGGTCGATGGGATGCTTGGCTAGCCGGAATTTATCAATTTCGGGGTTCTTCAAGGGACAATTCTCGGACCTCTATTTGGGACCTTTATAAATAAGATCACATATCAAAGTACAGGGGGTGATGTTATCTGCTATGCCGCTGATAGTTCTGGTCTTCTCGAATTCAACTTGGTAGGTTTATAGCAGAACGAATCATGAGATGCGTTTCTAACTCAGTTGTTTCTAACTCAGTTTCTAACTGTCAGTTGTGAAATCGTGGCTGGACAGAAATGGCTTAACTTTAAACTTGCAAAAAACAAACTTCATGACTTCATACTTATAACATCGCAACACAACCATCTAATGACAAACTTTTCTCATAGAAATTATTGTTATGCACATTACTGTAATTCATGTTCCTCAATATCTAGAGTTAAAGTTATTCAATATCTTGGTATTCACATTGACCAGCATTCGAGGTGGTATATCCACGTTGAGCGATTGACAGCACGCATCAGAAAACTCATTTGTGTTTTTGCTAGGATTAAACCTTTTGTTTCAGGGAACTCTTTGATATCCGTGTATTATGGGCTGGTACAATCTCTTTTACAATATGGGATTCTAGCTTGGGGAAGCGCATCTCAAAATATATTATCCACGGGTTTTAAAACCCAAAAAACTACCATTAGAATAATGGAAGGAAAACCATACGGAGTTACCTCTATTCAAAAAACTAAAAATATGCAATATCCGCCAGTTGTACATCAAATCCTCTATAATCCAACATAATAAGGAATCTAAACTTAACGTCATGAAGCACAACAAACCTACTCATTCGAAAGAATATGGGTCTAATTTTATTGTATTACTGCTAATATGTATATATTTTTCGTTCATATGTACTATGACTCCTTCCTCTGCACACGGTTCTACATACAGAGGTTGTATAGGGATTTCCTGAATTAAAAATTATATAACTAGTATTATCTTTGTGGAGATAAACGCATTTGTGGGTTCTCTCAAAAACAATGTGATATAAATTTCAAATACGCTTCAAGGCTGAACTAAAGGAAACTAAGCTGTAAATGTCCAATTGATTGGATTTGTGATATTAGTAGTACCATCGTGTTTGTCGCTAAACTCCATTTAACACTGCTTCTTCAAGGTACCTAAGTTTTTCCTCATAACTGAAAGAACGTTTTTCTTATGTTGCAGAGAAACACTGAAAACCTCGACGTAGCCCTGTCCGTTCCCAGCCACCATCAAAATGGGTACACAAACATGAACGAACAGGTAACTATCAATAACTATCTACCACTATTGTAATAATACTACATGTATATGTTATTGGGAAATCAAGTTTCGGTCTCCAGTTCAAAATTCAAATGTGGTTCACCTTTTGTGAACCACTTTTTGCATATGGGTTTGGGTTTTCATAAAAATATAATTTTTCATTCGTGTCTGTTTCATCAACAGTATTGTTTGTCTTTAAACTATAATATTATTTGATTAATTTACTTGAACACCACTGCAGATAAGCAGTACTCTGCAAGATATATTTATCTGGAATAATAATTGATTTACTGCTACACCTATAATACAGGTGTAATTCTTCACACAATATTGCGCTCAATCATTTCAAACCTACAATCAAATCCAATCGAATCAAAAGACAAACATTATATTTTCAGGTGCCATATAACAAATTATGTTAAAGCAGAAAGAAATTTGATTCTAAATGGTTAACCCATTCGTGGGTTTCTCTCAGTGAAATTCACCTGTTTCGCGAATAGTAATTCACGTTCGTACACCGGTTGCAATTGGAACGGCCAATTTGAACAGAGTCCAGAGCCTCTTTTAGATCTCATGGAATAATCATTTAATGATTTAATGATCATTTAATGATTGGTTCATGAGGTGCCCAAAATGATCCCACATTTCGTGCTCGACTTCTTTGGGGTTTCTCGATGTATTTGAGTTGGCAATTATTGTTCTTCTTGAAGGTCCATTCGATCTCAATCAAACATCTCCCATTTAGTGATCTACGCCAAAGGGTGATCTGCACGAGGAAGATAATAAACCGTTGTGTCAAGAATTCGCAGATTTTTTGATATGCTACGCTTACTAAATCTACAAGTGGCCTGGTCCAAAAACTGTTCACGCCAATCGCTCAGGCGTGAAATTTTGAATAAGAAACCAACCATGTTAAACTCAATTTCGCCAAAATGTTCGATATAATATATTCATATTATGAAGTAGTGTAAATTATTATTAATACCAAAACGTCGGCAATAATTTTTCTATAAAAGAAGTACCTACCTACCAACAAACATTCGAAATTACCTTCTTTCCGTAGCACAAAAACTAGATCAGAACAAAGAACTCTGCAAATTCATGACAAAGCGGTTTATTATCTTTTTCATGCAGTATATTATCTTTTTCTGTCTAGACCAGTAAAGGCGACGAAATGCATAATCCGAATCTCGTATGAAAAATCTGAAAATTATACTTGATTTGTTGTTGAGCATCATACAAGTTGAAGCACTATGAACTATAAAGTGGATTTATTAGAAATTCTTTTTAAACATTAGTCTTCTCACCTACGGACTTGAACCGTAAGCAGGAGAAACACGAAAAGGAATATTAATTATGAAGTTACCGATTTGCTCATCAACTGAAGATGACAAATAGCTTAGCGGATATTGTTCCCGGGGAACCACAGAAGCTTCGACAGTGGGACGGGGAAGAGGAGGACATCCAACAAAACAGTCACACACAACCGCTCTCTCTCACTCCCTTGCCCGTCCTCATCCCCTGAAACTCAACAAAACGCCATAAAAGACAATTGGAATGTATATTCATAACAACAACGCGGACAGGTCGCTACTCACATAAATCATACTGTTGGGTGGTGCGAGGTGGTGGCGGTTTTCCCTAACAAAAGCGGCTTCTTCCTCCACCTCCCCTCAAACCCCCGCTTTCGCTCCTGTATTAATTAATGAATGCCGATTTGTACTCACCTGTATATAATTATCTGCAGGCACATAAGAGCTCTCATTAATTACCACTTAGATAAGCTTGGGGAGATTAATGGACGTGGGGTATCGAATGTGCAAATAGTGTGTGCCATCAGCGTCCTCCCGAGTATTAGGCACAAGGATTTCGACCGTTTTGGTTTATAATTTCATTAATGAACCTTTACGTTTTTAACCGACCCAGAAAAAAAGTAACTACGACCCCTTCAACATTAGATCGCTTACGTTTTCAACTACGGAATCTAAAAATTGGATCAAAACAAAATATTCAAAGTGCTCCAGTTTAAGATATCGCAATTCTGACTTCACCATCGAATTCAGCGTAAAAACAACATTTGAAATGTTAAAATGTTTCATTTTGGGAATTTATGGGTAATTCACCCTTAATTAAACACCCCAAAACCCTCCTCAGTATATTGATTTTTCAACGCTGACCACGATGGTGAAGTCCGAATTACGATGTCTCATTCCGTTATCAGATTAGAGCAGATGAACCGTGAAGAACATCTCAAGTAACAACCGCGTGTCTTCATCTTCAAAGTGCTCCAGTTTGAGAACGGAATACGGCATCGCAAATCTGATTTCACCATCGTGTTCAGCACAAATTTACTTCACTCAAAACAGAACCAGTAGTTATAATGGAATCCGAACATTCTTAGTAGTGATCCACTTGGGACCCCTCGTAATGTTTTTTTTTTTTTTTTCTTTTTTTTTTTTTTTAGTTTGGTCTTGAATTGGGCCAATGACGACCATGTTCGTATATTTATGTTCAGGCAATGTTCGTATATGCATGTTCATATAATATATAACATACATATTATCTTGTTATACCCTCATTATGGAAAGTCAATTCGACGTCTCACACTAGCTTATTATAAGCTAGTCATTAATTATTAGCTTATTATAAGCTATTAGCTTATTATAAGCTAGTCATTATTATAAGCTTACCAATAAGTCGTATAATACCTACGACTTAATGGTAAATATTTTTTCTATCAAGTCTGGTAGTGGAAGGACCCCCATTTCCTTGAATAATTGATCCGTTGAAAATCTTTTCTTTCCCAATTGTATTTCTGAAGTATATTAAATATACCATCATACCATACAATTTTATGGTTGGAGAAAATGTTGAGTTCTTCTGGTCAACCTCAACCTATTTCATAGTTTGATGATCTCTTCAGAAGTCAAAAATATCCTTGAAAAACTACACCTACCAAACTCGTATTGTTACTGGAACGTCGTTAGTCCAGCATCATCATGTTATGTTAGTTCAAGAATCTACTCAGCACTCTCAATTCCACGATATCCGTTTGGTTGTTTTCTGTGGAATCACCAAGAAATGAACAGTTTCAATGCATTTTTTAAACGCCAAAATTCGTACATTTGGCCTACTCCCAAATTGGCTTTCTTCGGATTTTTAGCATATCAGTGAGGTCAGTTGACAACCGTAGTAATAACCTAAGGGCGAGTTAAGAAATATATTTGTATCGGGAATACGTTCGAAAATGGGTGTTCTAAAAAATGCATACGTTGCAATAGCGTCTTTTCGTCGAAAATTCGCCAAAATGGTATTTTAATCTGAGTAAATCTTCTCGGTCTACAAGCCTAAAAGGGAATCGGTGTTCTCGGCAGTGATAAAATAACACCTGTTGATTATCTTAACTCTGCGGCCCAAGTTAATGACCGCTCCTTTTTTCAACGGGAGTTTTTCTCGGTGTCTTTTTCATTTAAACACCGCTATCATTCTTGTTAGAACAGCGTTTAACATACTTCCTATAAATTGGCGATGGGGGGGGGGGAGATATTTATTACATTTGTTCGAAATTCAAGGTTAGAAGTAAATGTTTAATTTTATTGATCTGGAAGGTTTTCGTAACATCACAAATTTAGTATATTACATGTTGAAAAATTATTGGTAATAAGCACGCGGTACGAACATTAATCGGTGATCGTCCTTTCACATCCAGCAAAATCCAAAGCCACCGTTAGCACCAACTCAAATAATTGTAGTTGGTTCTCATGTCTCTCCTAATCATTATTAAATACAATTGTATTGGGGCAATGGATGCCAACATTCAGAGGAAATTGAATCATACACCATATCATGAAATATACCTACATAGGACTGATCTATCATTCTGACCATCAGACGGTTTCAGAAATAATCATTTAATTCAGCAAAACTAAGCAAAACATTTTCCTACAACCATGTATCAACTCTCGAAACATCTCGATTTGATATTTGGTCGAATACCTACAGGTATTATAGTCGTGGAAATGACTCTATTACGAATACGAATCAGGTTTGCTGAGGAAGGAGTGGAATGTGATGGTACCATTGCCTGCCACTAGCACTTAAATACGGATTGATTTTCGGTCATTTGGTGAGTCCAATCTTGCTAATAACAGGGTTTGGGCTAAAATAACGGCTTCGAAATCGGCCAGGCCCTCGATCGTGCCTGTTTCTTATGAGCGTTGTATAAGGACATTACATAATCAACTACAATGAATTTCCCTGTCAAAGCATGGATTTCACAACCATTCGTTCTTGCGTGCTGCTTCCGGTGATAATTGGGTTATTTGAATTGACTATAATTATACAATCATGCTTTGATATTGCCTGTAAGCAAAATGTTACCGGTACAAAACAAGGCGGTTGCGATATATTTGATGAAATTTCAATTTATATTTATTAATTTCAATTTATACTTTATATTTGATAAATTATTCAATACTGATTATTAATTTTATGTCGGGCTTACACGTCGTTTTATATTCTGTGTCACATGGAAATTCATTGTTCACACCAATGAATCGCAAACTCGTCCCAAAAACGGCACTTGCCCCTCGGTTGAAGCCCCTCCTGCCAGCACTACTTGTTTTATCGCAGTTTCTGAGTCTTTAGGACAATGCCATTCAAAAGGTCTCTCAAACTCTGCCGAGTTCATCATTCCAAGTCGAAAATTGAATAGGTTAGAGGGCGTTGTAGGTGTGTTGACGTGAACCGTTCGTCACGATCCCGATTGAACGTGTTGAATTGATTCTGTAATGGAAGCACGAATCTTCGAAGGGTTTGAATGGTGAAGCAGCTGTTGAGATTTAAATGACAACCGAAGATGTATCGAGGTACTCTTATGTGATCTCAAGTAGTTTCAAAGGAACTTCTAATAAAATTATTCCCGAGACACGACGTTCTGAAAACGATCAGATATCGTCCCTTAAGATCCCACGAGGTCTTACTCAGTATTTTGGCAAAATCAGTTAGGAACGGATAGTTATGCCACATCTCTTGGGCCGTCATTCTTGCTCATTGGTATGGCCTTTATTACAATGCAGGAAAAGGCTTCTTCAACGAAGAAAAACCGCGATAACCATGGAAATTACTACAGTACGTTAGAAAATCCGTTCTTCGTCTCTCCTGAAAAGTTGGAGAAACTGAGTTAGTCCTTGTGGGATCTTAAGGGACGATATGTCATCTCCTTATTAGTTTCCACCACCTTCGTACAACTGGAATTTATAATCACTACGTACAACGAATAAAAATTCACGGAAATGTGAATTCCATACAGATAACGTTACTTCAACTAAAACTGGCGATTTTCTCAGAGAGAAGAAATAATTAATCAATGGAAAATTTCAAGCGTAAAAATGTTTAAATAATTCCCAGAAATTAGTTTTAATTGCAGATTTTAAGCGCAGTGTAATAAAGAAATGAAACAGCGAAGTTGAACATTTAGCAGTTGGTTTCCGCTGTTGATACAGTTGGTTACTTTTTCTCAGCCCTTCCTGTTGGGGTCCGTTTTATAAATCAAGGAAGAAGTTGAACTCTATTATAACTTTTTTAATTAGATAACTTTGTACGACAAGGAAAGGATATCTATTAACATCATGTTTGCATCAGTCGGTCTTTACGATGTCATTAATTGTAGAGGTATCGACATTCTGAAATTGTGTGCACTGCTGTTTTGCTCGACCTAACTACAGATAATTTATTGTATCGATGTCATGATTCCATCTATACCATTGTATTATAATAGTCCACATGAAGTGGAATAAGCTCTATGCCTCTATGCAAATTGTATCTCTTGATTTCAACATTCATTCAATTCCCCTATCACTCTGTTATATTCAATACAAATTCAATTCAATATTTATCCTGAATCGCAACCATCAATGGATTAGTCATTGACAACAGAATCAGATTCTGTTGATTCTACGATTGTCACAAAAATATTTCATAGTACTCGTAGCATAGCAGTGACAAAAGTCCGCTTCACTGGTGAAGCTAGTTTGCAAATGTCGCTATAATATAATTCTTTCACTTAATAAAGAGTAATGTCCGCGTAAAGGTAGGGGTTCTTATTATTTAAAGGTTCGTGTGGTTCGTATCTTGCATAATATATTGCTAGAAAATTCATCTAGAGAAAACCAACATCCATCTCTGCTTTAAAAAAATGCGATCAACCGAGGCGTTATTGCTTCATTCCAGTTCGAAAGGAATTTAATGCCCGAATAAATTCAAAACGGCTTCCCACCCCCTCGCACACAAGAAAAAAACAGTGTCACATAAAAATTCTCAAATAGACAAAGTGCTTCCGGAAGGTTAGAAAAAGGGAGTCTGTAGGTCGGTATGTGTTTAGGTATGCGAGTGCTTGCAGGTTTGTTACTCCGGTAAAACTCTGTTTGCATACCACTCGTGCGAGTGTATATACTCGCCCTTCTTTCTCCTACACATGTCGCATATTCCCTCCTTCCATCTACTCCACCACCCTCCCCAAAGAACAAACTTTTACAAAACTCAAATTGGATCTTGTTGCTTGAAAACTCGGAGCGTTGGTATTGACGTTCTCCGAGCCCTTCCATCCACATTCAACCTCCCTTCGTCCTCCTCTGCCCTTCAATTCAATTTCCCTTCTAATATTTAGTTTGGAGCACTTTCTTCCTTTAACTTGAATTTTTCCCCTTCCCTTCTTCCCCCGCCCTATTTTTCTCCCGTTGAACTAACAGTTTCCCCTCATTTCGCTGTTGAAGTTGAAAAGAACAAGTTATACAAACACACAAATCAGTGAGAACGTCTCACTTTGTTGAGCATCAACTTTCTATGTACACATACTAGTTGTTGTTTCATGTTGGCGTCCTAGACGCTGCTTTGTTTATTTAATAGGTACAAATAATTTTGCAGTACAAATCATAATTGAATCATTTGGGTTGCATAGAAACCAGAAATATCGAAAGTCATACAGGAAAACGACTTGAACTGAACCCCAAATATCAGATGATTTCTGTGCAAAATAGACCTGCAGTATTGAAGATACAACCTCCAGACTATTCAACAATAAAACCGCTCTTCAAAAAGTGTCCAAAGAATTCATAATAATATTATATTAAAAATAGTTTAATGTTCTTTATTCATGACCATTCAGTAAGCTCTTCAGCACTTGTCCACATGTGTATGTTTATTATATACGTCTCAAATAAATGGTATCTCCCTTCAAATCTGCGTTAAATCAATAATTCGCCATAAAAGGTTCATTCATCCACCGTATGTACCATTTTAGCCCACCAACCTTATTACGTTCGTTTTCAAAAGGACTTTTCTATGGAAGCATTAGCTACACAGGGAAATCTAATAGGATCTGTATGAAATCTAAACCTCCTCCTTTATTCCTCGAGACCACCAGACGTGGACGTTTTTCTATTCTCCGAGTCCTGCACGAAAAATGGCTCGACGATACAAAATGGGTGAAACGCTGAAAGCCCCGATGTCAGAGGATGTTGTAAAGTTCATCGATCGATATCTCATAAAGTGGATACACTTAGTTGATGTGTGCTCCGGAACTTCTCCCAGTCTCCGCTGAAACCCAAGGGCTCTGGTATGGGCTTGAAACCCAGAAGATGTGCAACCTAAAACCTTGGCTGAGAAACCTTGGGATATGACAATGGGCTCCAGCCATTACTTGCATTGCAGGACGAGCGTACTACAAAAGGATTGTTATCCCTCGGGCCTCAAATTGCCCTCCATTTGCCTCGCTATTTTCGAACCGCAATTCTTCAGAACCCTCCCTCCGTATATCTACCGCATGCGGTGAGGCAACAATAACTCACCAGGAATATAATATGTTACCCGAACATACTGCAATAACACAGTTGAGCTGGTACATGTAGGTGAATGAAACTAAAACTGTACCACCATCAATGGACATTCTTCCAAGTAATCAAGCGTAGATTCGATTAAATTTTAAGTTAAACGAATACGTCAATTTGGCGAAATTAATTGGTGAGACGTGACTTTTTGAATGCCTATACCAACTAGTACCTACTGACAAACATCTGTGATATCTATCTATCTCTAGGTCTATGTACTATAATTTTGAGTTATTCATTCGAATTTATTCTATTCATCTATCCTTATGTACCCATTTATCTAAAACAAAAAAGGTAAATTATTTAATAAAAAATAAGAATAATATTCTAATTCTACTGTAACCTACTAAATCTCTAATGGTAAATTAACGCTACTGCAAATCGTATATCCACAGGGATGTACCATTAAACATTTATCTTGTTAATTAACTACCCTGAAGTTGTGTACGGATTCATAATCGAAACTTTGCTCCGTTGCCACGCCTTTGGATCTCATAATTTTTGAAATCAGCAAACGGAAATCGATTAAGGTGATCAATAGCTCGATTCTTCCGATTCGCTACGAGCTTTCCCACAATGTTGATGAATATGACCGCCATGTTACAAATTTCAAAAATCGAAGAGAACTAGAGTATTAAAATGCGGTTTAGAATCATCAATAGAATTTGGATATAAGTCTTGGTAAGTAGGCGTGTACTCGGGGCAAAGTTGAGGAAACATCTATCTAGAGAATTAAAATGCCGTTCAGAATGTGTACAACGGGGAAAAGTTGAGGAATGCGACGACTCAACCTATTTTCCCTCAATGTTGAGGGAATTTTTTTTTGCCTTTTCCAAACCATGGCAACTGGGCAAAGGCTCAATTTTCATTTAATTCCGAATTTGAAATTTCGAAAATTTGCGACATCATCTATCGAGCTATCGATCACCTTAATCGATTCCCGTTTGCTGATTTCAAAAATTATGAGATCCAAAGGCGTGGCAACGGGGCTAAGTTTCAATTATGAATCCGTACTCAACTTCAGGGTAGTGTTAATTAGGCTTGCAGCCTACTTTATAATTTAGTACCAGACCAACTGTGAAGCTTTTGAGGCAATAAAGTTGAATTTAGAAAAGAAAACTAGTAGTGGAACTGCACTCAAACGTGGTTTTACAGGCCGACTTTAGTATTTGGAATAAATACGACACATTTACACAAATATTCATGTAATTATATTTATAAAATCCATTCAGATTTTTTATACCAGATATATATTCTACCGTTAAAATAGCATACACGCTACAACCTTATGGTTAACTTACTATTACACACTCGTACATAACTCGTACCGACTCTCTGAGATACTATTCGCAGTTTGGCTACAGATGGGCGATGTTCTTAGGCAGCGCCTCGTTATTGCGCGGAGCTGTATGATGGATAATAAATTTCTCCGATTACTATAACGCCGTTTGAATTTTAAAGGCATTCGGACGTTTAGTGCTTTCCAGAAACCTTCCACCTTTTTCTACGGGTTTTACCGAGTTTAACAGAAAATGCGAGTCATCTCTTAGCACAAAGTTACGTCTCGGATGACGATCGCATCTCGTATTTTTTTTTTTTTTTTTTTCTTTCCTCTCATGATGAGTAAAGTTGAGGGTCCAGATATGTTTCACGCGATAAATGTATGGGCGACGGTCGGAATGTAGTTAACCTTTCCGTGTAGTTAACCTTCCCTTCCACTTTTGGCGACTCTCCGAAGATAATACGAGTAGATCAAGTGCATTACCACTACTTACGTTTTAACCCCAACCATTACGGAGTTGAATAAGAGGGGCCTAATGGGTTCGCTATCGATCTCGAGAACAACACTCGTTGTAATCACTTCAGGATTCTATGCTTCACGAACTCCGTTTTATTACACGAGTCATGAGGAATGACCACGAATCGCTCAACCTACACAAATTGAATTAGGTCCATGTAGTGGCCGAAAAGACACGACTTCGCAGTTATTAGCGAATTTTCGAAGAAAAAGGAAGCTATATTTCTCGGCCCAAAATTAACAAGTAACAAAAAATTTTCAATAGAGCGCTTTAAACATTTTTGAACCTCTCTTTTCAATTTGCCTGGCAGAAGTGACTATGTGCGCTGGAATACTGAATTTCGCTGTTTGGGCCTGATTGTTAGTTTAATTCCTGTTCATTTCCTGATATTTTATGAACTGAATAATAATGATTGGTTATAATATTTAATAATAGGTAGTGTATTGCTTTGTTACTGACGATGGTGTAATAACCGAAACCGGTCTAACAGTGTACCTACCTACTCATATTTCAGTGGAATCGATTTATTCAAATACTCTTGTTTTTCTTCACCCTGTATATCATTCCAGACTCGCGATAGGAGTTTTAAAGGGAAACATTACCTATAAATTCCCGAAATGAAACAGCCTGACAAGTGGACACGTCTCTCATTTTAATGATTTTTTACGGTGAACACGATGGTGAAGTCAAAATTTTGATATCTTATTTCGTTCTCAAACTGGAGCACTTTGAATGTGAAGAAACGTGGTTGATACTTGAGATGTTCTTCTCGGTTCATCTACTCTAATCTGACAACCGAATGGATATCGCAATTCTGACTCCACCATCGTGTTCAACGTTGAAAAATGTATAAACTGAGGCGTTAGTTGGCAAACAATGGTTGAATGGGATGTTACAAACATCACATTTTACATAAAACCAGTTATTTAATCGAAAATTCGCTCTTATAGTCATGCTGCATGACTGTTAATTATGGGCCTTTGAGAAAATAATGGGAGCAAGTTGGAAATTGAACTTTTCCGATGCCTGCTAGTTAAAATACTGTATCGAATAGAATATTTCACGTTATCATTGTCCACTTTGAAAACATCCAACGAATGAACGATGAAGTAAGTACCCATCTGAGTCTGTTCAGTAGCCTGAAAGTTTCCAACAGTACGGACACTAATTAAAGACACTAATCAATTAGGTTTGTATTGATTTGAGGATACCGAGCACTCTGAATAAAATGATTGTATTGAGAGCGCTCGGTATCCTCAGATCAACACTCCTCGTACTATACCAGCTATTGTTTAGTACAGCCAGTATTGTGCAGGATTGGCGATAAAACTCACAATAATCTTTGGGAACTCCATGAAAACCGATTCAAATTTATTCAGGTGGGGTCGATTAATTCGATACGCGATTGGGCCAAAGAACACGAACTCAGTTTAACAAGGTCAGCAATCATTTTCAATTACAATCAAATTTGTGATTCAACTGAATCCAGGATCATAATGCGTTACAATCTTAATGATCTGAGTGGAAGACCAACCGAGTCGAATCCCACTGTCGTTATTATTGTATTCCATTTATTCGCGAGAGTGTTCTGATTTTCCCCTATCTGCATTCCCCAAAACTCAATTTACATAAATGTTTGAATTTATCGAATCCCAAATCTTATTTTTCGCTTCACTAATTACATTTTTGGTGCCATTCGTTCAATATTCTCGAAGTTTGTTGATTCTGTCTCTAAACAAAGGGCTCAATTTGTTGCAGACGTTCCACACGCCTAGCTTCGGTGACGAGGATTTCGATATTCCTCCGATCAACCCCCACCAAAATTCTGGGCAGCAGCAGATGCCTTCTTATCATCCTCCTCCAGTAAGTAGAAGAAAATTATCGAATATTAACTTTTTTTCGTTTCAAATAAAATGCTGACTACAAAAATAATTTAAAGAAATAATAAGTCGTGATTGATAAAATGTGGGTATCGCGGAGGGATATGTCAACTAGGGAGCGGAATTGGTAGTTTGTTACAAGCCGAATGTATTTTAGAATTACGATTTTGATGGCAACAATAGAATGTCGATATTTTGTCGGTATGGAAACTGTATAGTTCATCAGCACAACGTCATGATCTTCTTCCAAACTAGGGATGGCCATCGGTAGCCAACATATCGATATTTCGATATTCGATAGTATTGGAGGTGAGGTATCGGTGACGATATCTATCGTATAGCTCAGTATCGATACTTTTGGCAACCGATAGTATCGAGCGAAAATATCGATATTTACTAAAACATCGGTTGAAAAAACTTTCAATTAAAAAACTATGTAAATAGGTACCTAAGCCCGACTGGAATGTCAATTCTCTGGCAATGGGTTTTCGACTATAGTTTTCATATTTAAATATGTATATGTACAGGGATAAGCACCTAGTACTTGGTTGTTGATAATATTATATTATATACTATCGGACTATGCACTACTGATGGAAAATATAGGATGGCCATCCCTATTACAAACGATGTTGAGGGATGTCGAGGGTCGGTCAAATGAAAATTGATTTATGTGCCAACGTTTCGAAGAATATATTTCTTCATCTTCAGGGCCTAAAAAACAGTTTCATAATTCTGATTACAGTTCTATGGTGAGAAAAATGTTGTAGTTATTTAATTACCATTAGTTGTAGTTGTTGTGGAAATGTAATTATATGTAGTTACTTTAAATAGTTTGGTTAAACAAATGGCGTTATTGGTGACAGATATTGGAAAATATCCGTGGTAGGTTATTATAGAATGGTACATGCTATTGTACATGCTATTACTATAGAAAATAATACAAAATGTTCACAAAAAGTTAAGTTAAATATACAATAGAAAAATAATTTAAAAAAAAAAAATTATCTGTTGATAGTTAGTAATTCATATGGAATTGGTTTGGAGGATGTACAATAAGTTTCAACTTACAGGATATGAAATGGAGTTAGACTCCAACAGGGAAGCTCCTTCCTCCAGATCACAGAAGTAATAACTTAAATATTACGCCTAAAATTCCCTATATATAGGTGAACGAAACCAATTCCATATGAATTACTAACTATCAACAGATAATTTTTTTTTTTTTTTTATTACTTTTTCTATTGTATATTTAACTTAACTTTTTGTGAACATTTTGTATTATTTTCTATAGTAATAGCATGTACAATACCATGTACAATAGCATGTACCATTGTATAATAACCTACCACGGATATTTTCCAATATCTGTCACCAATAACGCCATTTGTTTAACCAAACTATTTAAAGTAACTACATATAATTACATTTCCACAACAACTACAACTAATGGTAATTAAATAACTACAACATTTTTCTCACCATAGAACTGTAATCAGAATTATGAAACTGTTTTTTAGGCCCTGAAGATGAAGAAATATATTCTTCGAAACGTTGGCACATAAATCAATTTTCATTTGACCGACCCTCGACATCCCTCAACATCATTCTTACTGACGGTCAACCTAAACCACACACACCCTATTACAAACATTTCTTGGCACTCATTATGATTGATAACAGTACTTATTAACCATTACAGGGACAGTAGGTAGGTACCATCAATACAAATATATATTAGGTATATAATTTGATGGGAACGATTCGGCCATTGGAACTTAGGAGTTTTGGATTTCACATGCAAATCCGTCGGATATCCGGCTATAATACAAAACATTATAAAATGACCTTCCAAACTGCTGAAAACACCATTCTTGTTAATGCTGAGCATCTATGCGTATGAATATTCAATTTTGTGTCAAATCGATTCATTTTTAAATCCTTTGATTTCTTATTGTGCAGATTTCGATGCCACACACTCAGACCACGATGACAATGAGTGAACACTCAACGTACCATCAACCACTGTACCTGTCACCGCCACAGGAGCACATGGGCATGGGAATGCCGTGAGTTTTTTTTTTTTTTTTCAATTTATATTTAAATTGATCCAACTATTTATTTGAGATTATACCTATTTGCATTGAAATATTATATTATATCATATTTGAGATTATCTTCCTGTCAAGGCATCGCCCTGTCATTTTTTTGACGTGATGGGGCTCAGAAGACCTCGCAATCGGATTCAGGCCCAAAAATACCTCGGAATACCATGGTCCGGTCGAATAGTCCGGACCTTTTTTTTTTGTAAACCAGTGTAATTATTAATTATAACTAGGATTAATTATTAATGAAAATGATTAATAACTAACAGGAATTGATAATACTTTACACTATTTGATAATAATTTTAATAATTAATGATAAGGCATAATAATAACTAATCTATCATTTAGTGATCCAGACGGAAGAGTAATCCCTTTGTGTCAAGAATTTGCCGAGTTTCTGAGGAGGGCGGGGTAAGCAACGAAAAGGGAGGAGGAAAGACGGTGGACTATTCATTGGCCGCTAGGATTTCCACTATTTCGCCGATATTCATGGGTCCCTACAGAGCAGTAAATATTGGCCACATAATGGGATCCCTGGCAGCCAATGAATAGGAAGGTGGTAGTAAATAACGCATCATTTATTGTCTGTCATTCATGAGGAGACCCTCACTACATAAGTGAGGAGGGAAGAGGGTGGGAATCAGACGTGGCAGAGAAAGAGGGGAACGGGGAAGGATGAAGGGAGGGGAACGGTGGCAGTTTGTGGCGATGGGTGGGAGGGGGTGTAGGCGGTGGGAGGGTGAAGGACGAAGGGAGGGGGGAGGGTGGCAGTTCGTGGCGACAGGGTGGAGGTGGTGGGAGGGTGGCGGATGAAGGGAGGGCGAGGGTGGCAGTTTGTGGCGATGAGTGGGAGGGGGCGGGATTTAACGAAGTTCTAAACTTAACCAGATTTAGACTCTGGAGTCTTTAAAATGACTATCCGAGTCAGTTAACGAAGTCCAGAACTTAACTAGACTCTGGAGTCTAACGGCCCTGTTCGACTCCGGAGTCTAAAAATTTGCTTTCCGAGGATCAACTACACTGAGGACGAACCTACTGACTGACTTTCAAGACAGCTCAGGCGGTCACCCAATGCCAACATTAGAACACAAACAACCGTTCGATTCTCTCGATATTCAATGCTATTTATCGATATTTATTCTAGGCTCAAATATCGCTATTGGCTCCTGGGGTGAAGGGGAGGGGCTACAAAGTGAAAGGTCTATTGGGATTGGTTGACATCAATAGGGAACCCCAGTGTGTCAGAGAATAATTCTTTGATGGCCAAAAATCGAAAATTGGTGACTCGCAACTCATATAAAACGAGTAATTTCAAACAAGAAAATTTTTGTTCAACTACCAGATCGAACTGAAGAATAGCGAATTTGAACATTTCCCCCCCCCCCCCCCCCCCCCAACGTGGTCTTAGTTGATACAGCGGCTGATAGGGGCCGGCATGGGCGGGTTTACGGACCTGGTCTAAGTACTGCTTTCGGCCTGGGAGGTAGATGACGTAAATTGCTTCCCTCCTCCCGCTCAATACGACTTCAAACCTCTTCAGAAAAATAAGTACTTCCTTAAACATTTTTTTACCTCTGTCTTAATTATTCTGAAGGTGACTTCTTCTCAGGAGAAAAATATAAAATAGCTACATTTTCTTCGAAAATTCGCTAAAAGTTACTGTCATTCCTTATTGAAAGGAAACAGCTTCTTTTTGCTAAAACACTGAACCACCGAAACCGGTCTAACAGTGTAGGTACTCATATTTCAGTGGAAATAGATGATTTTTTTTTTTCAAATACTCTTATTTTCCTTTGGATTTAAACTCTTGGTTCTAGGTACCTTAGGGGAAGCCGATATATCGATGCGATGTTGATGTTATATCGATATGTCACTTGTTCGCAGTTACAACAACCAACACAACCAACACAATCAACAAAACGGCTACAGGATGCAATCCCAGACCCAAAACTCGCTGGCGCAGCTCCAGCAGTACAGCAACATGGGACCACCACAGTCGACGATGAGGTCGCCACAAGGTCGACAAGCGACGTCTCCGCCACAGGGTTCTCTTCCTCACGAGACGACGACCAACACAAGTGATGACAGCGACGATTCGACTCCCCATTCGCATCTGGTGAGACAACTTAAGTTTTGGTCAAGTATCATGACATGTTGCAGGTTAATCCTTTTCAAATTGTATGAGAAATTTGTAGATTTGAATGGTAGGTAATGTTATGAAATGGGGTCGATTTACGAACTCAAAGCGAAACTTGACCAAAAATGACCAGCTATACATACACCTCATGACCTCAATAATAAAACGATTAGCTGAATTAAAATTGCTGTTACCTACTCAAGTTTCTTTGGAATAGTTAGAGTACTCTCTTACTCTCAAAAGAAGTATACTCTGCCCTGTTAAGGGAAAACGCCTCAACTCAAAATTCAAAGCATTGCTCAAAATTCACCCGATAATAATAATAATCGATTAATTGCAGTTAAGGCGATTTTAAAATTTCCAGCTTCCGTTTAGGGATTGTTTGTTTAGGTAAAATGCCTCTCCTCAATATTTTGGTTTTATGGTTTAGGTCAGAATTTCCCCCACTTCCGGTTCGAATTTTGAAATTTGGACTTAACTATCGGAAAGGTCAGGTCCAAAATAGGGGGGTTCCGTAACATTGGACTCGAGGCGTTTTTATTTAACAGGCCAGTACTCGCCTA
Source organism: Stenodema calcarata (assembly GCA_963920205.1). Classification (NCBI taxonomy): domain Eukaryota; kingdom Metazoa; phylum Arthropoda; class Insecta; order Hemiptera; family Miridae; genus Stenodema; species Stenodema calcarata. The sequence continues at coordinate 28,107,539 of OY986056.1, read as the reverse complement.
AATATAATAAATAAATTTCAAGAATATAACGTGGAAAATTGGTAAAAGTAACCAAGTGACATTTATGAGAAACATTGAATGTTTGAGAAAAATTTTCTCAATCATTAATGTTTTGAGTGAATATGTTGCAGAATTTGTTGATTCATAACCTGGAAACGGGTTTATAGTGATATTTTACTTCAATTTGGAGAAAAAGGCAAAATAATTTTTTCCAGCCCGATATTGTGACCTTCATAATAATATTATTATTAATATTATCATAATATCATTAATATTATCATAATATTATTATGATCATCTGGCACATGATCACATCACATTAACCCTTACAATCAATTCCACTGGTCGGACAGAATTCCGCTGGTAAAATTGATCATGAAGGGAATGCGCTCATTTCGTTTCCATGTAAAATTGATCTAGTGCCAAATGGTCAGTTTTTCTTCAATTCACTATTACGGGGGATACAGAAGTTTGTTTAGTGAAATTGACCATGTTCCAGATATACACATTATACCTATACACACCTATAGGCGGATTGACTATCAGATAGTGCAACAGGGGCTTCATTGCTCCGCTGGTAAAACAGACCAAGTCCGTTTTCTGCAGAAAAATCACTATAATTTTGATACTAACGGGATTTTCGAGGGTTTTTAAATTTAAGGTACTAAATGCTTCATTCAATCATATAAAAGGGAATACGAAGGAAGATACAGATTTTGAATGTCCATTTCTCGATTCAGAAAGACTGAGAAACATTGGAAGGCTCTCCTGTAAAATTTATACAATTTTACTTGGTCACTTTTACCAATTACCCCACGATAATAATATTATCGTGGGGTAATTGGTAAAAGTGACCAAGTAAAATTGTATAAATTTATGTGCATCGTTGCAACGAACCGCGAATAGTACCGCTCCATAAACATCATCACCTAGATACACATAAACGGTGATTCTGACATCAGTAATCATTGTACCATTACTTTGCCTGCAGGTTACGGGAATGAAACGGCCGTCTCCAGAACCGACCGACAGCAGTATAGCCAAAATTCAGAAGAAACCCAAAACTCAAAAAAAGAAAAAGAAGAGGGACCCCAATGAACCCCAAAAGTAAGGATAAGTAGTTCTCATTATCATTTCGACACATTCAGTTACGATGGTGGAATGTATCAAGCAGATAAGCGTGGTCCATGAAAAGTCCATCACTCCCCTCCGCCTGCCCATTTCATCTTCATCTAATAGTCAATTAGGTCCGGATGTTACCCCTAAAGAAGCCAAGGCCATCATTTTGTTAACCACCCTTTTCGTCCACCCCTAAAAACGGAGGCATCTCGAAAAGTAAAATTTTAATTTCATGAATTATTCATAACCACCCCAACATCATAAAACGAAATTAGGAGTATTTCATGAATCAACCACGTTTATTAGCTAAATGTTTATTACATATCCGACCTTTGTATGGCTATGCAGATCTGTGTATGGGTCATTCTCCCAGAAAGCGACATTTTGATGTCCGGAACGTTTTCCAAGCCCCATCACAAAGCTGAATTCACATGGATGCGGAACGGCGGACTGCGGCATGAGTACGGCCAGGTGATTGGTGAAGAAAGCCAGTGGGGTGGGGGAGAACGATTTCGCAGAAATATTTCTCTCGAGAAATATTCTTCCGCAATTATAATTTATGTTTTTAACCTGAAAAGGTTTGCAAGAAGAATGATTGTAACATGTGGCCAGGGGAGGTGGAAGAGAGGGCCTCATGACCCTAATCTCCCCTGGTGGTTAAATAAAACAATTCAATCAATCAATCAATCAAATCCGCACTCCGGAGGTGCGCAGTAGGCCACTGCGCAGTTTCGTGTTATCATTCGTTATCAATAATCTGTGCTTTTGCTTATAAGTTCGCTGTTTTACTGGCGTACTTCAAAATTTGAATGATTTAATCATCAAAATAATCAAAATGAACAACGGAGTTCATTTTACTTCGTTTTACGCATGCCGCAGTCCGCGGTTCCGCATCCATGTGAATCTAGCTTAATTTTTTGAGTTGAATTTCTTTTGAAATTACCTAATATTTAGGTAATACAATTATTGTATTTGACGTGTTATTGTATTATTCTCATTTGTACGATTAATGAGTTAATTTAATAGAAAAAAGTGTAAATAGTCAAATCGTCATTCTCCTTCCGTGTCCAGGCTCGACCTTCCCAACTTTGGGAAATCCACCACTGTTTCATTGAAGGACGGAGAATGACGAGGATGACGGCAAAGAGAATAATAATTACAACGAATTAATCACTATATTGTATTAATTAGTCATTCTATACAATTGAAACTAAACCACATACATGACTGAACATGACTTTAAAGTGAAAATTGGACTCTTTGTGTCGAAAATGTGATTCTAAAATTAATTACCTAGGTACCTTGCTTTTCTATTTATTTATTTTATTTTTCAAAATAAATAGTAGTAGTGAGTGGATAGGCATAAATAATCATTACTTATCATAAGGTACACTCAGATAACCATAATGGTTACCTGAGTGTACCTATTTTTTATTTTTTCGAACAATTTGGAGCTTTTTTTCAACATTGAGAATTGAAAACGTCTCTTTCTGGGAGAATGGCCCCTATACAGATCACGATTCATCAGTAACTAATCTACCTACTTCTGTTTTCAGGCCAGTGTCCGCGTACGCTCTATTCTTCAGAGATACACAGGCAGCAATAAAAGGATCAAACCCCAACGCGAGTTTTGGAGAAGTGTCAAAAATTGTTGCATCGATGTGGGATGCATTAGATGCCGAACATAAAAATGTGAGTACTTAAGGCGAACGTTGAGAGTTGTATTTAATCGTACAGGCTAGTGAAACGGTGCACAAAAAGTGGTCGAAGTGGAAAGTTTGGTGTAATTGTTTTTATTAGTTTATTCTATGTTTTTTGGGGTGCTGAACATGAATCTGAAGTTGTCCAACAAATATTTGCTCGGCAAATATGATAAATCATAAAAACCCTACTGAAAATCACGTTTTTTAGTGGTTTTCAGCTTATAGCTTCCAAAGTAAGCTATTTACGCAGGAAATGGTTATCTAGTAAAATAAAGAGGAGAAAATTTCCTATAATTTATGTTCCATAACATTTTTTCGTACGTCGTATGGTTTCTACGCAAAAGAGAAAACAATACTTAACTCGACGGTAATTTGATATTTTATTAAATGGAACTGTTGAGAGTACAAGTAGATTCAAGATTACCGTTCGAAGCGTCTTCCCCCGGCGGATCTATCTAAGTATAAGTTAGGTACCTAAGTTAGGTAACGCTAAATCTCACCACTTATTTTACTGAATTAGTCAGTAAACAGTCATTGGCAGATGGTTTTTTGGCTCTGCTAAAAAGTCGCCCAAACGACGATGTGGGAAGTTGCCTTGAGACCCTCGATATGACATCTGTTTGCGTGATCTCTCTTGCTCACCATATTTAGTACCTTCTTGGGGGTAACCTTCGAAGACAACTACAGCACTCTCCTTGTACTTGGACTTGACAAATGAAATGAATTCTTTCGCTTAAAGGGAAAATTGCATTGATGCATTCATTATTTTTTGATTTTTTCCAAAAATTACTGATTTCTCCCATATTTCAGCACTCTTTTGCGTCGAAACCATACGACGTACGAAAAAATGTTGAGAGACATAAATTATAGGACATTTTCTCCTCTTTATTTGACTACATAAACACGTTTTGCATAAATAGCTTGCTTTGCAAGTTATAAGCTGAAAAACACTAAAAAACATGATTTTCAGTGGGTTTTTTTAAAATGATTTCTCATATCTGCGGAGCAAATTTTTGTTGGACAACTCCAGATTCGTGTTCAGCACCCCCAAAATCATAGAATAAACTAATCAAAACAGTTACACCAAAACTTTCCACTTCATACTACCGTTTGATCGTAGGTACATGTTAGTAGTTAGTAGTACCTTCCTAATTCATAAAACGTAGTGAACTCATGTGTCCGTGTATCATTGCCAACAGGTTTACAAGAAGAAGACAGAAGCTGCAAAGAAGGACTACTTGAAGGCTTTGGCAGCCTACCGTGCCAGTTTAGTTTCCAAGGTATGGCAATATTGTACACGTACTAGATCTGTATACAGTTTAGTTTTGGGGAATTTAACCTACCTGGGATCAGAAAGTATGCCCTGTGAGCTTTACCTGTGCCCCACAATTACAACCTGTTACTCAGCCAACTCTCCCCTGTCACTTCCTTGGTAGGGGTGGGGAATATTTAACGTAACCGCTTCAAATAACCTAATACCAGGTAACCTATTACTGGAATAACTGTTTTGAGAACTTGGGGAAAAGGACTTTGAGGGCCTCTTTGTCACCGGTCATTCGGGATTCCGTGATAATAGGTTGGCTGGGACTATTCATGGTAATACCAGGTAATAGGTTACGGAAAACGAATACGTGAAAGGTGTGCGATCATATCTGTCGAAGTTTATCACTTCGAAGTCAACGGAGTCAAATAATATTTGAGTGAGTATTGAGTTAGTGTCGAGTAACAGCGACCGTCTGGTAATATGTTGAGGTATTCGGTTATTTGGGTAATAGTTTACCGGCGATTCGAGAAACTTTTTTGCGCGCAACTGGGTTTCCAGTCTGCGTTGGGCACTGGAAAGGTTCCCGAATCGCCGGTAACCTATTACCAAGAAATAACCGTATTAGCCATGCCTATTCGTTGGTGTTAATTATATCGTTATAATATATCCATACACTGTACAAAATGGTTTGTTGCAATTATGTTATGTAGGAGATGAGAAAAACAAAAATATTTAATATTCTGCGCTGCATGAATTTAGTGCAAGGCCAAATTTCAAATTGCAAAGACTAGCCATTGAATTGTGATTTGTATATCTTTTAAATGTTTTGTGTGATATCGTTACAGGGAGGATCAGAACAGGAGCCAATGTACGGTGCATATGGAGGATATGGCGGAGGGTACAGCGGATATTCACCACCTACAGGCCTTCCCTCGCCGCCAGTCCCATCACCACCAAACCACATGAAGAACCCCAACCATCTAATCAATGACAACAGGCCACCAATGCAACAGGTGAACATTTTTTAGATGTTATTTTCTAATGGAGGGATATTAGAATTTTAATCTTACTAATTAAGATTTCAGTACTTAATTGACCTCAGTGGTTGTAGATTGCATATAATCAATAAGACGTTTGTTCACGCATCTCGAGAATGACACCTCAGTGCGCTAAGAGGGCTTTTCCCCCAACAAGTACATCTTGCCCTCAGCAGCAATCCCGTTTCTACGATGCATTCTGAGAAATCTGCAACGAAATATTAACATAAAACATAAATTATACCAAACTATTAGATTTTTTGGTAGGTACTTGTGCATTATACGGAGGCCACTAGTTTCCACCTCGCTGGTTGACCTTCTCATCTAAGGCCCTTTTTAATAATTAAGCATAAATTATTTATGCGTCCACTAAAAGTATATGACGAGTTCTCTCTAACTAATCTATATTTACTCGTATGTGATCTCTTGTTTGGGGGATTTTTTTCATTATTTTTGAGATGCGACCGCTAGCGAGCATCCAGCGTGCTTGGTAGCTTTAACTCTGACGATCGATCATATACTGATAAAAAATATTATTATTATCAAGGATAGTGTTGGTAAGGCGTTTACAAACCTCAATCCTAATTACACAGCCGCAGCGCGATGGTAACTCTGGCCTCCGTATAATGCATACCAATTTGTTCAATGTGCCCTTCATTTGGTTAGTTAATTTGATAGGTATCCGATATGGAAGGCGAACCGAAGAGAGTTCCTGAGAACTCACAAACCAGATAAGCTCAATGAAACAAATCATTTATTAGGCATTAGGTATAGACAAAAGAAAACATTTTTTTTCATCCCCTCAAAATTTGAGGGTTTACGTTTCAAGATACGTGGATTCAGAAAATCTAATAAAAAATGCGGCACTTTGGTTCGGAAAGTCTCACGATGATCTTTGTAACTTTTCAAAACCCTAGATCAATGGGAAGGGGTTCAAGATGAATTTTAAAACTTTAAAAACGTAACTTTCGCCAAAAATTTCAGTTCATGTTTGAACAAGTCCATGGCACTTGGCCCAGTTAGCGTTGAGCTAAAATTACGAAATTCGGTTTGCAAGTTCGGACCTCGATGCCCCTTGAAAATTTTCATAACCCTAGGTAAATGGGAAGGGGTTCAAACCGAATTTTGACCTTTTAGTTCAAGTTTGAACAACTTTTTTTTCAACTTCCCAATGAGTTAGGGACTTGAAATTTCAAATATAGGTCAGAGCTGGATGACAATGCCATGTTCACTCCTCTCTTGTACTTGTCTATGACATTGTTTAAACGATACCTATTTGTTTAAACAAATCAAATTTGGATGATGAGCTAGAGACTTGAAATATTAAACATGGTTCGCAGATGGATGACAATGCAATATTCACTTGGTTTCCTGACTGTGAAATAGTTTAAACGATACCTATTTGTTTAAACAAATTAAATTTGGATGATGAGCTAGAGACTTGAAATTTTAAACTTGGGTCGCAGATGGATGACAATGCAATATTCACTTGGTTTCCTGACTGTGAAATGGTTTGAACGATACCTATTTGTTTAAACAAATTAAATTTGGATGATGAGCTAGAGACTTGAAATTTTAAACTTGGGTCGCAGATGGATGACAATGCAATATTCACTTGGTTTCCTGACTGTGAAATGGTTTGAACGATACCTATTCGTTTAAACAAATTGAATTTGGATGATGAGCTAGAGTCTTGAAATTTTAAAAATGGGTTGAAGATGTATGACAATGCAATATTCACACTATATTTTACTTCCCTCGATTACTTTACTAACAGATAAAAATATCATTAGATCTATTAGAAATATCGTATTGATCTACTTTTTGTTGATTTTTCTTGAGACATTGATGTTTTAAAACATCGATGTTTTTTTCGCGGTATATTGGTACCTACTTACCATCGTTGTTGTGGACTTTCGATGGCCCAAACCGAAAAAGGATTTGATTTGATTTTGATTTTTATAAAATTTATTGCCTACCTAGGAACTTGTGCTCCTCGGAGGAGTTCCTATGTAAAAATTTAAATAAACAAAATATTCAAAAAAGTCCAGTCAAAGTATGACATACTTTGTACATTGTACAAAGTCTTCTATAAATGAGGGAAGAAGACAAGATAGAAAGTTATGAGAAGATCGTCATGACAGCGCAGTTCATTACGATGACATCAGTATTTTTTTGAAAGTAGATAAATTTGGAAATGAAAAATTGTTTATATCTTCTTGAAAAAAAAAAAATCTAGTAGCAGTTACTTATATAAGCATTTCTTTTATAGAATTCTGAATTTACTTTTGGAATGATTATTCGAGATTTATTAAAATTGCGCGTAACAGGAGATGCTGGTAAATGATCTGAATGGATGCCAGTAGTAAATAGGTACATGGATTTGATTTATTGATTTTATTGGCATATACATAATATTTATGTATATGTATGTATATGTCCATATTATGGACATATACATACATATACATAAATGGTCAAGTATAATAAAGGACTCGGTTCTCATGGACTCTTGTAACATCAGTATTTTGTGTTAATATACTTCATGTATGTGTAACTGTGGGTTTACGTAGTGATTTATTGGGACCGAATTTTATGTAGACAAATTTTATTGAAAAAAAAAATACTTCGAAGCGCAAAGAGAAATTGAAAATTAAAATGTCATCTGGACAGCACAGAGCCCGCCAGATTTTGTCCCTCAAAAGTACGTAGCGCTCCACTGGAACTCGTCCGAAACCTGAAGGTCGCCATGAAGAGTTTAAGATCCATAGAACATGGATTATGTACGACTGTTTCCCCCAACGATTGCACTGCACTCTGTTGACGATATTTTCAAACTTACTCTGGTGAGGTGTACATAGTATCCATACGCTAACCCCACTTCACAACACGACCACGTTCACCTTGGACAAGTCAGCTGAGAAATATGTTGTATCCACCAATCACAACGCCGCATTTCGTCCTTGATGCGCGGCGTCAATGCGCTGTAAAATCGTCTGTATAAATCGATTGTCTACATCTTTCGAAGCTTCGACGCTTCTTCACATTGACGAACACAAGCGTTTCTCTCGGTTCCTCTAGTCTTCTGTTGTCGCCATTTTAGTTTTGTCTTTGTTTGGAACTTTTAATTTACGAGTTCACTGTTATGCTCTTTTTCGCTCACCACTAGTTTTCCTGCTTTCTTTAACACTTGTTCGGACCTCACTACGAGGAAGGTCTAACCAGTTGACCCTCAAAAACGGTCTGTTTTTGTTTTCAATCGCAGTCCAGTACTTTCTTTACCAACCGGTAGAATTCGGCATTTGGCGTCCTTTTTTTGCACGTATTTTGAATGACTATAACGACAACAAACAACATGGTATTTTACAACGATCTGTGCATTAGTCAGTATCGGGTTTTAGGTAGTGAAGCTGCACGTCTAATTTTGAATTCCTTCCTTTCGCTCAGGTCATGATGGGTCACTTGAATCAACAGCCGCAGCAGCACTTGTCGCAGCAGCAACAGCCGCCTCCGCAGCAGCAAATGAACGCAAATTCAAACTCCTACATGCATCAACAGCAGGTAGTTTACATAAACATTCACAATGTTAGTGTATATAAACATAGGTGCCCAAAGGTCCCCAGCTGTTTACGAGTGCTTTGTGGGTCCCGTGATCCCTCGTGTTCTTTCACCAAACCCTCACTTGAGCGTTCAGCTTCTTCAGAAGTACAGGAAGTAGGTAGTTGGGCTGGATTTATTTCAAATGAATACTAAAGCTGAATGATGTTCGTATGAAGATTCCATCACCTACCATGACGTTTTTGGTTCATTATTTTCGATAATGAACCACTGAAATCACCCAAGCACCCCCCCCCCCCCACCAAAAATCTTAGGGGTTTACGTCTCAAGATACCGCTGACCCGCAAGAAAAGTGATACCAACTACTAAAAAACAATTTTTGTGGGTTTTACCGTAACATTGTTCCTTATTGGTAACATATTATGTTCCTATCTTTATTGTATTAGGTATGGTATAATATATATTAGGTATACCATAATACACTAATGGATCAATCTTGTCATTCTGAGTAACGTGAAAATCGGTGGCCGCAGAAGTTCCCACCGGAAATACACCCACAGTAGTAGATCAAAAGCTACTGTGGGCTTATTTTCGGAACTTCTATGGCCACCGATTTTCACGTGACTCAGAATGACAAGATTGATCCAATCTATCAAATTGAATTCATATCTACCAGTATAATGTGGCACCCGAATACTCAGGATATACTGTCAACGTGGCACCCGCTGTCTTGTGGCACCCGGGTGCCACAGTATGCCAAGTTGGAAAGGTACCCTTTGGCACCCTTATGGATTTCGTGTTTGTGGCACCCCCTAGAATTAATTTGGTATATAGATGGTTCGATCTGTATAGTGGTTTGTTTTTCAACTTTTTTCAACTAGTTGATGCATCATTGTTCAATCTCCAATTTAACCTTGAAATCTACATTTAGATTGCATCATTGTGGCACCTTTCCAACTTGGCATACTGTGGCACCCGGGTGCCACAAGACAGCGGGTGCCACGCTGACAGTACATCCTGAGTATTTGGGTGCCACATTATACTGATAGATTGGATCAATCTTGTCATTCTGAGTAACGTGAAAATCGGTGGCCGTAGAAGTTCCCACCGAAAATAAGACCACAGTAGTTTTTTCCTTTGAAAATACATTCACAGTATCTATATCTATAGATACTGTGAGTATATAATATTATTATGTTATCTATAACATAGATACTGTGAGTATATAATATTATTATGTTATCTATAGATATAGATACTGTGAATTTATTTTCAAAGGAAAAAACTACTGTGGTCTTATTTTCGGTGGGAACTTCTACGGCCACCGATTTTCACGTTACTCAGAATGACAAGATTGATCCAATCTATCAGTATAATATATTATACCATAATACAATAAAGATAGGAACATACTCGTATCATGTTCGCACACCAAGAAGAAGCATTGTTACAAAAATTGTTTTTTGAGTTGTATCACTTTTCTTGCGGATGAGCGATACGTAGATTAAAAAAAATCTGTGGTAAAAGTATAGTATTTATAATGAAAAGTATAGTATTTATAAGTATATTATTCATTATAATGAAAGGCACCGATTTTTGTTTACTATTTTAGTGTGTTACTATTACGAGCTTAAAGCAGAACAACCTAAATTAATGCCCGCAAAGGCTACCTCAATAATCAGAGTCTGAATCCTCAATAGAAGATGGGGCAGTAGACTGGTCTAATATACAGGGTGATTCTTGATTCCTCATCATCCTTCCAATTTTCGTCACAAAAAGGGTAAACTTTTTTTTTTTTTTAACGGTACTCCCCCATAATATTTGGCGAGGAATTCAAAATTTAAATGGGAACCCCCATTTTTCATTACATTTGACACCTCGAATCAAATCTTTTTCACGGCCCGCAACCCTACCAGCAAGCGCTCAACTGTGAAATTGCTCAAAACTCTGATTTTTGGGAACCCCCAGTGTGGCAGATGACGCTGAATCACTTGGTGATGTTTCGACATTATTGATTAGTTGGACATGTAGATCAAATGGATGGGGTTGCGGAATGAAAACATCCCCCAATCAACTGATTCAGTACCATAATCTATATTATAGATTTTTACCAGTCCATTTGATTTATATGTCCAATTAATCTATATGGTACTAATCAGTTGATTGGGGGATGTTTTTATCCCATCCATTTGAACTATATGTCCAACTAATCTAAATTATAGATTAGTACTTGCCATAGTATAGACCTGTCTACTGCAGCACCTATCGCCTCATCATCTAGTGAGGATTCACACTCTGATTATTATTATTCACACTCTGCCTTTGCGGGCATTAATTTAGGTTGTTCTGCTTCAAGGTCGTAATAGTAACACACTGAAATAGTAACAAAATGGGGGCTGACTAGGTACGTTACACTATACTTTTACCAAATCCGTCCATAACCCACACTTTGCCCTGTTAGCGTGGTGCTAAAATTACGAAATTTGGTTTACAGGTTCGGACCAACCCCACATAGATCCTTCAAATGTTTCATAACCCTAGGTCAATGGGAAGGAGTTCAAAACTGAAGCCTAGAGAGTTTCACTAATTCATAATAATTATGAATTATTAACAATTATTGTGATTCTCAAAACGGAATGGTTGTGAAGCTTGATACGTAGGTAATTTCAGTAACCGATAACTACTGTGTTAATAGAGCAGTGATGAAAAGAACGTCCTAAATGAGTTTACCGAGGAAGTCAGTAAGTATGCAACGTAGGTACCACCATCGTTTATGTTAACGTTCAGTGTGGGGTGACCTATGATTAGAGTCACAGTGAAATCACATGCTATCGCTCAAACTGTCGGAAGTCTCTCTGAACTAGCAACTCCCATTCATTACCTTTGTGGCCATATCGTCACTTAAGATCCCACATGGGCTAACTCACTTTTTCCAACTTTACAGGAGAGACCAAAAACGTGTGCCCACCCTTGCTATAGACTTTTCTGCAATCTTGTTCTAATCTATTCTTGTGTAATGAGATGAACTGTAGAACAAAATTGCGAAAAGTCGACAGCAAGACTGGGTACACGTTTTTTGGTCTCTCCTGTAAAGTTGGGAAAAGTGAGTTAGACCATGTGGGATCTTAAGTGACGATATACTGTTTGGAGACTTCTCCGACAGAGTTCGTAAGTAGCCACAAAGGTAATGAGTGGAAGAAAATTTCCTCAAGGAGTAAACTAAGGATGAGCGAGTTGGTATGAAAATGTTTCGAGTTTTAACAATTTTGGGCCGAGAACAATATCTTCCTTTTCTTCGAAATTCGCTAAAAACTCCTCACAGTTACTCAAAATTCGTCCAATTGTCCGTTTGCAATCCAAAAATTGTTTCCGCCAGTGTGGATAGGTCACAATTTTGCTCCCGCATTGAACGTAGATTTTGGGCAATTTGGTTTAAAACGGTTTGAATCAAACCAACGTTTGGTTTGATGTTTCCAACTTCATGTGAGGCTTTGCCTAAAACCACAATGATCCACGTTAATTAATTTTCTGCGTTATTCAAGGGCTTTGGCCATATGTTATTGAAGGACTTCATTTACTGTTTGAAAGGTCCAAGAAGTGAACTTATGAGCAAGGAAGCAGGCAGAGCAGAAAATTTGAAAGCCAATTACATAATATGTTTGGAGCTTCCTGGAGTAATAAAAAACGAAAACTCTTCAAATTAGGATTCGAAGAACATTGAGATATACATCAGATGATGTCATGAAATTCATAGGTGGAATGGCTGAAAGTGATTTCGTTCAAATGTTGAGAATTGAAAACATGAGGTCAGAGCTTTACCCCTCAAATTGTGTTCATCTGCTGAAGAGGGGAACAAAAAGTGTAATCGAGAGTGAAGTGGCAACAAGGCCTAATTCAAAATGGGCTGAACAACACGGCCTACCTGAGATAGGGCTGGTCAACATGACCTACAACATCGTCCCGTTTAAGCCAAAACCATGAATGTGCCAAAAATCGAAATTTGAATTCGGAACCACTTGTTGGGAGTATTGACCTCCTCTATTTATGACAAATCCTTAGAAATGCTTAGAAAAATCCTTAAAAATCTTTAGCATTTTTCTTAGGATTTTTCATAAATAGAGGAGGTCAATGTCCACCGCAACGGATGCCGAACTCAAATTTCGATTTTTGGCACATTCATGGTTTTGGCATGAAAGGGACGACATGACCTAAGTTTTTTTTGTTTTTTTTTTTCTTTAAATTTTACAGGAGACCCAAAAAACTGTTCATTTCTAAAATTTGGGAACATATACGTGAATGTTTGCAACTACAGACACTTCTGGGTGCCAATATACTACACAGACAACTCATGATGAATATTTTTAATTATTTTCAATTTGAATCCCGCTGAATAAAGAAGTCGATATGCCCAAAAATGTCAGTTAGGCCATGTTGTTCAACCCCATTTGAGGTAGGCCTTGTTGCCACTTCACCATCTTAATGTTTTGTTAAAATTGTGATAAACTTGTGTTTAAATGTGGAGAATTGTAACGTTTGGTCCAGTGGTTGTGGAACAGTACTGTTTCACCTTACAGTCCGTTCCTGTTACATTAAATCCCATATTCTAAATGTTACCAATAATATATTATATTATATGTTTTCATCTTATTCGAAGTATAGTTCTCCTGAAGATTGATCAGTTTAGTGGTCTTGGTGTTACAGGCCGGTGGGGGCGGGGCCGGGGAGCAGCCAATGAGTGGACCAGGGGGCCCACCACCTCACCCCCCTCCTTCCAACCACTGCATCAGGGTTGGCTGCCCTAACCCAGCTGTAGCCAATTCAGAGTGGGAGGATGAATATTGCAGTAATGAATGCGTCGTTACCCATTGCAGGTTGGTATTGTTTTATAACTCAAATACTCGAAATTGGATGTGTAGTAATAATTAGTATCCATGGAACCACATGTTAATAATATTACTAATCCATATCATATATTACATGATGTGGATAGTAGGGTCAATAATATTATGTAGGTTCTGGGCCAGAACTCTCTTATTCCCTCTATATAGTAGGGGCAATATGTATGTTCTGGAGCAATTGTGTTGTAGGTTCTGGGCCAGAACTCTCTTATTCCCTCTAGAGTGGATATGTATGTCCTGGAACAAACAGGTTGGAACGTCATGTTGTCCCAGAACCAATTATTGACCTGTAGGTACTGGAGAATACATGACCCCTGGGCCAGAACTCTCTTATTCCCTCTATGTAGTAGGGTCAATATGTATGTTCTGGAGCATTCCTGTTGTGGGTTCTGGGCCAGAACTCTCTTATTCCCTCTAGAGTGGATATATATGTATGTCCTGGAACAAACAGGTTTGAAAGTTTGAAAGAAACGGTTGATTTTCTGGTAGTAAGTACTCGTTTTTTTGTAGGGTTTTCCGCATTCAAACTTGAATATCTCCATGAAATCGATAGGGAATCGCAAAGTAGACCATACCATTAGAAAGCTGAATAAATTTGCAAGTTTTCATGGGATTTGCCAGTTTAGAGTACGTTTTTTTGGAAATGCAGTTAACGTACATCTATTTCCAAAAAAAAGTTTTTTAAATTGTCAATGTTTGAACTGCAATTGCGATCCTTAGGTGTTCGTTTTTGATTACGAATGTGCATTAGGCGTATGTAGAAAATAACGCTGAATCCGAAAATGCGGTCAAAAGTAGAAAATATTTTATTTAAAGTGAAGAAACGTGTTTTCTATAGCCAAAAACGTGGTTTCTGAAAAAAACCTTTAACAAATCATATCTTGGGAACGGATTGAGATAGAAAGGTGCCGTTCGCGGCGTTCTACCCCATTTTCAGTCTAGTTTTACTAATTTTGGTCTTTTACACCAAGTGCTGAACACCCTGTATAGCTCTTGTGGTTATTAAGAAAACACTGCAAGTTCTTGACACCACGGTATAATTATCTATAATAAACCGTGGTGTCAAGAATGAGCAGAGTTTTCTCAACATCCACTATACAGGGTGTTCGGCACTTAAGGAAAAAAAAATGGGTAAAAATTTAAAATAATCATTTTGTCTGTTATGATCCCACAAGGTCTCACTAACTCACTTTACCCAACCTTATTTTACCAGTGCTATTACACTATTATTGTAATGTATGGTAAAATAAGGTTGGGAAAAGTGAGTTACACCTTGTGGGGTCTTAACAGACCAAATGATTATTTTAATTTTTTCACACCCGCTATTTATTTTGTAAGAAATTGTTGATGATTTTCTCATGTGTTGAATGAACATAACATCTAATCTATGAATTGTTTTTTTGTTTGTTTTTTTAGGGACGTTTTTAGCTCTTGGGTAGCATCTAACCAGAATGCGGCTGTGAAATAGACATTTTTTTCTTGTGTGGACTCTCCGTGACCACCAGTTGTATATATATATATAATATATTACATTAACATTATAATGATCGGCGTCCTGCCATATGTGTACAATTTATCTTTACTTCGGAGGGATCGGTGGTAGTTTTTTCTATCATCCACATATCATCTTGGTTATCGTGAAGAACTCTTGTATTCTATCTTGTTAATTGTTACTATACGATTTTTAATTGAAACAATTTATAATTTTGTAAATAGGCGTCCGTGTATAAGTTAGTTGTTTTACAATCTTCACTTTAATCAAGTTCATATGTTACCTATACATAGAATTATATATAAATATATATATATCAAAGAGGCTACATTATTAGTAGCTCATGTATTGCATGTTCAATCTGTTTAGTATTAAAACAAAAAAATAATAATGACGAAAACTCTCGTAGGTAGAAAATAGTTGTTATAGACCAGCGTTATCAGCTGAGGCATCTAATTGCCAAGTTCATGAACTCGTTTAGTACCTATGTGATCTAAAGTTATATGAAACTTGAATATGCTCATAATGTGCATTATAATTTGAGTTTTACTGTATATTCAGAAAACAACCATTGTACTCAAGTGTTAATGGAAATTAACTGGTCGAATGCAGTCTTTAATTTAAGTTATTGCCCTCTTTTTTTACTTACTAATTTTTTTTTAGTAAATTATTTTTTCATGTTACTATTCTGGAAGTGTACTATTTGGTTTCTGTTGAATGAATTATAGTGAATAGATTCTGACATGTTTTTTGTATTACACTTCCTGCTCGTTTGGCTTAGAGTGTTCAGGGTATTTAGAACATTTCAAATCAATTATACTTCGATTGGACATTATCATGACATTGCGTCTGAAAATGAGCCAACCGTTTATGCAACACATTTGTTTGGTAATCAGTCGTAAGTTTGCCAGAAGGTATTTTCTTGCTTCGCTACTGTTATCGGACCAAACAAAATTTATGACTGCACGAAGTAGATGAGGTGAATTTTTCATTTTCAGGGCGTGAGGGTAATGAACAGAGATGAACGTATTCATATTCATAAATATGCAATACGAATAAAATTCATAAATGTAAGAGCTCGACCGAATAAGGGTACATGTCGCTCAGCTGAGATTTTATAGGAAGGCCAAAAAACTGATATTGATCAAAATTTCTACTTCAAATGCGACATGTACCCTTCCACCAATATTTTTGGTAATACCTACTTACTTTTTATTCCACTCAATATTTAACACAATCTTCGATAGTAAAAATATTAACAACAAAATTTGATTTAATCATTGTGAATATTTTTATGAAAGAGCAAAAGTGATGAGAACTTGAAAAACAAGAAGGAAAGTGTGCTTTCTAGAACATTAAAATTAAAAAATTTCAGTTAGTGTTAGGAAATTCACTGATTCTTATTGGATTTCCTACTGATTGATCTTAGGGAAACACTATTGATTTAAGATTGATTTGGTCACATTTTGTGGAATATTCGTACTCTGGTTCACGTTTGTCTGAAACATTACATATTATGGCCATGGTGCTGAATTGCAATGATTATTAGGGTGGTCACAATACTTTCTAGGCCAGTCATCACAGATCAAAACAGTAAACACGGTGCTCTTATGTCCAAAGAAATGGCAGGAAGCTGATTTTTCGGTATGTTGTTGGGACATGTTTGAGTAGTATCACACCAAGTTTGCAGCTTCGAAATCTCTAGGGAAACTTTTTGGGAGCCAAAAGACCTCGAACTTGTTTCAGTTTTTTCCTCATAACTTGTAAAAGGTTAGTTTTATACGAAACGTCTTTACCTTAATTGAAGTAAATAGTATAAGCTACAGCTTAAGCCCAACCTCAACTTTGTAGGTCCAGTAGATCCCCGGATGTTGGACTTCGAAAATTGGCTATTTCTTCCAAAGAGTCCGGCAAAATATGGCAGCACTGAGGAAAATAAGAGTATTTGATAAACTCTTCTATATCCACTGACATATGAGTATACAGTTAGACACGTCTCGATTATTGAACCATTGTCAGTAATGAAACAGTACCTACAAAACAACACAGTAGGTATTGTTTTGTTAAGGACGATGGTTTAATCACCGCAACCAGTCTAGCAGTGTACTCATATTTCAGTGGAAATAGACAATTTTTTCAAATACTCTTGTTTTCCTCAACAAGGGTTTCCAAAGGGGGGTTGCGAGTAGGGTTGCCAGACATACTTTATAATAGATACGATACATTATACAGACTTACTATGTACCTATTGTATAGCAATATACTATATTTTGAGACAAGTATGCTACACTGGAGACCAAAAAAACCGGCGCAGTTGAATTGTTGTCGAAGAGTCAAGTTTAAATCGATAACAGTTGGGTTTGAGTCAATAGTAAGGTCAATAACAAGGTTAACAGAGATTACATGCAGAGGTCCATCCCTGTTTTTCCTGTAATGCTCTCTTGAATTCACGATAGAAGCCTACAGAAGCCTGCTGATGTTAATCTTCACTCCAGAGTCCGTGCTTTAGGTCCTCTACTCACCCCAGCACACCGAACCGCTCGTCTTCAATTTGCTAGAGATCACTCTGCTTGGACTGAGCTGCTTGGGTTTGCGGCAGGATCCATCGCCCTTGGACGCCCTGATGCCGGCCTTCTGGTGTAGCTACCAGTTTCACGGTTTTCTGTAGGCTTCTATCGTGAATTCATGAGAGCATTACAGGCAAAACTGGATAGTTAAGGAAAAACAGGGATGGACCTCGGTAAGTAATCTCTGTTAACCTTGTTATTGACCTTACTATTGACTAAAACCCAACAGTTACTGTTATCGATTTAAACTTGACTCTTCGACAACAATTCAACTGCGCCGGTTTTTTTGGTCTCCAGTGTATATAAAAATGCAGTCCTATATAGTATGTAGAGCCCCTTCTATCATCTGAATTTTTATTCAATATAAAGTGTATACTTCATTTTTCCTATGCATACTAGGATATATTTTCTGTCTTTTTCACCTAAGTTACTGTATTTCGCTGAGACTTTTCTGGTTAGTTCGTAGCAGCACTGAGCTTATCCTACTAAACCTGAACATTTTCATGTTGTCTGGCATCTCACTCTTTTCACCTGCAAGTAGCAGGTTTTCACGTATTGTGTGTTCCTCTTCAGTAATGAATAGGTATTTAATGTTTGACAATCAAGCTGACTAATGCAGCATGTGTGAGGACGCGTGCCCATTCAAGATTTTCTCAACACCGTTTTCTACGAATATTGAACAGAGTAGTTTCTTGAGTCCACCTCCAGCCAATATGAATGTCATGAGGAGGTATGGCATATTGAATGTAGTGGAAACCACATTACGCACTACCAGTGCAACAGGGCCACAACTTTCTTTCCTAAGATTTTCAGGACGAGCGTTTGGAGGGTCAGAACGTGGGGAAAAAATTGAAAATATAGTTCTAGAACTAAATAGAAAGATAGAAAAACTAGTAGCGTTCAAAACTTACTCGTTCCAGATCTATATTTTCAATTTTTTCGCCACGTTCTGATTCTTCAAACGCTCGTCCTGAAAATGTTCAGAAAAAAAGCTGTGTCCCTGTTGCACTAAAAGTGCACCATTTAATGGGAATTGGACGGGGCCGTGGCACCGCGGTACTGGCAGCCCTTGCATACAGCTGACAGATGGTTCCAATTTCTGCCAATTGATTGACCGCTACTTGATTGATTTCTTGAAATAAGGTGTGTTTAGCATAAGAAGTTTGATCCACGTTAGGATTAAACTTGATTAATGTAAGTTTAAGAAACAAAGGTTATTTGTCCAAGTCAAAAAAATTTCAATCTTTGATGGATTTTCGCTAATATTTTAATTTTATTTCATTTAAAAAAATATTTTTCTTGTATCACTGATTTCCCAACTGTCCCAACTCGTGGCAAGGAAATTCCCAACTCTTCTCTTTCCCACATTCTGGGGGTGGGGGAAGGCGACGCCCCTGCCCGTCATAAACAAGGAGCCCCTTTCCCCTATTTCATCGAATATCGTAGGTGAGAATCATCGAATCGCACATGCAATCAGTAAATCAATCGACTGCCACTACTACTAGTAGATAGGAAAGGAGAGTATGGCGACTTTAGCGCTTCAAGGGCTACTACTACTGCTCTAATAAAAAAATGTTCACTTCCACGACTCCAGGGTGCCACATACAATATCTGCCAACCCCATGCTAACACTCTCTCCCAAGCGAGCCTTTGTGCTTTGCCATCAGATTAAGTACCTACTTACTCCAAGTGGGTAAGTGTCCAAGGCAGGAGCAGATCAGCCCTGCAGCGTGGCCTCCTAGTAGATTTATCGAGGACAAGATTAGGGTTACTTTGCGTAGGGTCAGGTGGGGTGATTGTAAACAAAATCTGAATGTTTCATCTGAACGTTTTCTTCTACTCCTTACGTTACTCCATTGAGACCAAATTGCTATTTCTCGTCAATCAGAAGCGTCTGGTGGGTTCACCGTTTACATTTACCCCCTGTTTACATTTAGGGGGTAATTGTAAACAAGTATCTTCTAAAAGAGGTTGAACTGGTGCAAAACGCTGGTGGGCAGAGGCAGATGGAGTTCAGTAGAGGCATCAAGAACCATTTGCACGAGGGAAAACTGATGTTTACAATTACCCCAATCGGCTGTTTACATTTCCCCCGTGTGCAATTTTCGTTCAAGTTACTGGCCGAATTTTCGATTCTGATGGTGCTAAATGAAGAAATTGGTAAATAAACTTGAAATTATTGTCAACGTTTATTCTTTTAATCTTGGGAAAACAGCCTCCACATACCACACTAAACATGGCACAGTCTTGAATTGCAGTCGAGTACTGAGAAATACATGATATATTTCAGTAAATAGACAAACGACCGCAGTGGAGGCGTGTTGGGCCCATAACCTCTTAAATAATATAGGCATGCAATAGGTACAGTTTTACCTCTTTTATTTTAAGATTGGAATACTTTATTTCAAAAAGGTAAACATATAGGTAACTAAAGTGACGTTAAAGCAGAGATGGCGAGCTAGTTGTTGTCTAGTGTAGACCTTTTTAGTGTCCAACAGTCCTTAAGTAGGAAACCACCGCCTACATTGTAATAAGGTTAATTCTCCCCGAAAGGTTATAAATGTACCTCCGCCCATCTTTGTGAATGTGTGGGGTGAGAAGGGTTGCTACAACCTGATCCCATGGAACCGAGAATTGTCCATTCTCAATCTATTAGAATTTGGATTTTCCAGAATCATCGCTTTTCAAACCTGTGACCTCCAGTTCATTAGAAACCTCGTTCACGATACACAAATATCGATATTTAGTTTTGCCTCTTTTGCCCCTCTTCAGTTCAGCCAGCACAAACGCATGTGGCTGAATATTAATACCAGATGGTAACTCCCGTTCCATCTGTTCGTTTTCTAGATTTCGCTGGAAACCATCCAAATCTTCTCCATCTTCACCAGTGTCGAGGAAGTGAGGGTCATCTTGTTGTTCATCTTCAGTCTCAGAGTCTGCTTCTTTGATGTTCGAAATGGCTTTCTTCGACTGTTCGTTGACTGTCTGATTTTTGGCTTTCTGTGACTGATTACCGAGATAGGAACTTGATAGGTTTCCTTTGCATCTCTATACGTCTTGTTCCTGTTGACGACGTCAATGACAGCTTCTTCCAAATCTTGGTGAGTGTAGGGCACATCCTGAAAAAACGAGTAGGTATCCAAGTACCCATGGATATTATAGGAACAGAGTTAATTAAAAACAGGGAAAATTGCTTCGTTAACGGCTCCAAACTCATTAAAAAGACATGGCAAGTATTTGTTTACATTTACCCCTTAGGCTAAAAATGTATGGGGTAATGGTAAACACGTCTTAGCACAACCAGAACAAGAGCTACAATGAAAATCATCCAAGCATCGTCAATCTAACATACTAAATGAAGCATACAAATAGTTTAACTCACTCACTTTCCGCAGTCCAAAGAGGACGAGTTTGCAGCACATCCAACTTCAAAAATCAAACCTAAAGGTGTGTACTTATATATACACTAATCAACTGATAATTTATTAGCGGGGATTATTCATTAGGGAGTATGAATGATGATGGAACGATGAATCCACAAATTGATTTTGTCTTGTTTGGATTCGTTCGGAGCCAAGTGGGCAGAGAACTCCAGGAGTCCATCAGGCTTCCTACTGTAGCACTGATGGGAAAGCGCGGTAACTTCTTCTGTTCCCTTAGCATGTTCCATAGATAAGGTTTACGAGCACTCCTAGTTCCTCAGTCCATCACGTGGGTGGAAAAGACATTTGTTCACAGTTACCCCAACTGACCCTATACCAATAATTGTTAAGAATTATTCTTGTCAAAATCAGAGAAATGTCAATTTTCGAACTTTGGTAAAAAAAAAACTTGTGAGGCCATCAAACTTAGGATTCAAATGTGAAAGAGAAAAACTGTACACGTCATAAGCGGGCGGACGGAATTCTTAAATTCGACTTTCAGATTCCTTATGCCCTGAATCGAATTGGGTGGGTGACTTTTGTGGTACCTACCTAAGCAATTTTCTAATTTTATACGTTCTTCGGGATGTGGCGTTCCAACTACGAGGTGACCCTTCCCACTGTCTTTATGTAAATTGATGGAGTTCGAGTTAGAACCAAAGCTGCACATACTATCGGGAGCCATCTAGAGGTTGCAGGTGCTCCGGGTTAAATCCATAGTTACCATCTCATGTGAAGAGCATCTCGTTCGGAGTATTTCCGTTATGTTTCAAGGGTTTCAAGCCACTTTTCCTGTCGTACTGTTCCACCTGGTGTCCCGCAATATTGGGATTAGAGCGAATTTCGATATCGGTCCTTTACTGCCTTACGAACGTCTCGTCCCTGAGGAAAGGCGAAGAGAATTAGGGTCTGTTTACAAAATGAATAAGGTTGGATAATTGAGTAGGAAAGCGTATTTTAAGTCACAATATTTCAGTCAATCCATCTCCACACCCCCCTCACCCGTTCAAACCCCTTGCCATCGTTCATCTTGCGACCGCCTTGATCTCGGGAAGGGCCAAAACAATTTCAACTCCAAAGTTGAATCCGAAACTTTGAAGCCAATTACGACTCCTTGCAATTACAAATGAATTAGCGCTAGGGCGTATCCAAGTTGAGAGTTGGATAGCCCATCCTTTCAGGCTAATAATTATTTCATACACCCGCTTGATAGTCATTACTTGTCCTTTATTTTAGGGGTTGGGCGTTTCGCCGCACATAGGATGTCAATTTGTAACTTTTCAGGTTAAATGTTCGATAATTGCGATCTGCTGGAAACGTCACAAATTAAGCAAGACGATTTTTTTGGGGGGAGTTTCAATGATCAAAATACATTGTTAATTTGAAGTTTTCTTGGCATTGTGTTGGAAAGCATGAATACTAATCACGACAAATAGTCGAATAAGTGAGGAAAAATTACACTGGCCAACAAAAAAAGGTGTTGTTTGGTGCAGAGGAGATGAGGGTCGGTGTTGGGGTTTTTCAGTGTGCTGAATCCAAATCGAGCACAGCAGTGTTTTATTCAGTGGAGAATCTTGCAGTTGGGGAAACAAATCATCTAACGATACCCAAACTCAGAAGATCTATTAAGAAACTCCATGACTGGGCATCAAAATGGAGGGTCAAGATGAATGAAGCGAATAGATTGGTACTACCTAGATATATGTATAGATCTTACAGATAAGATATAGCTTATTTTTCTCCTCAAAGTTACTGAAGATACCTTTCAAACTCTTGTTTCAAAAATTCGTTGACATTTCAGTACTTAATTAAACAATGTTTTGGATGAAACTGTTGAGTGTCAGCTACTGGTTCCTTCCTATCAACTACTGGAATTTGGGTGTCAACTACTGGTGGAAAATCCGGCTTCGGTTTCTTTCACTTTTTGAAAAATTATTTGATGCAATCGAGTTTTTTAGCAGTTCACTCGATTCGGGCTGATGTAGTGTTTATGTATAATGGGAACCTAATTGAAAAGAAAAACCCAAAAATAACGGAGAAACGATAGAAAGTCCAAAACCATGGCCGTGTAGGTGGCAACTACTGGAACCGTTACCCTAAATGGATGTGGGGTGTAAAGATGTGGGGGGGGGGGTCAATATTGGAGTACGGTGGAGGACGACGGTGGAGGACGACGGTGGGGGAGGAAAGAGCAATTCGAGGGTCTCACGGCAACACCCCAAATCGTCACTTTTTGCCCAAAATGAGTTATGCATACCATTCGAAGCGTCTTCTCCCAGCGCATCGACTTAAGTATAAGTTAGGTAACACTAAATCTCACGATTTATTTGACTGAATTACTCAGTAAACATAGTCAACGACAGATGGTTTTTTGGCTCTGCTGAAAAGTCGCCCAAATGACGATGTGGGAAGTTGCCGTGAGACCCTCGAATTGGTGGTTTCATGCAATTTGTAGATAAGTGATACCACGAACACGAAAACGAACAGGAACACGAGTTCGTGTTCACACAAACACGAGCACGAGGATAAACACGTGTTGAATGTTCGCGTTGAATGTTCGTGCTTGTGATGTGTTATCATCGTCTTTGACGTGATTTTGACCCTTAATTTTCTAAATTTGACCCCTGTAGGATATTTCCCCAGCTATTGAAGGCACTGGGTACCTCTTTACACACATCAAGAATGGCTCCTGTGAGTGAAATCAAAATACCGCAAAACATCGAAAAGGTGTCTTCTTTTCATTGGGAGCCATCGGTGACCTTACAAACACAAAAAATCTAAGTTAAAATTCCATATCATTTGAAGGGGGTGAAAAAGTGGTTGAAATTGATGGTTTGGGATTGCATAAAGCCACTGAACAAGGTTTTATAACGAAACAAACCAATTTTTTCTTCTTTTCTATTTTCCTATTTTCTAACTGCATGAAAATGGCTAGGTACATTTGAAAAGTGTAGACTTACCTTGTGGTGTGATAGCTATTTTTTCTTGATACAATAAATACAAGAGGACAGAAAAATACCGGAAGTAAGTTGTTTAGAACACTCGACACCTCACTTCGGATTTTTCAGGTACCAGTTGATGGTAACCATTCAGAGGCTCAGTTTCGACTAATATGAGGGATTGAACGACATAGTTTACTTTCTGCAACGTTCTGCAGGACGAGGCCTGTCATGAATCACCCTGTACACACCTGTACTGTGAGTTGTGCTATACCCTGTAGTTATTAGCCAGATTAACATTGAAGTCGCAAGCGAAGAAGGCAGCGGTTGCTGTGGCAATTTTTCGTTATTCTTTCGTTTTTTGTTCGAGGCCCGATGTCATTATTGACATCGGGCCTCGAACAGAAAACAAATTACAATTATTGTAATTATAGTTATTACAATTATTGTAATGTCTGTTCTAATACAAATTTTGTAAGAAGTGATCATCGTTTATGAATATTACCCAAATGGTAACATGGTGTCAGAATATTAGTTTTCACTAGAGTACAGTTGATCAACGAGTTTAGTGATTTTCGGACTTAGTTGTGATAGAACCCAACGTCTTCCGATGGCAGCAAATTAGCGGTTTTCCCCAATGTGCGGCGGTGGAGGAGCAGGCAGTTGTCGGTGACGGGGGGTGAATGGACGTGGGGTGTAAAGAGGGGAGTGGGGGGGAGATCGGTGGAGTAGTGGCAGTTGGTGGTGGTGGAGGAGTGGCAGTTGGTGGCGGTGGAGTACTGGCAGTGGGTGGCGGTGGGTGGCGGTGGAAGAGTGGCGGTGGGTTGTGACGGGGGGAGGGGGTGTATTAATGCTTCACAACATTTATTATCCGTCACTCATGAGCTGACTTCTCACGTTAGGTAGGTACCTACTATTGGAGCTTCTTGAAATACACAGTTCACGTTTTAATTCAGACAGCAACCTTTTTAATCAAAATGAAATGGATATCCAACCTTTTCAAATACGCTTGGATATATTTATTTTTCATTCTTTATTACTTACTAATACTTATATTTCTCTTGTAAATTGGGCATCTGCCCGTTGAATTTTGTAAATAAATAAATAAATAAATTGTAGTGAGATGTTCTTGGACTTTTACACCCTCATTCATTTGAATTATCTCAAACGACATCCTCTTTACATAAGGAATAATTACGTAGGTACCTGTCTACTCATATTATGTCTACTCATATAAACCTGTCTACATATTATTATGAATTTGACCATATAATTTGGTGGGTAATCAGATAACAAAAGTCTTGTCAGTGTTAACCACGACTCACCACAGATACTCAACATCTGTAACAAGCTTGGAATAATTCGATATTCTGAATGTACGTATCTTGAAAAGCAAACCCTCAGATTTTGATGGGTATGTACTTAATTTTTTTTCTTGGGCGATTCTAGTCGCATCCAAATTTTTTATGTTCAATAATAATTAAGAAATAAAAAATTAAGTACCCGTCAAAATCTGAGGGTTTGCTTTTCAAAATACATAGATTCAGAAAATCGAATAAAAAAAATCCGACAAACCCCAAAATGATCTTTGAAACTTTTCATAGCCCTAGGTCAATGGGAAGGGTACAGAACCAATTTTCAAATTTTGAAAAATGCATTCAGTGAAAAAGTTCTTAATAAGGGCTCGAAGTTGGAGCAGATCAAACGCTGTCAACATGAGGGTGAATCATGCGGCAGCATGTTGAGTCAATGTTCATACTGGCCCATCTGATTGTAACAGCACAATGTGAAAACCATTTCATGGTTTTCAGATATCGAGTGAATTACCTAATAGTTCTAAATAATAATTAATACTACATTAATTAGTAGCAACTAACAATAATTAATCATAATTTACATTACTTGATAATAATTATTAATAATTCGGTAGGTAATGATACTTTATAATAATAAATCTATCATTTAGTGATCAAGATAGGAGGGTGATCTGCACCAGGGTCAGATTTGAAGAGTACAGACCCCGAGGCTCCACCTGTAGCGCGGGGGTTCCGTGAAAATTTTAAACATTAGGTGCAAAATGGTGGTTTTTAAGGGAAATTACGCTAAATATTTCGTATAGTCTGAAAACAATAATAAAACTCTGCAAATTCTTGACACAACGGTTCATTATCTTCTTTGTACAGATCACCCTTCTGTCTAGATCACTAGGTCTAAATGTCTAGATCCTAAATGTTAGATTAATTATTATTGTCAATTATCACTAATTATTAACAATTTCATCAAGTACCTAGTGAAAATTATTATAATTTATTGTTAGGTATTAATAATTCGTATTCATTATTAGTAATAATAATTATTAATTATGATTAATTAATACGATATAATTCTGGGGTTTTTAAAACTACGTCGGTAATAATTTTTCTATAAAAGAAGTACCTACCAACAAACATTCGAAATTACCTTCATTTCCGTAGCACGAAACGCACCTCAGAACAACAAACTCGACATCACTCAAGCCATATGATGTTCCAAAGAGCTTGTTAGTATGAAAATGGACCTGTATTTCAACAATTTGAGTCACGATCGTGTTGTGAGGCACAATCTTTGAGCCGTCATTGTGAACGAACGGCTGGTCGTACACAGCTGCGGATGGTCTTAAAAAATTCTACGGAACAAACTCTATCTAAATATGAAATAAAAAACATACCGTTCTATATGAATTTTTCGAGATATGAGATTTTCAAATTTTCAAAATTCGTTTTGAACCCCTTCCCCTTGACCTAGGGTTATGAAAAGTTTCAAGGACCATTGTGGGGTTGGTCGAAACCCATAAAAAAAATTTCGTAATTTTAACTCAACTCTAACTGGGCAAAGTGGCGCGGACGGCGTACGGCGTACGGCGTACGGCGTACGGCGTACGGCGGACGGACGGATTTTTTTTTATTCGATTTTCTGAATCTACGTATCTTGAAACGTAAACCAACAAATTTTGAGGGGGGGTTAAAAAAATTTTTTCTTTGGGCGATTCCAATGGTTCATTATCGAAGATAATAAACCAAAAATGACATGTGAGATTATTTAGTAATTTTAATTGTGGTGCTGGCCCCTAGGCATAGCTATGTCGCTTATTCGTAACTTGTCGTTACATTTAGCCTTAAATCCGACCCTGATCTGTAAAAAGAAGAAAATAAACCGTTGCAGAGTTTTGAGAATTTTTAAAGACCATCCGGAGGTTTGTACGACCAACCGTTCGTTCACTATGAGGGCTCAAAGTTGGAGCAGATCTAAAGTCGTCAAAATGAGGGTGAATTATACGGCAGCCTGTTAATCAATGTTCATACTGGCCCAGCTGATTCGAACAGCAATTCTGATATCATCGAAAATTCGCTAAAATAGGCATTTGAAGTTTGCATATCCCAGAGAACCAGAAATTTATTGAAAATTGTTATTTATGTAGGAACTGTTATTAGGTAGGTACCTACATAATTGTAGCAGTTTTCCATGAATAGGCATGAGGCTTCTGTATAATAGTTAGTGAGGAATTCGAGATGCTTCCTATACAATATCAGACACTATTTATTATACATCCGGTAGTGGTCATGAATTGGCCGTAGGGCTTTGGGATAATACATTTAAGTCAGCTTGATTGCAGTAGAAGGTGTAAGAGG
Organism: Stenodema calcarata; assembly: GCA_963920205.1. NCBI lineage: Eukaryota > Metazoa > Arthropoda > Insecta > Hemiptera > Miridae > Stenodema > Stenodema calcarata. The sequence goes on along the minus strand of OY986056.1, from coordinate 28,079,872 downwards.
TTCGTCATTAGAGCCGTTTCCTCGAAATCAAAAATACTCTCCAATTGACGAAATCTGTCTTCAGTTCAACAACTTCGAAGAGGAAAATTCAGAAACTCCCTCAAAGCTTTGAACAATTTACAACGAGAAGTTTCGGCAAGTCTAAACTTGTCCTCACCCTTCTCAGTCGCAGCGTTGGGGGGTCTGGTCGCACCCCAAAGTCAAATGTAGGCAGGGCAAGGAGAAGGAGAGCCAAGTGAAGTTTAAACTATTTATGTAAATACCTAGCTGACACAAGCTAAAAGGACCAAGCCATTAAACACCCGCTAGTTAGCTACAGCGTTTGAAACACCTCGGATCGTCAGAACGAGGAAAATACTCTCAGTTGAGAAAGGAGCGCATCCTGTTATTTTTCTTAGCAAGTCACACAGAAAACAAAAGTTCCCCTCCATCAAGTTCTTCTGTTTCCACCCCGGATAACTCAGAAAAGGTGGTATTAAAAGTTTACCACTTCCTAGGGGCGTCTACCTCCCGCAATTCGTCCCCCCCCCTTTGCCACCTCCACAACTTTTCGTTCAGTTTTCAACAAATCCGAGAAACTTCAAGTATCTTTTCTCTTTATTACCTTGAGAAAAAGCGAAATAACCTTATTAAAAAGCAACCTCTCCTTTTCGCCCGCTCCCAGTCTTTCTTCTTGTTGCCTCACTGCTTGAGAGCGGCAGCTGTCAGAACGCCAAGTTGGAAAAACTTCTAGGGCGGTTATTATTGTTTTCGGAATCAGGTTCGGAAAGGTGCCGGGAAGCGTGAGAAATCCCGCTATAGGCACCTACTTGAAGGTGATGAAAGAACGTAATTATGAAGAGACGTAAAACTGAGAATGATTTGGAGTGAATCAAAATTCGTGAAATGAAAGCGCGAAAGTTAGTGTCCAAAGTTTTTTTCCATTTGCGGATCAGTTGATTTGAAGGTTTGATATCCTTCCTGCAGCCGTTAGACCGCCAACTACCCAACGCTCCAAGTGAATGGTCCTGTAACCAATTTCAGTGTCAAGTGGAACACGAGGATGACTACATTTTCAAATGTCTTTCGTATCATCGTATCGACGCTTTATACGTTTTACCACAGAAGTTGGATCACATATGATCGCGCCCTACTACCCTGAAATTTGTACGAATTCATAATAGCAACTTTGCCCGCTTATCACACCTAAATATCTCATAATTAGGGAATTCTGGAAACGGGAATAGATTACGTGGAGGAATAGCTAGGAGTAATTTCAGACTTTGGTAATGCACATGTGTGATGCATGGGGAATTTCCTATACTGGCCCTCTCACAGTCTCATCAATATAATATATTATACAAAACCGATTAAAATCTTTCACCCGGACATACGATTTAAAAACAGAAAATAATAAATTAAATTAAAAATGTTGTTATACTTACCTGGTTTTCTAATAATTTTTTAAAACGGACTAGAAAGTATAAAATAATTTTACATGGTCTCATGTCCGATTCACTGAAATTAGCTGTGAATTCAATAGGATTGCTGTGTGTATTACATGCTTTAGCTGGGCCCCACGTTTTTCTCTCCAAGTACGAGTATTCCAAATATATCCATAGCCACTAACGATCCGCCATCAAAATTGTAGAAGGACAAGGAAGAAATATTCTATATTTGTTAGTAGGTACCTAATGTTCACTATACCTAGTGTACAAAAGCAGCCACGAAAATTACAGCTCCAAAAATCATAGGGTCATAATATGAGCCTCCCTACGAGTTTGGAGCTGTAATCTTCGAGCCATGATGCCTTAATGTCGAGCTGTAATTATATCGAGCTGTAATGTCATCCAGACGATTTGACACCCTGCTTGCATATGTTTGATTCGATGATCCTGCCACAACTGAGCAGCGAAAAAATTGACAAAAACTGCACCGATAAATGATTTGTTTGAAATGCTTTCTGCCAGCTGCAAAATTCTTTATTGTACCGGACAGTACGCAGTTATTGACGAGCAGCTGATTCCATACAGGGGAAACTGTGGCTTCATTGTATATAATTATGGCCAAGAAACCCGACAAATACGGTATGAAAGTAGTTACCCTGTGTGGTGCAAGGAGCGGCTACTTCTTCAATGTATTGAATGATTGTTTCATATGATTTTGGTTGTAGGTTTTCTTATTTTTGTTACCTACCCTCTTGTTTTCTTCACAGCTTTGGTACTCCTGTGAGGTTGCGTAACGATAAGAATTACTCTTTAAGTTTTCGTTTAGTTGCAATTTTATGAGCTGAGTTAGAAATGTTACTTGTTTCGTATGGAAAGTTTTCCCTTGTTTTCAAACGTTCTTAGTCACTTAGCGTAAGAAACGAGCCCAAATAAAATGGCAAACCTCATAAAAATAGCCATTTCAATTATTTGACTGGAAATTTTTCTGAATAAATTATTTTTTCCTTTATGAACAATTATTCTGGTTGTTTCCACTTTCATCTCATTAACCTGTGGACAATTCTGACTGAAATGTGCGTGATCAAGTAAAGGATGACAGTGTCTGTCGACAGACACTGATCAGACACTCTTTACACCCTGACCATGGAATAGGTAGTTCACACACTGAGGGTTAAAAACGTATTATATTAAAATACGTTTTTTTATTTAATTATTTTGGTTCATTATCTTAGATAATTAATATACGAAGTTTGAATACTGTCCTCGATGACATGGGCTTCTGTATATGAGAGTGAACCATTTTTATCTCGAATGAACAAAAGTCGGAAATAACTCAATGCAGTAGCTTTCACAAACCTTACACGTGGTTACTTTACCTCCATAAATTCAACGTTAGGAGTTTCCAGTCAACAGGAAAAAATGGGTCGGCATAAAGTGAACACAACAAAACAATCGATCCGCACTGGTAGCGTTGGACCGGAGCACATTGAAAATGACACAGAGGGGAAGAGGGTGGGCATTCCGTTCCCTAATTTGTAAATGATGGGATAAGAAGAGCGAGGGTACCGAAGGACGAAGGACGAAGGACGAAAGTCTGTACAGAAGGAATGAAGTAGCGAGGGAGTGCAAAGTGGCCTCTCACCCCGCATTTTACGGCCTTGTCGTATTGTTCTGTAGTGGCCTTTTCTTTTCCTCTGTCTATATTGTGAGTAAATAGGAACCCCTGCCCCATCTGTTCAATTCCATTCAGTGGGAGCTGGCCTATCTCTTTTCCATTAAACCTCTTCCTGCTTGGCTATTCCCCTAAGTGAATTATTACTTAAATTATAGTGAAGTCTATTGCACTTTATTCTTCTAGGTTTCCCCATGACAATAGTGTTTTCCTCTTGTTTCAAGATTATAAATCCAAATAGTACCTACCTATTTGGTGCCTATTTGAAATCAGGACATCGGGCTACCTTAATACCTTTAAATTGTTTAAATAATACCTTTTTGTAATAATACAAATTAAATTTTAATGATGAGTTAGAGACTTGAAATTTCAAATATAGATCAAAACTAGATGACAATGCGATATTCACTCGGTTTGTATAACATGGTATTAAACATGGAAGAAATTCGTATGGTATTTTCAATTTAATTTGGATGATGAGCTAGTTTCATCTAACAGTTCGTTAATTAGATTAGGGTTAATCCGATTAGATAGATTAGGGTTAGGTAATTAATTCTAAATCTAATTTAGATGGAGTTTATTTTTTAGAATTTTTTAAGACCATTGATAAAATTATCAATAATTAATGATAATTCGTAATAATAATTTATCTATCATTCAGTGATCTAGACAGAAGGGTGATCTGGATAAAGAATATAATAAATCGTTGTTTTTTATTCGATTTTCTGAATCTATGTATCTTGAAACATAAAGTTCAAATTTTGAGGGAGGGGGGGGGGGAAATATTTTTTTTTCTTGGGCGATTCCAATGTTTTATTATCGAAGATAATAAACCCAAACATTAGAGAGAATTTGCTTCAACTGAATAATTTCCTGTCACAAGTCTCCCGCGTCTTCCTCTAACAACAAACGAGTTGAAGCGCGGAATCGCTAACACTCATAATTATTTCAGGTTATGGAGAAAATAAATTCCTCTTCCTCACCCGCCTCGTCATTCATTCAAACTTTCAATTTAAGTCATGGAGCGGGGGGGGGGGGGAGGGAGATGGATTACAGAACACCCCCGCCTTCGCTCTTCAACCTCCTCCATCTGCTTCTTATCACCCCCGTCTCCACTTTCCATCCACAATCCCAAATAATGCAGTGGAAGTCAGCTCATGAGTGGCAGACAGTAATATTACGCCACCTAAATCTGACCGCTGTACCCCTCTCCCCAGACAACCGTCAACCACCGTTTCCTCTTTCTCTTTTTCGTTTATAATCCTCGATAATGAACCATTGGAATTGACCAAAGAAAGAATTTTTTTAACCCCCCTTCAAAATTTGTTAGTTTACCTACGTTTCAAGATACGTAGATTCAGAAAATCGAAAAAAAAAAAAAAAAAAAAAAAAAAGCGACAAGATGAAGGATTTTTCAACGTGAAGATGTAAATGAATGCAAAATGAAGGCGCGGAATTCCAGAGGCTTATTAAACCCGATCACCTAGCCAGCCAGCCGTCTGACGTCATAGGCTCTTACGGCATAGGCTCTGACACATTAGTTGGCCTCCTGCCAACCGTCTGACGTCATACGCTCGTGCGTCATAGGTGCGTCTGACGTAGTGGCCCGCCTGTCGCTTGTGTTCTGACGTGATCTGAGGGAAAGGGTGAATCAAGGAAACAAATTTTTCCCGGTTCAGTTTATGTGCCAAAGCAAAGACATGAGAATGTCAACTCCATCCTGTTGTTGATACAGTCGAGAATTAAATGCTTGCATACGAGTCTGCAACACATTGGGACATTTTATGTCTTTAAAGAAGTGATTCAAGAACCTTCGAACAATGCTACATCACCTACCCCAGTAGCGTAGTTGTTATACTTAATTGTTGGGTTCATCATAAATTATGAAGCTTGCATTCGTATAGACAATAATATTGTCTATACGAATGCAAGCTTCATAATATTCATTATATTATAAATTATTGAGAATGATCACCTGTGTGTAAACAATAATTTAAACAATCACGCTCATACCGCAGCTTGTCGGCCACGCACTCCGCAGTGGTTAACGCAATATGGTTAGGTAAATCGAGAGCTATCCAACGAGTGGTGAACGATTTTTGCACGATGATAACTGGCGAAGATAAAGTTCCGTAGCAACGAATCGGTTGTAAGCGAAAATCATCAGAACTTTTCGTGACGATTTCGTGTAACGCTTTTGTGTAACGTTTTTCGAGTTATGTTTATTTATTTATTTATTTATTTATTGATACGGCCGAAGCCATTTTACAAAGTAGGAAAATAATTCGAGATTTCACCCGTAAGAGAAACTTAAGATAAATAGTACAAAAATTGATACTGGTGCACAAAGAGAAGTAATATGTGATAAAATGACGATGAAGAAAAGGAAAAAGAACTGTCACTGATACTGATAATTAGAAAACTGACGTTTGAGGCTAAACTGAGAGATACAAAAAAAGTCTGATGACGTGGCTTGGATAAACGCATTAGCTTCTCGTGGCATGCGGTATAACGGTCGATGCAGAAGGTAGTTGTGGGCGGCAAACGGAACGTGGAACGTCACAGATGAACGGGTGCTGTAGTTTGGCACATTGATGTTGACTCTGGAGAGAAGGGACGGGGACTGGAGAACGCCATTCACCAACTTGTGGTAGAACATGATGTCTGCCATGCATCTTCGATTCTCCAGGCTTGGAAGATCATAAAGCACCGCGAGACGAGAATAGTCCGCCTGATCAACTGGCATCCCCAACTTAAAGGCTATATAGCGCAGGAATTTTCTTTGTACACTCTCCAAGCTGTCCTTATGCACCTCATAGTGAGGAGACCAGACCGGACTAGCGTATTCCATAATTGGACGAACTAAGGACTTATATAAGTGCACAATGGCCTCCACTGACGTGAAGTCTCTTGTGCAACGCTTGAGGAAGCCCAAAGTTCGCAGTGCTCTCGATGCGACAGCATCCACGTGGTTGTTAAATGTGAGCTTCTGATCCAGCAGAACTCCCAGGTCACGAGTTAACTCTAGTCTCCCGAGAGGGAGCCTATGAATAAAATAACGATGCTGGATGAGCTCCTGAGAACGAGTGTATGAGGCAACGGTGCACTTAGCAGGGTTTAGAGCTAGGTGGTTTGTCGAACACCAAACGAGAAGGCTGTCAAGGCTGTGCTGCAGCCGGAGGCAGTCCGCCGACGACGAAATCCGTCTATAGATCTTAAGATCATCCGCAAATACGAGGACCCTGACATCACCCGAAGAAACCATTTGGCCAACACTATTGATCAGCAACAAAAATAAGATAGGGCCAATATGGGAACCCTGAGGGATACCGGAAGAAGCAAGGTAGGGCGTGGATACAGCACTTTTTAATCTAACTCTGTGAAGTCTACCGTCCAGGTAACTGCGAATCCAACTTAAGAGGGTACCATACACCCCAAGAGAAGATAACAGCGCAACGATATGCTTGTGAGATACCCGATCAAAGGCTTTCGCAAAATCGACAGACAATACATCCACCTGCGAGCCATCACCAAACCCAGACATCACGAAGTCCGTAAACTCGATTAGGTTGGTTACCGTGGAGCGACCCCTCACAAATCCATGCTGTTCAGGCACAATATAACTGGAGAACACGGAGGTTAGTACCTCAACTACCAACTTCTCCAATAATTTGGGCACCGATGATAGGGTGCAGATTGCTCTGTAATTGCTTGCAAGCGATCTACTGCCAGATTTATGAATTGGCGTAATAAAACACTCCTTCCACTTCCTGGGAAAACAACCAGTGTCAAGTGATCTATTGAAGAGCATGGTCAAGGGTCGGGCCAGCGAGTCGCAACAAGATCTTAGCAGGCGTGGAGGAACACCATCCGGACCAACACCACCACACGGATCCAACAGGCTGATCACACGAGCCACATCCCCGACATCAAACTCCATGGAGCCCACGGACACCACTTCTACTGGATCATAGACGGGGTAGTAAGTAACGGGAGCCTCATAAACATCTGAGAAGAAGGAAGCAAACAACTGGGCACAATCTTGAGGTGTAGAGGCACATGATCCACCCAAAGTGATGCAGTCCGGAAGAGCATTAAATCCATCTTTGTAATTTACAAAGTTCCAGAACTCCTTTATGTTTGAGCGAATCGAAGACTGGACGGAACTTACATGACTCTTATAATCAAGTTCAGAGAGCGAAGAGCATTGTTGACGCAGTTTTGAGAACCTGACGTAATCAGCATCATTTCCAGATATCTTCCACCTAGCATGCCTAAGTCTATTTTTTTCATTTTTTTTGTTCATTGCCAAGTAGTCTCCTCTTTTGAAATTGTACCTGAACCGATCCGGCGCAAATCTCTCATCAGAGGTCGACGACAGTTGCACTACTAATTCAATTGGAGGATGAGCGGGATCAATATCAACTAGTTTAGCTGAGGCACGAAGACTGATGCAGTCACGGCCAATATTGGAGAGCACCAAGTCAATCAGATTGTTAGAAACATTTGGCACATTATTAAATTGGAGAAGGCTGTGAAGGCGCATTGCCTCAAAAATTATTCGATCTTTTCTCCCCATGTGACTTGGCATCAATTCACAGTTCCAAGAATCCCACGCAATGCCAGGTGTATTGTAATCTCCAATCAATAGGACACTGAAGTCCGGGAAAGACGTTGTGACAGCATCGAGATCATTGAAATGACATTCCAACAACTCAGGGGGCTGGTAGTCCGGCATATAAACACATCCCAGGATCAATCTGTGATGTGGTAATATTACAAAAGACTGTTCGACCCGATCCGAACCAGACCAGATCGTTGATTTTATATTATTCGACACCGCAATCATAACACCGCCACCTCTTTGTTTCAAACTATTATTTTTGGTAGAACGATCCGTTCTATACACTCTGAAGTTATGCAAGCCAAGTTCATTTGTATGAACTGCCTCAGAAAGCCAAGTTTCAGTGAAAAATAATAAATCATAAGTACAATGTGAAGCCTGATGGATAACCGTGGAAAGCTTAGTATTCAACCCCCGCACATTCTGATAAAAGCATGAGATCATGAGTGGTGCTGCCCGTTTTTTGAACCAGAAGACGAAGAACGATGCGTAGGATCCTTAGGAACTATCCTTGGTATCCCTGAGACGTAACGAATGGTGAGGTTTGACTCCCCAGATTCGATCCTTTGACTTAACTCGTCGCGTAGGTTTTTGAGAAATTTCCGCTGTGCCGGTGTTTTGTCCGACGAAGCCGCGAAGACAGGGGGCCGATGGGAGCGGTTCGAAATTAGTACCTCAGTGGCAGTGGTAGGGCTGTCAAAAATGACTTTGAGTGGCCGGCATTTACTTTCATCAGCTTTACCAATTCGAGATATGCGCTGAACGAGGCTGGAAAATTCCGGTTTCAGTTTATCCAATGATCGTTTGACTTGCGCGAGATCTTCCTCGGCAGCCGCCATAACATTTCGAAGGGAAGACTCGGGAATCTCATAAAAAATCACATTTTGTGCTCTTCTGCGTCTATCCTCACACTCGGCTACGGCCACCTCCAGACCAAGACCACGGTCAGCCGATGCGCCGTCAGTCGCAGCCCCCTCCAAGGCACATAAGCGCCTATCGAACACAACATTATTTGTTTCAATATTTGATACGACCTCGTTCATACGGGAGCTTAAGGCCTCATATTTCACCAAACATGAATCCAGCTTACTACTCAAGCCAGCTATCATACCACTGAGTTCCTTCCTAGTAGCTGTTGCCTCCTCCTTCATCTCACACTTCATATTACTAATCAGGGCCTCCAACTTGTCCTCGATATTCGCAGAAGTGACGGATGAAGTAGCAATAGACTTACAATTGAAACATTTCCAATTTGCTTTGTTGACTTTATTTAGACGGCGAAAGTTTTGCTCAACCATTCCCCCGCAAGCAAAATGTAATGTGCCAAAGTAAAGGCATAAAATGTCAAAATCGTAAACATACAGCGATACAGAGCAACTCATCAGAAAGTTATCGCTTCCAAGGGCGTATAAACATAAGCGATTGTCGGTATTGTAAACAAAAGCGATTCTACAGTAGTGTATAGTAGACATTGAATTGTAAGGCTCTGAGGTCACGTCGCGACGTCTCGTCACGTCACGTCACGACGCGTCGGTAGGTAGTACGTACGTACCACTTACTTACCCACCTACGTGTAGCCTACTACTTATAACTTTCCTCCTAATCAATCAGCTACTTACTTCCCATATCCACCCCCCACCCCCCCACGGTGGAGAGTAGAATAGAATTTGTAAAAGGTTGTACCTATTGGATTCGTAAAAGGTTGAATTGAATTCGTAAAAGGTTGAATCTGTAGATGCGGGAGGAGGCAATAATTGGTGTCGATTATAATAATCGACACCAATTATTGCCTCCTCCCGCATTGGTGTTGACGTTGCAATAATTGGTGTTGACGGGGGGGAAGGAGGCAGGAGTATTAATGCATCACAGCATTCATCATCAGTCAATCATGAGCTAAATTGAAATTGTGGTTGCTAAATGAAAGTGGGGTGTGAAGAGGTTAGGGGGGGGGGGGGAGGACGGCGGCGGAGGAGTTGGCAGTGGGTGGCGACGGGGAAAGCGGGTGGGAGTATTAATGCATCACAACATTAACATTTTTAGCATCAGTCATCCATGAGCTGACTTCAAAATATTCAAAATGAATTTGATATACATTTTAGTGACGTGTTCTTGGGCTTTCACACCCACATTCATTTAAATTAACTCAAAAGATATCCTCTTTACATAAGGAATAATTACGCAGGTACCTGTCTACTCATGAATTTGATCATATAATTTGGTGGGAAATCAGACTGGTCAGTGTTAACCACGACTCACCACAGATAATTTACTCAACATCTGTAACAAGCTTGGAATTATTTAACATCACTTATGATTATTAATAATTGGATGTATGATTAACTAATTCAGTGAATTATTAGCCCAAATATGCCCAATGGTACAGAGTGGTTGTAATATTGTGTTTATGTTACTCCTTGGCACTCTTTCAGTAGAAAGTTTCGCTCTCCTGCAATATTCCACGGATCAACTCATAACTTATCTAGTTAGAGCAGAACAATCTCCAAGGGGAAATTTAACCCACATCCTCTTAGTTTTCCGGACCGGTGCCTTCTCCACTTCAACTCCTGAGGTATTTGATGGAGCAAGTTTAGAATAGGGTACGCCCCCCTGAGATACATTGAGCTGCATTTTATAAACGTTTATCAACTGGACATTTGAGCCACCGCCGACAATACTGTCTGAAGAATAATTCTTTATTGAATCAGTTAAATGTATTAAATTAAATTTATTAAATAAACTAAATTTTAGTGTTATTTCTAATTCAGTTTGATAGTCTCATTAAATGAGATTATCAAATTTCGTGGCACTGAATTTTACTTAGCAACAACAGGAAGACAAGAACCTGATAGATGCTGACAAAAAATCCACAGTCATGCAACATGCCACTTAAATTTGTTGGTTTAATAAAACACTTTTTAAAAAACCACTTAACACACTTTTATTCGAAAAACAGTTGTTTAACGGTTGGCAATACAGAGTTTTGACAGAGAATAACGGAATGGACACGAACAACAAGACGGACTGCGAAGAACTGACTGGGAAAGGGTCGCCGCGGTGTTAATATAGCCTCGGATAGCCTCTGACTGCTGAGCGCAGCAAACTATGTTAACATCGCAGGTAACTCCTCCCTCCATAAGATTCGAGACCGCCAAGTGACAGCGAGAAGGGAACGAATTATGGTACTAGTACAACAGTAACAGTACAATAGTAAAAGCACAAATAATACAAAAATAGTAATAAAAAAATATGACATACGTCAAAGTTATCATTAACAAAGTTATCATTATCATGAACAATTATCATTAACATACTACACAACACACCTAATACAACTATTACTACCTTGAGGACAATATTCTGAATTTAGTTAGTTAACACTGTTCCGAAACGTTTCCTACATTGGTTTGTGCAATCTGAGCTAATACATAACGTTTATAGTTTCTATAAAAATATCGAATGACACAGCAAATGATACTTATAGATAACAGGATATAGAGGATTATGATACTTAAGTTGGAGGTTGTAATGTAACGGTCTACTGGTACAAAAACTTGTCGTGGAACATCGTCAAGTTCTAAATCTGTTAGCTGCATGGTAATTTCTGGTTGAGGTGCTGCCAGAGGGAAAGGTTGAAAGTTTTCTAGAAACTTGGAGTTGGCAGAGGTTTGACGAATGTTCCTAATTGTTTGCTGACCGTAAATTATCTCACTATCATTGATATTTAAGAGATAAATACCTTGCAAGGTTGATACAGTGGTATCTAGGTTACTTACAATTGTTACTTTATCTTCATTAGGAAAAACAAGCAAAAGCTGATTTATCTCTTTGAGGAAATGAATATGGTTGTGGGCAATTTCCAGACGAGCTCGGTCGCAGTCTTCGATGTTACTTGCGTGAAGTATGGACCGTTCACAGATTGGGTTTTCAATAGAAGTTATTGATTGAGGACAGTAGAATATCTTATCAAATGGACATTTTGCCTCCAATGGTATGATTTCACCAGTGTTCTCAGATTGAAGAAGGTATCTGTAGCGCGGCAAAATGGTGAAGTAGTGATCAACTAGTTTGGAAGGGATGGAAGTCAGGTGGTAAAGGTCGAAACTTGTGTTTAGGAAAATTGGAATATCGATGAAATAGACGATCTGGTCATCAGCTGCATGACAATTTACTTTCGCAAGGGACTCCATCTCGTTAATTAGTTTATCGTTGATAACAGTGGGTGAATAACTTCCAGTCGAGTGGGCAATCTTTTTGAGTTCTTCTAGGAGCTCGTTAGGATGAATAATTGAGGGGTGGAAGGTACGGAGTTTACAGAAGGTAAGGGAGATCTCTACGTCCTGCAGGAGTGAGAGTATAAGGGTTGAGAGATTTTGTAAGTTGGTCAAGGATCTGGTGTATCGGGAAATTTGGGTTTGTTGAGAGCTAACTTCATCAAGTCGCTGGAAGTTCCGCAAGATGGCTTTATTGTTTGCATTTATGGTTTGGATAGAATTTTTGAAATTATTGATTATCGAAGTACTGATAGAAAAATGGTTTTCCATCTGATTCTTCACACCTATGTTATCTTCCTTTAGTTGTGCGAGCAATTTATCGTAGCGTTCACCGTCAGTATTATCAAGGTTACCTGTTATGAACTTGATAATACTACCTAGACCATTCATTACTCCTCGCCTAGGCCGGGGAAAATGTTCCTCTAAGGCCCTTATATTGCTAAGTTTATCCGTAATCAGCTTCATGGTGTAGTGTATGATGTCTGTCTGGGCTTGAGTTTCATTTGAGAGTTCAGCTCTGAGAATTCTGTCCGATATCTCATCGTTTTCCGACTGGAGTTTTTGAACTTCGGCGGTTAGTGAAGTTAAGTTGAGGTAATGAACGAGTGTATGCTCAGAGTGAATGACCTTAGCTTTCCCTAGGTTTATTGCCAAGATCCCTTGATTGGTGGTGACATTCATAATGTCAGTTGAGGTCACCAGGCTGAGGTAAAGCAGCAGGCTCCTGAAACAATTTAGCCGAAAGGATTTCTGAACACATTTGTTTACGTAGGTCGTGGGTGGATTTGGGGTCTAAGTCAGGGTATTCAGCGTTGGCAAGCATTTTGGCGAACTGGCAGAGGAAGACACCACAGTCGCCAGATTGGGCAATTTGCTGAGGTGCATCAATTGTTTGACTTAGTTCCCATTCTCCTAGTTTGAGCAAAGAATTTCTCTTATGCCTATATTCCTCCTTCAAGTATGTCCAGATTAACCTGACTATATCCTCCCCATTTCGGTTCATCGAGTCTAAATAGAATATTCGTTTTTCTGGAGGAATAACACCTACTAAACTCCAATGGTTTTGATCATGGATCGGTATCAAAATAAGATCTTTTCCAAATATGTCGATTTCTCGGGAATACCTCTTAACCCTTCTATATCCGCCTGCTTGCATAGAGGGATACAGAAACGTATTGAAACAATGAACATCTGGGAAAGTGTTATTAATTAATTCCAAGTAGAAATTTATGATGTTATCATTAAGCCATGCCCGTTCCTTCAGAGTAAGAAGATCGCCTCGTCGTAAAGTCAGACCAAATTTCTTCACTAGTATTTCGGATTCCTTTAAGTGGGGATCCCATGCCATCTGGACGTCAGTCTCCAAAAATTTTCTGGGGCGTTTGATGTTAGAGAGGTGGATTTTGTCCACTGTGTTATGGTGTCTAGGTTCAATAGTAGCTATTTTCAACTCGGGGTCAATATTTTTCATTTCTTCCTTATTATATTTAGCTTTGGTTTTCTGTTGTTTTTGAACGGTTTTCACATAAATTTTACTAGGGATTACCGGGAGTTCCTCTCGTTTTGAATTTAGATTATCAATGACTTTTTCTTTAAAATTTGAATTTCCATCAGTCACTTTATTGTAAAGTACTTTCATTCTGTCTTTATGTTTAGCTAAATAGTCGTTTAGTAACGTCCGTTCAATGTCAAGGTCTAGTAGAGTCTTATTCCCCACATGTCCGTACAGTATTTCAAATGGAGTTAAGTGTGTTACTGAGTGAATCGAACTATTGTACGCCACAATTGCATAGTTGACCTTGGTTCTAATGGAATCTTTTTTAAATTCTTCTCGGTTGTTTAAAATCCTCACATGTTCAATGAGGGTTGAGTGGAAACGTTCCACGAGTCCATTAGATTCTGGGTGCTGAGAACTTATAAAATGGATGTTGATTTTGTGCAAGCATAATAATTCTTTCACCAACGAGCCACGGAACTCGGATCCATTGTCAGAGATGACAGTGGTCGGAAGTCCATGGTGGGTAAAATATTTTACCAGAGCATTAACGATCTCTAGGCTGCTGGACGCATTGACCCCATACGCTTGAGCGTATCGAGAGAATGAGTCTATGATGGTGATGAATTTGGATCCCTCTATCGTGAGGCTGTCAATATGAATAGTTTCAAAGGGTCGTGAAGCGGTGGGGGTAATATTATATTTAGTTTTAATTGGGTTCCTATCATATTTGCACCTTAAGCAGATCTCGCAATTGTTTATGAATTTTTGGATGTCAAACTTCATGTTTGGCCAATAAAATTCCTGGCGTAATTTTTTGTAGGTTTCGTCGATTCCTCTATGGTTAGTTGTTCCGTTATGATACTGTTCTATTTTGTCCCGGCGGGTTTCTTTATTGATTATGTCCTTTACGAATTTAGTGTATTTGGTCAGATTAAGTTGCGAGTGGGTGAAGTTGGATGTCATTATCCTTACAAATTGTTCGTATATGTCATTTTCAAAGTAGATGCCATAAATTACTTGCGGTCTGAGAAATTCCTTCACAAATTTAGTGACTTCTCGTTCTAAATTTGGTTGATAAAAGCGGACTGTAATGCGTGTAGTATTGTCGAACGGTTTGTCTACCCTGACTGGATTAGTTAGGGATTGGTTGCTAAGTTTAACAATGATTTGGTTCCTACAGTAATTTATTGGTTCGTCTTTGATTTGAATTTGGATGATAGTGTTTCCCAAAAAATTTGAGTGTACCGTTTGGCCGGAATCCGTATCAATTCCAGTACGCATGCTTGGGGCGTTTCCTAACATTGAATTTATGTCGTCAGATTCGTCATTTTCGGTCCTTGCTATGTCATTCAGAAGTTCATCAAAGTCAGAGGAGTTTATGTCTAAAGGATTGATCGTTTCCAAAATTTTATCTAGGTCCGAATCAATTGGGCTTGTGCTATTTTCATTATTATTTAGAAGTTCTATTCTGGAAAGTGCATCGGCATTTGTATTCAGGGCTCCCTGTTTATATTGAATTTCGAAGTCAAATTCCTGAAGTGCGGTTTTCCATCGGAACAATTTTGAATTAAGGTCTTTAATGGAGAAGAGATATTGTAAGGGCTTGTGATCAGAGAGAATTTTGAAATGATTTCCATAAAGATATGGGCGAAAGTATCTGGTTGCCCACACTATGGCCAGGAGTTCCTTCTCTATGGTAGCGAGACGTTGCTCAGAGTCATTTAGCGTGCGACTAGCATAGGCCACAGGGAGATCACTGCCGTTAGTGATTTGGCTCAGCACAGCTCCCAGAGCATAATTACTTGCATCTGTAGTGAGACGAAAGGGCTTGCTAAAATCAGGGTACTGGAGGATCGGTTCATTTTTCAACAGGGTTTTACAATATTCGAAACACTTGACATATTCGGGATCGTTGATATTGATGGGGTTGTTCTTCTTTAAACATTTTGTGAGAGGCTTAGTAATTGCAGCAAAATTATTTATAAATTTTCTGTAATATCCAAGGAGTCCTAAGAAGGATTTAATGTCTTTGGTTGTTTTCGGAATAGGGTATTTAGTAATTGCTTCAATCTTGTCTGGATTAGGCTTAATTCCATCGGTAGTGATGACATGCCCAAGATAAGCAACTTCTTTCCGAAGGAATTCTGTTTTGTCTAACTGCACTTTGAGGTTTGATTTTCTTAACCGAGCAAATACAGCGCGGAGACGCTGTACATGCTCATCAAGACTCGTGCTGAAGACAATGATGTCGTCCATATAGACACAGCAGAATTCGTTATTTATGCCACGGAGGACATTGTCCATGACACGCTGGAAGGTAGCAGGGGCATTCTTTAAGCCGAAGGGTAATCGTGTGAATTCCAGATGATTGTTGGGAATGCTAAAGGCAGTTTTCTCCATGCTGGACTCATGGATTTCTAATTGATGGTAACCTGACGCCAAATCTATCAAACTGAAATATTGGCATCGTCCGAGTTTATCAAGAATTTCATTGATTTGCGGGAGAGGGTATTTAATATCTATTGTTTTATCATTTAGCTTTCGATAATCTACAACTATTCGCAGTTTTTGTTTCCCACTTGCGTCTTTTTTCTTTGGAACAATCCAAATTGGGCTGTTCCAAGGGCTATCAGAAGGGCGAACGATTCCCTGATCCAACATTTGTTGCATTTGTTTCTCTACTTCCTGTTTGTACATTTCAGGGAATCGATAATTCCGTGTATAAACAGGAATTTCGTCCGATGTACGAATTTCGTGTTTTACAGTGTTAGAGAAGGTCAGTGGCTCTCCTTCCTGATGGAAAATGTCACTAAATTCGGCAGCAAGGGTGAGAATAGCATTGCGCTCTTCCTCACTCATGTGGTCGGTCCTAATTTGGTTTGGATCAAATTTCAGTTTCGTTTCATTAATGTTGTTCAGGTGGTAATGTAAAATATTATCAGAGTCTGAGTCGAAGGGTTCTGCACTCATGGGTTTACTTTGTTGAAATTTGAGTGGTACGTTTAGCGAGTTGAGTACTTGAGCATGGGCTATGTGGTTCCTAACAGTAACTAAGCACTGAGGAATTTCTAATCCATCTATTTTAGTATAAGGGATGATAGCGTCTCCATTCATTATATTGGTTATCTTCAATTTAACTTGTTGAATTGATCGGGGATCCAAGAGAATCTCTTGTGTACATCTGATGTGTACATCTGATGTAGGTTGCCTTGGTCAGTGGCTAGGTAGAACATGGGAATTTCTACATTAGGGGTCTCTAATGTACAAGTTTTTAAATTTACTGAGGCACCAAGTGGTATCAGGTTTTCTAGTCCTAGTAGCATGTCAAATTTACTATGGAATTTAAAAATGCCAAATTTTAAATTGAGACGAGGAATTTTGAACAACTCACCACATGGTACCATCGAGCTAAAATTTATTTTCGATGTTCCATGTGCTGTCTTTACCCAGAAGGGGTCTGTTATCACTTTATTTGGAAAGTGTTTATTCACAATTTCGGGGTTGATAAAACTTTTAGAGCTCCCAGTATCTATTAGGATTTTTAAGTTTAATTGAGGTAAGGTAATGTAAGGGAGTCTACTTAAATTTTCAATATTCATCAACTCGACTGTTGGGAGTCGAGGTTTTCCTCTAAAAAAGTCTCAGGGTTTTCTTCTACTACTTCATTTTCGTCCGTAGGGGAGTCAACCGTATAGTTTTCTTGATCCGTCTCTTCTTCATAGGTCGGCTCTATGTTATGGAAATTTGATGTTTGCCATGACATCGGTTTTGAGTACGTTTGATTGCTGGGCGGTTTGGAAAATTGAGGCTTTTGACTCTGTACGAAATTCGGTTTAGGGGTGAATATAGGTTTGGAAAACTGAGGTTTAGCAACTTGAGGTTTGAACGTCTGCAATGGTTGGGCAGGTTGGCTGGAGGTGGACTGGGAATTTTGATTGGAGTAAAATTTCAATCCTCCTTGGGGTTTATAGTTTTGTGGAGGTTTTGGTTTCGAACCTTGATTACCAGTCTTTCTTGTTAGTAATTGGTAATCATTTGTGAGCCATGAAAGGGCAGTTCCTAGGTCATCGGGCTGTCGAGTACGTAAGATACTCCCTAAAGGATCTTTAAGGTGCAGGAGAAAGCATCTGAGTGCCAATTGTTCATAGTGTGCACTCAACACCCGTTTATGCTCGTTTCCATGGTTCATCAGGTATGCCATTATTAAATTCAACAATTTTTGTACTCTATCGTGAAATTGGAAGGGGCTCTCATGTTCGCCTTGCCTTATCGATGTTAGTTCAATGTTCAAAGTAAATATGTCACGCCTGTCGACATATGTGTTAAGTAAAGCTTCTTTGATTTCAATGAAATTGGTAAGTTGGGCGACCCTGATTTTGGTGGATGCAGGGGGTAGTATTTTGGTTTTTATGACCCCCAATAAAATCTTATTATTGAAACTATCGGGGTTACTTTCGTTGTAGAATTCATCCCAGAGAATTTCAGCCATCTCAAGAAAGTATTGGAGATCTTCTGGGTTTCCACTGAACGTAGGAAGTGCATCCTGATGCTCTTTCCTAATGTGTTTTTCAGCGGATCCACGGGACTGTACTTCAGGTGAAGACGCACCGCTCATCTGAGTCAATACTTGGCTCAACATCTGCTGGAGTTGCGCAATTTGGGTATTTTGACTCTCAATTTGCGCGCTCTGTGCGTTAATGGTTTGAGCCAAATATGCGGCGGTAGCTTCCCCGTTCTGAGCCATGTCTATTTCTAGGATTGGTTCGGTGGATTCGGGAATAGGTTGTAGGGATGGATTATTTGGGAGAGTTCTATCAGAATTATTTGTTGGGGTTCTGTTGGTAAGTGATCTCAACAAGTATTTAGAAAATGAGGGGTAAGGTTTGTTTCCTCTATTTTTCGGAATTTTGAAATTGTTTTAGTTACCAAGTGCTAGGAAAAGAAAGATTGGCCTACTTATTCAGTTCTAAGCCTAGCCAATAATAAAGCAGCAAGATTAGAAAAATTAATGAAAACAATGCTTAATTTTAACATGCACAAAAAATATTTAATTACAATCTAAATTACGACTAAAAAGAGGAGTTGACGCGAAGAGAGTCCGCGAAGGTCAGGGCAAAAGTTCCTCTTCGGAAAGTGCTGATTCGTCAGAAGGGGTCCGGCGAAAGATAAGCGTCTAGCTCGAGATTTTCTTCAATTCAAAATGATGAAATATTGTTTCTGAAGGTAGGTTGCACAGGGCGGGTGCAATTTCCTCAATGATTGGTTTTGATTGGTTTTATTATATTTTCTCGCAGGGCGGGCGAGTTTGGACAATAGCACAAGGCTGATGCTATTTGCCTAAGTCAATCAACTTGAAGTTTTCTCGCAGGGCGGGCGAGTTAGAATTTAAATTTTAATATTGATTGAATCCTCGCAGGGCAGGCGAGTTGAATCTTTGTTTTGATGAGTACACTTCAGGCGAAAAAGGTAATTTCGGAGATTTCTAGCAGGGCAGGCTCAAATCTTCGACGTTGTTATTAGAGTTATTTCAGCAGGGCAGGCTGGTTGTGGTCTCTTAGTAGGAAGTGTACAGAATGATTACTTACAATCTGGCGAAGACCATTCCGTCTCGTAAGGAGCCTTGCAGTCGTACTTGGTTCGTGGCACAAAAATTCACTTCACTTTTCACTGTGAATTTCCGACAGGGCGGGTCGGAATTTGGAGAGATAGGTGCGCGAGTTTAATCACTTTGAAAAACCGTAAGTATGCTTGTTACGGTCACTCGTGTCCCATTCGACTGCGCCACTTAAATTTGTTGGTTTAATAAAACACTTTTTAAAAAACCACTTAACACACTTTTATTCGAAAAACAGTTGTTTAACGGTTGGCAATACAGAGTTTTGACAGAGAATAACGGAATGGACACGAACAACAAGACGGACTGCGAAGAACTGACTGGGAAAGGGTCGCCGCGGTGTTAATATAGCCTCGGATAGCCTCTGACTGCTGAGCGCAGCAAACTATGTTAACATCGCAGGTAACTTGCCTATAAGAGCGAATTTTAGAAGAAATAACTGGTTTCATGTAAAATTTCTCCGTTTTACTAGTTGTATAACAAACAGAGCTTCCTCTTCGCCTCCTGCCGTACTAACCACGTTTTTCACTTTCAAAGTGCTCCAGTTTCAGAACGGAATAAGATATCGCAATTCTGACTTCACCGTTTATTTATTTTATTAATTTATAACGTTATTAATACAAAAATAAATAATTTTATTAATTTGCTTAATTTATTCGTGCATAATATTATTGCCTGCAAAAACAACAAGAAGAAGTTATATCTCTGTAGACTACTGAGGGCTGTAGCACTGGACATTGTAGCACTTGAAGATGAAGAAACGTGGTTGTTACTTGAGATGCTTTTCTCCGTTCATCTGCTCTAATTTGATAACGGAATGCGATAACGAAATTCTGACTTCACCATCGGGTTCAAAATCTATAAACTGAGATGTAGACGGCAAAAAATCGAGACAACAATTACTATAAAACCAGTTAAATGGAGACTTTTCTTAATAATATATCCATGCTGCATGACGGTGGTTTTTTTCCTGATTCGTTCATTTTTTAGAGAAACACTGGTTTTTAAGGTTTTTTGTGTGAATAGGTTTTGGTTGGTTCTAAGGTATGGACTCTATTGGCTTCAGGTAATTTCTTTCCCTACAACACTTCTCGAAAACAACAAGGTACTAATTATTACATACGCCCAGCTTTTGAAGGGTGTGTGTTCTAAAAACCAGCAATTTTGTATCTATGGGAAATTACTTTCAGCAACTAGTTCCATCCGCTGATTAAACAAATGAAATGTAATTCGAATGAGAATTCTGATGAATCAGTACTGGGGGGCCCCATAAATCGTCGGAAGTTTTAATGGTTCATTATCCAGAGATCTTTCGGCCTTTCATTGGTCAGTTTCTATTGCGTGCGGAAGAACTGATTAAAATCGATCGTCGATAAACATGGAACGGTATTTATGCCGTATGGATATCCTTATCTGAAGAATTTTGTGATTGAATTTTATTCTACGAATAATTTCAGATACTTACAAATCAAATCAACAGATCCCTGTAATGTGCCATCAAATCCCATCTGACGAATACATCCAAATAACAAACACATAAACAAACAACTGGTTGATATCAGAACCTTGAACATTAAACCCAACCATACTGTGGCACCACACATTTTGGTTTATTATCTTCGATAATGAACCATTGGAATCGCCCAAAGAAAAAATTTTTTTAACCCCCCCTCAAAATTTGTTGGTTTACGTTTCAAGATACGTAGATTCAGAAAATCGAATAAAAAAAAATCCGTCCGTCCGCCGTACGCCGTCCGCCGTCCGCCGTCCGCCGTACGCCGTCCGCGCCACTTTGCCCAGTTAGCGTTGAGTTAAAATTACGAAATTTTTTTTATGGGTTTCGACCAACCCCACAATGGTCCTCGAAACTTTTCAGAACCCTAGGTCAAGGGGAAGGGGTTCAAAACAAATTTTGAAAATTTGAAAATCTCATATCTCGAAAAATTCATATAGAACGGTATGTTTTTTATTTCATATTTAGATAGAGTTTGTTCCGTAGAATTTTTTAAGACCATCCGCAGCTTTGTAGGACCAGCCGTTCGTTCACAATGACGGCTCAAAGATTATGCCTCACAACACGATCGTGACTCAAACTGTTGAAATACAGGTCCATTTTCATACTAACAAGCTCTTTGGAACATCATATGGCTTAAGTGATGTCGAGTTTGTTGTTCTGAGGTGCGTTTCGTGCTACGGAAATGAAGGTAATTTCGAATGTTTGTTGGTAGGTACTTCTTTTATAGAAAAATTATTACCGACGTAGTATTAAAAACCCCAGAATTATATCGTATTAATTGATCATAATTAATAATTATTATTATTAATAATAAATACGAATTATTAATACCTAACAATAAATTATAATAATTTTCACTAGGTACTTGATAAAATTGTTAATAATTAGTGATAATTGATAATAATAATTAATCTAACATTTAGGATATAGACATTCAGACCTAGTGATCTAGACAGAAGGGTGATCTGTACAAAGAAGATAATGAACCGTTGTGTCAAGAATTTGCAGAGTTTTTTAGAACCATGTTGTTGTTAATATTGAAAATCTTGTTGTCAGTCTTGTTACGAAATTATACCCGAAAAGTTTATTTCGTTGATTTTGCTCGTAAAGAATTTACAATACTTTATAATCAAATAACTTGGAAGCTTTTCCGTATACATGTACTCTTGGTTGGCAATATTGGGTATGGATGTGGAGGTACTTTCATTCGAGCTTTGTATGGCTACCTACTTCCGTGCAGATCTCCTCCTTTAGACTATTTTAGCTCTTGCTGTAATTACATAATATGTAATTACGTTCATGATGATATTATCATTATGAACGTTTTAAAGCCACCGAAATTTCTCCGTCGTCATATACGCCCTCTATTCGTCAAAAGCAAATGATGATGGGGATCTAGAGATTTCACGGGGAATTCCGGTTTTGTAGGTTATTTGTCAGTATTCTACCTTATTATGCCGCATCCAAGACCTGTAATCACGAATATTGTGAACATTTATGGTGAATGAGGCAGAGGGACTTCAGGATAAATGTGAAAACTTAGATTCAACCGTTGGAAAAAGAAGTTGAGGAGGAGATTGTGTACATAAAGTCCTGCCCCATTCGGAATAATGGTTCGGGATTGCGCCTGAGGCCGGAAAACCTAAATCCGACCCGAGCTAAATGGGCAAAGTCGGTAGATCAGAAAGAGAAAAGGTGGTAGTAAAGGAGAGGGTTTTCGCTCCTGACTTAAGAGCAACTGTAGGAACTAAGGAAAAAGATGTAGACAGTCATTAGTTATTAAGCGGTGTCTGGGAACAGGAGCGAAAGAGCATGTGAGATGGAACTCGGGGGTGGGTAACAGTTACTGTAGGGAAAGGCCCTGCCTTCCAAGTAAAGGTAAAGACAATAGGAGTAATGAAGCTTAGCACGGTGGTTTGGAACGGGGTGCAGAGGCGAGACCTCGGGCGTAGGAGCTACACAAATAGTCTGCTGCCTGCTGACAAAGCTGTGGCCTCAAGCGGCGGGCCCCTTGTGTTGAACAACTCGAATTGGTAAACATGGACTTCGATTACATTGGAAACGCCAACTGACCGAATTTCTATCGCGTTAGTTAAATTAATTGCGTTGAACTACCAAGTGGATTCACCAAAACCCTTAGATAGGTAAATCGAAACAAAAAACCAAAAACCTTCATGGTCAGCCAATTCACTCAGGCTCCAATTCGATTTCGACTGGCGATGCACATATCGCTCCGATTTTCGTCAGTTAGCGCTAGTAGTAAACTTTTACCTAATGTTCATGTCCTACTTGAAAACAAGAAAATTTCAAAGTGGGCCATTTAATGAGTTTGTTTGGGTAGATCGTCATTTTTCAATAATTCGCCACTGTTGAAGAATTGGCCTTTCTGACACCAGTAGCGTTGCTAAAAGCGTAAAAGTCCAGGGGGGGGGGGAACCTCAATTTTCCCAACTGCTTAACATAAAGTTCCCCACTATTTTATATTTTAGGAAATCAATTTTTCTACTATTTAAAAAATCTACTAATTATTATACTACACTGCACTCACACTCAATTCAGTATTTATTAACTTGTATTAACAAAACAAAGGTTGTTTATATATGTACACAATTATTCCTCAAAATATCCTCCTACAACCCTCCAAACAAACAAAATATAACGCTAATTGATTTTTTTAAATATGGTATGTTTAGCCTAAGACGTTTAATCAAAGTTAAAGTTAAAATTAAGAAACATAAAGCCTCCCCACCCTCCCCCAGGAAGACGACGCCCCTGTCTGGCACCTCAAATTCTTAAAGTTTCAAATTTATTGAACTATTGCAGTCGGTCGATCCCCAATGCTGTCCTACTTGAGGTACTTGTGTGGTGGGTGTTGTGCTGGTCACCCGGTACGATTGTTTTGACTTGGGAATCTTGATATGGGAAAGATATTTTACGAGTGAGCATTTCCTTGTCGTTTCCATGACTGTCGTTATTTATAGTTTCAACATTTATGAAGGGTGGGGGGAAATCGTTGGTAGGTAACTTGGCTGAAATCAGGCCTTCAGATAATGCGTACACGGATAGGACGTCTGGACGCGTCTACACACAGTCCCTGATCACCAATGTCTAGGAAATAAGGAAAGGGGCAAAAGGACCGTCAGGTGACTATCGGTAAAGAGGAAACAAAATAGCCCTAGAGCCCAGGAGGCGATAAAACCTGCAGGGCAACTTCCCTCTATAACAACATAGCACACATTTTCTCTTGTTATGTCCCCTGGATTAGCATTTTAATAGGTAAAACGTCGGAAGAGAAGGAAGTTTAGTATTCAGAGGCCGTTTCAGATAGTAAACGAGACAGGAGGGGCCATTGGAGCCCGACCACTTTCTAAATGGACACGCTGTCTTATCTTCCTACAAACAATAATTGCTATTTGCTTGGAACATTACAAAACCCAACTCTTCCTTTCTTCTCCATCAAGTCGAAGACTATTAGTACTTACTACAGGTTAAGGCCCGCAATGTGCCAATTCTGCCCCTTGGTCACGAACAACGATTTCCAGCGTAAGTCTACGTTTTCCAAGACGGATTTTTTCCCGTCTTGCGATGGGGTGGAGAGATAATTATCCACGCATTCTTCGGTGAGGCTGAACGTCCACTGGACGCGCGAAAAGACGAGATTTGGCGCAAACAGTTCGCGTTACTTCAAGCAGAGGGTTCAAATGGGATCCCGTTCAGTGGGAGCGGTTTTTTCGCGAGAGTTTGGGCGAACGAAGGCGAAAAATTTCAATCTGGTTTGAATTTAGACGCGCGTCACCGACCAAATTCAAAAATGGATGTTGAGAAAATAATCGTTCTGGTGCAAAAAAGACCTGCAATATGGGACCAAAAGCGATTAAGGAATCATCAAATGGGTGGCAATAGGTACATTCGGTTCACGACCAAATTATTTCATCAACTAGGTACTCATCAGCGGGATCATCCCCTCCTTCCAATTCACAACTTCCAATTCATTTTTCTATTGCTTAGGCGCTGTAATTGTGCCACCATTGAACTTCAAAATTATAATAAAATTGTTGGCTACCGTTAATGGTTGTATTTCATTATACTCGTATTAATATACGAGTATATCGTGTTCACTACCTCAAGGTTACAGCAAGACGTTCAGCTGGAGAAACTGTCTCTCGAAAGTTCGAATATCTCGTTAAACGGTCCATTATTTTGGACAGAATATACCTACCTATTCAAATGTATTTTCAGTCATTCGAAAATAACTGAAAAGTTTCTCTGGCGACAAGTCTCGCAGTAAATTCGCCCATTTTCCATACTGGGCCCCCTCGTGAACCTTTTTTCTACTTTTTTAGCGAATTTTCGAAGAAAAGGAAGCTATTGTTCTCAGTCCATAGTCAGTCCATGAGCTATGAACTGGACTTCAAGCAAATAGTAAACAGTGAATTTCAGTGCCAGGTGTCACATTAACTCACCATCATTTTTAACGAATTTTCGTTCAATTATTGTTTCTTAAGTATAGGCTGAAGTTTTATATATCATAATGTATTACTGTCGAAGGAATAAACTGCCTATGGCGATTTCCATTGTGCTTAATCATTATCAATAAACAAGTTGGATAGACTTGACCAGTGAGAAGGGTAACTCCTCCCACTAGAGACCTGGAGTGGGTAAACCCCCACCTGGGGACCCTCTATATAAGGGCCTGCTTTTGCGGGCCGCAATTTGCGGCCAAGATTCATTCACTCGTCCTTAACTTTCAAAACTCAAAGCTCTACCACTGGCCTAGTCGATTGCAACGTCACTTTCAAATTCAACTTCTAGTTCCCATTTCTTAACCACTAGTCAACATTGGCTATCCTCTATTCAGGTATCACAAAATTCTCAAACTTAACTTCCCTCATATACTTCGCAATTTGTCTGTGGGAAAAGGAGACGTCTCGACGTCTGTCTCCGTCGATCAAACACATTGCGAAATTCGATTCTATTATAAACTGAACTGGAGACGCTTCGGCTGTCCCTATCAGTTTATAACAAGAAGTTCCTTCAAACTAGAAAGGAGACGTCTCGTGTCTGTCTCTATCTAATTGAAGGAATATAAATTACTTTAACTTCACTCTCAACCAATAAAAACCCTGGGTCGGAGATATCCCAAAATCAAATATTAGGAGTCAGAAAACTGCCATTTTCTCCATTATTTCGCCTTTCAATATTTATTTTATGCACCACTTTTAGGTACTCAAAAAAGAACCACTTTTTGAAGTGCGGTGGGAGGGGGTGGCTGCGCCCGTCGACTTGACTGTCCTCAGATCCCCCATCGAGCGCAAGGTTGCCGACCCCTGCTGTATAGTCTGTATTGTATAAGGAAAACGATAGACTTTAAAATTAAAAAAACATTAAAATCCTTTTATTCTCTTGTCTATCTTGCGTACTACTTCTTATCTCTTATTAGTATCTCTGACGTCATCTGACATTGAGTAGGGGTACATCAGTATGTTCATGAATCGGTAGTTGAAGAAGAAATGAACTGGAATTTTTGGGAAATCTTTTGGTACATCTTTGGTACATTTTGGGACATCTTCTCATTATATTCGGAGACTCCAATGCGTACAGTTGCATTAAACGGTCTGCAAGTGGCAATGTTCACGTCAACAACGCAATAAACTGAACTGGAGCGTTTTCAGCCAGAGTTCGTGTATAGTGGAACTGACAAACACGTGCGACTTCTCTCGAACGGCACAAGGCACCAGCGCTCTATTCCTAGAGCAGAGCACTATTTTACCTCTCACTCTTATTTTTTCACTCGATACAGACCCGAAGTTCGCATCAAAGCCAAAGATTTACGTAAATGTTGTGCGTCTATTGCAGCTCACCAACATTGTATAAACTTGAATTTCGCTAGTTG
This sequence comes from Stenodema calcarata, assembly GCA_963920205.1. Lineage (NCBI taxonomy): Eukaryota > Metazoa > Arthropoda > Insecta > Hemiptera > Miridae > Stenodema > Stenodema calcarata. Next base: position 28,053,357 of record OY986056.1, on the reverse strand, counting down.
AAAAAGTTCCGTACCGAAACGAATCTGTCAATACCCGACAAAGGGGAACTCTGGAAAACTCGGATAAGAGCGAACCTTTAATAAAACCCAGCGGACGTCAAGCATTTGGTTCAATAGGAGTACGGGGTATTTTCCAGAACGAACGTGTGCTCTACTGTGACAAGCACATTTCTCACGTATGAAAAAGTTTCCGCCGATATTTTATTTGTTGCTTTCCGAGGCTTGACTCCCCTGGAGGAAGGAAAGACGTGAAGAAGCTGAAAGAGTTGGAGACAGCCGAGTCTAAAATGAATGAGAAGGAAAACCTTATCCGCTTTATAAAGAGCCATGACAGCCATCCAATTTTCTTCGTCAACCCTCCACGTCCCCAGTGCACGGAATACAAAATACGGCTTGTTATGAATATATCTTTGAGGATTACAGGATGTAAGTGGATTGAGCGGAAACCGGGAAACCGATTCAGGGTATTACTTATTACGGGTATTAGGTTGACTGCCCACGTTTGTTAAAGCATATGTGCCTGCATTTTTCAAGACCACATACACCAACGGCGCCTAAAATGTATTCTACGTAGGATATCGACTATGGTACATGGTGGCCTTAAGATAGATAGATAGGTATATTTGAAAAAAACTAATTTAACAGCATATGTGTTACGGCCCAAAAAGTAAATTAGGAATTGAGCCGTACCAAATGAAAAAAACCTAAGAACAACATGGAGCAGGAGGAAGGAAGAGGGGGAGTCGCGCGGGTCCCTGGCTACCCCTTCCCCGCGACCAAACACCCCTTCCAAAGGAAAGAAAATCCCACCAGGACGGACTGTGAAAATTCGGAAGGGAGGAGTTGCTATAATACTATAACGCGACCCACCTTTCATTTTGACACAGTTCGCGCCAGGTAAACTCCTCTAAAACTTCTTCACAAATCGTCCTCATACGTAGGCTCCGGCCTCATATGAATGCTACCCTTTTTACATAGCTTTTTTACTGTCTTATAAACACCTACACTTAAGTCTAGACTGCTAAGTACTACCTAACTCCCACATTTAAACTTGTAAATATTTTCATTAAAAAAAAACTTGATGAATAAAAATTCCAACCTATTCTCATATTTCTCCACTCTCATTATTTCAGACCTAATATTGAAATTTTTTTGTATGTTTCTATATCTGAATAATCTCTGTGGGTTAGGCTGAGCAGGTTCCGACTCGCCAGCACGTCAATCTTCAGGCACCCATATCTGAATGATCTCTGTAGGTTAGGCTGAGCGATGATTACGAGCTTCTTAAAAATTAATTCACAAAAAGGTTGCTAGGAAGTTGAACAAGGAAAATCATGACTTTGTCATGCGTGAGTCTTGTTGAACCTATACAGAGTTCACTCAGCACTGGATAGACTGCCAAAAAATGGAAGATATCCTCAGGCTCACCCATGTTACAAAGAGCGCCAATATTTCTTGCACTTAGTTTGGTTTCATTTCGCCCATGTGGCCACCTATTGAGCAGAAGGAGGGCGCCCCGGACTTTACTGATCCACCTCAAGACCAATATCGAGGCTTTTTGAGTTTCGCCAGTCAAGTCCGCGCAACGGGCCCCCAGGTCCAGTGGCGATACACTCGATCATGCGATGCCCGAGCCCTTGCTAAGATTGATTCCCTCCATGTGTTCTCCACCTTCTCCTGCAGGACATCGAGCTGGGCCCTCCACGTTTCCATGTTCTCAAATGAAGTATCGAGAGTTCATTTATTCCGGTTGCAGAGTTGGTGTCAGTATAATCTTCTCCTAAACACCTCGATTGCCACATAGCGTGGAATACGACCCACCGGCATTGCCATATACTTGCAATGTTGGGAAAGGGTGTAATGGACCACTGGAGACAGACCTGTTTCCAGATACACAAAATAATCCGGCTTGTTACGAGGCAGCCAGAATAGCCTTTTCACAAAATATTCAAGCTCTTGCTCAACCTCATCGTACTGCTGGGACCCTCGACCTGGGCAATATATGCGAGCCCCGCTCGAGATGTGGCACGGAACACCTGGTACTTAGCATGGATCGGTATTACACGGTGGCCATAATCTGTGAAGTTATACAGTGGTTCAAGTAGGGTACAAGGGTAGAACGGAACCCCTCATGATTACAAGACGCCTTATTACTGTTAATTAGCATCTAAGGTCATAAAACGAGTAAATAAATACCGGATAGACGGACATACCCTCGTACTTGTTGAGTCGATTTTTCAAATAACCTTTCTTATTACTGGTATCTGTCTGTCACGTCTGTGAACAAAGAAATAGGTTCTCTAGCTCTTTTGTATTCTCAGTTGAAACTCAACGTCATTGACATCCGCAAACTTCATTCTGCATTTCAACGGGCGAAGGAATTTTGTCAGTTAAGGAGACAGGTCTGTCAGAACGTGGTGAGGAAGGAAAGACCAGGGTTGTGTTTGATAGGAGTTGACAAGGACGCGGAGGAGGATGAGAGTTTGATTGGGACCTGTTGGGCCTCAAGTCTTTTATCAACCACCCTCTTCATCTCCCACTTCAAGGTTGAGTAATGATTGCTGCGGCTTTTTCCTTCCCTCGCTACTTTGCAAAAAAATGTTTTCCCAACATTGCTACGAGCTTATCTTGAGAGGGGCGAAAACGGAGGAAAATTATGAATCGAGAACTTTAAGCTCGATGCTGAGGCACTGAGCATTCCCATGAGTCATAGTGATTTATACGTTGAAGGTTCCGGATTACAACATTGTAATATTGGCTACAATTGAAATTTCAAGTAAAATATGAATCATAAAAATTTGCATCCCAACATCCTCAAGAGTACATCATGTATACAATAATTGTATAATTATTATAGAAAACATTACGGAACATTATGGCACTTCATTACATGCATGCGATAGGTGAGGCCATAAAATGTTAATTCAATCTAAATTCAACCAATCTAAAGGAAATCAACTAGGTACAAGACTCAGTCAATTTGACCATGCTGTTATCCAAATACTATGGTATCATAATATTTGATTATTATTTTCAACAAGGGTTTTTTTAAATTGAGGGTCTCACGGCAACTTCTCACATGGTGTGATGGTTGCTGTTCCCCTGTTCCCGATCTTTTTGTTCGATCGCTCTGAAGATGTACGGTTCTGTGGAAGTACAGACTAGATATCCCTCTGGGTGGGCATATTGCCTAACCTCCCTTGAACAGGGGGACTCAGCAGCCATACATTACAATTGTTAATTATCATTGTTCCGTTTAATTGGAATGCAATGACATGAGCGATTTCATTTGTTCATTTGTTAGATACACTTACAAATACTGAGGGTTGTAAGTAGCATTATTAAACAATGCTACTTACAACCGACAGTCTTTTACAACCGTCAGTATATTACAACTGTCAGTATTTAATGAAGAACAAATTTTGTTCTACATTAAATGAATTTGAAAGTGTACATAATTAAACATTAAATTCGTCGAAGATTATTGTGGTCAAGACTATTCCTCGCTCGCTGCTGATTCACTTCAACCAGGTCTCCAGCGCCTATCAGGTCGTTTAAAAAGAGGAATTCGCTTTAAAAGGAAACTATTCAAACAACCAAAACGCTTAAGACCGCCGTGGAACGAATAACACAAAATGAGCGAGCCGCATTGAAGGGAAAGAGTTCGGATTTAAATTCTGTTGATTGAAGTAAATTGTGTAGTATAGATTCAGGGAGGTTGAGTGTTGTCCCAGCCCTCGAAACCTCAAATGTAAATATTCCTAGGAGCAAGGGAAGGGAAATCGGTTCGGAAGGACTACTTCCAATCATTTCAGTGGGATTACCGATAGTGTTTGTTTGTGAGGCGAAGTGAGGGGTTGTTGAAATCGGGAGGGAAGGGGGGGGGGCTTAACCAGGAAAGTGTGAGGTCATCTCAGTTTAAATACACCTTCGTACAAAAGCTGTGCATCGTACTACTGCAATGAGGATAAAATCTAAAACTTCTACCGAAAGAATTGAATGATCCTAGAATTGAATTGATTTGAATTGAATTTGAATTGAATTGAATTGATCCTATTCCGTCAATAGGGCAAATGCTGCAATCAGCAAGCGCAGAATTTTTCAGCCACTCAGAGAATAGGATACCATCTCATCCTATTTTTTTCATGAGCAACAGCATGTCTTAAATTGATTCGTACAATTCTTATAACTGGATCGTTTGGGGACTCTTTTATAATATTCGAAATAATAAATATGATTGTTTAGGAGAATCGACCCCAATAAATAGAAAAAAATCATTGATAGGTAAAACTCTACCAACGCTGAAATGACTAACGAATAAATAATACTGCGTGGAAAAGCTCTGCAGTTCTTCAACCATTTTTAACATGGAAGATGTTTTAGCCTTCTCGTAACTGGCTGGTATCGTCCGTCCGTTACGCTGGTGCCACCCTTTCCTGGCACCTAAAGCTAATTTGTATGTCATCCACACTATGAATCAGTAGTTTGGCATGCAGCCTCCTTCAACTTGACGCTGCCAAGGCCCCGGATCAGCTGAGTGGCTTCTAAAGCTAATTTTTATGTCATTCACACTACGAAGCGGTAATTTGGGCCGTAGCCTGCTTAGGAATCACACTTTAAGCAGCATATGCCCGAGATCAACTGAGTGGCTCCTAAAAGAAAAAGATATGACGTGGCATAAACTCACCTGTATAATATTATTATACGAGGTGTAGGTATGCATACAGATGTATCCATAATGAATATTTGATAATTTTCCATAAGCTTCCACCTGTTCTTATAGGAGTTCAGTTGGTACCAATTTCATCAGTCACCTATTCAATTCAACCTAAAACACGTTCAAACATGTGCATTCATGAACCGATAAATTTCAATAGCGAATACCGATAATATACACCTAATATATACATTTATTTATTTATTGATATATTATTTGGTCTGGGTTTTTTACGTTCCAGTTTTCGAGAAGGGCAAAGCCTTTTTCTTAACACTTTTCTAAAAAGAGAAAAAAAGAGATACCAACATGAGTTTCCACCTGAGAAAGAAGTTGAAACAAAAAGAATAAGGAAAACAACTTCAGGATTCCCCAGGTGGGAAGTGGCGAGCAGGGTTGGAGACGTAGCGGAAGCGCTTGTTGAATATTTCATAGGAACTGCGCGTCTCTCGCGGGGCGAAAAGGTACGGAGAGCGAAAACGGCAAATTATGCTTCGTGACTGCGTCCTTGTCAGGGAGATATAAGTGTAACTGCAGGCAAAAAAACAGTGCAGGGAAGGTTGAAAGGTACAGCCTTGTTAAAGATAAAGAGTAGCAAACTGGGAGTGAAAAGGTGACACGAATACAAGAGCTGTCACTGTATGTGCTTCATGCATCTACAATATTTCTAAAGTACAGTGATATAGTGGAGTACCCAGCGTTCCATTAAATTTCACGACAGAACTTGATATGTTCACAACCGCTTGAGGCTCGGACTCGTGCTTTCCGGCGAATTTCGGGGTTCGAGTGGTAAAACTTTCATCCAAACCAGCGTCAAGGTATCACGAATTCAAGCTTCATAAGCTGGAGTTCTGGAGTCGCTCAGTGGTTTTGTGCCTCGAAATTTTCTCTCAATAATCCATAGAATAATCTCACCGGTATCTCACATAAGCCCTACAGACCACGATAACGTCAACTCTTGGTTGTTGGTGACTGTGAGGACCTACTTTCTGTGATGCAGATGGTACCTCACTATTTAAACATTTCCGTCTGAAGCGGAAGGTACTAGCTAAATTTTTGGTTCAATAAATTGGAAGAAGGATTCGAGAGAGCGTGAGGAAAGATCTGTGTCCTATCCTGGGCCTATTCTGCTCAATGTTCAAAATGAGGGCTCAAAGTTAGAGCAGATTGAAAGTCGTCATGAGGGTGAATCATTCAGAAGCCTGTCGGGTCAATTTTCATACTGGCCCAGCTGATTCGAACAGCTCAAGGTTTTCAGATACACATAAATAATAATTATTAAGTGTTAACAATGATATACACTACTTGATAATAATAAGTAATGATAATTCATGATAATAGTTAGGTAATCTATAATTTAGTGATCTAGGTAGAAGGGTGATCTGCACAAAGAAGAGAATAAACCGTTGTTTGAACGATTTGCAGAGTTTTTTGCTGTAAAGGATCGAATTTAATTATTTCAGACGAAACGAAAGAACGTTAAATGGTTGAGGCAATAATCTGCCTATTCCATGAACATCAGATCCGATACCCATATTCAGTGGAATGTTAGGCGGTAATGTGAATATTACAGTGATTCATCATGTGATGTGGTTTCTGAATAATCGGCTACTCGCATAAGTCGAAATTTTCTCGTTACTTGGAAGTTAGTAGTTGGGTACAGTAGCGACGTACTTCCACAAGGCCCAAAAATCGTCCAAGTGTCTAGAGTTCTCATGAAACTTCTTGTGAAGATGTAGGTACTACTGAAATTACGCAAACCTCACTAACGTTTTAATTGACATTATAATGCACCTCAAGTGGGTATTTGCATATCTTGAGCCACGTTAAATTGAAATGTATTGAACCCCCTGTTTGGTCTGATGAAATCCTCCACTCCTACGAAGTTGGTTGCTCTTGAATTCGCCTAATGATATAATAATATTAAAACGATCTCAAGCCCACTATACTTTTCCAGTACTGAGGTTAACATTCGTATTATACGTAGACGTAACACAGTTAGAGCTTCCTTGATTGATGTATTATAAACTTAATGAACTCCTGGAACGGGCGGAGGTGATTCAATAAAAACCCACCAAGCTCGTGGTTTAAACCAAATTAGGCTCATCAAATTACCCAAATTTAGGGCGTTTAAACGCCTGAAAACAATTGTATATAATTCAGGTAGACCGCTATTGTACGATTAGCACTTTTTAGAACTTTTTTCAATGTACGTGAGTGTAGATTCTTGAGGATCTAAATTTGAAATGACTAAGGGCCATTACGCCCCGTTCATATTTGGTATTCATAATTAATGTGGGCGGGTAGGAATTGAAACAATGTACTCATGAAATATACTCTTAATTTTCCACCAGTTGACCTTGTTGAATTACCATCATCTTAATCTACATACCATAAGCTTGTTTACAGGTAGTAGGTTTATTTGGATGCAAGTATCGTTCGAGAATATATTTTATTTAGCAATTTTTTTCGGTAAACAATTCAGAAGACGAAGAGAATGTTTCAAATGATACTGAGATATACATGGGGTTTCACTGATCACTTCCATTCTAGAGTCTAGAATCTGGACACTCATAAATTGACCTTAAACCACCATATTAGCTTAAACTGCAAATCACCGTAAAGATTTATATTTTATTCTCCAATTCCTGCGAGGTTCCCTTATTTTCTCATCACATTTAGCCTACTTTATGTTTCGTATCGCCTACATATTTATCGTTGTGCCAACGTATGGCGGCTTTTCCTCCATATTTAATCTTCCTGGGACATTCACTTTTATTATGCGCGCGGCAGATCAATTCGATTTTGTTCATCTTCGAAGACCACGATTTAATTGGTTGGATCTCATCACTTTGATCTGCAGCAGAGTCAGATTCTCTTACAGATGAGTCAGGGGAATCTTCATGTGCTTTCTTTCTAGAATTTCGGCGGTGAATAGGTGCAGAGTCTTTGCTTCCTTCATCTTCAATAGAACTCGAATCACTTCTGTCCAAGTCACTCCTGTTCAGCCTTTCAGATTGGACAACTGCTTTCCAAATTACGGTATCGTATCCCTGGCCTGAAATAGTTTGGCCCCGATGAGTACCGTTGTAAGTGTAACTAGGACCAGAACCTTCTTCAGTACTTTCTGAAGTCTTGCTCTCGTCGCTGTCACTTTCATTACTTATTTTATCTCTACTGCTACCACTTTCTCGCTCAATAGGCTCTCTTTCTTGACTTCCACCTCTATTTTCTTTTTTATCATGACCTATCACATGCTCACCCTTATTTTTCTCATCTTTCTTCTTACTTTTCTCTAGATGAAGTTGTCGCTTTTCCTTACTACCATTCTGAGTGTTGTTCTTTTTGGTATCATCGTGTATTTTTTTCTGTGTTCTATAACGTTGTGTAGTTGCTAACTCACTTGTTGCAGTAAGATGGTTTTCATTTTTATTGACTTCCATCTGCTTGAGATTCGAAGCCATTGCTTTCACCCATGTTCCGTCGTTGAAAGGGCAATTTTCGACTTCTGGCGCGTTGCAGAATAACTCAGCGCCACTTACATTCCTCGTCCATAGACCAGGAACCTCTCCAATGTTTCGGCGTCTCTTTATAACCCAGCTTTCATCTGTCTTCAAATTCCTGCAAATTTGTTCATTTGGTGAAAAGCATGATACGGTCGGAGGTCGGATACGATTTTCAAGTACTTTTGCTTCCGCCGGAAGTGCTCTGTTATGTACAGGATCTGTTCGCACCCATACACCTCCCGGAATAACTGGACATAAATACATAAATATAGTGGAGCAGGAAAACTCCAAACTACCTAAAGACATCGTAAATTTCAACCAGCTCTTCGTCTTAACGAATCCCTTAAACCTGTTACTGTTTTGTTTCCACTCTTCGCCGATTATGTGAGGACATAAACTTGCATTTGTAGCAGTACAGAAGTATAATACATTATCGTGCTTTAGGAAATAGTAATTTTCTGGAGAAGTGACTGGTCCATTCCAATCTCTAGCAGACAGGAGTATACGTGCTGGTTTGAGAACTTTCTGTTCTCGAATCTTTGAATTCAAATCAACTGCCATAGTTTCCTCCGACTTTGGTATACCATGTGCTGGAAAAAAATGGTAAACATTCAGTTCACTAGGATATTTTTGAATACCACCAATCTAAGTTCGTATTGGACTATATTGCAAGGTATTATTATCCAAAACATTCTGCGTTCTAGGTAATTTGATTACGATTTGGATAATTATTAGACATTTATGTTAATAATTTGCTCACTGTGCATGTCATATAATGTCGATATTATTAGCTACTTCACACGCAAAAATGCACCACTATGTCTGAATTATTCACCGAATAGGTATTTTAAGAATAAAATAGCATAATTTCGACCACGTATTTCCGTGAATTGAAACAATTCTTGATGTCTATATTTATCATGGTTCATTTGCCTCACTAAGTTAGTAATATAAACTCGACAGTGCCGTTGTATTTCGAGTGAATAGTTTGAATTTTGTATATCCATGTAGGATTTAATGATTATTGTACGCGTTACGTACGAAACAACATAATGCACCGAGAAACTAAATAGCACGTTAATTATATCCTTTACCTTGATTCACTCTGAGATTATTGAACAGTACAAAAAAATATCAGTCGGTTACCCCCTTTTTATGAGAATATAAATTTAAATTGTATACCTTCTCGTACATAAAAAATCAATGATTGTACAGTATCCAGAACTTACCAGGAAAGTAAAATGAGGATATTGCGATGAAGATTAAACCGACCAATACGTGAGAATACATGGCTTTCTGACTCTGTCCAGAGAATGATACTTATATCCAATGATACCATAGTGTATTTACATTTAGACGTGTCCTAATCCAACAGGCTGTCTGAATTAGGAAAAGAGACAAATTGAACTAATTGTCCGGTTTCTTCTTATTGTTTTGTCAAGTGATCATTAGCGATGGAGGTTTCACAGTTGGTACAATACTGGAGTAAAACGGCAGTTTGACAGAATGAATTCGAGCAATAAATTCTCTTCTTATTAGAGAAAAAAGTGTTTCACTTCCGGCGAACATCTAGTCATTAAACCTCCTTGAACCCTCCTTGAACAGGGGAACTCAGCAGCTACATTACAGATAGCGCTTCAATGTCTTTGAAATCACATTGGTTCACTTCAAAGACTAATAATCACCCATTCCGCGATTGGCTTTGTACGTTTTTCTACTATCTTTCATAATTTAGCTCTTCTTGTCACTCCATTCCGCAAACTGTACAGCGCGTTCACGGTTACTCACGCATTCTAAATCACCAGCCGATATGTTCATGATGGGAAATGAGTAAATAAAAATAAATTCGCACAAAACAATGGTCAAATGTAACCTCACTGCAACAATACAGTGCGGGTATCAGTGCTGCCAACATGAAACTTTTTCCACCAGACCAAAGCATGATTCGCTCCACTTCTAGCTCATAAAAGGCTACTTAGCGGTTTTAAAACTAGCTACTACAAGGTTGGATTCGATCAAGCAAGTCGTACATCTGTACAACGATCTCGTTTATCCACCAAAAACCGACTTTGTGAGCCACCCATTCAATTGATGTTAGTACGATATTATATTAAATGAATTATCAATGTTTACTTTCTATTCATTCCTTTTCTCTAATCATCCTGTTATACTGTGGCCACTTCGGCGTTACATCTATTGCAGGGGAATCAATTTAATCAACCAAAAACCAAATTGAAGCTGTTCAATACGTTTATGGATCACAGCCTATTTGAGCCACTCATAGAGTTTGTAAATCGGTGGTTCATGAAAAAGGTTGTCGCGCCCTATGTACGAGTCGTCATATTTCAACGCATGATAAGGCACCAGGCGGACCACATCATTACCGTATCGCACCTTGTGTTCCAGGCTGATATCCCTTTTCGATGGCTTTCGGGACTGTCGTCGCACTATGAGTGAAATTGGAGCAGGCGTCATTCCATAGTTTGCCATAAGCACTGGAAAAGACAAGCATATGAAATTGTCCCATTGCCTGTATAATTGTCAATCCCATAAATCTATATTGATGGTTTTCTTTTTAGGGTAGAGTTTTGTAATGAAAAGAGATTAATATTGCATATCATTGGGCTTGGTTAAGCGATAAGTACTAACAAATACCTTGGCATGTGTCCACACAGTGGGTCGCTACAAATGATATATTTATTGCATTCCTGCTCTCTTTATTATTGATCGTTCAAAAAACACTTTTTGACACATTTTTAACAATTTTGGTTTATTATCTTCAATAATGAACCTTTGGAATCACACAAGAAAAGAAAAAACGTTTCAAGACATGTAGATTCAGAAAATCTAACAAAAAACTCTGCAAATTATCCACAGCCGTTTATTATATTCTGTACAGATCACCACCCTTCTGCCTAGATCACTGCTGTGCTTTCACGATGAGAGGTTGAAGGTTGAGCAGATCAAAAGTCGTCAACATGAGGGTGAATCGTTCGGCGTCCAGTCGGACCAATGTTCATACTGGCCCAGCTGATTCAAACAGTACATGGTTTCCAGATATCGAGTTAATTAAAAATAATTAATAATCATTATTAATAATTACCTATGTAATGGTAATAATTAGTAACTAACAAATAATTATTGCTCGTTAACGATAGGTAATTAATGATAATTTACACTGCTTGATCTATCATTTAGTGAACTAGACAGAAGGGAGATAATGCACAAAGAAGATAATGAAGAGCTGTGTCAAGAATTTGCGGAGTTTGGGTTTATTATCTTTGATAATGAACCATTGGAATCGACCAAAGAAAAAAACATTTTCACCTCCCATCAAAATTTGATGGTTTACGTTTCAAGATACGTAGATTCAGAAAATCGAATTATTATTAATTATTAGTATCAATCATTAGTGATTATTAACCAAACTAATCCCGTGTTCAGGGGACGGTGACTCCTGCGAGACGCTGGGTATGGTTTGAAGTTAGTACCTTATCATATTATTAATACTTTTTCTTCCATAAAAAATGACCGGGTCTACTAATTGAAACATAAAATGGAAGCATCGTTGAACTAACTAACGGTGAACATTGTTTGACACACACAAAACATCAATGATATTTTATGAATTTACGTGAACCTAAGTACCAGTTATGAACATTGTAGGACCGTGAAATATTACCTCTCCCTCAATTTCAAATTATTAAATAATGTTTCATCTAGCGTAACCCGATCATGAATTGGGGTTCAGCTGTTGTCCGACTAATCAAGGGGAATGTTTGATTATGCCTTGCCTCGTTATTGGATACCTATTCTTTCAGTACCTTACAATCTTAGTTCCGGAAACATTGAATAGCGAAAAATACTGATACGAATCGGTTTGGTCACATTGACTTCAAGTACCCCACAAATACATTTTATTTTACATTAGTGTACCTGTGTTCCTTTAGTCTTGGTAATTTCAACTTCATACCATTCATAGTTTGAAGCTACCTGCATTTTTCTCTGCTGGCAATCCCCTTTACTGTTATTTCCTAACTGCATGCCTATCTGTAGTTGTCCCTTTAATTGGCGTTGAACGTTCTCCCGAGCAGAATTTTGATCAAAAATTGATGTTACTTTCGCAGCAGAAGTTTTCATTTGGTGATCATATGTGTCCTATTTGCTTTAGAATTTTAGAGAGCGCAACGACACAATTGTTTGAGATTTCTAATCGTGTTTCTTACTAACCTATAACAGAGTAGTTGAAACATGATTAGAAATCTCAAACAATTGTCCTGTACAACATCAGTAAGTACAACAAGTCATACAGGTTTACATGTGGTTTTTACTTATTATTAGTTGTTAGGACTCAACTCACCTTCGCTGTTCATACACGACAAGTTGGTACCAACAAGAAATAGTACAACCACTAGAACTTTCACCATCCTGAATTTTGTTTGAACAAGAAAAACCTCTCGAATAATTCACCGATGTTGTCCAAATGGAATTTCAGCATGACTTAAAGTTTGAACAATTGACACTATTGTTATAGGTATTCAATTTTTAGATGGAGTATAAATTCCATCGAGTGATCCAAAAGCAATGTAACTTCTATATTGATGATTGAAAATGGTGTAGAAAACCCGAATCGATGGCTCAATCTAATAAACCCTGAGACGCTCGAGCTAATAAATGTTACGAGTTCATTAAGATGTGCTCGTAAGTACCTAGTCGGTGGGAGCTATTCAGTTTCATAATCCTGGGATGCAATTCAACTGTTATCTGAACAGTATTTGGATTTTGTCGTTGAGTGTTTTGGTTTATCTCTTCTTTTTTGTCCATCATGAATTCAGTACAGTTCATGAAACTGTATTTAAAATAAAATAATATTTTACATTTAATGAAATCGATAATACATCACCTATAATCTTCCACGTGACTCTAATATGAATGTTGGGTCTCCCCTTTATCATTCTTCCAACCATCAAGGTAAAATTCAGTTCGGTTGATATAACCGAATGTTATTCCGAAAATTTACAGAGGACGAGAATTTTTCATTTTTATTTCAAACGATGATTTTTCTTGTATTTCTTGACTCAATACACTAAGTTTAAGCTCAGAAAAATGTTTAAAAATGCCATAGTTTTAGGAGGGTTCTGGGAGGTGGGGGGTTTGACGTCGAGGGTCTCACGGCAACACCCCACATCGTCACTATTGGCCGAAATGAGTTATGCATACCATTTGAAGCGTCTTCTCCCGGCGGATCGATCTAACTAAGTATAAGTTAGGTAGGTACCTAAGTTAGGTAACACTAGGTAAATCCCACGAATTATTTTACTCAATTAGCCAGTAAAAGTAGTAATTGGCAGATGGTTTTTTGGATCTGCTGAAAAATTGGCAAAATGACATTGAGGGGAGTTGCCGTGAGACCCTCGATATACGTCACACTCGTCTTTTGTGGGGTCTTATGGGTTAGGTAAAAAAAGATACTTAGGTACCTACCTAGTCAACTGCTAAGGCATTTATTTGTAAAACATATTAGAACTAACGACTATATAGGTAGTATTAGTAATAGAATCACAGTCTCAAACTCAAGTGAACTAAAAAACACACACTTCTAAAACAAACAGAAAATGAAAAAAAAAAAACAGGGCAACATTTTGAAAATTGTTGATTTAGACTTAACATTTAGGGGGGGGGGGGATGACATGAAAATGTCTCAATGTGTTGCAGACTTGTATGCAAGCGTTTACATTGGCGTTCGACGACGTACGGTTTTGTGGGCAGACAAATAATGTCTGCGGTCAATGTTTACGGTCAAGGTTTTTTATGGGGTGCACTAGATCCCCATCTTTCCATCAGCGTTCCCGTTTCGGTGTGCATCCAGAATAATCATAATTAGGGGCTCCAATACGTACCCTATTAGATAATACAGTCTCCGCTCACTCAATTCCATAATCATATACTAAGTAAACTATAGAACTTCGGTGTATCTACTTCATATTGTATCAATTGGTAGGAATGAACGGAATTTGTCACCAAACAGGAAATGCTACGGCAAAGGAAGTGTGTGATACAAACGTCACACTGCCCTTTTCATGTCCTTCCAGCCTCCAGCAATGAAGGTAGAACTAAATAAACCATTCTAATTACTCTTAGAACTCTCTGAGGGTAAACCTTAACCCTATTCAAGGGTTAATAGGGTTAATAGTTAGGGGGTTAATAGTTAATAGTAATTCAATAGGGTTAATTCAAACTGAGAGGAAAATAGTAAGAATATTCAACTTACCAGTGGTCTGGATCCATCTCAAGAAATTGTACACTTATGGAGAGTAAAAACGATATATATAAACACCTTCTTGGAGCAAGAGCGTGCAAGAGGAGTGCAACAGATTGACGGAGCAGACCCCCACGAGACTTGGAAAACTCCTAATCGATACAAACAACGACCTGCAGAGACATGAATTAGGTTTTTGCTGGAACCTGTTTGGTGTGGCGTATACGTCACACTCGTCCATGGAAAAAGTTAGAAAAAGATCGAACAACCATCAAAGAAATATCCAGTATTTATAAGATTTCCGTGAGCGATACGAACGTTGTTGAGATCAAATTATTATATGAGAGCGATTATTCTATTTTCCAAATTTACTTTGAATTATCTCCAATGGAAACTGAGAAGATTTAATTTGAGGGGGATAGAAAGCGAACTGGTAGAAAGAAGATGGAGGTCTCTTTCCTCTTCCCCAACAAACAATTAAAGTATGAAACTTATTCCGGCGAGAAGAGACGCACTCGAGCCGATTTCCATTTCAATATGATTATTACTTCGCTTTGTTCAGCCCGAGGCGCGGAGTCGGAACAATTGACAAAGTTTTCAAAGCAGGGAGGAAGGAGTGGGAAAAAAATTACTTTGGATAAACTCGATTTTTATACGATTGAGATACCCAACACTGAGAGGGAGGGAGATGCGAGAGTCTAATCAGATTTAGTTACGGTGTCTTTCGAACCTATTGGAAGATACGTATTCATACCGCGTTTTATTCGACGTAGGTGATGAATTCAACACCTCCGACTTAAATTCAGATGGTAGAGCTTTCAGCATTAAAATGGTAATTGGTCAAATTGGATGATACAAAGCCTGAACAGTGATATGCAATTAGAACACTTAGCTCTAACACATCAAGCTACAAATCCAACCAATCACTTGTGACACTGTAAAATTGCACTAACTGACTGTGACTAACTGACTAACATAACTGACTAACATAACTGACTAAAAGTTGTATTTAACACCTTCCACTATTGAAGCCTCTCAAAACCACAAGTTATAAAACTATAATCAGCTAACACGTATATTATACGTGTTATAATATACGTATTATATGTCAACGAAAATAATTATACTTACCTCGTCCCTTTATATTTCTATCACTCTTCTCTAGAAGAGAACAATAACCATCCGCAGCCCTCCCATTGGCCATTTTGGTACACTGGTCATTTTGTTAGCTATTCCAATATTTAGTGGTAGTAGGCAAACCCAACTTTTCCCTCCTTGATGTATCTCCACCTTGTCGTGGTAAGGGGGCTTAAGGTGCAACTAAGCATGAGTAACGAACCAAGAGAGATACAACCTAATCCAGTTATTTTGTTCATCAACTAATATCATTTAGGGGAAAAAACTATTAAGTGGGAGGGGGGGGGGGGGCACAGGAACTAGATAGGTACCTACTGCTTTATTATTAGGGCATTAAACTTCGGATTACATCAGGTTCTTTGTAAGGAGGACAGTGCATTCTGTAAATTACGTCAGCTCGGAATCGATTGGTTAGTTAAAGGGCTTATACCGTGGATGCATTATGATTGGACGGACGTTCATGAATTGTATGAAATTCGATTGGTGAGTGCAAGGGTGTATTCCGAATATTATTGGTGGACGAAGATTCATGAATAAGTGACTCGATTGATAAGTGAGTATAGTGATGTATTTGATATATTAAGGCTGAACGGAAATAAGTCCGCATATTATGGCTGGAAGATTCGTCAGACATATTACACGTATAAGGGTGTATTCCATATATTAAGAGTCTATAGATTCATACCGTATAAGGGTGTATTCCATATACTACGGCTGAACGGAGTCAACCGTTGGAACTATGAAATTAGTGTTGACCTGTGATATATTCTGCTATTACACATTTACACTAAACATGAGAGGCTCCGTAGCGACTGTCCCAGAATCGGCTTTTTCACACTACTAATGAGTTTTGTTCCCAAATATAGATTTTGTTTAACTCAAAATTTCTTCATGTATTTTCCAATATGATTGGCGTCCCCTCGGCGAACGAAGTTGAAAACTTAAGTGCCCAATCTTTTGCAATAAGCTGAGATACGAAAATGTCCTCGAATTTATATTTAATAGTAGTTTCTATAAGTCCTATTTAATTTTAATTAATAGTTTTAATTTAATACTTTATTAAACTTTCATTTACTTTATTAAAGTAGAAATTCGCGCGTATTTGCACGTATCTCAGTTCATTGCAAAAGATGGGGCACTTCATTAGTTTCAGTCGATTCTCCGATAATAATGTTATTCAATTTGTCAATCTGATTTAGTTGGGTCACGCAGGCGTCGCTTTCTAGTGAAGTTAATCAAGTTTGATTAGTTGGAGTTAATTAAATTCACATGGTAACATTCACAACCAACTCTGCCCTGTTAAGGTAAAACGCCTCAACTCAAAATTCAATACATTGCAGCAATTCGCCTCAAAGTTTTTCACTGAAACCTTTGATGTAAGTTGACTGCAACTCATTATAAAAACCCCAATTTAGGTGAGATATCGATGTGACTTTAACCAATTCAACGGTGAAAAAAACTCGCAAATTAATCGATTTATAATCGATTAATTGTAGTTAAGGCAATTTTAAAATTTCCAGCTTCCGTTTTGGGATTGTTTGTTTAGGTAAAAAGGCCTCAAGTTGCTCGTGAGGACCTTAAGTAAAGGTCCTTGACGTAAACAACTCAATCAAATGGATGTTATGTCAGGACGTTTTGATTGAGTGCCTCAACCGAAATCTGAAGCCAAAATAATGCAAATGTTTGTAGGTAAAACGCCTCATCTCAATATTTTGGTGAGTTTACCTTAACACTAAAATAAATAAGTTTTGATGCATTTTCATCCTAGAGTTGAGGCGTTTTACCTTAACAGCGTGTCGTTGAGGCGTTTTACCCTAACATTGACCAATTTGCGTATGTTTATGGTCAGAATTTCCCCCGATTCCGGTTCGAATTTTGAAATTTGGACTTCACCATAAAAAAGGCTTGGTCCAAAGTAGGGCGGTTTCGTAAAAACCGCATTTTCGTAAAGATTGAACTTGAGGCGTTTTTATTTACCTAACAGGGCAGAACAACACTGCCGAACTATGCCCTAATCTAGAAGATCAACTCCAGAGGATTATTCCTGAAAATGAATCATCTTTTAACGCAGGTACCTCGCTTGATTTAAATCAAGTAATTTGTACACGAGGTTGTTTAATTGTAACCGGTAAAATAGGCGGAGAAAGTTCTTTTTAGACACACTCAAGGGGCTCGTAAAATTACATTTTTATTGCCTAGTCGAAAACAAAAAAGCGTAAATAAGAGGGGGTGGGGGTAATGAGACCAAAGTTGAGCTTTGTTTCGGAACAGTGTTATCTAAATGCAGGGATGTTACTTTCAGGTCTGCTGGGTCTTCCTACATAAGAGCCGGTGATATTTTACAACTCCATTTACATAGGAGAGTTTGTGGTGGACGTAATTACTCGCGATTAATCTGCTTTCATGTCCGGATATATTACTCTGTTGGATACTTTTTAGGAAAACGTCTTTTTGCAAGGGTTACAAATATTTGGACTCGCACCAAGTAAATGCTGGTTCTCAACTTTTATGAGCTCCAAACATGTATCGCGTTCCTCCTGCACTGATTTCGACAATCGCGTTAGTGTAAGGTAGGTTTCGGAAGATGAACTGAATTTTATTTTAGAAATGTCGCATGGTCTTACATAGAAAAATAATAATATATATTTTTATGTCGTCTTGATTGATTTCGAATTTTCTCATATAACCATGAGTGTTTAACTTGGAGAGAAGCTTCTGGATTACTTATTACCAGGGGGGTAGCGTCCTGTGCTTCCTGCGCTTCCGCACAAGAAATGAAGAATGTAGGTAGAATTTGAATGATGAAAAAATTCATGGAGAATACAGTAAAATATTCAATTGAAAATCTGAATCACCCGCTCATTATGCCACAGCTTTCTACCTCTGATGGTTGCTTTGAATCTATAGTATCCATCGATTCGATATTGATCAACTTGCAGGAATTGTTTGATTGGTCTTAGTTTTCAGTTGTTCGTTTAGTTTTCATCCTCCTAAAATGGATAGTTACTGTTCAATAGTTCAGCGGTTTTTAGTTCGCAAAATTTTAGCAAATAATTCAACACAATTACAGCCGGCCGTTCGACTTCGCAGGTCCCGAATCTCAACGGAGTTGTCTAAAAACGTAATCGTGAGTACACTCGACATTTTAAATCTGACCTAGCTAATCAGAATTTATCAGAATTTTTATCAGAATTTATCAGAATTTATCAGTAAGATATCAGAATTTATCTCAATAGATAAAACGTAGATGAAACATTGACGTTAGTTCTCTGTCACGGCTCTCAACAGTCGTTAGATAAGTATGTCAGCTCTGGACTATGAGAAATTATTTTTCTCTTGAAAATAAATTGGTAGGCCAAACATATGAAGGTGCAGCGGTGATGTCAGGCCATTTGACATTATTACCAGTCAAGAGCTGTAGTAAAATATCCTGATGCTTTGGTTGTCCAATGTTACGCTCACTCTCTAAACTTGGTGTTACAACAAACTACCAGTTGTATTAAAGAGAGTCGAGTTTTTTTCCAAACTTTAAGTAAATGGATTGATTTCCGAAATCTGTTTTCAGAAAACAGATTTCTGAAGGTGAAGACGAGAAACCTCGTATCTCCTAAATCCCAACTTTTCAGGAGAGCAAAAAACTGTTTTTTTTTGGTGCCTATGACACCCTATTTACCTCGTTACGAGGAACTTCTACAACACTTTGTCAGCGCTGCGAGCGCTAATATCGGT
Source organism: Stenodema calcarata (assembly GCA_963920205.1). Lineage (NCBI taxonomy): Eukaryota > Metazoa > Arthropoda > Insecta > Hemiptera > Miridae > Stenodema > Stenodema calcarata. The sequence continues at coordinate 28,034,012 of OY986056.1, read as the reverse complement.
AGAGTAGTTTGTAATAGGTAGGTAGCAATAAAACACTCAATTTCTTGTCTTCACCATCAGAATCTGTTTTCTCACATTCCACAGCGTAGCAAAATCGTTTACGTAATTTTATTGAAAAATGATTCCTTCTTTTGCTCAGACTAGGTGGAATTCCGCCTCAAGGCTGATTTTCATGGTAGAAGAGCACCGTGGACTGTTTGTTGATTTTTTGAATAATATTGTTGAAAACTCCGATCAATGTGAACAGAGCGAGAGATAACAAAATAATTTTAGAAAATAAATAAGATCATACAATTCCTTTGAATAAACAGCTTGCTAAGAACTGCTTCATTTTTCCATTTTTAGGGTGAGGGGGTTAGTAAGTGGCGGGGGGGGGGGGGTTAATTGAGTGCGGTCCACAGCCACGCTACGCTCCTTGCTTATTACTGTGTTACTTATTCAGAACGGGACGGGACCACGTCTTTTCCAACCAATAAGCCAATGAGTTTGAAGTAATTCAAGGTCCATTTCTCTCAGATATCTCCAATTTAGAAAGGGTCTAAACGGTCGCAGCCTCCCATCCTTCATTACAACTTTACACAGAAGTCCTTATTCACAAGGTCGGAAGCTAACAAGACCGTGGCCGCAGAAAGTTGGGCATTTCGCCCCCGTTTCCTCCACCGTTACCATTTATCCGTTGAAATTAACTGTCATGTAAATCGCGGGGAGCATTTGCCATTTAAACAGCCAATCGGCCACGTCGAAACTCTCTGTACAAAACCGTTCTGAGGAACTCTCACCTTCGCCCGACCAAAGCTCAACTATTGTCCCCTCCCGCCGACCGTCCCCGGGATCAACCTTTTGTCGAATGGCACAATTCAAAGTTGAATGAGATCCGGTCGCCGTCCGGGTTTAGTTGAGCCGTTCATTTCATTCTGCCTCGGGCAGTTCAAGTTGCAACACAACTGAATCAAACAACAAACAAGTTGATAACTGGAAAGAAAATCCGGACAACCAAATTTCACGGCTTCTTTCCAGTTGTTTCCGAACAATACGACGAACTTGTAGTACGATTTGTTTACCGGCGCTTAGCAATCAATACTCGTTGTTTTGACCCCTCGGAGTTTAAATAACTCCATTACGATCTTATTGACATAGAAATGTCTAAAGACTGGGGGTCGGTCAAAAATTTGGATAAAATAAAATGATTACCTACAATGATTAACCCTCCTCCCACAAGGCCGTGTCGTATACAACACGCTCAACCTAAAAAGGAGGAGCGCATGCGCGCATCACTTGATGGGTGGGCATGGAGGTAAATTACCCTACCAGCCAGTTGTAATGCACGTTGGAATGTACACGCTCAGTTTTCTTTTCTTCGACCTGACTTCCCTCAAAGGGTGCCTGTGTCATAATTGACACTGCCTTGTGGTACAAGTTATATTTTTTGTGAGGACTTCACCCATGGTAACTCTATCTTTCCTTTCAGTATCCTGCTTCCTTGCTGCATCCTGCTTGCAGTATTTTGCTGCATGATGGCTAACCCATCGAGATTTATCACTGATGAAGAAATATTGCATGAAGTTGAGCGCAAGAAGATTTTAGAAGATGTTACACAAGAATTTCATGTATTATACCTATTAGTTATAGTATTTCTAAGTCTGAGAGGAACTTATATATCTGGTGCTCTTTGGTCTCAGAGGAGGGAGGAAAAATGTGTTCGGTTTTGAAATTTTATCGAGTTTTTTTTTTCCAAAAGTTTATTTCAATTTTACACTAGAATTTCAAGTATTATATTACTTATAACATTTCCAAGTCTTTGGTCTCAGAGGAAGGAGGAAAAATGTGTTCGGTTTTGAAATTTTATTGAATGTTTTTATATTTTTCAAAAATGTATTTCAACGTTCAACTATTTTATCAATATATTTAGTGATTGTACATTCTTATTGAACTAATGTTGATGATTTAGAGTACCAATAAAACTTTAAGTGGTTGAGAGAAAGTGTCCCTACTCATTTTCCCCTTTGAAACGTCCAAAAATTATTCTCAGTGAAAGATCATGGTACTGTGTCGTATATGATACTGCCTTGCAATCTATGTCCAGAAAGGGAGCCTTGTGGGAGGAGGGTTAAGTACCATAATTGTAAGAAAAAGTCAATGTCTCGGTAACTTAGTAACCATAATTGTCAAAAACGTTCATATCGCCGAAGCGGAGGACGTATTACGCTGGCGTCTTCCGCCGGCGTAAAACATAAACGAGCGTGGTTCAGGAGGAGTCATCACGCTTTGGGGGCTGGTAACAACAAGAAGAATTGATTGGGCGTGAACCAAAAACCGACAGAACAAAAAAAAAAAAAAAAAAAAAAAAAAGGACAATTTTTCCGAATTGATCAATACCTAATAACAGAGGAAACATAGTATTAGAAGAACAATGCTCATTATTGCTCGTAAGTTGACACTTGACACCCTCAATGACTTGACACTCACAAGTGAATAACCCCACACCCGAACGTTGAGAGAAACACAAGGAGGAACGTTGAAGGACTGGTGAGGTTTCAAGCCTTGGAGAGAGGGCCTGAAAGAGTCTGTTTGACTGTTTATTTATTAACCTGCACAGAAATTAGGGCCAAAAGGCCCCCTCTACGACTCTGGCAGGAAACTTGATTATACAATTACAAAGAAGAAAAAAAATCAGACTTCATAATTAGAGAGAGAGAGAGACCATGATCTTCCAAACCGAATCTCGCCCTTAAGAACATGTTCCATGTTAAAATTCTTTCAATTTCACCCCATTGTCGAGGAGGCGTCATGTAATTAGAATGTTTTAGGCTCCTTCTTTTTATGGTTCTTTGAACATTTGATCCGTTGGCTTCCGATGGAGGAGTTTAGCCAAAATTGAGTTTTCTTCACAATCACTATTAAAATATTCCATCATGAACCACCCAAAACATTTTTTTCGCGCGGGAACATTTCACCAGAGCCAAGTGAAGGAGAGGTTAAGATATACAACATGTTTGAGAGTGCGTGGTGACCCTAGTGTTCAAATGGTTCAGGCACCTAAAACCGTGTGCATTCAGAGCATTAAGATATTTTTCATTTTGTGCGTTGGTAACATTTATGTTAAGTTTCAGATCTCCAATAAGTAAACAACTTACAGTTGAATATTTTCCAAACATCTCTTCTAATTTCTCTGTGAATTTCTCCAAGTTTATTTTCCTGTTGTCTGGGCTTCTATACCTAACATTCTATAATACGAATTAGATGTTCATTATTATTCTTAATCAACTTCGAAATTGGGCTTGTTTTTGGAAGCTCCATGTTGGTGTCTATATCCATTACATTTATACTTGCTTTTATGTCAATTATTACACCGTAATTTGAATTAGTTTTATCGACAACTTTGTATGCGTTATTGTTTTCTAGGGTCTTTATGTTTGTGTGTTCACTCACTCACAAATGCTTCCGCGAATATGACTATTTCCATTTCGACTTCCAAATCGTCTAAGTAAAACAAAAATTATTATTCCGTACAGGATTTTCTTTGTGCCAACCCAACTCACACTCAGGATTTTTTAAGGCAGCTAAACAACTTAGCACCAACGTGAAGGTTGTTAGCTGTAGTATGCTGCCATGCGATACATACATTGGCAGAAGAGCCAATTCTATTAGCCAAACCTACTCTAGATATTACTTGTGTAGCTACAACAATAATTATTAGCACCGTGATGGGTCCATATGGCTCCTCCCTAGGGTTGTGCAGGAAAGTCAAATATAAATAAATATAACAAATACGGAGTAAAGAGTTTTATTTATCACATTTTACCTTTTCCTCGCAAAATTCTTTTAGTCTGGAAAATAGTATAGTACAGTTTTGATTGGGGCAGCTAAGATTTAGCTAAAAATCCATGAAACTTGCGGTCCCGCGCTAAGGGAATTAGCGAAATCAGCTACTTTATTTTTCTCCGTGTACCATTACTATTCGGGCATAGGCGAGTTTACGTAAACCAATTCTATGAGTCCGACAGTGAAACTTCAAAAACAGTATTTTACTGCTGCGTTTATCCGAATTAGCACTATCTCTTGATGATAGCAATACAACCGTGACATTGTGAGCTTCGATAAAATTTAATGTTGTACCAATAAGTTGTTCAAAGTCACCATGTTACTATTATTGTTTCTACTGTCGAGGAGGTTGACCCAGGTCAACCAGAACACCCTCTGTAAATATCCGAGCCATATTGAGGTCCCAGAATAGCTCTAACTTATGATTCGCTATTGATCGGGAAATAGCAGCAGCCACTGCTACACCTCCCCGCAAGGCTTGAATATTGTTACAGTTTTGCGCATTCTGATTGATTAGTTGAGAGTTGCTATCTAGTTGGCAGTTGTATGATTTGAATATTTCCTTTCTTCAAAGCTTTAAATCAGTCATTGAAAATCCTCAGAACCGTGAACTGTTTGGCGTATTTCATGCATTGTGTTCTTTTCTATTGTCATGCGAACAGTTTCCCAACACGTGCCTCATTATACTTCAACTCCGCCTAAACCCAAATTACGTCTCTTCGATAAGTCTGTGGAAGTGTGGTTCTAAGTATATTAAAACCAAACATTTATATGAGCTTCCCTCATAGTAGCGAGCTAGTCAGATACCGGAGGGATGTTTTCATTCCATTGCTTCAACCGAACGTAAACTGAATGGAAAAGGTCGATGGGGCCAATAAGTATTACCTTCCGAAATTTCCCATACATTTCCCTATCATCTATGAATATCTAAGTAGGCGAGGGCTGAAACATCAATAACATTGGACCTCTTTATACGGCACGCACATGGTTCGTAACATTCTAACTCCCATTTACGCTCTCGAAATCCACCTGTTATGAATGAAATGAATGAGTAGAAATTTCAACGTTAAGACGGTTCGACCAAGTAGGAAAGTTTATTATTCCATGGAAACGTGTTAATGGCAGAGATGGGCGTATTCATATTCATAAATAGAATACGAATAAAATTCATAAATCAGAAAATATGAATATAAATACAGATATGAATATAAATAGGTATGAATACGAATATAATTGTGAATATGAATACGAATACAGATATAAATATGAATATGAATACGAATACAGATGTGAATATGAATACGAATACAGATATGAATATGAATACGAATACAGATATGAATATGAATATGAACACGAATACAGATATGAATATGAATACGAATACGAATAAACCCATAATCACATCTTTTTGTGAATTTTCCCATGAATTCACTTTTTGTGATTTCTACTTTAATTTACTGTATTTTTTGTGGATGTCACTCAAATTTTCCTATTTTACCAAGAGTGTTTCTTGAATTCAAGTTTTTCCATAAAAAGTCTACAAAAATTCACATTCTTTTGTAAATTACACTAACCTTTCTCCTTTTTACTGTAAATTTGAAAAAAATTCCAATTCTTTACATCAATTTTACTAAAATTCACTGTATTTGCTGTGAATGCTACTCAAATTTTCCTATTTTACAATGACTTACTGAAATTCAAGTGGTTTTTACATAAATTCCACTAATATTTTACAGTAAAAAGGAGAAGTTCAGTATAATTCATCTATAAATGGCAAAAGTTTTAATAAAATTCACGAAAAAATATTAATTGCAGGAAAATTCACAAAAAGGTGTGATTATGGCTTCATTCGTATTCGTATTCGTATTTATATTCATATCTGTATTCGTATTCATATTTTCTGATTTATGAATTTTATTTGTATTCATATTTATGAATATGAATACCCCCATCTCTGGTTGTTGGTAGTTAAGAGTGACTAACAACTTATTACATTCTTTTGCCACCCAAGTAAGTCACACCCACACCCACACGATATAGTTGGAATAATTTATACTTCCACGTAACGAAACACGTAAAACTCGAGAGAACTCATATCAAAGCTCTTTGTTACTCTGGTGGTTGGAATAGGAAGCAATATTGTGGAAAGCCCTACCGGTCCTTATCCGACGTAGGTTCCCGGGATTCGCCCTCGTTATTATTTTAAATACCTTGGGTACTGAACTACTTTGTACATATAAAGCCCTAATGAAGTGACTCGTAAATATAAGCACACGAGCGTGATCAAAGAACAACGTGTGTTACATATGTAGTAGCAACAATGTTTAGGCAATGAATAATTAGGTGATGAACACAACGTCATACGTAGAAATGAGTACCAGTTACGAGTATTTCAATTTAGTTACCAAGTTGAAAACAAAGCAATAAGAGAGGTTTTGTTAATGAAAGAGATTACTTTTCAGAATCCAATCTCGCTTTTTAACGAAGGGAAAACTGTTCCCATTAGGGTCCACGGGAGAACAAACTATTTAAAAGAGTCACACAAAATTATTTTGCTCACGATCCCGCTCTTCAAGATTGTTCATTTACCGGCGAGGAAAAAAAAACGAGCAACACAAAATAAACTTATCCGTAGATCTTGAACTCCTCCGCACCGTAATGAATTTTTAATTAATAAAAGTTTTGAAGTTGATGGGTAAAGGCTTGAGCGTGAAAACACAATAATACTTGTTTTTTTGAAATGGCCTCGAGACTAGTGGAGCTCCTGATTTCTTAAAAACTCTCACCTCCATTCACAGAATGATAGTCGCAATATATTATCTTGAAACAATCAGTAAGATTAGTTTTTTTTTAAATTCAAACCTCCAAGTGGCCCGATTCTGCCCATCTACGAACTTGGCTTTTCGATTGCCAGGACGGATTTTTTGAAATTTGAATTTTTTATCTCAATTCTATCGAGAGTTATTGTCTGGTGTGACACATCTATCGAGGGTGAAGTGGCAACAAGACCTACCTCAAATGGGACTTAATAACACGGCCCCCTTGAGGTACGACTGGTCAACATGGCCTACCTCAAATAGTACAGAAATTTTTGGGTATATTGATTTTTTTTAGTCAGCGGGATTCAAATTAAAATTAATTAAAATTATTCATCATCACGTCAGTTGTCTGTATAGTATATTGGCACCCAGAAGTTTCTATTGTTGCAAACATTCACGTATACGTTCCCAAATTTTAAAAATAAACAGTTTTTTGTGTCTCCTCTAAAATTGTTTGAAAACACTTATGTTATTATGTTGTACAGCACCATTTGAGGTAGGCATTGTTGCCACTCCACCCTCGACACATAATAATATTATATACCAGGGGTGAAGTGGCAGCAAGGCCATACATATTATGTAAAATATTAGGTACCTAATGTTATTAGATATTATATTAGATATTATAATATAAATGTATTAACCGTCCTGGCGATCGAAAGGCTAAATTCGTAGATGGGCAGAATCGGGTCACTCTGGGTTTTAGGGAGTTTTAGGGGGGAAACATTTCCCCTAAATTCCCAAAATGAATTATTCTGACAAGTGATACCTCATTTTAAAGGTTTTTTTGTTATGCTGAATGCGATGGTGAAATCATAATTACGATATCTTATTCCGTTCTCAAATTGGAACATTTGAAGATGAAGAAATGTGGTTGATGTTTGGTATGTTCTTCATGTTCAGTCTGCTCTAATCAGATAACAGAATGAGATATCGCGATTCTGACTTCACCATCGTCTGCGGCGTTAAAAGATTTATAAGCTGAGGGGGGTTTGGGGAGTTTAGGGGTGCGGGGATTACCCATAAATTCCCACAAACGACACCTCATTTCCAAGGTCAAATTAGAATTGCGATGTCTTATTCCATTCTCAAACTGGAGCATTTTGAAGATGAAGAAACGTGGTTGATACTTCTTCTTATGGCACAAGTCCTTCAATGGAAACATTTTACATATAATCAGTTATTTCTTCAAAAAATTGCCATGCTGCATGATTTTGGATTATTCTTATATTTTTGTGACAAGTTTGGTTTTGCTCTGGCACTTCTCTTTTAATTCGGAACTACTCAAATATTCTAAAAATGAAAAAAGGTCGACCACTTGAATTTAGTCGATGAACAGCCTGAAATTCCGACAGTCACGCTGCTGCAATAATATGAATCCTTCGTTGAGACTTTCCGAAGTCCCGTGAATGACTAAGTGATGAACTGTATAAAAAGGAGAGGGGAGGGGTGTTGTATGAGAGAGGGATGTATTAAAGATGGAAGAACACCCGGATTTAATGATTTCGGAAATGAATGCGGGAAACGGTGCGGAGAATATTGGTCGTTAGAAGAAAATCCTCACGGCAACCAACCACGAGGGAGAAGAAGGCGGTGGGAAATCGTTTTCCAATGCGCATATCAACAAACCACCTGCTCCTGATTCCCCTTCCTCCAATTATCCCGTCGAGCCTTCCCGACCTTTCGTATTCCTTATTATCTTCCAAGACACAAGGGGGATATAAGCCTTGGCGAGGGGAATCTAGTGGAACCGTCTCAGTCCATCATTTCATTTAGGCCCCCTTTACCTTTCCCCGGTTGATCTCACGTTTCCGACCCTCCTGCAGATTTTCCCGAGGGATTATTCCCCATTATTATAATTTTCTTTGCCCATAACTCGCTTAGTATCAACCGCCCTCCTCTGATCCCATCTTCTTCTAGGTGCCACCGCAAAATGATCTCTGTGCCAAAAAGAAAAGCGTTCCTCTACCTTCTCAACATTTCGTTCTTCTTTTCTTTGCTGGTCTTAATGACTTTCAAATTGATAAGAGGACCTCGGAGTGAAACGACGGTCAAGTGGACGTAATATTTCATGAATAAATTTTTTGATGCTAATAAGATACTGAAAACCCGCAGTCATGCAGCATGGCTATAACAGCGAATTTTCGAAGAAATACCGTTATATGTAGAACTTCACCGTTTTACTGGGTTTAACACCTTTTGTCTCCTTTTTTACCAAGTTAGGCTACGGTCACTATGGATGCGTGTTCTGACGAAAATAATTATTATGTTCTGACGAGTTCGACGAATTCGTTTGAACAAACAAACGCCTGCTTTCCAATGAAAGTGGTTACTATGGGAGGGGAAGCATCGTCAGATTACGCACGTCGCCGACAGATCGATTTGAGCGGTCAAACTAGTTTGAAATTTTCGTCAGAATTCGTCCGAATCCTTTTGCAACCTGTAGTTGGGTTTTCCACGTGTATTAGAACTGAGGACTATTTCACCATGGATATAGAGAAATTAATTGCTTGTGTGTAGGAAAACCAGTGTTTGTGGGACGGGAGGGACAAAAACTATCATAACAGAGATATTTCTCGGCAAATGCGTTTATTTTATGTTTCAAATTTCCATTGGACTAAAGAACTAATAGTATATACTAGGCCCTTGTTATTCAACTTATTCCTACTTAATGTTTCAGCCAGTTCAATTAAACTTTTCGTGTTTTTTGAAAGTTAAAAAGTATAGAACGTGGTTTAAATGTTGCTTACCTTAAGGTTAAAGCGAGTCTGTGTTTTGGCGAAATACAGTCGCGAAAATTTAAGAACTTTTCGATCTTTTTGGTTTATTATCTTCGATAATGAACCATTGTTTTCTACTCCCTTCAGTATGTATTCGCATGTTTCTGGTGTTATCGTGAAATACTCGAACAACTTTAATGATTGGTCCCTTAATTCTTCAAATAACAATTTGAACTCTCCTTTCTCCTTTCTTCGGTCAAATAGGCGCAGTGCTCTGACTTTTCACTATTTAAAAGTAATAACTGCAACAACGGATTTTCAATCAGATATAACTCATCAAGTTCGTCCATATTTGGCGTGTGCCAGAAACGTACTGACGATCAGAATACCAGGAAACGCGTGCAGTGGAACCACCCTTGTTCTGACGAGGATTTCGTCAGAACTCGTCAGAATACATTTTCATCAGGAAACGCATGCATAGTAACCGTAGCCTAACACTCCAGTTTATAGAATATTCAACGCTGAACGGTGAAGTCAGAATAGCGATATCTCATACCGTTATCAGGTTAGAGCAGATGAACCACGAAAACATCTCAAGTAACAACCACGCTTCTTTTTCGAACTGCTCCAGTTTGAGAACGGAATAAGATATTGCAATTTTGATTTCACCATCGTGTTCAATGTAAACAGCACCTGAATAAGAATAGTCTGCTGTTTCTGTTGTTTGGCCGACAGCGTTGTTATTTGATAGGAGTAGCCGCTTAGTTGTGAACTGAAAGTTGAGTTTATGACTATAGCTGATACTGCAATCGATTGTTGGACATTTACATTGTTACTTTATCTCACATTCTACGGAGTAAGTACGACGAAGAACTCTCTACGTTCCAGCAAAGGTTTGATACCTGTAGTCAGCTTTTGGGAATTACCAAGGACATCATGCTAACGTGAGTTCGCTGAGGGAGAAATGGCGGAGCGCCGAACTTAGGAAAGGGAAATAGAAAGGATGCCGAGGAGGATAAAAGAGGTACAATCTCAGACAACGTGACCATGCAAGCATTACCTAGCAGCCTTTCCTTCCCTCTTATCTCACAATATTGAAACAACTAAGTAACACACTTATACGTTTCAACATGGAGGGCCACCCCGAATACAAATTCTGTCTTCGGCAAAACCCTTCACCGCCCTCCTGCTCAAGCTCTTGTTTCAACCGCGCTTCCTCTTCCCGAAGTTTGCGTAAGGAAGGTTCTTAGCTCATTAGGCATTCTCAGCGCATAAGTACCTTCTCTCCTAAGGGAACATGAAGCTTTTTGAAGGGGAATGGCTAGATTTGATTTTCCGGTGCCCTGGAAATATCTCGTGTGGCGGATTAAGGTGGATGTTACAAAACTTGAGCAATCATTCCGAATGAATAGCGTGTTCCTACTGAAAAACTAGGGAAACTAAGTTGGCAAAAATACGCCATCAATACTAAACCAGATAAAGTTTCATATTCATGTATGAATACCCCAAGCCTTACAAATTGTAAGTTGAACTGGAGCGAGATGTTTCCCTTAATGCATCTTCCCACTTTTAATAAGACTCCATGTATCCACCAATTCACTTCACTATTAACCTGAAATGAAGACCAAGTGGATCTAATTCAAAACAACTAAGGCTCATTTGATATTCGAATACCAATAAGTAGTTATTATTAGGGCTGTGATTCATATGCAATAAAAACAGACAAATATGCACATATATATGCAAATATATTTGGTAAAATATGCAATTAAAATTTGAAAATATGTGAAAAACAATTAGAAATAGGTAAAACACACTACATTGACCTGATTGCCAAAGATAGTAATGTTTAGCTTGGCCTTAATTATTTAATTTCAGTGCCAAACGCCGATACGCTGGATATATGCAAAGAAATAAGCATTTATTATCAACTTATATATAGTCAAAATATGCATTTATGACTGAATATGCACAAATATGGAAGATGAAAGTAGCTTAATTGATTCCAAATGCTTCAAATCATATACAATTTGTTAAAAATGGATGTTTTACTAAATCAGGAAAAATATGCCAATGCAAATATGCATATTATAATACTCGTATATACTCGTATATTGCGCAGCCCTAGTTAGTATCATATTATCTCACACTCAACAAGTAGGTAATTGTTGTTTCCACCAGAAAAAATCCAAAGTCATACACCGTGGTTATAAGAGCGAATTTTAGAAGAAATAACTGGTTTTATGGAAAATGTCTGGAAAACTGGTTTTTTTCAACTCTTGCCGAAATGACAGGTGATGTTTTAGACGTTAAAGGCCTCCCTGAGCAAGGGGAAAGGCGCGGGGAGATTGGAAACTTGATTAAGAGCGGACGTCCTGAAACTGTGACGTATATTTTAAGGGAAAGGGGTCGACGCTTGAGAAGCATCCCCAACTGTGACTACGTCGGGAAATCTCCGGAAAATTTCCCCTCTCGCGGCTCTTCCATCATCGCCGGGTTTCAACTAATTAGGAAGTAAAGAACGCGTTCCGGGATTATGAAAGGCAACCTGGGGCCCTCGAGAATCAAATGAAACTTGGACAGTTCGCGGATGTTCACTGGTGTTAACTCAAGAGTTGGCAAACTCTTCGAAGATTGTTCTTATTTTTGTAAATAATTTGAAGGATGTAATGACATGATGAAGGCTAATTCGAGCCCACTTGAAGACAAAAAGAGGTGGAACTAGAATGACTGAATTTTAATCATTTCTTTATAGTGACGTAATAAACAAACTTGACTTGTCTCAAAACTTGTTCAATCAATCAAAGTCCACACTAAAACCTTCCAAATCGAAATAAGTAATAAATGGCAATTTTGAATCATTTGGACGCACTAAATGGAAATAAAACTCTCATAATCAACATGAGATATTCTTGGAATATGTTTGTGAATTGTGAATGGCCTATTAAGTTTTCGAATTTTACTATACCTATGGCTCCTACCGCTTTTCATCATCAGAATACTGCGTTATTAAACAGACACCTTATCTGATTTCGAAATTCCATTCCTCCTATTTTGAAACATCGAGTAATCAAAGTATCTTTTAGCGAATTAATAGATTCTTGAGAACCTAAATTTGTTGACATTTTTTTAAATATTTTTGTACATGTTTGACAACTTAAAGATGAATTGAATTAAGTGCGTTATCTCCCTTCATGGAGAACAAAAAACTTTATTTTCCGTCAGAATTTCTTATTTTCCCCATGGCTATTGGTTATACTGAGCCAAACGTCGTACGCTTAGTGATTGCTATTTAACTTGACTTCGGAACGTGTACTATTTACGTATTTCGCTCCTTCCTGTTGCTTTCGTTTTCCAGCTTGAAGTTTTTCTCTCTTTGTATAGAATGCGGAGAGAACGGAGAAAAGAAAGCAGGATAAAACTTGGTTGAGAATGAGCCCTGCAGGGCGGAAATTTCAGGTGGATGGAGAGGGGGAAGATCGTGTCAAATGTAAAGAGAAGATCCTACTTGTGCGGAAGGAAATCGATAATCCTCGGTTTTCCCAAGACGCGCGTGTGGGAGAGATTACTTGGGTTGGAAGCCGTGGGGGTTGGGGGAGAGTGTGGACGTCGGGTGGAGCGGTAGAGGAAGCTGTTTTGCAAGAGAGATAACAAACGCGGCCCTGAACCTTAAGGTTCGGCTTCGTGAGAGCGGGGGTTAACACGAGAGAAACAGAACAACGGGAAAGTCAGTAAGTGGAGTAGGCTGCAAATAACAGTTGGAAAAATATAATTCTGCCAACGCTCTTTTACGAGCTCAGAGCGGCCCCCCGTAAAATCGAAAAATCAATTTGGAGAATCCGGACAATTGTTGCTCTCGACAAAACTGAAAATGTTTTGGACAAATATCTGATGTGAAGCCTCACAATAATTATCCTAATTTCTGGGCTTGAGGTGCGTGAAAATGAATTTTCAGCAATATGTAGGTTTTCCTAGTCAAATTGAGAATTTTCCAAATCAACTTGAGAACTTTCCATTTCTAATGACGAAACTACGAACAGTGATTATCCGCTAGTATTTATCAAAGATGTCAGAAGACAAAGTAGGTATCACATCAACCGAACTTCCCACTTTTCGCGATTAGGAGACATCGCGTCGTGGAAAACTCCCCCCGATCCGGTTGAATCATACCGTCAAATGAGCAAAACCTATTGGATACTTACGGTAATTATTGGCGGTAATGATCGTCCAACACAAACTACTAATTATTATTGTGTACGTGGTAAATTCATCGAAGAAAATACTCATCAAGGTGTTTTTCAAAGAACAAGTCACCTAGCCTCTGCAAGTCATTCAGCTGAGATTTGGCTAGTCATGTTCCAACAGCAAACGACATGATCAAGAGTAGAAGTACCAGATATTTAAAGAATCCAGATTGAAGAAAAAAGAAGTGCTTTATAAGAAAACTGCAAGTCAACTCCAAATCCACGATCAACAATAAGATTTATACCAAGTATGATTTTCTAATAATTTAATTTTAGTGATTTTGGTTCACCATTTTCAACCTTGTGGGAGATCTCACAAGTCAGGAATCAGGAAATTGAGATAATTTAGAGGATTTAGAAGTATAATAGTGAGGGATGTTTTCAGTGCAATTTGAAGACTTTTCTGCGTATTTTTCATCAATGAACAGGTTTTGGAGAATGGCATTTCGTACTTATTCAGAATTCCAAGTTATTAAAAATTAAAAGTGGAAGTTTGAGTATTTCATAACTCCCCTGCTATTTTGGGTTGAATAGTAAACAACACTGCAGTATGAGGCGACAATAATCACAAAGTGGGGTCACGAGTGGCATAAATAATAATAATGAATAAGTAATTGTTATTTGCGAATATGGTCTTAACAATTTTAGTATTTATTAGTTCTCGGTAATTATCTTTGAGTGGAGCAGATCAAGCTCAATATCGCTATATCATCTGATCTTTGCAATGACTATCTCGTATAAAAACCGTTAAACGTAAAAGAGGCGGCCGAATTTTTTTTGATGACGTCACGTTTGCCCCAACATTCCTTGCCCTTATGTAGCCAATTTTGATCGCCACATATTCCTTTCGACCCTTCCGTTATTGTCCCATCGGTATTCACGGAAGGACCCCTTACATAAATCATGTGTCTCTCTTACGAAAAGTAAGTTCTTCACGCGTTGTCCCCGCAAAAAGGAAGAGGAGTTTTGTGACTTGATGCTGTTATTGATTTCACTGCGGATACTGGTTCACCCTTGTGAAATTTAGTTACCACAAGTCAATTTTTTATTTTTGTAACTTTGTGCGGGAAATAAAAATTAATCAAAAACCAATTGCTTGTCGGGAACCGCAATACGCATAAGGAGGCTACAAGATGAAAATTACATACCTAATCCAGTTAGAACATACTTGCATACGATTACATGGCCTGGAAATAGAGCAAAATCTAACTGTCCGTCTTTCGCTCTCTGTAAGTATACCAATGACGTAAGAATTTTGCACGGAGGTATGGAGTAAAAAATAATGTACAGGCCTTGTACACCTCGTTTTAAAGGTTTTCTTACGCTGAACACGCTTGTGAAGTCAGTATTGCGACATCTTATTCCGTTCCAAAACTGGAGCACTTTGAAGATGAAGAAACGTGGTTGATACTGTGATGTTCCTCACGGTTCATCCGCTCTAATCTGAAAACGAAATGAGATATCGCAATTCTGCCTTCACCGTCGTGTTCAGCGTTGAAAAATCTATAAGCTGAAGGATATTTGGGGAGTTAAACGGGGCGGGGGGATTACACATAAATTCCCAAAATGAAACCGTCTCACAAGTGACACCTCATTTTAAAGGTTTTTTTTTACGCTGAAAACGGTGGTGAAATCATAATTACGATATCCCATGCCGTTCTCAATCTGGAGCTCTTTGAAGATGAAGAAACGTGGTTGATACTTGAGATGTTCTTCGTGGACATCATCCCGCAGTGATTGAATCATTACATTGTTTTTTTTTTAAATTTTTTTATGATGATTCCAAGTGGTTCATTTTTGTAAGGGAGTAATTACTCCCTTACAAAAATGAATCACTTGTTAACAACCCCTCTGTAGCGCTCCCCTCAATAAAGCTCCCCCCCCCCCGTAACTTTCAGCTCGGTCACTCCCCCCCCAGTAACGCTCAACGTAACCCCCCTCACGCTCCACTCAACAATGTTTCCCCCGTAACGTTCCCCCTTCCCCCTTAACGCTCCCCTCAATATTGTTCCACCCCTCCCCCCCATAACGCCACCCCCCACCACTGTAGCGCTCCCCTCGATAAAGCTCCCCCGTAACTTCCCCCTTGATCACACTCCCCACAGTAGCCACCCCCCCCCACCAATCGCCCCCTCAATAAAGCTCCCCTCAGCTAACACTCCCCGCAGTCAGAGATGGGCAGATTCGTATCCGTAAATCCGAATCCGAATCTGATTCACAGCACCTTAATGTGTCAATCAGAATACGAATACATTCGTATTCACAACTGTGAATTCGAATAGACTCATATTTACAAGTGTGAATCCGAATTCGAAATTTGGATTCACATCTATGAATATGAATCCATTTGGATTCACACTTGGATTCACTGCAAAATTCAATTCAAACGGCCAGTATAAATAAATAAATGCCTGTCTGTACCTCGCTACAGGTCGGGTTTTGGGTGTTAGCGAATTTTCGGATGTATTTTTTTTTTGGCGAAGCGGGTTTTCGTAGTGTGAACTTACTATAAATATCGATAATTTTGCACAAGCACGACTAACTGAATAGTACGTACTTAACTCGGTGCCCAAGCCACCGGAGCGCTCTTGAAGGATATTTCTGAAAGCTTGAAAATGTTTCCAGGTCGGATCGACCTAGAGGAGGTAATCCAGGGTTAAACGGGAAGAAAATATCACCTTCTTAAGTTCTAAAACTACATGTTGAAAATTCTCATTTATTTTGTTACTCAGCAGAATAAAGGAGACAAATTTGTTAGAAAAGCAGTGAAATGGAGACATTTTACATAAAACCAGTGTTTGAACGGGTAAACGAAATAATCACGCGTAATAAACACCGGATAATAACTGTTTTTAATTCACACGAGAACGGATGAAACTGGATAAAACAAACGGTATTATAATAATGATAACAGTACAGAAACTTTGATAGTGATAACAATCGGTCTTTATCAACGAGCTGGGACGGGGGAACAGGTTGGACAGCCGAACAACGGCTCCCACCAGCCATCATGGTGAGCACTCTGTTGGGGCAAGTAATAACCACTACCTACCAGCCCAAACATCCTCCCCCCACAATGAGGCACTCATTCTAACAAATTTAAGAAACGGGCACTAACAGTCCTTTGGTAGCGGGCAGAGCTTGACTAACGGGCGGAGTTTCTCCCCATTACCAGACCGGACTCTAGCTACACGGGTTACACCATCTTTACCAGGAATCAGGTCCACTATCACACCCATGGGCCATGACAGAGGAGGAATATTGTCTTCCTTAATCAACACTACATCCCCCACTGTAGCAGGGCGATCAGGGGTATTCCACTTAGATCGGGTCTGGAGGTCTAACAGGTACTCAGAGTGCCACTTCTTCCAGAATTGACTTACCAGATTAGAAACAAACTTCCACTTAGGAGCTAATCGGGAGCTGAAGTCAAACACATTGCTCTCAGGTAAAGCAGTAAGCGGGCGTTGAACGAGAAAATGAGCAGGGGTAAGTACCAGTATGTCATCTGGTGAGGAGGATTGGTGAACTAACGGGCGGCTGTTAAGAATGGCCTCAATCCTAATGGCAACGGTGCTGAACGTTTGAAGCGTGGTGGTTTGGTCTCTTAAATTGACCTTCAACAGTCGTTTAGCAGACTTAACGGCAGCCTCCCATAACCCACCAAAATGCGGTGCCCTAGGTGGAATGAATTTCCATTCCACCCCTCGGTTAGCGAGTCGTTCAGCTACTACATGATCAAGGGGGCTAGCAGAGCGGATTTGGTTGAGTAAGTTGGATGACCCCAGGAAATTACGACCATTGTCGCTCCAAATAGCTGAAGGAACGCCTCGGCGACCCATAAACCGCTCCAAGCATTGGAGAAACCCATCGGTACTAAGATCCATAACAACTTCAAGATGGACGGCTTTGGTTGTGAAACAAACAAAAACGGCAAGGTAAACCTCAACGGCTCGAGCTCCTCGAAGACCGGCAATAGAAACAGTGAACGGGCCACAAAAATCAACTCCAACCTGCTCAAAGGCAAAGGCACGGGTGACTCGGGCCTCAGGCAGCTGACCCATCATGGGCTGAAACGGTCTCGGTTTAATTGAAAAACAACGGGTACACCCAGCTAAAACACGATTAACGGCATTTCTCCCATCAATCACCCAGTATCGTGTACGCAGGTGGGCCAGCGTGGCTCTGGGCCCAACATGCATGCATGTAGTGTGCGCGTAACGGATGAGCAGCGGTACCAGTAAATCAGAAGGTTTAAGCAAAGCGGGGTGCTGTGTCTCAAATGACCCAGGCATATTTGATAAGCGACCCCCTACTCGGAGAGTGCCTTCAGAATCGGAAAATATAGCCAACTGTTTCATCAGTTTAGTTGGTTTAGCTCCTTTAATGGTGGCTTCTTGGATCTCAGACAAGCTGCGACCTTGAGAACGGCGAACTAGAACTGAATCGGCTTTCTGAAGCTCAGATGTGCTTAACGGTGGTCTAGTCTGAGATAGCAAACAGGAACGGCGGATTTTACAATTATTAATAAAGCGGATTATCCAAGCAGTAACTCGACGCAAAACAGTATAAGAGCTAAAACGGGCTTCAAACGGAGTCTCAACAATAGTTGCAGCTATTACTCTCGATGAAGCTCTGATTTCACTTGAAACAGAATCGGGTTTCAAATCAGGGCGAATCCTCCTCACTGGCCACAAGGAACGGTCGGAAGCCAACCAATCTGGACCATTCCACCACAAGGAACAGTTCACTAACTGATCAGGTTTGGCTCCACGGGAGGCAACATCAGCGGGGTTGTCAGCAGAACGGACATGGAACCAGTGCTCTTTGGGCAAGTGGGACAGGGTTCGAGCAACCCTGTTACCCACAAATACCTTCCAAACGGGAGCGGGGTCAGCGGTGAGCCAGGATAGGGCAACTGTGCTATCAGAACAGGCAATTATTGCAGAATTGGGAACAGAAGGATATTCGGAACGGACACGAGTCATGGTTTTACCCAATAGTTCCGCCGCTAGCAGTTCTAATCGGGGAATTGACTGAGGCTTCATTGGAGCGATTTTTGCTCGAGCCAAAATTAAACGGGCAGCAAATTCACTGTTCATCTGAGATACATGATAAACTGTGGCAGCATAGGCCTTTTCCGAGGCATCAGCAAATCCTACTAACCATTGAACGGGGGCATCCACTCGTATGTGACGAGGGATGGAAACAGACTGAAGCAAATTGAGGGTATCAGCAAGGGCAGCCCAATCATGAACAAATGAACCTGGTAACGGATCGTCCCAATCATACTTTGAACGACAAATCTCCCTTTGAATGAAACGAGCTTGAACAGAAACTGGCATAATCCACCCAGCGGGATCGTAGATCCTTCCAACTTGACTAGCTAACTCTCTCTTGGTGTGAACGGTAAGAGAAACGGGAACCTTAAAGTAGAACTCATCAGTGGTAGGGTTCCAGGAGATTCCCAACATTTTCAATGGCCTTTCATCATCGGAGGTCAGACAAACAGGAGCAGAGGGGGCAAGCCGGTGCTCTTCTGGAATACCAGAAAGCAACTGATCAGAATTAGAGGCCCACTTACGGAGCTCTAACCCAGCAGTAGCTAACAGTGATAACAGTTCATCCCTAGCTTCTAACGCTGAGTGCAGGGTACTCCCCCCACCATGTACATCGTCAATGTACGTATTTTCCTTCAACAATTTGGAAGCAATTGGGTAACTTTCCTCATTTCCATCCGCTAAGTGGCGGATGACCCGGTTAGCTAGGAAGGGGGCTGAAGCAGTTCCGTATGTAACAGTTGTGAGGGCGAAATCTTGAACAGGTTGATCGGGGGAGTTGCGCCAAACTATTCTTAACAGGTTCTGATCCTCAATCGGATGTTGAATCTGCCTGAACATTTGTCGTATATCAGATATAAAAACATAGCGGAAAGAGCGGAAACGGGTTACCATAACGGATATATCAGGTTGCATTTTTGGTCCGACTAGCAGAATTTCATTCAAAGACCGGCCATTGGAAGTGCGCTGAGACGCATTGAACACTACGCGGATTTTTTCAACAGGATCACCTTCACGATGAACAGAATGATGAGGAATGTAATAATTGGGGGAACGGGGGATTTCTTCTGAGCTTAACAGCCTCATATGTCCCAATTGGGTATATTCTTCCATGAACGAACGGTAAGCAGTGGCTAAAACAGGGTTACGTTTTAGTCTGGCTTCCAACCTATACAATTGTCTTAAAGCAATGTGTCTGGACTCACCCAGAGCAGTGGGAGACTCAGACAACGGAAGAGCAACAGTGTAGCGACCAAACTTATCTCTACTAACTGATTCCAAAAAACGGTTTTCAGCCTGATGATCCTCAGGCGTCCAAGGGGAGACGGGTTCAACAGACTCAATTTCAAACATCTGGCGTAACAGATCATCAGTGGAAACGGGAACAGCTGCTACCTTAACAGAAACTTCATTGGTAGGTGCAGGTATAACTTCATCTTTGATTGGGAAACACACCACACTGGGAGATACCAATTGGAAATCAGACGTGCAGACATGGGCTGCGAGCTGGAACAAACTAATTGGGTTCTTAACAAGTTCCATGGGTGGAGCTACAGAAAATAGATTTCGAACAGGGGTTGAGTGATTGGGCTTAACTTGACTAACAGTAGACTTAACATTTTGCTTGCTGAACGGGAACCGGGGAAACGGCTTCCGTTGGGGTTTAGGATTGGCAGCTACTACCTCCAAAACGGTAGAGAGCTCCTTAAGAACTTGCGAGTGGTAGTCCTTAGGCAAGAATTTAGGAACAGTGAAAACATGGGGTCCCTGTAAGCAGGGATAAGCGGCCTGTAATCTAGCTTGAACAAGGAAGGGGTGGGGCTCTATCTCGTTAACTGGCGCTTCACTGGAGTATTTCAGTTGATGCGCATAACGGCTGAATTGAACGGACTTTTTACATACGGGTGGAGTGGCACCAGTAACCAGAGTTCCCAAGTCAGTCTCCCATAGACCAACCTCAGAGGAACGGGGAAGCAATTGGGAAAAAATGTCAGCTCCGAGAATAGCCTGAACATAGTGAGCAGTGTGAAACTGTGGGTCAGCAAGGTGGGGTTCCATGGATGTGATATTTGACCATAAAGCAGGGTTCCAACTACGGCTGGGCAACGGCGAAAGGGGGCTCTCCATAACGAGCGCTTCAAAAGGAATTACCCTACCAGAACGTGTGTGAAGCTGAGCAGTAACGGAACTGTGAATGGGGTTTGAAGAACTCCCAATTCCCTGTAAACTGCCCTTCATGGGAATCAAACGGAGTCCTAACTTCTTCACTACTAACGGGGAAACAATATTGACTTCACTTCCTGAGTCAATCAAAGCTCTGAATTTAATTATTTCCCCTCTACAGGAGGAAAGGGGGACTACAGCAGTAGGGGTGAGCCCAAAACGAGATAATTTTAAACAGGACTTATGGGTGACGTCAATTTTACTAACGGGTTGGGATGAGCCAGCTACGCCTAATTTGGATGACTCAATCCCAGGAAACAGGCCCCTGAAATTATTCCTAGGTGCTAACATGCGCCTAACATTACCTACAAGTTGACGTCGAACAGCTGAATTCTTAACAGTTGAAGACTTAACGGGTAATGGGCTCTTGGCAGTAGCGCTCACCAATGATACCTTGGAAGGAACCGGCTGAGCGCCGTCGTACCTTCATAACGAGGCTGATGTTTCTATGGGGGGACTGGGGGGCGAACGGCTGGAACAAAGGGACATCATGGCCATCTTTTCTTCTTCTTGAACGGGTCTTGAAGCGGGTGACGGTCGTGGAGTGGAACTGGTGGCTAGAAGGGCTGACAACCGGAATGGTGAGGGTGAACGGGCTCTCTGAACAGTGGTTGGAGCTTTTTTATTCCCCTGCTTCTCCTCTGGGACCAGTCGAGCTATCCTTAGCTCCTTTCCAATAAACCGAAGCAGATCAGAGTGAGAGGGGATGGCATCCATTTGTTCCATCACCTCCCGGTTGAACTTCTCTTTGAGCTCAGCGGATAGGAAAAAAAACAGGGCTTCAAACAATAAGTAGTCCCGAAGATTGGGAGTGGGGAGGTCGAGCATTGATCCTACCCATGAACGAGCATCGTTGTGGAAATGTTCCAAGTCAGCAACGTTGGGCCTTTCCAAACGGGGTACATGTATGCGCTGCGCAAATACTGAACGAGCCAAACGGTATTTTGAGGTATTTTCCGCTACCAGGGCGTCATAAGCCTGCTGATAGCTGCTACCGGCAAATGATGATCGGAGATCGGGAGAAAGCTTGCTCAACAGTTTCTCAAATTTAATTTCATCGGGTATGTGCTTCATGTTATGAACTGCACCATCAAACAGTTTCCTAAACTCCGCAAAGCGGGAGATTTGACCTTCAAATAACGGGACGGTTGTGAGCAGCTGATTCATCATTTTAATCTGAGCGTAAGCGTGTTCATGACTGAGAACAACTTCGTCATCAACCTCTTTCTTAGCGCTAACTGGATTAATTTCAACGGGGAGGCGCTCAGCCAAACTTACAACAACAGAAGTTACCTGATTAAGCAGATTTTCCTCGATCTGCTGATCGAACTGAGCCTCCTCAACGGCATCGAGGAACATTCTTCCTCGACGGAAATCGTCCTTGATAAACTCCGCCAGTGCACTTACTGGTTGTCGTTTTAGAACTGCATTAGCCCTGATTGACCAACGTCTGATGTTCTTCAACAGGTCTTGCTGAGGGGCACTCAGCAGATCAAAAACAGCGGGATCAAGTTGAATAGACTTATTCTTGACGACATCATACGAAGAAGAAACTGGATGAACCGATTGAACGGGTTGCACAGGCTCGTCCGTGGAAACAACCGCATCGTCCAGCGGAAAATCCGGGTCCGATTGACGGGATCTACGCTTCTTCATTCCTTTTGGCGGCATTATTGGACGGAAGAACGCGAAAAACGGGGAAAAACGACGGTAAAACGGTAAATGGAAAAAACCCGATGTAAACAAAGTCGCGAGGTAAACTAGGTTAAATTCGGACACGCTCGACATTAACCACAATCCGCGGGTTTACGGCACCAAAATGTTTGAACGGGTAAACGAAATAATCACGCGTAATAAACACCGGATAATAACTGTTTTTAATTCACACGAGAACGGATGAAACTGGATAAAACAAACGGTATTATAATAATGATAACAGTACAGAAACTTTGATAGTGATAACAATCGGTCTTTATCAACGAGCTGGGACGGGGGAACAGGTTGGACAGCCGAACAACGGCTCCCACCAGCCATCATGGTGAGCACTCTGTTGGGGCAAGTAATAACCACTACCTACCAGCCCAAACAACCAGTTATTTCCTCGAAAATTCGTTCATACTGCATGACTGCGGATTTTTTTGTTGTAAATCGGTGTTATTTGTCCGTCGTGTGTAATCAATCCTTCATAGGTAGACTAGTCATTCGTTAAGTATGCAATCTGTATCTGCTGACCTACAACATCGTAATGAACTATTGGAATAGGATGAACAATCGCGGGTATTCTCCACCAACCTCATTACACCGGATGACCAACCCAAAACCACGAACAAAGGAATATCAGAACTGGTCAATCACGGGAACGTACGTAATTTGTCTACGACAGAGGTGAAAAGTGAATTAAATTTCCCATGCGTGAGAAACACAGAGAACATCAAGCAGATTGAACCAGCCCGTTTTACCCGCAATTAGGGTTTTCATTGAGCAGGGCGTTCTTTCATATGGAGCTCCCGTTTCCTAATTACAGCCTCCAATAATCGGGTTCGATATTACGCCGGTTGACTTTTTTTTTGGAGTCGATAGCATTTTCAATAAGGGTCCCATGTGGTAATCCTCGAGCCTTTGATCGCGTTCATTACGTAAGCATCTACGAGTAATAGTCTTTCGCATTTATTTTAATCGAATTCTGTCAACTGCCCGTTGATTAATTTACGTATGGCATCAATATATTGAACATTGTATCGTGGTTAACAGCGGTTGAATTACTGTTGTAAATAAGTGCAAAATTAATCAAGATAATAACAAATATAAATATTTAATATTTGTTTTATGAACCTTGGATCAAAACCTCAATGCTGGCCCGAGTCCTGGTAGAGCTCGTGACTAGCCCGGGAATCGAACCCAGGATCCCCCGCGGTATCAACCGTCTTCGCACTAGACTACTGCCGTGAGAAGTAAAAACATTGATTGATTGATTGATAATATTTTATTGGCATAGAGGTACATACAACAGTTCAAATTTAAGATACATAATATGTATCATATTATCAACAATATTGGTCTGACGGCCTTAAATGTCTTGTAGTCTTAATTAGTATTGTATTTTGTCTTAGGTTTAGGGGGTAGGGAGAGTAAATAATCGCAAGAGAAAAGGGAAAAACAATTTGAAACTCTTAGGGTGATGGTGGGGTCCTAAAACTAAAGCTATTTACATATGTACAGAATTTAAAGGCTATTTACAAATTTACAGAATCTAAGGGGCTATTAACATTTTTACAGAGTTTACAAAATGTATGGTGTACAGAGTTGGCTTGGTGGGTGACTGGCGTGGGATGACTCAAATCCGCACCCGTGTGTTTTGTCCCCATCGGGGTTTGTGATTTATGTTAATGTGGTGAACAGCTTAAGATGAAATTTTTAAAAATTTCAAAATTTTCGGGGAAACGGCTGAAAAGAATGTTCTGGCACTTGATGTGGAGGAAAAACAGAGCGTTTGGAGGGAAAAGAGCTTATGTGCGACGTATAGCACGCCTTGACTAGGTTATTCATCATTTACTCGTAATGTTGAGGAAAAACCACTCAACTATTGTTAAGCTTTGAACAGCAGCTGTTTACGAATACGAAGAAGTTTGGAAGAACCAAGACGATTTGGGAAGAAGTAAAAGATTCAAAAACCAGTCATGCAGCATGACTATAAGAGCGAATTTTCGAAGAACTAATTGTTTTTATGTAAAATGATGTCCATGATGAACATCTCAAGTATCAACCACGTTTCTTCATCTTTAAAGTGATCGGCGTACGGCGGACAAAGGGCGGCGAACGGCGTATGGCGGACGGACGGATTTTTTTTTTTTATTCGATTTTCTGAATCTACGTATCTTGAAACGTAAACCAACAAATTTTGAGGGGGGGTTAAAAAATTTTTTTCTTTGGGCGATTCCAATGGTTCATTATCGAAGAAACCAAAGCGTTATGAAAAATTTCTAATGATTTTCACGTAAAACCGATTCGTTGCTACGGAACTTTAACTTCGCCAGTTATCATCGTACAAAAATCGTTCACCACTCGTTGGATAGCTCTCGATTTACCTAACCATATTACGTTAACCACTGCGGAGTGCGTGGCCGACAAGCTGCGGTATGAGCGTGATTGTTTATATAATTGTTTACTCACAGGTGATCATTCTCAATAATTTATATAACAATAATTGTTTTTAAATAATAATTATTTAAAAACAATTTTTGTTATTAAATTATTTTTAAAAAAATGAAGTACGAGGTACGTGGTTTGGGTGTGGGAGGGGCGCAGAGACATAAAATGTCCCTCGTGGTTGCGTACTTGTAGTGAGGAAGAAATTGGGGTTTCAGATATCTGCCTCCCTCTGGCCCCTCTGAAGTCATCACCACCTCCCTTCGCTACCACCCGATCACCTAGCCAGCCAGCCCTCTGACGTCATAGGCTCTTACGGCATAGACTTTGACGTAATAGTTGTCCTCCTGCCAGCCGTCTGACGTCATTCGCTCGTGCGTCATAGGCTCTGACGTAGTGGCCCGCCGGTCGCTTGTGTTCTGACGTGATCTGAGGGAAAGGGTGAATCAAGGGAACAAATTTTTCCCGTTTCAGTTTACGTGCCAAAGCAAAGACATGAAAATGTCAAAAGCCTAAGCCCAACTGTAATGTCAATTTTCTGACAATGAGTTTTCGACTATAGTTTTCATACCTTTTTGATTGATTCGAGACTGATAATGAGCTGTTTGCAAATAAAATGTCTGATAACTACTTTATTACATCTTATTAATCTATTTTCAAGTTCCGATTCACAGTTGAATGTATTTTATTTAGATGGAAGTCGAAAATAGTGAAAACGATGGAATGACGAAACCTGTCGACTACTGACTCATGAGATACTGCCGTTAACATGTAGGTCGACTACTAGTGCAAAACCATGTCGACTACTGAAGAAAATGTTGGTCACTGGTGTCGAGTACTAGAGCATTGGGATTTTTTACAAAACTTGTTTTTGCCTTTTCAAACCATGTTCAATAATATTTCCCGCAGCCAGGTCTTTTAGGGAAGGATCTTGGGTACACAATGAACAGGTTTGCAATGAGAAAAAACTATTTCCCTACGTGAAAGGTAAGCTCAAAGTTCAAACTTCCTTTAACGTGTCGACTTCTGACGCATTACCTTACATAGTATTTAATAACTTCAACTGCCAGTTCGAAGTGTTACACACTTTCCAAAATCAAATTCTCATCAAGTGTATTAAATGTACGGAAGTAGTTTTCCAAAGTTGGATTGTCGAATTGATTTGTTTGCGTGATTGTCTAGCGAATTCAATGGGTCCAATAAATATCGGAAAAGGGCGAAAACCCGAAGGGTGGTGTTGAAGAGAAAAAAAAAGTGTTAATGTTGCAGAAGATGCGCATTGCAGGTCCGCATGCCTTCCTGCCCTCCCGACGTTGTTCCCAAGAATCGCCCCTGTCTCGTCACTTAGCCCTATGAAGGCAATATAGGCGTTTGTCCCTCCTGCTTTTTTCACAAGCTGCCAACATACATCAATTCTTTCCCTTCCTCGTGGTTCATCCCTCGAGTGAGGAACCCCTCCGAATGTTCCCGGAGCTCCCGCCGATCCCCTTATCAGGATGGATTATCAATCGGCTGTTGAGGGTCGAATATGAAATACCGATAAGTTCAATCACTCTTATCTCATGACCGAACGCTCTCGGAATATGAATTATCGTTTGTTAAAACCGAACCTTCTCTAGTTTATTTAACCTTCCCCAGCTATGCTGTTTTGTAACATTTGAGAAACGTCATTGAACCTTGTAAACCAGTAATAATCTTAACACATGATGAATAAAGGTGCAGGCACTTCTCGTGTAATAACAAATAGTATTGTATTTATTTTGGGTTTTCGTTCAAATACCTGAAGTCAAAAACTATTGAAAATGAAGCTTTCAATACGATTCTATCTGATTTCATGGAAGAAGTGCCAATTTTAAGTTGAAATGGCGTGATAACCGAATGCAAAACTTGTTCTGGCCCGAAGACTTATGTATGTGGAGCGTATTTCAGAGTAGGTGCAAAAGGGGGAGGTCGAATTCAGCAACAGCCGGAACTAAGAAAAATCCACAGTCATGCAGCATGGCTATAAGAGCGAATTTTTGAAGAAATAATTGGTTTTATGCAAAATGATGTCTATGATGAACATCTCAAGTATCAACCACGTTTCTTCATCTTCAAAGTGCTCCAGTTGGAGAGCGGTATAAGATATAGCAATTCTGACTTCACCATCGTGTCCAGCGTGTAACAATGAGGCGTCACTTGACAGACCGTTTCATTTTGGGAATCTATGGGTGAACCTCCCCGCCTCCCCCCCGCAACTCCCCCTACCCCCCTCCAGCTTTTGGACATTTCAACGGTGAACACGACGGAGGAGTCGGAATTGCGATATCACATTCCGTCATCAGATTAGAGCAGACAAACCATGAAGAACGTATTCTTCATCTTCAAAGTACTCAAGTTTGCGATCGCAATATGTGAAAAATTACTAAGTAATACTGGTTCACGTACCCCTGAGTTGCATGGGCGAGGATTAGATTAGTATTTCCGTTGCTGCCGGAAGTCAAGTGAACATTTGGGAGTCAGACGGAAAGTTTCGGACCCGATCGACTCGACTAATGTCATCCGAAGCACTGGTATCTGTTCAACTGGAAATGAAGCTTCAGCGTGGGTTGTCAGCGCCTGCCAATTTGTTAATTAATCCTTTATTAGTGAAGCAGTTTCTGAATTCACCTCTTTCTTTCGAATTCGGGTCCACCTCTTGTACCAATTATTATTCCCCAGTTCTTTCGAAACCTTTCGAGTACAGACCCACTTGTACAACAACTGGTTATTCCAATATTTTCTTTTGATTTCAACATTGTCATCCTTCATAATTGCCCCCTTCTTTTCTTTTTCGCTATCTTTTCTTCCTTTTTTGGCTCGATATTTTCATTTCTGTCAACGGTAGTGAACGTCTGAGCCCAAACCAACATCATTCTTACTCCGATCTTCAGGATTGAATTTAGGTATTCTTATTGCCATCAATTCATATCATGGTGAGTAGTGACGCAACATGATTGTGAGCATGTCGTGGGCACAAAGCCAAAACCACGAAACTGCAAAATTGTAGTTTCGAGAAAAACGACTTCAAAGCTTTGGAGGTCAGCGAAAAATCGACTTTTTCCATTACAAACCACGAAATGCTTCAGTAACATTCGTAATGACCATCCCTAGGCCATCCAAACGTTTTTTCAGATCTGCACTCAAAATCTGGGTCTTAAGAGCAGATCCGTGGTTTTGGAGTTGGGACATTGTCAACAACATCTGACTTTCGCCGAGCGGCTTTTTTTCAATTTACGAAATGTGAACGTAATTACTCATACTGCACGTTCTTGACTGTTTTGGTTTATTATCTTCGATAGTGAACCATTGGAATCGACCAAAGAAAAAAATGTCAAACCCCCCTTCAGAATTTGTTAGTTTACTTTTCGAGATACGTAGATTCAGAAAATCGAATTTAAAAAAAAATCCCACGATTCGGACCAACCCCACAATGATCCTCGAAGCTTTTGATGTACTCAATTCGCGAAAATGGCTATTGGCCAAAAAAAGTAGTCATCCCTAGGAGTGTGCATTTCCATTCGTATGGATATTTCTAGGATTGACCTTCTCCAGTTTGCTCAATACGCGAAAAGTTCAAGTTTTTTCTGGGATTGAGCTAATGGAAATACTCTATCCTAGGAATGTTCACTTTCTTCGGCCAATGGCAGTTTTCGCCTTATGGGTACAGCATATATACAATTCCACATGCCACCTATGCTTACATCCTCCCTTCAAAACAGAATCCAATACCATGAGACAATGAGAAAATTTTTTTTGTTGAATAGACCCGAGTGAATATTTGCAGCACATCGAAATGTGAGAGTGAGAAAAATACGGTTGTTCGATGAAGTGGGGAAAAGTGGGAGTGTGAAGAGGCGATAAGAGACTCAACATGGAGCTCCTGATATAATAAGCGTTGAATACAGTTCAGAATAGGATTGTATGGAGAATCTATTCATTCGAATCAATTTTGTACTTCGCAGAAAAAAAAATCCCCAAATTAAAAACAATATTATTACCAAACAATCAGTTTGATAGTTAGGTACCTATTCTTCTTGAACCATTACTTGAAGATTAGTCTTGAAATGCTCTTATTTCTAATGTTACTTAGGCTCAGAAAAAAAAAACTATTTGCATTATTTCTGTATATTGGATATTCTCGATAAACGACTGACGAAAACCAATTATAAAGTCGAGCTAACAAACGTATAAGTTTTTGAATAATAACGAGCCCACATACCGATTAGTGTTTTGTTCATTATCTATTTAGCTAGAGACAAGTGAAGTAAGAGCCCATCAATGATATAATACAAAGGAATAATACATAATAATAAATTATGAAATATTATTTCATCATTTAATAATTACCTAATCAATTTATCATTGTTATGTGTGAATTAGAGACTATCACTGAGCTAGTTTGATCTGAATCGGATTTGTGTTGTTGTTTAGCGAATTCTAAAATATGTAAATATATATATTCATGTATGGGTCCCTCAGGACAATAACTCTCGATAGAATTGAGATAAAAAGCTCAAATTTGCACAAAAAAATCCGTCTTGGCAATCAAAATGCTAAGTTCGTAAATGGGTTCGTAATGGGTTTTAGGGGGTATCCCAAAATACAACTTTCCGACAAGTGACCCCTCATTTTAAATTCTCAAAATGAAACATTCTGACAAGCGGCGCCTCATTCTTACGCTGAACACGGTGGTTTAATCAGAATTGCGATATCCTAATCCGTCCTCAAACTGGAGCACCTTGGACATGAAGAAACGTGGTTGATACTTGAGATGTTCTTCATGGTTAGTTCATGGTTAGTTTCTGTTATGATAACGGAATGTTGCAATTGTGACCACCATCGTGTTCAGCGTTGAAAAATCTATAAACTGAGGGGGTTTTGGGGTGTTTGGGGGGGGGGGGGGGGGGGGGGGTTAGGTACCTACTACTAACTTCCCAAAATGAAACAGGCTGACAAGTGACAATTCATTTGAAAGGGTTTTCTACCCTGAAGACGATGGTGAAATCAGAATTACGATACCTTATTCCGTTCTCAAGCTGGAGCACTTTGAAGATGAAGGAACGTGGTTGATACGTGAGATGTTCTTCAATGGAGACATTTTACATGAAACCTGTTATTTCTTTGAAAATTCTTATAGCCATGCTGCATAACTTTGATTTTTTTTTTTTTTTTTTTTTTTTTTTTAACCACGGTCTTCACGAAGTTTGAAAACGATAGGACTTCTCTCTTGTAGAACCGTCAGTTCTGAGGGGCGTCTCAAAAAGAATGCAATCATAGAAACATGAATCGTTCCCGTATAGTACCATGTTTTGAGATACGCCATCCCTCCTCAAAGATTCAGCGGAAAGAACCTCCATGGATTTATGTCAGCGAACTGACGTCCATCAAATGAAAGATCACCATAATACCGCGTTGAGCACAGGAAAAAGGATGTTTGCTTTCTGGATTTGGCTGAGACTGCGCCCGTTACCCCTTTGACAAACTGTTTGTTCAACTGCGGTCGGAGGAAGTTGTACGGGAAGAAACCAGTGACACTGAACAGAGCTCCAGTATCGCCTCGCCGCCCGTTTTCTATTATAAACATACGTCCTCGTGGGCCGACACTATCCCCCGAGTTCCTTTACGCACGTTTAGAGCTTTTCATCCTGTGGAACAACATTGAGGCGGTTTCGAGATATTCTGATCATTTTTTCCGGAGATTCGAGCTCTCAAGGCTTGAGTTTCTGTCAAATGTGACAATGGTTGGATCGGATGATCAGGAGTCACGCAAGTTACACAAGTGAACCAACACGATACTGTTTGTATAATCATAGTAACGAACAAGACTTGTTACTTAGGCAAGTACTTAGTACTTTAGGTTTATTATTTTCAATAATAAACTATCAACCAGCGAAGAGTATAAAACTGTGCAAATTCTTGACACAACGGTTTATTATATTATTTGTGGAGATCAGGAAATTATAGTGATGATGAATTAGAGATGATGAATTAATTAAAAATAATTTGTACCAATATGATTCTGGGTATTTCCACCTTCCTACTTCGGCAATAATTTAATGATCAATTAATAATAATTACTCAAGAGTATCAAGAATTATTAATAATTATTAAAAATTATAAAAAATCATTAATAATTGTTAGGTATGAATTAGGTACTGGTAATTATTAGCAAATATTATTAAGTATAAGCTCGATGTCTCAACACCAATGTGCTATTCGAATCAGCCGGGCAAGTTTGAACATGGCCCGACAGGCTGCCGCATGATTAACCAACCTAGAAAATTTTTTTTTTTCAAACATGGACTAAAATTTCAAACTTTGTTTTGAACCCCTTGTGGGTGTGGTTCGAACCTGTAAACCGAATTTCGTAAGTTTAGCACAACCAGGAACCGAGTGAATATGGCATTGTCATCCAAAATTTCAAGTTTCTAATTCATCGAGAAGTTGAGAAACTCTGCAAATTCTTGACAACGGTTTAGGTACTATCTTCTTTGTGCAGATCGCACTTATGATAGATTAATTATTATAAGTACCTAGTGTAAATTATTATAATTATTGGTAACGATTAGGTAATAATTATAATTATAATTATTATATTATAATTATAATAATTATTGTTATTAAATTACATAATTATTTGTATTACCTAGTCGTTACCAATAATTACCTAATAATAATTTACACTACTGAATAAATTTTATTATTAATTATTAATACATATTATTATCAAGTATTAATAATTATTAATAAATAACTCGATATCTAAAACCCTATGCTATTCCAATTTGCTGGGCCAGTATCAACATTGCCCCGATAGGCTGCGGATGATTCACCCCCATGTTGACGATTTTTCGATCTGCTCCAACTTTGACGATTGTTTCATTGTCGGACTGGTCTGAATCTGTAAATCAAATTTCGTAATTTTAGCACAACGCTAACTGGGCAAAGTGCCGTGGACGGCGTTGGGCGGAATTTATTTTATCAATTATCGCCACTGTAGGTATAAAATATAATGAAAACCCATGAATGGTTTTTGAAAACCCTAAAAACCCTGAAAACGCTGAGATCAGGGATTAAACTGAATAATTAGATGAGGTTCCCAGGCTTTTGAAATCGTAGTAATTTACGCATTTTGTTTATGAAGTGGGAATCTGAACTACCTACCTACCTCCATAATGTTTCATAATAAATGAAAATGAATTATGAAACATCATGGAGGTAGGTAGTTCAGATTCCTACTTCATAAACAAAATGCGTAAATTACTAGGATTTCAAAAGCCTTGGAACCTCATCTAATTATTCAGTTTAATCCCTGATCTCAGCGTCTCAGCTAATCATTGATTAGGGCGTGTCAATCACTAGAATGTATTGATATAGGGCTCCTTCAATGCTAATCTGAGATTTGCTATATAACCAGGCTTAGTCTGTTTTGAAGCGAATGTGATTGATTAATCAGCCCTAATACTCGGGCAGTGGGCCTGGTCGTTTAAGTGCAATTGGTCTTGGGGCGTGGGCGGCAAAATCACTCCGGTGAAGTCGACTATTGGAAAGCGCAAAAAACTTCTAGAACGTTCCTCATCTCTCATCACTGTCCGGAAGACCACGAAGATTGATGACGGCATTTTTTCGTATGATCAGTTTTTATGGTCTATGACCTTGGTTATATGATGTTGAATGAAGGTTCTTCATGAACTGGCAGAGCAATACGGAATACGTTCTCCATCTGCTCTTATTTGAAGAATATTATAATATAATATATTGGCCGAACCATTTCATTAATTTTACAGAAAGGCCACCTGTGAAGGGATGCGTTTCAGAAAGTGCGGAGTCGTGTCCTGGAATCATGATGCAATATCCTATTTTGAAAATGGAAAACAAGGTACAAGTATGATGAGGCATCTTTGGGATAAGTTTATCCCAGTGAACCTGTCAGACCCACCTGTGTAAGAATCCTGGTGGCCAATGAATAGTCGGAAGGAGGTTGGTAGTAATGTATCATCTCATCATCTTATCTTATGTATCATTTAGGACAAAGAAGAGGGTGGGGAAGGTGGATGAGTGAGTAGGTGATGACGGGGGGGGGGGGGGAAGTGGGTAAATAGCGTGATATCAAGTGAATACAGATATCTGAAGCTGATAACGACGCCTCAAGCCGATAACGTGATATCAAGGCGATAACGTGATTAGGAGCGGGGGGGGGGGTCTTTTGGTGGTCCCTGCAGAGCAGTGAATATTGGCGACATAGTAGGAATCCTGGTGGCCAATGAATAGTCGGAAGGAGGTTGGTAGTAATAACGTATCATCTTATTTATTGTCTGTCATTCATGAGCTGACCCTGACTACATAAAAGTGAATCATGGATGGAGGAGAAAGAGGAGGAAGGGGAAGGATGATGAGTGGGTGGATGAAGACGGGGGTGTTAGGTGGTAAGTGGGTAAATAACGTGATATCAAGTGAATACAGATATCTGAAGCTGATAACGACGCCTCAAGCCGATAACGTGATATCAAGGTGATAACGACACCTCAAGCCGATAACGTGATATCAAGGTGATAACGAGATGTCAAGGCGGTAACGTGATTAGGAGTGGGGGGGGGGGGGTGTCTTTTGGTGGTCCCTACAGAGCAGTGAATATTGGCGAGATAGTAGGAATCCTGATGACCAATGAATAGTCTTATATATATTGTCTGTCATTCATCAGCTGACCCTGACTACATAAAAGTGAATCGTGGGTTGAGGGCAAAGAGGATGGTGGGGAAGTATGATAAGTGGGGAGGGTGGTTGTAGTAACTACAACTGTTGCAGGTGATGGGTGACGGGTGGGAAATGGGTGGGGGTTGTCAGTGACTCATAATGGGGGTGAGAAGCGGGTGGTGGGAGGAAAGGGGAGACGGTGGGTTAGTGGGGAGGGCGGTGGGTGAAGGGAGGAGGGCGATGGGTGAAGAAAGGAGGGTGGTGGGTGAAGAGAGGAGGCCCCCCGACAGACATCGGCCACCTAGATTCCGCTCATTTCCATAGGGCTGCATTCACGAACCAAACTAAGAGTGACCTTTAGCTGAGTACTAGGGATGGGACATCGATAACATCGAAATATCGAAATATCGATGTTTGTCGTCGATTTTGATGTTTTACCATCGATGTTTCATGTTCGATAACATCGAAATATATCGATGCTATGCTCCGATAACATCGGTCCAATTTATTACTCAATTCTAAAAAATTATTTGTTCTTCGCAGGACGAAGGTTCTTCAGGAATAACAAAATAAGTTATGAAATGGCACTTTACTACTACTTTTACATTTTCACAAACATGTTTACATTTACTTTATAAGTACAAAAAAAAAAAAAAACGAAATGAATAGGAAAAACTGCAAATACTTGACACAACGGTTCACTATCTTCTTTGTACAGATCACCCTTCTGTTTAGATCATTACGTCTAAATGTCTAGATCCTAAATGTTAGATTAATTATTATTATGAATTATCACTGATTATTACTTGATAAAATTGTTGATAATTAGTGATAATTCATAATAATAATTAATCTAACATTTAGGATCTAGACATTTAGACCTAGTGATCTAGACAGAAGGGTGATCTGTACAAAGAAGATAATGAACCGCTATGTCAAGAATTTGCAGAGTTTTTCCAGTTCGAATGGACCTTCAAGAAGAGCAATTGTCGACTCAAATAGTTCGTGAAAACGAAAAAAAGTTGACTTCATATCGACTCGAGGTGTTGATTTGAGTTCGAATGGACCTTCAAGAAGAGCAATTGTCGACTCAAATAGTTCGTGAAAACGAAAAAAAGTTGACTTCATATCGACTCGAGGTGTTTATTTGAGTTCGAATGGACCTTCAAGAAGAGCAATTGTCGACTCAAATAGTTCGTGAAAACGAAAAAAAGTAGACTTCATATCGACTCGACGTGTTTATTTGAGTTCGAATGGACCTTCAAGAAGAGCAATTGTCGTCTCAAATAGTTCGTGAAAAAGAAAAAAAGTAGACTTCATATCGACTCGAGGTGTTTATTTGAGTTCGAATGGACCTTCAAGAAGAGCAATTGTCGACTCAAATAGTTCGTGAAAACGAAAAAAAGTTGACTTCATATCGACTCGACGTGTTTATTTGAGTTCGAATGGACCTTCAAGAAGAGCAATTGTCGTCTCAAATACTTCGTGAAAACGAAAAAAAGTAGACTTCATATCGACTCGACGTGTTTATTTGAGTTCGAATGGACCTTCAAGAAGAGCAATTGTCAACTCAAATACTTCGTGAAAACGAAAAAAAGTTGACTTCATATCGACTCGACGTGTTTATTTGAGTTCGAATGGACCTTCAAGAAGAGCAATTGTCGACTCAAATACTTCGTGAAAACGAAAAAAAGTAGACTTCATATCGACTCGACGTGTTTATTTGAGTTCGAATGGACCTTCAAGAAGAGCAATTGTCGACTCAAATAGTTCGTGAAAACGAAAAAAAGTTGACTTCATATCGACTCGAGGTGTTGATTTGAGTTCGAATGGACCTTCAAGAAGAGCAAT
This sequence comes from Stenodema calcarata, assembly GCA_963920205.1. Classification (NCBI taxonomy): domain Eukaryota; kingdom Metazoa; phylum Arthropoda; class Insecta; order Hemiptera; family Miridae; genus Stenodema; species Stenodema calcarata. Next base: position 27,998,409 of record OY986056.1, on the reverse strand, counting down.
TGTCGACTCAAATAGTTCGTGAAAACGAAAAAAAGTTGACTTCATATCGACTCGAGGTGTTTATTTGAGTTCGAATGGACCTTCAAGAAGAGCAATTGTCGACTCAAATAGTTCGTGAAAACGAAAAAAAGTAGACTTCATATCGACTCGACGTGTTTATTTGAGTTCGAATGGACCTTCAAGAAGAGCAATTGTCGTCTCAAATAGTTCGTGAAAAAGAAAAAAAGTAGACTTCATATCGACTCGAGGTGTTTATTTGAGTTCGAATGGACCTTCAAGAAGAGCAATTGTCGACTCAAATAGTTCGTGAAAACGAAAAAAAGTTGACTTCATATCGACTCGACGTGTTTATTTGAGTTCGAATGGACCTTCAAGAAGAGCAATTGTCGTCTCAAATACTTCGTGAAAACGAAAAAAAGTAGACTTCATATCGACTCGACGTGTTTATTTGAGTTCGAATGGACCTTCAAGAAGAGCAATTGTCGACTCAAATACTTCGTGAAAACGAAAAAAAGTTGACTTCATATCGACTCGAGGTGTTTATTTGAGTTCGAATGGACCTTCAAGAAGAGCAATTGTCGTCTCAAATACTTCGTGAAAACGAAAAAAAGTAGACTTCATATCGACTCGACGTGTTTATTTGAGTTCGAATTGACCTTCAAGAAGAGCAATTGTCGACTCAAATACTTCGTGAAAACGAAAAAAATTTGACTTCATATCGACTCGACGTGTTTATTTGAGTTCGAATGGACCTTCAAGAAGTGCAATTGTCGACTCAAATAGTTCGTGAAAACGAAAAAAAGTAGACTTCATATCGACTCGACGTGTTTATTTGAGTTCGAATGGACCTTCAAGAAGAGCAATTGTCGACTCAAATAGTTCGTGAAAACGAAAAAAAGTTGACTTCATATCGACTCGAGGTGTTTATTTGAGTTCGAATAGGACTTCAAGAAGAGCAATTGTCGACTCAAATAGTTCGTGAAAACGAAAAAAAGTTGACTTCATATCGACTCGACGTGTTTATTTGAGTTCGAATGGACCTTCAAGAAGAGCAATTGTCGACTCAAATAGTTCGTGAAAACGAAAAAAAGTAGACTTCATATCGACTCGACGTGTTTATTTGAGTTCGAATGGACCTTCAAGAAGAGCAATTGTCGACTCAAATAGTTCGTGAAAACGAAAAAAAGTTGACTTCATATCGACTCGACGTGTGTATTTGAGTTCGAATGGACCTTCAAGAAGAGCAATTGTCGACTCAAATAGTTCGTGAAAACGAAAAAAAGTTGACTTCATATCGACTCGACGTGTTTATTTGAGTTCGAATGGAACTTCAAGAAGAGCAATTGTCGACTCAAATAGTTCGTGAAAACGAAAAAAAGTAGACTTCATATCGACTCGACGTGTTTATTTGAGTTCGAATGGACCTTCAAGAAGAGCAATTGTCGACTCAAATACATCGTGAAAACGAAAAAAAGTAGACTTCATATCGACTTGACGTGTTCATTTGAGTTCGAATGGACCTTCAAGAAGAGCAATTGTTGACTCAAATAGTTCGTGAAAACGAAAAAAAGTTGACTTCATATCGACTTGACGTGTTCATTTGAGTGCGAATGGACCTTCAAGAAGAGCAACTGTCGACTCAAATAGTTCGTGAAAACGAAAAAAAGTAGACTTCATATCGACTCGACGTGTTTATTTGAGTTCGAATGGACCTTCAAGAAGAGCAATTGTCGACTCAAATAGTTCGTGAAAACGAAAAAAAGTTGACTTCATATCGACTCGACGTGTGTATTTGAGTTCGAATGGACCTTCAAGAAGAGCAATTGTCGACTCAAATAGTTCGTGAAAACGAAAAAAAGTTGACTTCATATCGACTCGACGTGTTTATTTGAGTTCGAATGGAACTTCAAGAAGAGCAATTGTCGACTCAAATAGTTCGTGAAAACGAAAAAAAGTAGACTTCATATCGACTCGACGTGTTTATTTGAGTTCGAATGGACCTTCAAGAAGAGCAATTGTCGACTCAAATAGTTCGTGAAAACGAAAAAAAGTTGACTTCATATCGACTCGAGGTGTTTATTTGAGTTCGAATGGACCTTCAAGAAGAGCAATTGTCGACTCAAATACATCGTGAAAACGAAAAAAAGTTGACTTCATATCGACTCGACGTGTTCATTTGAGTTCGAATGGACCTTCAAGAAGAGCAATTGTCGACTCAAATACATCGTGAAAACGAAAAAAAGTTGACTTCATATCGACTCGAGGTGTTTATTTGAGTTCGAATGGACCTTCAAGAAGAGCAATTGTCGACTCAAATACATCGTGAAAACGAAAAAAAGTTGACTTCATATCGACTCGACGTGTTTATTTGAGTTCGAATGGACCTTCAAGAAGAGCAATTGTCGACTCAAATACATCGTGAAAACGAAAAAAAGTTGACTTCATATCGACTCGAGGTGTTTATTTGAGTTCGAATGGACCTTCAAGAAGAGCAATTGTCGACTCAAATACATCGTGAAAACGAAAAAAAGTAGACTTCATATCGACTTGACGTGTTCATTTGAGTTCGAATGGACCTTCAAGAAGAGCAATTGTCGACTCAAATAGTTCGTGAAAACGAAAAAAAGTTGACTTCATATCGACTTGACGTGTTCATTTGAGTGCGAATGGACCTTCAAGAAGAGCAATTGTCGACTCAAATAGTTCGTGAAAACGAAAAAAAGTAGACTTCATATCGACTCGACGTGTTTATTTGAGTTCGAATGGACCTTCAAGAAGAGCAATTGTCGACTCAAATAGCTCGTGAAGACGAAAAAAAGTAGACTTCATAACGACTCGAGGTGTTTATTTGAGTTCGAATGGACCTTCAAGAAGAGCAATTGTCGACTCAAATAGTTCGTGAAAACGAAAAAAAGTAGACTTCATATCGACTCGACGTGTTTATTTGAGTTCGAATGGACCTTCAAGAAGAGCAATTGTCGACTCAAATACGTCGTGAAAACGAAAAAAAGTAGACTTCATATCGACTCGAGGTGTTTATTTGAGTTCGAATGGACCTTCAAGAAGAGCAATTGTCGACTCAAATACATCGTGAAGACGAAAAAAAAGTAGACTTCATAACGACTCGAGGTGTTTATTGTTGGTAGGTACTTCTTATGTAGAAAAATTATTACCGACGTAGTATTAAAAACCTCAGAATTATATGGTATTAATTAATCATAATTATTAATAATAAATACACATGATTAATACCTAACAATAAATTATAATTATTTTCACTAGGTACCCACTTGATAAAATTATTAATAATTAGTGATAATTCATAATAATAATTAATCTAACATTTAGGATCTAGACATTTAGACCTAATGATCTAAACAGAAGGGTGATCTGTACAAAGAAGAAAATGAACCGTTGTGTCAAGAATTTGCAGAGTTTTTTTTATTCGATTTTCTGAATCTACGTATCTTGAAACGGAAACGAACAAAATTTGAGGGGGGGTTAAGAAAATTTTTTCTTTGGGCGATTCCAATGGAAGATCGAAGATAATAAACCAAAATGAACGTTTGCAATTAAATTTAAAATAAAAACTTTTCGTCAAGAGACTGGAGAACAACCAGTTTTTCAAATTTTCCCCTTTATCCTGTTTCTGATATCTGAAAATGTTCCCAGTTTGAGAAAATAACAGTTCTGAAGGTACTGATGTTGAGTTGCTTGCGAGATATTTGAATGCATTCCTGCTGAGCTCGGGAAACGTATCAGCTGACCGACGCCGGAAGTCGATGGGTATTCTGCTGATGCAGCTATTTTGAAAAACCGCCACCACTTGCTAGGAGGCATTTTGATTTCTCAACACCAAACAAAATTTAATTATAAAGAGTAATAACAATAAGTAAGTGTTCGTTAATACAAAACTACTGAAAACAACTGTGTCAAGAGAGAACTGTGACTGAATCAAAATCAAACCAAGTGATTAGAAAAAGAGACAAACCGGGCAAAGAGACAGAGCGAAAACTTACTTCTGATATGAACATCGATATCGATATTGATATCAATGTTTCCTGAGTATCGTCCGATATTATATCGGTATCGATGTTGCCTACCGATACGAATTAGATCACTCGCGACGAGGTTGTGGAAACCCATTTCAATAAAAAACGGAGGTATCGAGTGAGAGAGTCTATTTCCACGAAAATAATGAGTACAACTGTTAAATCGATTTCGACGATTAGGTCATCATCAATAACAAACATGAAATATAATATAATATAATAATGATATATCATAATCTCATATCTCGTAATATATTATATACTATATTATAGTAGCAGAAGTGAAAGCGATTGGATGATACCTTTCACTCCTGCTACTATATAAGCTGTATTTCATGATGTACCTTCAGTTCATGTTTGTTACTGATGATGACCTAAACGTCGATTTAACAGTTGTACTCATTATTTTCGTGGAAATAGACTCTCTCACTCTATACCTCCGTTTTTTATTGCCTACCGATGTTGACATCGACATCGAATATCAGTAAGTACAGCCAGTAAGTGCAGCTCAGAGCCGTACTTGGGAAAAAATCGCTTTCAGGAACCACACTTTTACTTAAGTTACATTTTAATCAAAGTTGAACTCTCGCTAAAGTGACACTTTGCGTGGCTCCTACCACACTTTAGCCGATCTTAGTATAGTTATCTTGTCAATTAGCTCTCCCAATTTGAGTACTGCGAACTCTTAGAGAGGTTAGAGAGGTTCTGTCGAATATCTTGTCCTTTTTTAAGTAAGACTTTGCTTCTAAATATAAATATATCATTCAGGTTGATAAAGAGGGTTTTTCCAATGATTTTAATTCCTTTCGCTGGAAAACTGGGATGCTTTAAGGGCGAAAAATGCGATTTCCTGGGGTTAGCATTCAGTGCTGCTACGCGCCTGCTGGTGTGAGTTTCAAAGACGAGACTACCGGAAGGTTAAAACTATGAAGGTGGCAGAATGGAAGGGTCTGTGTTTATCTTTGATATGAGGATTTGTCATTGGATGCTACCGATCAATCTTTACTGGTTTCACTTAGAGTTTATTATTATAATTGAATTGATGGTGTGTGATGCGTTGCCATTCGAAATGATGGAGAATCTGACGGAAGGAAGTACGTATACCAAACCCCTCGACTGCTCTGATAAAGATATAAGGCAGTTTGATAAATCGATCAAAAAAAAACCTCCCAACGGAAGTAGACCCCATGATGCAGGTTGAGAGAAGAGGGAAGGGACCCCAATGCTAAAGTGATTCTTCAACGGCTGATCCGCATTGCGCCGTTAGCCACGCAACATTAGCACTTGAAACATTAACACTTGAAACAACCAACTCCCCTTTTCATTTTCCCCCTCTACGACCCAAAACCCTCCCAAGCTCTTGTTTATGTTTCATTTCAAACGACCTGCACCGCTTCCTCACTTCCTCACTCCTCACTCCCTGGGACGTGTTGATGCTTCTGGTGCCCTCTTTCCAGGCTAATTAGACGGTCTCTGAAGGGCAAAGCCGGACCCATCAACATTTGTTTTATTCATTATAGAGATTACAACGGCTTTTCCTCACAGTAAACAGTGAAACTCCTTTGTGTACGGTGCTCATCGTAAACACGACTTTGGCACAGACAACTCTGCACATCATTTTCGCACGTAACGCATTGGTTGAAACTATCAGAGCAGAACTAATTTATAGTAGGTAAATACCTAAGATTTATTGACGCAATGAATAGTGAGGGATTTAAGCGAAAGTGTTGTAGAGTTTGTACGTAGTTTGCTTCCATTTGAAACGGCGGTGGCAGAGATTCAAAGTTTTGATTTTAAACGCCCGCCACGATTCCAACATTGCTCACAATTCGGGTAGATTTTCATTCGTACTTTTGAGTGAGTAATATACTGGGCGTCCTCAAATACATTTAGGCCTAGTACCCCAAATGATTAAAAAAAAACTCTGCAAATTCTTGACACAACGGTTTATTATCATCTTTGGTCAGATGAAGAAATTTTGTAATTCTTCTTCTTCTTAGAGGACTGGGCTTCGCCCAAGTCAGTTTTAGTCATTGGATCCATGATTCAAAGCAACCATCAAAGGTAGGTAGCTGTAGGTAATTTTCAGTTTTACTGTTAATTAAATATTTAGTTATTCTTTTACCTGCGTTCTTCATTTCTTGTGGGGAAGCGCCGCTTCCATCGCTTCCCCTGGCGCTACGCCCCTGGTGGCTATGGATATATTTGGAATACTTGGAGAGAAAAACGTGGGGAGCAGCCAGTATATAATACAAGTAGACAATCGGTACGAATACTAATTTCAGTTAATTGGAAACGGGATAGGCAATCAACTGGCATTGGCTATACATTTACTGGCTGCACCCGACGTTTTTCTCTACAAGTACGAGTATTCCAAATATATCCACAGTCACTAACAGTCCTCCCTCAAAATTGTAGAAGGGCATGAACAAAATTAATATTTCAACGTTTTACTCCGTTTAAAAACGTGGTATATTAAAAAAATTATTTTTTGGATCTCATCTCTACATGGGCATAATTAAATCTCCTTAACATCGCTTTCGACCACTATTCGTCCAAATGCAACCAAATATTTGAGTGTAGCTTGCAGCTGATAATTAGATCCTAATTCCTAAACCTTAGTTTACCTACCCTAAGCTTAGTGTATTTCAGACGTTTCCTGATTACCTTCTTCTTTTCCTTCAACTTCACCTTTACCTTCTCAACTTCCTTTTCGTTCCTCTTTCATTTATGTGACGTCGAAACACTAAAGTTAGATATTGAACAAACGCTAAGACAGCTCGTGACAAATTATTATTGAGTAACTCTCTCCGAGTTCACTCTTATTTGCTGAGCACTGGCATTGCGCCCTCCACGATACAATAGGCAAAAGTGGACGGTGAAAGAGGATTCTCTTGAACGGAAGAATGGAATTTGGGAGCTTTTGTTTGGGCTCCGCCAAGAGAAGGTGCCCCAACTGCTGTTTGTGGTGAAATAAAGTGTTTTTCAAACGGAAAACCTATTGATCCCCTTCGAACAAAGTGATTCAGTGGCGAAGAATGGAAAGGATTTGTTTATAATCAAACTCGGTCGGCCCCAGAATGTTGGGGAAACTCCTCCTTGATTTCAAATAACCAACAATTACTATTGGTCGAGTAAGAATTCTAAAACGTTTCGTCAGGGGTCTCACATAAATTCATTTTTGAGCACAGCTGATCAAATCAACTTGGCTACTTATCTGGACAGATTACAATCTGGTCGGTGTTATGCACTAACCGGCCAAGCGCCAAGGTATCGTTTTCGAGAGAAACGCGATCAAAGATTTTTCGGGTTTTTCTTCTACCCAGCCTATCCAGTGTTGATTAAAAAGATTAAAACTCTGCCCTCCAAGTTTCTTGGTGCACAGAATCAAATGGTCGGTACCTTAAAAATAAGATTAACTTCAATATTGTTTGAGTTGTGGTGGATAACAAGGTAGTTTGTGCGAAACGAAAATATCAACTAACGTATTTGGCACAACCCGGCCAAGCGGAGAAATTTGCACAAACCGGCGCAAGCGCCGACGCACAGTTATAAGTCTACCTGTATTCCAATATAATATATTATTTTATCTTTGAATGACAATGTTTTTGTTATAATTATCCCAAAAATCACATGTAGGAATTGCAGTTAAAAAAAAAAAAAAAAAAAAAATTAACAGGAACCATACTGCACAAATCGCGCCCGTTGTGGAATAAGGGAACATCTCAAAGAAAAAATCGCTAAAAACTCCATTTTTGAGTTAGCACTGGAATTGTATCATGTGAGGGTTCCCTTTCTCCGGGAAGAGGCTAGTTTAGTTGCCTCGACTGTCCAGTGGTTGTCAAGGAGATTAATGCCATTGGCGAAAGAGCAAAACTTCGTACGCGATTTCCCGAAAATCAGCTTTTTACGTTGTTCCCTTATTCCGACACGGGTGCGAAAGGCTTATTTCGGTTTTTGTACTGAAAATCCATTGAGTGACTGTTTTCGGTCCCTTAAAATAGCGATCTCAACAATTAGCTGACACACAAGTTTTTTCAATGAGCTCACCTCAAAAGTGGTTTTTTTTTCATCCAAATTTTACCTCACGTGATGAAAATTAATATAAATTATCTGCAATATAAAGATAAAATCCGTCTTTGATTGTAGTAATATAATCCAGTGAATAAATTATCTTGATTAAAAACGCATTGCCATAAAATTATGAGTATTCATACAAATTTCGCTATATCATTCAATTTTGCCGATATCGATATTTTCTGGCGGTAATATCGCTGTATCGATATCGCCGTTGAATATCGTTATCGATATAAAATATCGGAAGATCCTCGATATCGGAACACCAATAGGGATGAGTTGAGAACGCGCACTTCAACAAGAGCACAATTTTCGAATAGATTTCACCTGAGATACAACGACTGGAGCGGTGTCGTTTGGCCGCTTTGTGCAGAACGCTGTCGCCCCAAATATCAGACGTGGCGGCCGGTGGACGCTTGGCCGGTTTGTGAAAATTACTGTACTTCGAAAAAACGTTTTGCACAAACACTCTATCGACCCTAGTTCGTCAAGACGTCAATAGATCGCGTTGTAATAAAGAAATCTCCAAAGTACTCGTCGAGACGAATCGACTGTTAACAAAAACTCAATTTCAGACATTTTGGGGCTTTGCCGGTTTGTGCATAATACCAAGTTACTAGCCTCCAACTTCCCTCAAAATAGAATGGATCGATGTGTTGGATCGCTGATGATAGACAGAGGAGAAGCATTTTCCTTCAAGAAACTCTGGGAAACCCTGGTAAAAATGTTTATTGTCAATTGACGAAACCATCTTTTTAAAAATACTGCTTACGCCGGCGTCACTCAAACGTGGTCCAGTGCGGTCATCCGATGGCGATGCACATTCCCAGACGCGACATTCAACTCCTCTTCAGAACTTACATCGTGATCTACATAAATAACCGTGGACTTCAAACTGGGTGCCTTATTCCGTGTGCGGTCGGGAGAAATGGGTGCGAGAAGATGCATAAAACATGGGTTTTATTCTGACCCTTGTTCGATATAGTCGCACCAGGTATTTCTCCCTAGTTACCGCCTTGCCTTTTCACTGTTTCACGGACCAACACGTCGTTAGGTCTCCGAAATGGCGATCCGAATCTTCCCACTCGCTGTTTCGGTATATTGTGAACGTCAAACGCCGCAAACGACTGTCATTTGAGTCCGTGTCATGCCTACTTCAAGGGAACTCCTGCTTGTGAAGAACTAAATCCGCCCAAAAATGCAGAATCCCGCCGATCAAGTATCAGTAGAAGGTAATGAGAGGTATGCACACTTTTTTTTTTCTTTTTTTTTCGAATGTTCTCACTGAGTTGAGATTGTACCTACTTTGCGTTTGCACGAGACATGCATAGTTTTTAAAAAATAAACAACTAATCACTAAACTACTCTGAACACGATAATGAGCCAAAATCCGCAGAATTCGGACTCATGGGTACTCCTCATTCGTCATTAAAAACTTCAGTCAGCCGATTACAAAAAACTCTGCAAATTCTTGACACAACGGTTCATTATCTTCTTTGCACAGATCGCCCTTCTGTCTAGATCACTAGGTCTAAATGTCTAGATCGTAAATGTTAGATTAATTATTATTATTAATTATCACTAATTATTAACAATTTTATCAAGTACCTAGTGAAAATTATTATAATTTATTGTTAGGTATTAATAATTTGTATTTATTATTAATAATAATTATTATTAATTATGATTAATTAATACGATATAATTCTGGGGTTTTTAATACTACGTCGGTAATAATTTTTCTATAAAAGAAGTACCTACCAACAAACATTCGAAATTACCTTCATTTCCGTAGCACGAAACGCACCTCAGAACAACAAACTCGACATCACTTAAGCCATATGTTGTTCCAAAGAGCTTGTTAGTATGAAAATGGACCTGTATTTCAACAGTTTGATTCACGATCGGGTTGTGAGGCACAATCTTTGAGCCGTCATTGTGAACGAACGGCTGGTCGTACAAGGCTGCGGATGGTCTTAAAAAATTCTACGGAACAAACTCTATCTAAATATGAAATAAAAAACATACCGTTCTATATGAATTTTTCGAGATATGAAATTTTCAAAATTTCAAAATTCGTTTTGAACCCCTTCCCCTTCACCTAGGGTTATGAAAAGTTTCGAGGACCATTGTGGGGCTGGTCCGAACCCAGAAACCAAATTTCGTAATTTTAGCTCAACGTTAACTGGGCAAAGTGGCGCGGACGGCGGACGGCGTACGGCGTACGGCGTACGGCGGACGGACGGATTTTTTTTTATTCGATTTTCTGAATCTACGTATCTTGAAACGTAAACCAACAAATTTTGAGGGGGGGTTAAAAAATTTTTTTCTTTGGGCGATTCCAATGGTTCATTATCGAAGATAATAAACCAAAATTGTTGTCTTTCAAGTTGTAAATATTAGTTGCTAAAGATGAACGTGTAGGTCTTGAACAAAAGCAACTTTGTTACATCAGGCTGTATATTTGCTCGAGGATAAAGTTGAGGTGCTTTCCCGACGACGGAGTGGAGAGGGACGTTGGTTGGATGGTGGAGGAAAGGAGAGGAAAACATTCGGAAAACGTTGACCTTAATTCGATGTTTTCTTGGTGAAGAAGGAAGTTAAAGGGATAGTGTGTTGGCAAGCTGGTGGTCTGCCCTCCCTTTAACCTCTTCTTTTCCGAAAGAAAATAAAAAACCTGGAACGAACCCCTGGATCTCGAATCAAATCCTGGTTCCGACACAAGAGCCTCTTTTAGCGCCCATTGATTTCTAGGTACAAGTCCTCAGGATCATTTGACTGAAAAAAAAAAATAAATAAATAAAAATAAATAACAATAATAATAGGTACCTAATGAAAAATCTGTCATTTTAATAACCCCCCCCCCCCCTCATCACAAATCCAGTATCGTTGGAACTCATCTCAGATCACTAGAGACTTATGGGAAGTAGAACGTTGGTGGCGTCTATTCTGTGTTAAATCATTAGCATGTCGGGCCCACGTACGAGTTTAGGTACTTTTACTGCGAGTAAATGACTAACAAATTGAGTGTGGCATTAAATGCGCCACGCGACCGGCCATGTTATGAAACATAATGTTGTATTCCTTTTTGAATCACACCAAATGAATTAACTTTATTCGGTTCTTACACATCTTTCCCGCCATTATCTTGACTTATCAAAACTATTATTAGTGTTTGGACACGTATAAATAACTAATAACATGTATGACGCATAAATTGCGCCATGCGACCGCTCGTGTTATAAAAATGAGCGCGACCGGCGAAGTGTTAATAGAATAATAGAAAAATAGAAACCTCTCTGTCTGCGGTCACTTCAAACGTCTACTTGGCTCAATTTTTGCACCAACGCGACCGCTCGTGTGTTAATAAGGGCAAGCTGGATGATCTGTGCGTTGTACATTGTACTTGTACAACGTGCAAGATGGTATTTGTTGTAAATTATTTGGAGTAAATTGGAGTAGAGTAACTGACTCCCCTGCTCTCTAAGCAGACTCGGAATACTTATGAATGAGTGTTGAATGATTTCCCCGAATGACTCGACCTGTTTGTTTTGTCTGGTTGTTGTTTTGCCCACCTTAGGTTTCAGTGGGGCCTGCGCATGATTTTGGTTGTTTTGTTTGTTTACTCCAAAAACGTAAAAATGGGAACCATTCGTGGAAATTAGTTTACCCTTATTTTTTATGGATAAATAAATCTTGACCATAAAAAGCGCTCAATGACTCATAACCGCTGAAGCATCTGATTGGTGGGGGCGCAATTAAGTATACCATTTCCGAATCAAATTCATGGTTTTCCTAATCAAGTTCAAGGTTTTCCGAAACAAATTTAAGGTTTTTTATTCAAATTCAAGGTTTTCGACTTTAACGGTTTTTATCAATATTTCAAACTGAAGGATTATATTCACAAAGAAATCAGAACAAACAAAGTGTTATGACGAATAAGAAGAACTGTTCGAATAACTGCAGCGTCGGGATCACGTAATGAGCACAATCTGTGCTGGTGACACTTCGAGCTACGACCTCACACAATTTGTGCTCCTCACGCGGTTCACTGAGAAGGTGTGTTCGGATTTTTGATAGCCAATCGTTAGGTGCATACCTAACAGTGTAATTAGGAACTTTAATAATAGTTTTTATCATACAAAATACTGACACATCACGTTTTTGGAAAACCTTCAATTTGAATGGGAAAATCTTGAATTTGAAATAGAAAATCTTGAATTTTATTAGTAAAACCTTGAATTTGGCTCGGAAGACCTTGAATTTGACTCTAATATCTATATTTGACTTGAAATGCTATAAATCAATGCTACCCCCGTACAAAAAACGGTAGCCACCTTTCCTGGAACTTTCGAGATGGCCGGGGGAGAGGGGGTGACGTCACAACCGCGCGCCATTTTACGTCCAAGTTTCAAATCAATCAGATTTCAATTGTAATTATAGATCTCTGTGAAGTCTTTTTGATATGGAAACTAGTGTTTACGTGCAATAGCAACTCAAATAACATAACGAATCGGTTTTATTCAATTTTCAATTTTCATTTAAGAATTACGAACCAATTCGCCTGAATCGCCAAAGCATTCTCAAAGAGTTTTAACCTCTACGGTGCATGAAGTTATACGGGCTCAATTCCATATTTTTTGTTGCGTAAATGTTCCATGTACTACGGTTACTGTGTGAAAATTGGTTTGAAACGCCAAAATATTTACTGCTAGCTTTGACTTCCGCGAAATCGGCTGCTAAACAGACCGTGAGGGTCGTTGCGCTTTCAAGTTCCCTCGAGTTTGATATAAAGAACGACCGCTGGTAATAAAATTCCTCTCAAGTATTCCTTTGATGTTCGGCCAGCTTCATGAGCTCATATTGAGAGAGGACGTTTCATAGAAGATTCCTCTCTTCAGGAAACACTGAGGTACCCAGCGTTGTTATCTAACCACTTGAACTTCATATCCACATTTGTGAGTACTGGTTTATTAATCAATGAATTAGTTTGAAGGGGGAATCGGTATTTTTCGGGACCAAAATGTTTTGAGTCAACAATAATGATACCATGATTTGGTAAATTGACTAAAGATTCAGAATGTTCATTATTTAAATTGCTTAATCGGAGTACTCAATAAATAAACCAGAACAGCTGGCAATTTCGAGAATAGTGGCTCATAAAGTCAATTGCGATTTGAGCCACACTTTTTGTTCTTGTTCAGTATTGGACTTACGCTGGATCAACATTTAAATTGGAACGAACACACACAAGACCCTGTGAAGAGAATAAGAAACTCTTTTCATTTGTCTATTGTCCTAAGAAAGTGAAAATCTTGAAATGTTATAAACACATACTATGCGTATGTATACAGTATCCTAATGCATGGTATAATAGTATGGGGAGGTGCCTATGTCATAAACTTCCATGGTCTGGACATAGCGATCAAAACGGTTTTACGATTAGCAACCAAATCTCGTAAACGTACGCCCGTAGGCAACGTATATTATAGTCTTGATGTAATGACAGCTAGAGAAACTTATACTTATAGAATGTTAATGTTTGTATATAAATCTATTGATAAGTTCAGGAAATATGTCTACGAGAGCCAACCAATCAATCCAACCGCCCAATGAATTCTTCACAAGGCAACTACCCTGGCTGGCTCCGACACTATTTGAACAGCTACCGTATGCAATTCGAACAGCGAAAACGCTACTGATTTTCATAAAGGAAACTAGAGAGCTTTTGGCAAGTGATCTAGAACTCAACTCGAAATTGCAGTCACTTTTGTAAAAACACTATTGTTAATTACCGTACTATTGTTAGAATAAGTTATGGTAAGAAACTAGTAGGACTTGCACCTGAACGTTCGGCCTATCATGTAAACACAGAAAAACTGAGGAAAGCCTGGACAGGTCAATGTGACCTATAGGTCAAATTGGTAATTACTGGGAGTTTAGCTGTAGGAAAATGTCTTTACTGCTTGAAAATATGTATAATAACTCTTTTTATTTATTCACAAGTAAATTAATTAAGCTTGTATTATTACGTTCAATTAATTTGAAATCAATGTCGATGAGTTAAAATTTAACGCTTTTTATGTGTATAACATGTAGTACGAGTATTAATAGCATATGGGGTTTGATTATACGTATTCTACATTACTCGCAATGATACCACTTGCTCGAAAAATCCCCAAATTTGGCCAAGTATCAGGATTCACAAGAGTAAATTTACTCTTGTGAATCCTGACAAGTGGTTGTTACTTGAGATGTTCTTCACGGTTCATCTGCGCCAATCTGATAGCGGAATGAGATATTGCAATTCTGACTTCACCATCGTGTTCAGTATTGAAACATCTATAAACTGTAGTGTTACTCGGCAAAAAAGGAGACGAAATTCGTAATAAATCCAGTCAAATGCAGACATTCAACGTAAAACTAGTCATTTCTTCAAAAGTTCGAATAAAGCCATGACTGCGGATATTAGTGATATTTTGTTGCAATATGATATTTTATTGATATGATATGATAATATATTATGTTGTTGCAATTGAACTACTGCAATACATCGTTGGGCCAATATTGTAAAAATGATATAAACTAGGTGTATATGATTTTTTATTACATTTTTCTCTGTCACGTAGTGGACACGATTACTCGAAATTGTGTAGGTTCGTTCGCTTTGAATAGACAGCTTCTACTTGTCCCCTCATCATTCGGTTTTATCAACTCAGCGATCAGACCTCAAAAAACTGTTAGCTCGTGGATACGTGATTTTCGCTCCTTCCTCATTTATACTCGTACTATTGACGGTTGTGTTGTGCCGTTACGTTCAGTTAGGTCTCACGTTACTCCGGGGTAACAGTAATTACCGGCTTCCATGAAGATGAATGTCTATCGGTAGGTTATTATCAGATGAAGGGAATGGGAGAGGTCGGAGGTCGCCGAATCACTGCCAGGGTTTATATGGTTAGTAATCATGAAGTTGTGCAGCAGTCACGTGAGTTTGATGCAGGGCGGTATCACTCGCGACTCATATATCAGCGAGCGGGCCGAGTGAAATTGAGCTAATTAGCCCCAATGTTTCCCGCTTACTCCCCAAACTCTTGCAGATACGGGCGACGTGCCCCATTTCGCTCCTCTACAGGATTGTTAGGTTGATCCTCTAACCGGCGCTACACTGCCGGTTTTGTCGGTTGAATCCAAACTCTACCCCGTTTGAACACTTCAAATTTCCCTTTCCTCCCTCACAGATCACCGGTATCCGCACGTTCGTTCAGTGACGTGCAGCCATTCTCATCGGAACTAGCGGAATCAGCTAAACAATGCGGCTTCTACAAATCATGGTTGAATAACTAAGCCACCTACCTTTATCGTCCGACGATTTCCTACCTGCAAACCTTTATAGTTTGATTCCCTGACAATTCATGGTTAAGTTAAATTTTACATATTACTGCTTGCTATGATGTGCTTAGGGCTATAAAATTGATATGATGAAAATGATAAAAGCTTAAAATTGATAATTTATGTTACGAATGAAGGGTCAGGGAAAGAACGAACTAAGTCATTTTTTCTTGAAATTGAGATAAACGCATTATATTGTTTCAAACTCTTACAAAGCCCACACCTTTCGTGAAAACATTAAAAAATAAATTAATTATAAGGCTAGAGTGGGTTTTTCCCATTTCTGACACCTTCGTACGATGTAGTTTTTAACCCTGAATCCATTGATACCAATATCTCAATTCCGAAAACAAAATGACTTAGTCTGTTGAATGAATGAATGAAATGAATTTATTCCTTGAAAATACTACAAAATATTTACAGCAAAACGTCTTCTGGAATATACCCCAAACCATAGGACCTAGGGCCTGTGCGGTTAGGGGAAGTTGTAAGTTATTTTCTACACGGTGTAGCCTAGTTAACACATTAAACTATAAAGGAAAGGGTAATGAGTACAAGATTTGGGATACTATAAGAATACAATTAAAATAAGATGAAGAATATTTACTTTTACATTAGAGAGAGAGGAAAGGATACAAAAATATAATATTATTATTACAATAAGTATGTCACTTCACGTAGATACTCGTCAGGAGATCCTTACAGCAGGTGGAACCTTGTTCAATCAGCCAAGTGAAAACTTTCTTTTTGTAGGTTGATCGTGAAAAATTGACAGGTGATTTCATGTCTTCAGGGAGGGATCGAATTATGAACGGCATGTTGAAGTACAAATGCCTGGAGGTGCACCATAAACGAGTAAGGGGGGCGGGGATTACTGCCTGAGAAGTCAGGCGAACCTGGCGTGGGTTGTGCCTGGGGTAGTTGAATAAGTCCGGGTGTTTATGGAAAAAAGAAAGGGACGACTTAATGTACAGCTGAGTGACTGTGAAAACGCGGACAATATTAAATAAGTCCTTGGAAGGGAATCTACGGGGTTTTTTCGATATTATTTTTAAAATCGACTTCTGAGTAATGTTTAACGGGTTCAGTATCGTCTCCCTTACTCCTCCCCACGCAATAATACCAAAGCTTAAGATACTTTGTACTAGGGCTTTGTACACGAGAGCGAGAGTTTTCTGACCAAGGCATCCTCGTAGACTGTAGAAGAGATGTGCGAATTTACGAAGTTTTTGGACAATAGATGCCACTTGGTAATCCCATTTGAGGTCATCGTCTATTATAACTCCTAAATACCTTGTGGAACGTACTCAAACGAACTGTGTATGCTGTGTGCACCACATGTGTGCAACCTGATGGAGTGCAACCTTTCTACTGACCCTTAAAATAGAGATGTTCATATTTTGTATAGGGTCAGGAGGGGTAATTGTGAACAAGCAGTGTCAAAGCTCTCTATGAACTCAATTTGGAACTGCAAGGCATGAGTTGTCCAGTCAGTACTACATCGTGAGTCGGGAGACCTTTTCCCGCCATCCCGCCCCTTTGCTTTATTGTCAGAGCTGATGATGTTATCAGTTGTCCCGTAAAAGTGAAATTTGGTTTTTCTGTCAGTGTATAAATATGCATACTCGTATAAGTATATGCATATAATTTTTTGTGCCTTTGTTGTATGGAGGAGGGAACGCAGAATCCTTCTATTGGTCAAATACCGAAGACAGGAGGGAGGGAGGGAACGCCGAATCCTTCTATTGGTCAAATACCGAACACAGGAGGGAGGGAACGCCGTATCCTTCTGACGGGCCAAAAACCGGGTTCAGGATGGAGGTAGGGAACGCAGAATCCTTCTGACGGGCCAAAAACCGGGTTCAGGATAGAGGGAGGGAACGCCGTATCCTTCTGACGGGCCAAAAACCAGGTGCAGGAGGGTGGGAGGGAACGCAGAATCCTTCTGATTGGTCAAATACCTTCGGCAGGAGGGAGGGGGGGGGACGCCTAATCCTTTCGAGGGGCCGAACTTCGAAGGCGTCGGGAGGACCGAATCCCGAGCGTTTGTCACTGTAGGCCGCGTCTGATCTGAGCGTCCTGATTTGTCGGTCGAGTCTGATCGAAGCGTCCTGATCTGTCGGCCGTCCCGCTACCGCCAATAGGGAGTTCCAGGCTACAGCGGTGGATGGTAGCTTGGACCGGTCTAAGCAGCCGTATGAATCGGGTCCAATAAAGGGCGGACATCCCGCACGGGGGTGAATTCTACGGGAGTGTTGCAGGTCCCCCGATGTGTCATTTGCAACTCCCCCGGCCTTACCACACTATGTAAAGGATAAATAAAGAAAATATAAAAAACAGCGAAATTTTGATGAAACTATAATTGAATGTGTTATTTTAAGAACGTCACTTGTCACAAATCCCTACTGTTGGCAAATCGAAAAAAACACTATAACTTCTGAAATGTTGACTTAAAAATTTGGAACAAAATCCACCTTTATTCTGCTATACAAACAGATGTTTTCATTGTATCTGGTTTCAAAAATTTTTATTTATGCACCATGGGAGCAATTTTAAAATTGCGGACAAGTGCACTTTTTAAAATAACTTTGATTTTCCAGGTGTAAAACAGTGAATAATAAACCACCAAAATGATGAAGTAACGTTCAATATATTTTTAAAACAGTATTCAGATTTAAATGAATAGTAGGAAACCTAAAACTTGTACATTAGTGTTTATCGGTAAGAGAACACTTACTTACTTATGATTTACTTACTTAAATTTAAGTAGTTTTTTTTAAAATGAATGATGCTGAACGATTAACGGAATGAGATATCGCAATTCTGACTACACCGTCGTGTTCAGCGTTAACATTTCTGTAATCTAAGGTTTTATGGAGGGGGGGGGGGCAATAAATTCCAACATGAAACGGTCCGACAAGTTCCCTGTTGTATTTCTATTTTTGAATCTACTGGTTAACATCGAAATTTATTAAGTATTTACACATCGAAATGTGTCTGTGAAGAAAATGGCGTCAGATTGACTGGATCTGCCCTATTCAAAACGTATTACAACATTACTTCTGAACCCTCAACGGGAGCTCTGGAGAAAAAAGATTCCAGTTCTGAAGCTTTGAAGTTCTGATTGGGTTTCGGCAAAAACCAATAATGCAACCTCACTACGGTACGAATAATGGAAACCAGTATAAGATGATGTATCTGATAAAGAACCATTTCCAGTGGATCGAAGCTTTCTATTGTTGTGTGCACACAAAAGAGGGTCACCACAGGCCCATGGACTCATCCCTTCAAAATGGAGGGTACTTTATTTTTCTTTTTTCACTGATTTAATGGTCGACGAAGGGAATAGGATTTCAGTCCCAAGTTTTTATTCGGTCGCAGGGTTAATTGGCGTGATCTATCTATAGCTCGTAGATTAGGATGGAGCTCCGAGTGGCTCCTGCCCTTCTACATCCGTACGCCCCTGACTCGATGACTATTGATACGATTCTTACTTCATAATTCACAGAAGTTCAACTAGTTCGGGCCACAATTCCTCGTGCCACTAACTTGATTAAAGAGCAAGGAAGGCAGTTTCCGATTTATTAGTATCTATATAACTAAATTTAGAGACGATTGAAATGGAGTCGAACCATGCCGATTTTGAATTTGGTGTCTGTCTGTTTGTCTGTCCTTCAATGGATCGAACCCATTTCCCGTATTTAAATGTTTCCGTTATCGTGGGAGGACGTAGGGGGGTTCATTCCGGATCCTATTCATAGGGGTGGGGGTTTATAGGGACGCCGAAATGCAAAAATCTTAAATTCTTCCTTTCCGTGAGACAGATGAATATTATTTTTGGTATTTAAGATTATAAGGGTTTATAAAGGGACATGTAAGAGGTATAATCCGTAAAGCGACAGGTAAGAGTGACAGATGGATCCATCCCGAGTTCTGCCCGTCCGGGAGAGGTAACAAAGGTAGATGGACACACCCCGAGTTCTGCCCGTCAGCGACGAAAATCTGATAGAGAAACAATCTTATGCGCATGGGCATATGACGACTACCATAGGGTTTTGATGGAATCATCTTGAATTCTTCAAATTTCAAACTTCGTGGATAACGTCAGAAGCTAGCAGCAAGAAGGAATCACGATCAGACAAATTGAGATATAATGGAAAATACGCGTATTAAACCAGTATGATATGATTTGTGAATCTTCATTCGAGTCTAACCTCACGACAATATTCGTTTTGATTGATAATGATCCTGAATAACATCAGCGAATTTAACTTCAATCTGAAAATGTGTGGACAGTGTGGATATTTCATCCATCGAACAATTAACTTGATTTTTCTTCTCATTTGACTTGGGCATGTCTTATGAAAAATGCAATGTTGATTTAGTGACGACTCTCTAACGATCAGAATAATAAATTGACGTTGACTCAAGGGGAAGATTAATTGTTTACAAATGATTGACGAAGAGAAAAAGGTTCAGAACAATCCAAACGCAATTGCAACGAAGGTTCTAACAATAAAACCACCCCCGATAATCGTTTACAGTCGTGTGAATGGTGCGTGAGTAATTCTAGGGGAACGAATGAATGGATACTAATTGCATTACCATACGAGACAACGATCGCTACAACGAAAGGCACGTGGCAGTGATGAGAGGGTTGGAAAGTGAGCGAATGGAGAGTGGGGTGATCTGAAAGAAGCTGTTTTAACTAACAATAAGTAGTTGCGGGATAATTCGAAATCATTGACGTCATTCTTTTACCAAATTTTCGTAGAAAACAAAGCTATAATAGCTTCTTTTTCTTCAAAAAAATTAGACCGAGAACAATTATTGTATAGAGTTTACATAGAATTATAGATAGAGTTTATTTATTCGAAATTTTTAAGAACACCCGCAGCTTTGTAGGACCAGCCGTTCGTTCACAATGAGGGCTCAATGTCCGAGCAGATCAAAAGTCGTCAACATAAAGGTGAATCATGCGGCAGCCTCTCGGGTGAATACTGTCCATACAATAACGTCTATACTGGCCCAGGTGATTCGAACAGCAGATGGTTTTCGATAATAATTTAAAAGAATCATTCATAATTATCAAAATTATCCATAAAAATTAATAATAACTAAGAATAATTATAATAACTTCCCGATGAGGTAAAGACTTGAAATTTTAAATATAAGTCTGAGCAAGGAGAGCAGATGAGGCTGGAGGGATCTTTAATATTGATATCCGGACTCCGATTCAGTCCTGAAACTCCATTTATGAGGCGAAATGTCCTTTTAAGGTAGTCACAAATACTTGGTTTATGTCTTCAAAATACTCGAAACCGGATCCATCAGGCTTCGGTCCTAATTCATTCATATAAGGTTTTAATTCGTGGGTTACTCTTGGTAATAAGTATTATTTCGGATTAACGTGTACTTTCATCGAATTACTGTATTGAGCGATGTCCTGTTACTGACGTATATAAAGCGTAGTGGGCGAAAGCGGTTCTGACGGCCTACGTTGGTTGAAGGGCAGCTTACCAAGGGTATAGTATGCTGGCCTTCACTGTTAATGGAGTGTTCAACTTTCTACTTATACTGGAACGGTGAGCACCCCCTCGCTGCCCTGAGGCCGCCAAGTTTCTTCTCTGATGCCCTCCTCAAACCACTCACCCTCCATTAGTCAAATCCTCTTGGCAAAGGCAATAACTCATCTGAAACTCCTACATTCACTCCTTCATTTATTTGTGTTTATTTTCACCCTTCCGGGTCTCAGGCCTCATCCTTTAGGGCTACATGAGGTACCAAGGAGTTTTGACCGATCGTTTCACGGGTTGAACCTCAAAGTTGTGGTGAGCTCTCAGAAATGTTATTTGTTCATGAAGAAGGCTTTAGAAATTAAACCATACGGTTTATAATCTTCCAGCGATCAGGTAAGTACCTACGTGTTAGTAACCTCATTTGGTTAGTCATTTTAAATAAAAACTATTGGAATCGAAAAAAAAAAGTTTTCAATTTGTTGGTAATTGTGAAAAATGTACCTAGGACACCTATTTGAAGACTATAGGGGAAAACGGGGTAACTCACTTTTTTCAAATGTTCAGGAGAGTCCATTTTCCCTCAGAAATTACCTGTATTCGTCACTTGAGCCACTTTTTAAGAAATTAAAAACAGTAATAAATTCATTGTCCACTGTAGAATGAGATAAATTAATCGATATTTTCAAACTTTGAAATAAGGTGGCAATGTGGCATTGAACATCCAAAGGTCCAGCTGAACAGAGGAAAAACGAGGTATCTATGTGCTATGCGGGTCTGAACCAAGGTATCCTACACACTATTGGTGAATTAAAACGTGATTTAAAAATCAAAACGGCGATTTATCATCACAATAGGTTCTAAAATTGATAGCGAACCAAAATATTGAAAATTTGTGAAGTATATGAAAGTATTTAGCGAATTTTCGTTACCTGGTTTTTCCCCTGTAGTCTTCATTTGTTTTGGGTCACAACATCTATGTCCGTTTATTCGCTGGCGTAGCTGAGTTGAATTTAACATGGACAAATACATTCCCATACCCTCGATCACTTTTCTTTCACACTTAACGCTCTTCCTCATTTTGCTTCCACAATAACGAATTTCCACTATTTTATACACCGCTGAAAACTCTCTCCAATCACATTAGCGAATGAATTTCCCTCCCCATCATTTTTTAATGTTCCCATCCTTCATAGCGCTCCCACTCCAGCTATAAAGAGAGATCATAATCGTAAGACCTGAAATAAACCGTCTCCTTCTTGAGAAATGAGCTAAGGTTTTAGCTCATTTTATTACTTTTTCACCAAGCACCACAGCTGTATTGTATCATGTACGCATTTCGCGTTGATTAGGTGCTAGTTAATTTTGGTGGGGAAATAGGTTTTATCATTACGGTGGATGCATTTCTCGAATGAATAAACCTGGTATAGAAAGTCCAACGATAAACGTGTTGTATAAATACATTTTTTGTATTTCTCTCCAAACATCGTTGTTGTTTGTTGTTCCATTCACAATATGATGATGGGGGAAACAAAACACGTCCTGTTTACTGTACCTCTTACATGAACAGTACTGTTACCAGCCATCTTCACTTTCTGGATATTGGTAAACTGTAAAATGTGTTAGGGTCAGTTTGGGTAATTGTAAACCAAATTTCGATGTTTCACATTTAACTTCGCCTCTTCTTATATTATAAACATCCCATTGCTCCACAGCGGCAAGACCTAAAATCAAAATCAAACTCACATCTTCTAACTAACATCCTAAATGAACTGTTCCTATTAGAATTGTTGAACCCAGTTACATTGCGTTTTCAGCCACACGAAAGACGTGACGTTTTTGGCACACATGAAACTTTGAAATTCAAGTTTTCAGGTAGAGTTTTCAGGAACCCCTACAATCTCTTCTCTGTGTTGCCTTGTTTATAGTTTACCAGAGATTTACTTCCAAAAGCCACCACGTGGGAGGTAATGTCACTTGTTTACATTTACCCCATGTTTACCTATACTCCAACTGACCCTACCTCCCTCGGTATAACATTCAGTTTACAATTGGTATCCACTGAACCTCATCTCATTTCTTCCGTACGTATTTCTTAGGAGATCTACGGCTTTGTTTGGTCATAGTTTTCCGGATGGCTTTCTGGAGAGTGAAAAATTTTTTTAAATGTGAATTTATTGCCCCTCCCCACACTAAAATACCGTACTGCAGTATAGACTGCACTAATGCATAGGTAGTATACTGTGTTCATGGTTTTGAGGTTCAGAATATTTCTTTATATTAACTAAGCCCTAAGGGAGGGGGGGGGATGCGTATGTATTGTTGAGTTTAGTGCCAACGGACGGGTCAATACGTTACTGCTGGAGATCACCATGTATTTAGATTTTTTTTTATGTTGAGGGTGAGCAGAAAAATTGTATATCTCATTTCATTTCTAATTTTCAAGTCCTGTACTTCCGGCTGACGCTTGCATAACCAAACTGTATTGTTTATTTGTATTAATGTACTTATTTTCCTGATTTTAATGAAAATAAACTCATTTCTTCTTCTTCTAAAGAATAGCTAAACCAGTTAGGTTATGCAACCAGTTAGGTTAAACCAGTTAGGTTAAACTAGTTGTAGAAATATTTTTGCGAAGAACTCAGTGACAATGTTTTCGTTGCGGCATTCATTAAATATCTGAATAGAAACTGAAAAATGCGAACGACACGAACTGTCATTTATAGTGGGAGTTAACAGATTATATGGGCCCCAATAATCGTGGTAATAATGGAAATAATTATGTTGATTAATTCAAGAAACAGTCGAAGAAACTTCGTTTTCACATTGACTGAATTTCAAAGGGGTACGAAAGGATTCTTCTCGGTCGCTACAACTCCAATCCAATTCATCGTTCCTCGAAGTATCTGAATGATTAAACCTTTCCCAATATTGATTCCGCTGGTCTGAAATTATAATTCCGGCAGTTCCACTGGAATAATACCTCGAAACCATTAGGAACGCCCAAACTTTATAAAAAGTGAAAGAGCAAAGCGGGGCCCAGGAAGTCAACCGTCGAAGGGACAGTTGAAGAGAAAAATAAATGATCGATTACGACGATCATCAAGGGAAGATTATGGCAGTCTAAACCCAAAAAGTAACGATGAGATCTTTTCATGAGAAAGTTGGGGAACGAAACGATGGTAAAAGTTTCAAGACGTATTTGCCCTTTGGAGACATCTCACCGAGTTTTGGAGGAAAAAAGTTTATGCAGTTTCCCCTCCCTTTTTTGTGCTTTATTCTTGTCTTCCTTCAAGGACTTGTGAACTCCAAGAAAAACGCTAGAGGGCTAGAAAAACTCTGGGAAATGTTAATGAGGTGTTCCTTTAGAGGGTTGGTGATGAAGGGAAAGATATCCTGGTTTCGGGGGCGTTGTGGAATAACTCTGGTGTCCCCCCCCCCCCCCACCATCTCCCGGATATGCTCTCAAGTTGTACAGCTACATGGGTAATGCAATTCATAAGGAGGGGTGAGAACAGAAAACGGACGTGAGGGGAGCCTGATAACTTACTAATAAAGTTTGAATCCCGAGTTCAGCTCAGGTGGGTGGCTTCGGGATTGAGAATGGTAGTGAGCTGGTGTGGTATAAGAACAGACACAGAACAGAGTGTGCTGGGTGAGCAGGGAGGTGTCTCTACTGCGTTTGCTATCTAAACACGTACGTAACGGGGCCTAACTCGAACGGGATTTTCCATGAGGAGAGGCAGCCGTAGTCTTCCTCGTTGTTCCACTTGCTACGTTTGTTTGTAATAATGCAGACGCTCGTTGCGTCGAAAGGTAAAGTTCAAACAGTGTTTCCAAACATGATTACGTCACTTCTTGAGAGTCGAGGCCTCGAACGTGATTAGTTAGCGACTTCCAGGTTACTCAGCTCGTATATGATATTCCGACTTCGAAATGTTGGGGGTAAATTCAATCTCGAAGTAAAATTTAACGCGATACCAATAAGCAGCAACGGGCGATTTTTACGGGCACTGAATTTGGTAGGTATGTAACAGAATAGGCCCAGGATCAGCTGAGTGGCTCTTGCAGCTAATTTCTATGCTATTCACACTATGAAACTGTATTTTGGCATGTAGGCTCCTTACGAAATTAAATTTACGCTACCCAGCATAGGCAGAATAGGCCTTGAATCTGCTCCTAGAACTAATTTCAATGCTATTTACATTATGAAACTGTAATTTGGTATTTAGCCTCCTTAGGATTTACAATTTAAACTGGATGGGGCCAGGATCAGCTGAGGGTCTCCCAAAGGTAACAGAAATATTCATGATCAGATGTTTTTCCCAGTACTTAAGGGAAAATGAAGTAAGTAATTTTTTTTTAATTTCCTTTCGTTAACATTAACATTTTTGGAATGATTGATTGGGTTTCGGTCGTCCATGAAAAATTCATTCAAAATCCATTTCTGGTTAGGGTTTGATAGAGAAAAGTCTTGAATCTACCAGGAGAATGAAACGATTTGCGCATTTCTTGAGGTTCGACAGGACATTTCAGGAATCGTGGTAGGAATAATTTTGAAAGGTTTGGTTACGGATTGACAATAAATGAAGGGTTTAAGTCAGACACGTGTTACCGTTTTCCTACTGAGATATGTTGGTAACATGGGTGCGAATGGCTCGTTATTTAATAACGATTTCATCCAGTGGTGTAACTTACTACAAAGGTAACCGATGCAGTGGTAACTTGACGCTTCCCAGGCCTTTAAGCAGGATGAGGCCAGGATCAGATGAGTGGCTCCTAAAGCTATTATCTATGCTATACGCTGTATGAAGCTGTAATTTGGCATGTAGGCTCCTTAGGACAATAAATTGACGCTGCCCAGGCCCAGGATCAGCAGAGTGGCTCCTACGGCTAATTTCTATGCTATTCTCTCAATGAAGTTGTAATTTGGTATTTACCCTCCTTAAGACCTAAAATGTAAGCAGAATAGGCCTAGGATCAAATCCTAATTTCTAAACATTTTGTTACGCGGCAAAAAAATGGTAACGCGAAACCAGTAAACAGCAACGGGCAGCTAGTATCAGCACTCTTCCTTTGCGTTCAAACGGTCCCGTTTTTCTTACACAATGCCAAGCAATAAGAAATGACGGTTTGAAGTTATTTATCGCTATTATGTTTTACTTGAGACACAAAACTCATGTTTTACTCATGACCCACATAGATTCATCGGACTTCCTAATAGTCCTGAACCTGTTGGTCATCTTCCTACCTGATTTAGTTGAGTTTAATGCAGCCTCGTGTACTATTCTAAACGTTTTTGTCAAATAATTAAATTGTAATTTCAATTCATTCCATTTATTCATATGTAGAATTTATAAAACAAAGTCATAACTAGATAGAAGATGAGTTCTGGTACCCGGCAGTAAAATCAGTTGATTTTCAATGGTAAATAGTTCTAACGTATGCGCACGGACGACTATTCTTACCCTTCCGATTTAATACCAATTATTATCCCTCGAGTTATCGGCGGTACGTCCTATGAACAAACGGTTTACTAAGATGACTTTCATAATCAGGGAGTCTGGAACTCGTACATACGGTAGGACGTTACCAAATAAATATTCTCACAAAAATGAATGTTGGGTTGGAGGTTGCAGAGTTAACCCAATTCGTTGCCTCCGTGAAGGTATCTAATCAGACATTCTATCACACCCCACTCAAATATGCTGGCTCATAATAATCCACCCCCTCACCGCTTGAGGAAAAGTCTTTTTTTATTATTTAAGAAGCAATATGAAAGGTACACATGTCATACGGGGTTAGGAGGCCGCCCTTCACGTCTATGCAACTTCAAATCAATACGTGATGCTAAATGCATGATCCCTTCCGAAGACGTTCTGAGTAACGAGAATCAGTGAACTACTTTGGGCTAAATGAATATGTATAAATAGGTAACTTATCGCAGGTACAACTCGAATGACAAAAATGATTTGGCACGAAAAAATGTATTCTGCAATGAGATCAAAGAGCGAGCTTTTTGCCCATACTGCCCCCTTTTTTTCTTTAATTAGTAAACTTTATTGTAAGACAAATTACATTATAGTTATGGTAGTATACATAATTATAGTAAGGTAGCCTCAATTAATTATTGGCAATTGATGCAAGAAGCTACTCATCAGTAGGCGTTACGTTCTAATAAATTTAACAATACAAACGGATTGATATTCAAATAATAATGGTAACACAGCATAACGAATAGAAATTAAATAACAAGGTGAACACAACATTGATCAAGAACAATAAATATTGAAGAATAAATTACAAGAACAGATTTAGGTAGTAAGTCGGGTGGCCGTTTTCTCTTTGATCTCCGGTGATTTGGCGGGGGTGGTGGATGTCTTGGGATGTCGCGAACTATCGGGTTCGGATGATCCAACATTTTGCTGTGAAGCTTTCCATACGCCTCCATAATTACTTTTGTGACGTAGGGGATGTCCAGATCTGCATGGCATTTCTGCTGTACCATGGTGAATTGGTAATCAGCCTTAGGGCTCAATTTTGCACAGTCTGCACTTTCAATACTTGGGATTTGGAAGCAGATCCCCACAACTTGCAGCTGTACATCCAAGTGGGTTTTATAACAGAAAGGTAGATTCGTTGTTTTAGGTGCAGTACCACGTGGTAGATTTGATTTTTTGTTGAGCAAAAAATTCAACTGTTTAAGACGGAATCTAGATTTGTAGAGTTGTTGGTTGACGGGATGTAGAGTTATTTGTTCTGAGGTACTTTTCGTGAATGTCATTTTGAATGTCTGTTGGTAGGTACTTCTTTTATTAGAGAACAATAATTATTATTGCCAACGTAAGTAGGTGGAATTAAAAACCCCAGAATTATATCGGTACATTTAATTTGTAATTAATTCATCATCTTTATCATTTAGTTTCTGCACAAAGAAGATAATAAACCGGTGTGTCAAGAATTATAAGTTGTAATAAGCTCGGAAGATCCGCAAACCCACAACAAACTTTGATATTTTAATAAATACCCGAACCAAATAACTGATGAATCGACTTGCTTGTACGTACCTAGTGTCAGTTAGCGACAGGAGCGGAATGGGGGGGGGGGGAGGCAAAGGTTTGTTTTGCAGACTTTTTGATTTGAATTTATATTTTGTACAGTGTAATTGACTGTAGTCGTGGTCTCTTCTTTTTGTAAAAGTGCACCTATCTCTGGAGTTTTCTTTTCAAATACACTTTGTTTTTCTTTTTTTTTAAACCACCACTTTCTTACCAAATTACCACTGAAATTATCACTTTGTTACTATCGCTCCCATCACCACGAAAAAATAAACTGTAGGTACTTATAAGTATAAATATCAAATTTTCGATGAACGGCCCCTGAAAGTATGCAACCCGCATTGTTTGCCCCCCCCCCCCCCCCCCCCGAACATCGTGTTAGATCCGCGCCTGGTTAGCGATCTTTCAAAGATCTTTCACAGCTGTTCTCAATGGTGGTCTGCGGGGATAGGAGGAGGAGGGTGGAGGGGGAGAAGGGAGATGGTGGGAGGTAGAGGGAGGAGGAGGGAGAAGGGAGGTAGAGGGAGGAGGAGGGAGAAGGGTGATAGAGGGAGATGGAGGGAGTAGGACGAGGAGTCAGAAGGAGGAGGAGGAGGGAGAACGAGGCGGGTGGACGAAGAGTGAGGAAGAGGAGGAACATTGATTGATTATTCATTATCTACCCTTTAGTGATCTAACAGAAGGGTGATCTGCACGAAGAAGATAAACCGCTGTGTGAAGAGTAGGCAGTTTTTAGTTTTAACGATAGACTAACTCAAAATTGCGTGGAGATTCATCTGCAATAGCAGCCGAACTCATCTTGGCGTTCCACCGCAAGAACGGGCTGATTAAAACTATTGTAACTACTCACCTCCCAACAGTTCTACTTGAGCTGTCACCCAAAACCGTTGTTCATATTATAATATAATTATTAATAATTTATTATCCACTATTATTATAATATTATATCCACTATTCTTCTCTTCTGTCACATTGTTGGATATTAAAAAAACGTTTTAGTTAAAAATGTTTCATTGAACCCCCCCTCCCCTGATCAGAGACTATCTATATAACTAAATTTAGAGACGATTTTCTTGTTCCTAGGGTATTTTCGAAACATTTCACTACAGTTATTCGATGCCGATTTTGAATTTGCCTGTCTGTCTGTTTGTCCTTCGATCATGCAATAATGGCTCAATGAATCGAACCCTTCTCCCGTATTTTTAATATGGCTCCCCCAAATTAACTTTTGATCTAGTTCTAGACCAAGGTATCGAACTGTGGCTGGTTGTGGTACAGGTTCCCCTTGAAGAATGAACTGTTGTTGTTCCACGATCTTTTTGTTAGTAAATCTAACAACTTTTGATTTACTGGGGTTTAACTTAGTCTACCACTTGTCACACCATCGTCCCACCTCGTCTGTCAATACTTGCAGTTCTGTAGATGCCGATTCCGATGTTCCATGAGCTAGGACGGCCACATCGTCTGCAAAGGGGGCTATACTCATCAGAGGGGACGTTGGATAATCAGATGTGTAGACTATGTATAGCAGTGGCCCCAGACACTTCCCTGCGGTACACCAGCCTCAATAGGTTTGACTGTTGAGACAGACTCATTACAACGAACTGAAAATGTTCGGTGGTGTAGGTATGATAGGAGTAATCTGTAAATTGTGTCGGGGATTAGATTTTTGATTTTGGATAGGAGACCTGTGTGCCAAACCCGGTCAAACGTTTTTTCTACACCAAGAAACAGTCCGTAGGCGATGCTGTTCCTCTCATAGGTATTCAGTATAGTATCGACTATTTGATGTAGCTGGTGGATACAGAAATGCTGTCTTCTAAGTCCAAACTGGGTTTCCGGGAGAACCGTCTCAAAATGAGAGATCAACGGAGGGAGCAGTAGGCGTTACAGGATTTTTAAGACAGAGGCAATAAATAGGCTTATAAGTCTGTAGCTATGAGGATCATTCTTACTTTTTCCTGGTTCATGTACCATGGTTATAATGGCTTCCAAATGGATGGAAAATAACCTAGACGGAGAATGGCGTTATAGACCTGTGTCAAGAAGACAAGGGCTTTCCGTTAAACATTTTTCAAGAGGGGCTGCACGATCATGTCATGACCAGGTGCACGTTGGAGAGCGAGCTATAGTATTCTTGACTTGGGCTGGTGAGAAAAATAGTGAAAATGGAGAGAGTTAAAGAGGTTGACTAAAAACCTCTTCTACAGATCTCGAAAAACTCTGGTCTTTGTGGAATTTGGTTTGAGCTGTTGCTCAAGAATGTTTGAAAATAAAGCACATTTCTCTTCAGAGGTCGACTAGAAGGTATTTCCAATTATTAGTGGAGGAATTTCGTTGTTTTCTTTGGCCAACATTTTGGTTTCACGCCATAATGTTCCATTTTGTGTGTCTAGCGTGGATTTGTCTTGTGTAGCGTTGCAACCTGCATAGGTGGGTACTGTTAAATGCCCTGTTAAATGAAAATGCCTCAAGTACAATGTTTACGAAAATCGGGTTTTTACGGAAACCCCCTGTTTTGGACCTGGCTTTCGATGGTGAAGCCCAAATTTCAAAATTCGAACCGGAAGTGGGGGAAATTCTGACCATAAACCATAAAACGCCACAACTCACCAAAATATTGAGATGAGGCGTTTTACCTACAAAAATGTACAACATTCTTCCGCAAATAAATCAACATAAAATTTGCGATTTTCAACATCAAGAAACGCTAAGCAGCCTCCCGCTGCCTGAAACATGAAACAATCAATGATAAATAGATAAATTTCTCTCTGGCCCTTTCTTGGTGTGGGTAATTAATCCCCCGAGGAAGGTCGGTTTTGTTGAATGAGGTCGTGAATTGGGTCGTGCCATGTTTGAGACGGAGGCCTTGTAAAGAATGATTTATGTTTCTTCTTAATGAAGCTACGGTAGCTTCCGGTAAACCAACAATGACTGATTATTGTTCGGGCAATATTTACCAAAGCGCCTCCTACAGTTTTCCCCTTCGAACTTCAAGGCGGCTCTCCATGGTGATACCTATTCAATGTTGAATGTGGCGTTGCAAAAAAGTGTTCCAGACCAAGATCATTATTAGTCCAGTCAATGAATGCTCAAAACGGGGGTGTAGAGTGCGTTGAAGAGGAGAATCCGCATTCCTTCGGAAATGTGTTTATTTAGACTATGTATTGAAGATACTAAAAGTCCTGGCTTATAGGGTGTATGCAAGGGGGGTGGTGGTGAGGTGGAGCAGTCCTTAAAGGTCCCATTTTTCAGTTTTTCGCTTATATAACGAAAACGGCGTAGGTACTTTTTGATAAACCATACTAAATACAAAATTAAAGCTGTTAAAATTATCTACACATTTGATAACATGAGTTTTGTAGCAATTCTCAACCGTTTCCGAGATATTCGGACTCGAAAATCAATAATTTTCAAAATATTGGCTGTTTACCCCTCGTTTTTGTCAAACATTGCTCTGTTCCTTTGAAACCATTCATCTGAGAAGAAAGTGGTGATAAAGACGTTGTAGAGGGTTAAATTACCTTTAAGATCATATGGCTGAATGCTAATTTATCTCGAACAGGTTCTAAGTAAGAACAATTTCAAGAATTCCGTTAAAAAATTACATTTCCACCTATAAATTCACTTTCATTTCTCTCGCCATTTATGACCAAAATCCTTCAATTCACGGCTAAACGTAGTCCCCTTCTGGTTCGGTTCGGTTGGTAGACATGACAGTATCATATTCCACAAGGAGATTTGGTTGACGAAAGGCTGCACTAGTATCAAATCCTCGAGGTTTCATTGGAAGAGTAGAATCTCCTTTTTGCATGAAATAAAGACGCTGAGAATATTCCCACAGCGATTTATAATATTCTGCATAATATTCTGCATATTACACTTCTGCCTACATCACTGTTCTGTACACAGTATCTTTGTGAGTCCCATAAATATACATACGAAATATTCTATGAAATATTCTACGAAATATAATATTATTCTATGTAAAGATATTAATTAAAAGACTAGAGTGGGGTTTTCCCATTTCTGATACCTTCATACGGTGTAGTATGAACAAAATGACGTTCTTTCCCCTTACCCTTCAAATAATAGCTTTGGTCAAATTTGATATATTTTCCACTCTGTGTACTTTACTTCCAAAGATTGGGGTTTTTCACCATTCGCTTAATAGTATGTTTTCCATTCTTTATACTTTTTGATATAGATAACAATAAAAACTTCAAAATCTACCCAAGGGTTTATTTCGTATGTACCGCGACTGATCATAATACTGAGATAGGCTTAAACACGATTTATTTTTGAATGGAGTTACAGAATTTGAGAACAATATAAGTATTGCAAAAAAATGTAAGAATTATCGATATCATTTAATGATACTTTCAATATCGATATTTTCTTTCGATTGTGATATCTGAGTATCGATACCGTGCTTTCAATATTGATTTGATACCAAATATCGAATCGAAAGGAGTATCGGAACGTCACTACCTGCTGACACTGCTTCCCCCTCTTCTACGCTTCTTCCCCATCATTCCTCCCCAGTCCGCTACACAGTACGCTCATTCATTCTCCGCCACTCAACTCCCTCCATCTTCCACCTCCTCAACCCTCCGCCTTCCATCTCCTACGCACCGGACCACCATTGACTCCCCCTGGACCACCACAGAGTCCCCTTGGACCACCCTGAGTCCCCCTGGACCACCCTGAGTCCTCCTGGACCGTCCCAGACTCCCCTTGGACCCCCCCTACCCATGAGCCCCCTCACACTTCTTTTGTTTTGAGCCTAAGGTTTAGACGTGAGAGTTTTTTCCTCTCGAGAGGAGCGAATGGACTCTCGAAACAAGACTCGCAAGCTGAAGCCGGTTTCACATGGAGCGGAACACGGACGGAACGAGGAACGACGGAAGGATGGGACGCAATCTGATTGGCTGTTGGCCACCCAACGGGACATGGTGGCCGCCATGTTGGCGGAATGGACGGACAGTGGTCGACGGAAGAAATTTTCATACCGCCTTCCGTCGAGTCCACTTTCCGTCGAGCTCCGCGCAAGCGCAGTGGATAGGAATGTTGATAACCGCTAGTAGAGGTTGCAATATTTTCGCGTCGTCTTGTGAAGTCTTCGTTCAAAGTGTTGAATTTCGTCTTGTTTAAGCATCATTAAATTTTCGTCATTATTTAGTATAGACATCAATTGTAGTTGAGCGTTCATAGCAACTCGAATTAGTTACAAA
Source organism: Stenodema calcarata (assembly GCA_963920205.1). Taxonomy (NCBI): domain Eukaryota; kingdom Metazoa; phylum Arthropoda; class Insecta; order Hemiptera; family Miridae; genus Stenodema; species Stenodema calcarata. Next base: position 27,965,083 of record OY986056.1, on the reverse strand, counting down.
AAAGTGGTTATAAAAAAGAAAGGTTATTTTTCAAGTGAAATAAGTTCGCGATTGCCGGTGGAATAAACCGTGATTCATTTATATAGTTCGTTTATTTATTTCCACGCAACCGATGCACTATAATCTGGTGACCCCGACGTATTTTCGCCGGCAATTATGGCATTTTCTGAGGAAAGTGACACGGAAAGTCCGGATGTCAAACCGGGAATGTCATCCAAATCCACAGGAGGTCAGGAAGTTTTAACGTATTATTTAAGGAAGTATTAAACAATAATTGACTGTTTTTCAATAACTTCTAGTTTTGAATAATTGGAATAAATAAACGTGTGAGCTTGCAAATGTTTTTTATTTTTGAATTCAATTTTCACAATGGTCCTCGCAATATAGGCAGATGTTACTTAAGAAGTATAGAGCCTGTTGTATGTTCATGCCATCAATCATTTCAACACCCGAGCACATCAAATAATTACGCACACAAAATTTTAATTTGGGAAGAAAAGAAAAAAACCATAAACAAGATGAGAGAGCTTTCAGATTATGAAGGTTATGATTTAGGAAGGTTATGATTCCGTGACGGAATTTCCGTCCACCATGTGAACACTCTTCCCGATTCCGTCATCCCCTCCACTGGTTTTTCCTCGTTCCGTCGTTCCTCGTTCCGTCCGTGTTCCGCTCCATGTGAAACCAGCTTGAGAGGGGAGCTCTCCGAGAGGAGCCATGTCGCATAGTCCACTTCAGTGTAAACGGTTTCCCTCTACTCTCCGCAATTGCTCTCAACAATTCGAATCGGTTTCGTCTTTCCGCGAGAGGGCTGAGAGTTTTTAAATGGCCAAATCGAATTATACTCGAAAATACTCTCAATTATTCGTGAAAATACTTGAATAATAGTAGGAAAATACACAAATAATATATTATATTCCTTAGAGACCTTTGAAAATTGCAGGTGCCGTTTCCTTTATTATCCCACTGATCCCACTGATACAGGGATACTGAAGAGACATTGTAGGCTCCCTGTAATGGTAATGTCATTAGATAAATATAAATAAATTCCTTATTATATTTACTCGTTTCAAGTATCTGCAAAAGACGATACCGTAAATAAAATTTATAAATTTGAAATACCTACCAGTAGCGAATAATTGTACCACGAACAGGTATTGCTTTCCCCATGGAGGTTTCATTTTCGAAAATAATCGGTCCTACTAATTACACTAGCATTTTAACTTGAACACTTGAAATTTTGAAAATTTTATATTTCGAAAAATTCAAATGGAAACGTTACAGTTAACTATACCGTCCCATTTGACTGTTCAGTTCACATTAAGTTACAGTGTACGTTTTTAGAATTTTTTGAGACCACCCGCAGCTTCTACGATCAGCCGTTCGCTCACAATGATGGCTCAATAGTTGGGCCGATATGAACTTGTTAACACGATCGTGAATCAAAACGATTGAAATACAGCTCAATGTTCATACTAAGGAGCTGTTTGGAACATCACATGGATGGATTTTTTATTCTGAGGTACTTTACGTGCAACGGAAAGAAGGTCACTTCGAATGTTTGTTGGTAGGTACTTCAATTTTATTTATTGAAAAAGTATTGCCAACGTAGTTAAGTGGAACTAAAAACCCCAGTATTATAGCAGTACATTTTATTTGTAATTAATTCATCATCTCTATCATTTAGTTTCTGCACAAAGAAGATAATAAACCGGTGTGTCAAGAATTTGCAGAGTTGTATATAATTCAAACGTATTATTTATAAATTCAAATTAATCTTGAGAAATAGATACCATAATATGGTATCATATTATGCAAATCGTTCATCGTTCATGCAAATCGCGCACGGGGCAGTCAGTAGTTGACATTAGCTTAGTAGCCTCTACGTTCCGTTTCTATTAAACCGGATTGGTATTGTTTCTGATTTTTTCAATGGCTCATACATTTTTCCTTCCATTAATCTAGAAAAAACTCACGCTAGCGCTTTCACTGTTATCACTGGAATTGACATTCTTGAAGTTTCGGGAACCATTTTAATTATCGGACTTGAGATCGTGGAATTTAATACACCGCTACGACCAAAAATCCTTTTTGGGGGGAGGGAAAAAAAGATATATTCTCGGCTTATTCATTATTCATGCGAAGAGAGCTAACAAACTTATTCTGGAAACGTTTTATACGTTTTATCGGGGCTTTATACTGGTGGAACTCGGAAAGTGGGTCCGTGTTGTTACGTGTTCGTTCGTACGCCTCGTTCCACGCTCCCTAAAACTAAACTGTACGAAAATTATAATTGGAAAGCGATAAACTGAGATTACTCTTGTGTAAACGAATGGAATTAATTATTTCGATGCACTCGGTCGTATCAAGAGTTTATCAGGTGAAACTCCGGGACTCCGGCGATGTTCCATGGTTTTCAAATTGGTGCTTCTTGTATAAAGTTTCACTTTTGGTTTTGAAAGCCCCAGTTCCAAGCTTGTTGGTTGAGAGCACTGAACACAACAAACATTTTCGAAGTATGCATGGAATACTGGTCCACTCAATATCAAGGGATACGATTGTACGGTATAAATCAGTCTAAGACAATTCCAAATCCTCCGCTAGCGTGGGTTGCGCGTTCATTGACATATCAAATAATAGTCCTAGGAAGTACTTATTACCCAAACAATGTTCTAGCTTTACAGCAGAAATTATTGCTACCATACAAGCCCTTAACTATGTTATTAATAATAGTGCCACCATTTGCAACAATATTGCTTTACAATATTGCAAACAAACAACCCGGCTACGCGGAAGGTTCTCTTCAGCTCAATAATCTCGTCAACGGCTCTTTATGGTTCTGAAATTTGGGATCTCAGGTATGCCGAGGTATTGGAACGGGTTGAGGTTTGATGGTATAAATCGGTACTCTACCTTTCTAGGAAAGGTACCCCAGATTATTTAGTACGGAAGGAGCTAGGGCTGCCGCCTCTGAGGTGGGAAGATTTCATGGAAGCTCTTGGTACGACCTTACTCCTATTTAAGCCAAAAACCTTTCCTCAAAGTTAGCCTAGTTTATCAAATTCAGCTCTCTCTGAAATTGGTCAGTTTTTGGTCAGCCTTTTCTCCCATACGAATTAAGTGAACGGTGTGTGCAGATACAAGTATCCGGTAACGACCGCCAACTTATTTCTCATCTTCTCTCTTTACCTCTCCTCTATATAACGATGTGTGCAGACATACATATCTGGTAACACTTGTTATACAGCACCTTTTCCTACGATCTGGAGTGCGGAGGTGACCACCTTCGGCAACACAGATCATTTATTACATCATATTCTCATTACCTTCTTCCTCTATGTAACAAGGCGTGCAGATATACACTTGATACATATCACCTTTACCTATGATAGTTTACATAGTGAGGTACCATACTGCATCACAGAAACTGGTCCTCACAGTAATGTTTTTGAACCCGAGGGTATCCCCCCCCCCCCCCTCACAAGATGGGGGTTCTAGATTTCACTATTATACTCTACGGAATCAAATGAAAGTTGTTGACGAAGAGGTAATATACATACAAAATTTGCGTACGTTAAATAATAATAATCAATCTACCATTTAGTGATCTAGACAGAAGGGGAATCTGCACAAAGAAGATAGGTAATGAACCGTTGTGTCGAGAATTTGCAGAGTTTTTCTTTTTTGCAGTTATGCAGCTTGACTTACACACAGTCATACAGACACACTTGTAAGTCTCAAATTGCCAACGAAGTACCTAGCAACATGATTTGGAATCTTTCAGATAGTGAACATTATCGAGATACAAGCTTGATTCACGCAGTTGGACGAAAAATGACCAAGACCGCCAACGGGGAGAAAATTTGAAACACTACCCGAAACTTCAGAAACTTGAACGTTAATATACTGCGTTATGTGGAGGAAGAAATCCAATATTTATCATCACTCGTGGTGTAGCGGGGCTTAGTAACTTTTCCGGAGCAATGCCCCGTGATTGAGACCTAGAATCCGCTCCTCATGCCCCTCTTTCAATATTGGTGAAGTGAGGCAAGGAAAGTGTAATTTGTCTAATGGTTCCGAAGTTGAGTTTTTTATAAGGACAGGTGGTGCGTTTGCGGCGTTAATATTACATCAGTCTGATAGATCCTCCAGCCTTTCCCACCATAGCTTCCACGAGTGCTTCCTTATATTTTATCTCTGTTCCGTTTTCTTCTTTTTGTTGCCTCCTTTTTTCCTGTTTATCATCATTACACCCCCACCTTCTCTATGGTCCGTTGTAACCATCGACTTCCACCGACACTTGACGGTCCCCCTTTTTCTTTGGCCCGTTTTCTTTAGAAAAAGGTATCGTCTCTCCCTTGAGTTTGGAGGTTTGTTGAATCATTAGTACTCTGATTCATCTTCCCGGGGATCTTCTTCCCTCGCTACGCCCCATCCCCGTTGTGAGTAATGGTTCTTATTCTTCAACTTGAACTGTGTCAGCTGAAAATCTTTTGAGGCCTTCCAATCGAAGAAATGGTGACACGCTGACTCTTTACAACGATGACAACGATGTAACGATCATCGATTCTGTTTCCACTCTTCCTCTTCATAATCCCTGCTGAATATCACTTCCGTATTTCAAAAACGCAGCAAATTCTTCACAGTGGTTTTATTAATGTCTGTTTCGATAATAGGGGTGGGGAATATTTAACGTAACCGCTTCAAATAACCTGATACTGCCAGGTCACCTAGTCCCAGATAACCTATTACCACAAAACCCCTACCTATTACAGGAATAGCTGGTTTTTGATAAATAACAGTAATAAAGTAATAAAGTATTTCTTTACATTATAAAGGTAATACCTTAATAGGTTACGGAAAACAAATGTCTGAACGGTGTGCGATCATAACTGTCGACAAGTTATTCGAGTGAGTACTGAATTAGTTTCGAGTTAAAGCGACCGTCTGGTAATAGGTTGTGGTATTAGGTTATTTTGGTAATAGGTTACCGGCGATTTGAGAACCTTTCCAGCGCCAAACGTGGATTGGGTTTCCAGAATAACCTAATACCACAACCTATTACCAGACGGTCGCTGTTACTCGATAACCTATAACCAAGAAATAACGGTATTAGCCATGCGTAGTCAATAAACCTGTCCGCACATTGCTCTGACATTGTCAATACATGACAATGTCATTACAATCATTATTGTAATGAAAGTATCCACCAAGATGTGTGTAAGAACCTGTGGCCAAAGGCCTTAAAACCATATTATGCTAGTTGGGATGAAATGGTATCTGACTGAAAATTTGGTCTGCCTAGGTATGTGGTGAGTAGGGATGCCAATCCATTATCGATTAATCGGATAGTCGATTATTTGACATCGATTAATCGATTAATTTTATTTTGTATTAATTGATTATTGTTACTGATTAACCGATTTTCGAATACATCCGGATTCTGAAAGCATGGAAGTAGTTGGTATGCATAAGGATATGGAGCAGAAGCACCCTAACAATAACAACGACGATTTGCCTTCAACTTCATACTTCGATTTGTCTTCCACTTACATACTTGGTACTTTTATCGGTTCTACTTACACCTTCAATTTATATTAAAATTTCTCCTTTACTGGGAAAAACATCAGATCATGTCTGTTAGCTTTGGAAGCCCCTCAGCTGATCGGGGCCTAGGCAGCATCAAGTGTAAGTCCTAAGGAGGCTACATGCCAAATTACAGCTTCATGGAGTGAATAGCATCAAAATTAGCTTTAGGAGCCTCTCACCTCATCGGGGCCTGGGAGCGTCAAGTTGAAGTACTAAGGAGGCTAAATACCAAATTAAAGCCTCATGGTGCGATTAGCATAAAATTAGCTGTAGGAGCCATTCAGCTGATCCTGGCCCTTTGTTGCTCAAAGTTAAGTACTAAGGAGGCTAAATACCAAATTAAAGCCTCATGGTGTGCGTAACATAAAATTAGCTGTAGGAGCCATTCAGCTGATCCTGGCCTTTTGTTGCTTAAAGTTAAGTCGAGTTTGTAGACTTAAAAACTCGTCGAGCGAATCATCGTCATCGGATTCCACGTCGACGTCAGATTGGGTCATGCGAGGCGAATTATGGGGTGACGTCTCACAGAGAGCTGTAAATTCTTCAACAGACTTGTCCAATGTGCTGGTTTCAAGAACGGGTGTCATCGCTGACTAACCCATGGAATGACAGCTCCACTCAGAGGGATGGGAAATTCCATCAGTGGGTTCGGAATTTTTAGAAATAATAATTATTATTGCTTTAGATTTAGCTGGATTGATGTTGATTCTATTCCTATGAGCCCACTCTGAAACGGTTGAGAAATCAACATTTAACAGGTGTATGACGTTGACAGTATCATCAAGTCTACCTGAAAGATATAACGGGAAGCCGTCGGCATTAAGGTGGTATGAGCAATGTTGGAAGACAACAGGAAAGTCGTTCATGAACCTTGAGAAGAGAATAGGACCAAGAACAACACCTTGTGGCAATACTGAAATTGTTTGTTCGTCACCGAGGAAGATGTGATAATACCAAAGCGAGGATAGCGATGGTATTTGAGAAGAGGTTCGAGCTGGCCTGTTTCCATAGTTACAGGAAGCCAGGAAAGCTCAGTTGGATCCCACCAATCCATGAAAACGACCGAGTTAATGTTGTCAAACCGAATTCATGATTTATATAAATGTATAGCTATCAGTTTATTTTAATCTAATACCTTTGTAATCGAACGGAATTCAACGGAAAATCTCTTAATGTTCCATCTCCCTCGTTTTCCTGATTTATTTAAAAGTCGAGACCACCCGACGAAAATATGTTTCATAAAATAAGGAAGTATTCGGGGCCCCTGCTGTTATCCCTATAAAAAAGAAGTGTTTTACGCGATCGGTACGAAATTAATTAAACAAAGTCCAGCGATTTTAGTTAGGGAAACCCCGTCAGAATGACAACCATCGGCAGGAGAGGGGGGGGGGGGGGGGGTGAAAGGGATAAGGGCTGGTCGGGGGCGGCCGGAGCGCGTGCGCGGCCCTGGTTCCCTTGCAAAGGGCTGCTCGCCCTTCGGTTTGCCAGTCCATAGCCGGCTAAGGTTGTTGATCGTTGTTGTCATTCTCATAACGTCCATATTTTCTGGTGAATTCGTCTGTTGAGATAAACGTAACATTTCTCTCTAAACCCGTCCTCCTGTCGTACAGCGATCTCGTGTTTTGAGTGGGCGAAAATAATAAATTCATCTCTGTTCGCTAGACCAGTGTTGTTTGATCATCTGCTGCTTCTTGCGGATACGATAATATCGGTATGTGGTATTTTTTTCCTCTTTCAAGCTAATTTTTATAAATTTTCCTTTGTTTTTACGATCCAATAAAATTGAACACTATTTTAATTTTTAAATAGTCAATATTTTGTCGCCGTTTCTTTTTCTAATTTGGCTCACCCTTGAAAAACTACGGCATTGAATCGCAAACAACCTATTAGTTTCATGTACAATTTTGAAAAGCGGACTGTGCAACGCTCATCTAATGTTACGAGTATTTTCCGCTTAGTCTTCAGAAGGAACGGACTACCCTTTAGGTACCATCTCCCAATCATTGCCGCAGGTCCACTAGTAACACATAATAATAATAATAATTTACTTTCTTGATTAGATTCTTTGTATTTAAGCAAGCGACACCACATCCATAAGAACGAATTATGATTATCACATAATAATCACATAATAATTATTATCGGGTGCCTTTAATATACTGCTCAGGATTGCAGTATAATTCAGTATTCACGTTAGTTCATAAGAAATTACTATAGCATTTACAAATTTAATTCAACCTTTTACAGATTTATTTCAACCTTTTACAGATTTATTTCAACCTTTTACATAATCATTTAAATCTTTTACGAATTTAATTCCACCTATTACAAATTCTATTCAACTTTCCACCGGAGTGGGTGGATATAGGAAACTTCCCATATCAATCAGCTACCTCCCATATCAATCAGCTACTTGCAGCTGATCGATCAGGAGGAGAGTACTTATAACTGTTATAAGTAGTAGGCTACACGTAGGTGGGTAAGTAAGTGGTACGTACGTACCACTACCGACGTGACGTTAACGCCTTGCCAATTCAATGTGTATTGTATGGTCTGAATCGCTTCATATTGCAATGCCGACAATCGCTTGTGTTTATAGCATTTGCAGATTTATTTCATTGTTCTACAGATTTATTTCAATTTTTTATAAAGTCTATTCAACTTTTTATACATTCAATTCCACTTTTTAAAAATTAAATCTCATCTCAACCCGGTAATTGCTATTATGCGTGGCTTGACACTTCTTTCCTTACCTGTATTCAGTTGACACGGTTGCTATTCTAATAGAGACAGCACTGAGGTCTCGTAGGTAGGTAGTATGTACATACCTATTTACTTGCCCACCTACGTGTAGCCTACTACTTATACGTATCTTTCCTCCAAATCAACCAGGTACCTACTTTCCATATTCACCCCCAACGGTGAAGAGTTGAATAGAATTCGTTAAAAGTTGAATAGGATTTGTAAAAGGTTGAATTGAATTTGTAAAAGGTCGAATTAAATCTGTAAATGCTATATACTATACATATAGCCTTCGTCAAGCAACTTCGATCGTGATATAATGATCAAAAGCATCACATTAATGCCATCATATGCCAAATCTTGAAAAACCCGGTGAAAATTTTCTTTCCACATCTTCGGATTGCCATTTTCGAGCTACCCAATGGTGAAATTACACTGCGTTCTTGGTGCTTTGATAAGTAAATTTAATTCGGAGTTTCATCTCCCGGGCGTCGGAAATTCATCTATTTTGATGTTTATCTTAGGACCCCTTCGATGCATTCCCACTAAATCTAACTAAAATATTCTCGTCTTACTTGTATTTTTTTCTTTAAAATTATGGATGAATCCATTGTACAATATACATTACTGTGTGCAATACTTACGTACTCGTACTATCCAAATAAGTCCTGTAATCTACCGTGACAAGAAAGAAGGAAGTAACTTCGAGACTTTTGAGAAAATCGAGGTTTTACGTTTCATACCCATTGCAACGGAAAAAGGCAACAATTTCAGGATTACTGTTTTTTTTTTTAATCGTTGAATGAAGTGATGCTGCTTTCTTCTATTGAACCAACCCCTAAAATGGAGAAACAGCCTAACAAGTATTTGAATTATTTAATTAGGAAATATTTGTAGACATTCGATAGAAAAAGAGACGGCGATTCCAACAGTATAAAGAAGTCAAAATCTCAAAATTCTTGAGGTAGGTACTGCCTTCTTCCTCTGGACGGCAGTAATGCAGTATAACCTGATGCGCGAATATTCGAAGTGACGTAGGTACTCAAACTATCCTCAACCTACTATTTACTCAAACTGTTGAAACAATTTAATCAAAAAGACTCTTAATCCTAATATTAATGTTATTTAATATTTTTAATAGCGTTCATAGAAAATTTTCCCTACCCTCCACAGTTTTTGGGATTTTACGAGATCCATACTATTTTGATAATCCTAATTAACTAAACTGGCATTAAAATCATCCTTACTCGGAAACTTAGGCCAGTGGAAATAGCTTACTAGTTCACTAGTTTTCAGCGTCGAGAAGGTAAGGGATGGGGAGATTGTTGGATTGGCGTGAAATCCTCGGTTCAGGTTACAGTTTGTGTCGACCATTAAGTTCAGACGGTACCTATAATTATTTTGTTTGAATCATAACTGTGATCTTTGACTTATAATTTTAGACGATAACAAGACGAGGGACATTTTCAAGGTCGAGCATAGCCTAATCAATATTGAAAAATATCTACTATTAATGTCTTAATGTCTACTCTTAATGTGACCCGGATAATACCATCAAACAACTCGAAGAGTGTCCTAGCAAATACGTTACGTTCGCGTTCAAATACCTCCTGTTTATTAATTTTGTTAACGATCTGAGGGAATTCACCCTTCTGCATGGCAATCCATCAGAAATATTGGGTGGATTTTGTACAATGTACTTCAGATATCGTACATTAATCATAGCAATCAGGGCAACTCTTCGCCAAGTTGTCATCAACGAAGGAATTTCCACGACATAGCCCAAGCAAACTTTCGTCGTATTATATTGGGGGAAAAAAAACCTTCCCGGATGATGCCATCAAACAACTCGAAGAGTGTCCAAGCAAATACGTTACGTTTGCGTTCAAATACCTTTATCAATTTTGTAAACGATCTGAGGGAATTCACCCGTCTGCGTAGCAACAGGAGTGACGCACACAAAAAATAATCCTCAGCGACCGTGTTTCGTTTAATCGAATTCCGGATTCGCGATTGAATGAAAACCGACGTCTCGGTCCTCCGGTGAGCTCTAGTGAAGTATTGTAGCAACCCAATTTTCCTGGGATTAAATAAGTGATTTGTATTTGATTAGCGAGTGAACCCTCCGCCTGGAATTGTTAGGAGGAAATGGAAATGGCACTGCTGCCAAACGTTGTTCTATTTTCAGGTAGAGGGAACGTGCTCTTTGTTAACTTGTATACATTATTTATTCAAAAAGTTCGACAACGGAAGCTGGTTATATTTGAAGCAGTTTTTAAAGTTATTTTCGATCGCGCGTTGTATGAGCTAAAAATGACACCCACGAAATAATCAACGGGATACAAATAAACGGCGGTTCCCTGAAAAATATTTGAAAGCCATCAAATACAGGTGATAAAAACTCTGCAAATTCTTGACACAATCATCTCATTATTATCATCTTCGTGCAGATTACCCTACTTTTCAGAAGATTATTGAAAAAAAAGTTTTTCCTTAAATCGAAAAAGGACGGTCCAAAAGAGAATTTTGAAACCCTCAGTTCATCATCCCCCCCTCAAGATGCGGAAATGAGCAGTATGAGCAGCATCTCATTAGGTACCTAGAATACCTGCTGTTCATTAACAATTTCTGCAACTTCATTTCTCTGTTGACTATTGGTAAAAAACTCAATACATCGACTTGATAAAAGAAATTTTTATTGCAGCAAATGCATATTTATTTATTTACTCGTCTCTTCAGTGGCGGACACTGAAATCCTAGTGTAGTAACGACTTCCTCTCAGTCGGGGCCGCTAGTTGCTAAGGAGGGAAATAAAATTACTAATTTCGGTTTTAAGAAACGAAAACGAATTCAATGAAAAAAAAAAAAGTATCAAGTACAAAGTACAAATCATCAAAAACAAAATACTTCTGAAAAAAAGTACGGTTGGCAAACCTACATCCTTCTGTCCGCATCACTAAATGTTACATTAATTATTATTATGCATTATCATTGATTAATAATAATTTTAACAAGTAGGGAAAATTATTATTAAGTAGTTGTTTATAACCTATATTTACCTACTTATTATTAATAATAGTTATTATTAATTATGATTAATTAACTCGATCTCTGAAACCATGTGATGTTCGAATCAACTGGCTAGTATGAACATTGAACCAACCGGCAGCCTTACGATTCACCATCATGTTGACGACTTTGGATCTGCTCCAACTTTGAGCCCTTACTGTGAACGAAAGGCTGATCGTATAAACCTTCAGATGGTCTAAAAATTCTAAAAAATGAACTCAATCTAAATATGAACTAAACACCACACCGTACTATTTGAATTTTTTGAGTTATGAAATTTTCAAATGTCAGAATTCGTTTTGAACCCCTTTCTTCCCCTTGGCCTAGGGTTATGGAAAGTGGACGGACGAATTTTTTTTAATTAAATTTTCAAAATCTACGTGTCTTGAAACGTAAACCATCAAATTTTGAGGGGGGGGGGGGTTAAAATTGTTTTTTCTTTGGTCGATTCCAATGGTTATTAAAGATGATAACTTGAAGATTTCAGCGAAGATTTGAAGATTTCCGATAATTATCGGAGGGACTTCAGAGTATTCGGAGGGCAATATGCAGCAAAATCTCCCCGTAGAGATCGCCCTCCTGTCTAAATCTGCACATTAACTGCTATTACCAAGAAGTAACCGTATTAGGCATGCCTAATCACTCTGAGAACCATCGCCATTGCTCACACGGAAAGTCTTGACTGCGATCACAAGAACGAGTCAGGTTTTGCAACACTCGTTACTCGTCAAGCGGTTTACCACGGTATTTCGCAGCTCACGTACTTTAACTAAACGGAAGGAGTTTTTCATACACGAAACAGTAGTTGTTGGGCAGTTTCGTGTAAATGCTGCCTTCAAGAGGATGTTTATTATCTCGGGTGAAGGATCGCGTCGTTACAACTTAATTGGACACGTGTTCACATCACGAGCCACGTGGCCCATTGAACCTTTTCCGTCGCTGCGTTCTGTTGGGATTTTGACATCCAGCTCATTAGGTCGTTCGACAGAGTCGTATCACATTCCGACAAAAGAAGGGGAAGTTTGGTTTTGAGTTTGTCTATGTACAATACAATAGAGAGCATACAATAAAAACTCCAGTCATGCAGCATGGCTATAAGAGCAAATTTCCGAAGAAATAACTCGTTTAATATAAAATGTGATGTTTGGGACATCTCATTCAATCATATTTTGCCGAGTAAAACGTCAGTTTATAGGTTTTTCGACACTGAACACGATGGTGAAGTCAGCAGATGAACCGTGAACAACATTTCAAGTAACAACCTCGTTTCTTCATATTCAAACGGCTCCAGTTTGAGACCGAAATGAGATATCGCAATTCTGACTTCACCATCGCGTTCAGTGTAAACACACGGAACCGATTTTGGTATGAGCATTTTTCGGAAAATCAAAGTTTTCAAAATTTTGGATCGAGAACAACAGCTTCCTTTTCTTCGAAAATTCGCCGAAAAGAAGAGTGTTAGACTGCAATACTCTCATCGCAAAATTTAAAATGCCATGACCCGTGAAAATCATGTTTGGGGGATCCTTAACCTTGAAATTACTTAACCTTTCTTGGGGATTTTGCAGCCTTTAAATGTCATCCAAGTTATACACGCGAGGTAGGGAATGTTCGTTCCCTCAATGCCGAACTAGTTTCAAAAATTCCAAAGTATCAAAAAGCTATTCAACAGCATCAGTGATAATTACGCGTGCGTCAATGGTGCGTCGATACGCTTCGCCATCAGATATCAAACGTTGTTGTACGATGGTGGAACCATCCGTGGATCGAATTCCAACGGCCCTGATATAACAGGCCTATGAATCTTGGTGATATGAAAATTATGTTCACGCCCCACAAGATTAATGCTCCCTCGTAAATCACTCATTAACAACAATGCGGGCACTTCGTTGGCCGTTGCAGTTGAACTATATTATGCCAGCTCGTTCCGAGCCAACGTTTACAAATGATGATAATACTTGGCTTTGGGCAGTAGCTCATTACAGTAGAATGATTTGAAGAAGATACTAAATTGATGAAGGCCCGTATAGTTTGAATAAGTGAGTTCAAGTTAGTTGCCAATTTTTGCTCACGAGAATGCGGTACCGTGAAGTACGATTCTTTTTCCCTCGTACAATAATTATTATTGTTATTGGTGAATGAAATAAAATATTAAAATTACTCTATAGTTTATATTTCATGGTTCTTGATAAATTCCGCAACAAGTTCGTGTTGGGGGTTTCTGAATCCAACTTGACAAAAGTCTACAATTTCACCAAAATGTCAATAAGCCAGTAGGTAATTTTAGGAGTAAAAACGTAGGTCAAATTTCATGTGAGAAAAATTTTCACAAATTGCGATTAGACAAAAACGACCTTGGTAACCTTCAACCCTGGTAACCCTGTATTGTTGGTAACCTTCAACCTTGAAATTTTGAGGGCCTCACATTGGATGGGTCACCATGAACCTTTTGAAAACTAAATACAATACCTTCTTAATAAATAAAACAGGACTTCCTTATTTTCTCTAAACTGCACAAGGAAAACTGTGATGCAGTAAGAAACTCACGTAGTTGCATGGAAATAGAAAGGCTGCAGTCGATAATCTATCTCGGAGTGCACTTAGATCAACATCTCAAGTGGAAGGATCATGTAGAAGCATTGGCCAAGAAAATCAGGACATCCATGCGTTACTTTCTAATGCCTCGAAGTTGGCTAACAAGAGAAAATCATAAAATAGTGTAATGTGCTCATGTACATCTTAATAGATAGTATTACTGTATGAGGCGGTACTTATGCACCTAACTTCAATAAAATAAAGAGAGCAATGAATTCAGTTTTGAGAATAGTAACTAATGCCCATACGCGTTCTTCAACTAGGTCCCTGTGCGAAACCTTCGATGTTCTCACCCCCAGAATAACTTACAAGAACTTAGAACTCTATTGTATGTACATAAACATCTGAATTTATTTACCAAGCAATCGGTGGTTAAGCCAACTCGAGCAAATGCCAATTATGCCCTCCAAATACCACAATTTCAGAATGATTTCTTCACTCGACAAATTCCGTGGCTGGCTCCATCCCTATTTGAACAGTTACTAAGACTAAACAGGGAAATTAAAAACTCTGCAAATTCTTGACACAACGGTTCATTATCTTCTTTGTACAGATCACCCTTCTGTCTAGATCACTAGGTCTAAATGTCAAGATCCTAAATTTTAGATTAATTATTATTATCAATTATCACTAATTATTAACAATTTTATCAAGTACCTACTGAAAATTATTATAATTTATTGTTAGGTATTAATAATTCGTATTTATTATTAATAATTATTATTATTAATTATGGTTAATTAATACGATATAATTCTGGGGTTTTTAATACTACGTCGGTAATAATTTTTCTATAAAAGAAGTACCTACCAACAAACATTCGAAATTACCTTCATTTCCGTAGCACGAAACGCACCTCAGAACAACAAACTCGACATCACTTGAGCCATATGATGTTCCAAAGAGCTCGTTAGTATGAAAATGGACCTGTATTTCAACAGTTTGATCGTGTTGTGAGGCACAATCTTTGAGCCGTCATTGTGAACGAACGGCTGGTCGTACAAAGCTGCGGATGGTCTTAAAAAATTCTTAGGAATATACTCTATCTAAATATGAAATAAAAAACATACCGTTTGATGGGAATTTTTCGAGATATGGAATTTTCAACATTTCAAAATTCGTTTTGAACCCCTTCCCCTTGACCTAGGGTTATGAAAAGTTTCGTGGATCATTGTGGGGTTGGTCGAAACCCATTAAAAAAATTTTGTAATTTTAACTCAACGCTAACTGGGCAAAGTGCCGCGGACGGACGGATTTTTTTTTATTCCATTTTCTGAATCTACGTATCTTGAAACGTAAACCAACAAATTTTGAGGGGGGGTTAAAATTTTTTTTTCTATGGGCGATTCCAATGGTTCATTATCGAAGATAATGAACCAAAATGAAGTACGAGGTACGCGGTGTAGGTGTGGGAGGGGGCGCAGAGACATAAAAGGTCTCGTCGTATGACGCACTAGTTGGCCTCCTGCCAGCCGTATTACGTCATACGCTCGTGCGTCATAGGCTCTGACGCACTTGTTGGTCTCCCACCAGCCGTCTTACGTCATACGCTCGTGCGTCATAGGCTCTGACGTACTTGTTGGCCACCCGCCAGCCGTCTTACGTCATACGCTCGTGCGTCATAGGCTCTGACGCAATAGTTGGCCTTCTGCCAGCCGTCTTACGTCATACGCTCGTGCGTCATAGGCTCTGACGTACTTGTTGGCCTCCTGCCAGCCGTCTTACGTCATACGCTCGTGCGTCATAGGCTCTGACGTACTTGTTGGCCTCCTGCCAGCCGTCTTACGTCATATGCTCGTGCGTCATAGGCTCTGACGTACTTGTTGGCCTCCTGCCAGCCGTCTTACGTCATACGCTCGTGCGACATAGGCCCCTACGTACTAGTTGGCCTCCTGCCAGCCGTCTTACGTCATACGCTCGTGCGTCATAGGCTCTGACGTAATGGCCCGCCGGTCGCTTGTGTTCTGACGTGATCTGAGGGAAAGGGTGAATCAAGGGAACAAATTTTTCCCGTTTCAGTTTATGTGCCAAAGCAAAGACATGAAAATGTCAAAAAAATATGTAAATAGGTACCTAAGCCCAACTGTAATGTTAATTTTCTGACAATGAGTTTTCGACTATAGTTTTCATACCTTTTTACTTAAGTACTTATTGCAATTTGAGACTGATAATGAGCTGTTTGCAAATAAAAAGTCTGATAACTTCTTTATTACATCTGATTAATCTATTTTCTAGTTCCGATTCACAGTTGAATGTATTTTATTTAGATGTCGTAAAATTCGAAAACGATGGAATGACGAAACCTGTCGACTACTGACTCAAGTGATACTGTCGACTTCTAACACATGTAGGTCGACTACTAGTGCAAAACCATGTCGACTACTGAAGAAAATGTTGGTCACTGGTATCGACTACTACCTAGAGCATTGGGATTTTTTACAAAACTTGTTTTTCCCTTTTCAAACCATGTTGAATAATATTTCCCGCTGCCAGGTCTTTTAGGGAAGGATCTTGGGTACACAATGAACAGGTTTGCAATGAGAAAAAAACCGAGTGAATATTGAAATGTCATCCATTTCTGACCTATATTTAAAATTTCAAGTATCTAGCTCATCATCAAAATTTAATTTGTTTAAACAAATAGGTATTATTTGAACAATTTTACAGACAAGAAACCGAGTGAATATTGCATTGTCATCCAGTTCTGACCTATTTTTAAAATTTCAAGTCAATAGCTCAGCATCAAAATTTAATTTGTATTATTACAAAAAGGTATTATTTAAACAATTTTACAGATGAGAAACCGAGTGAATATTGCAATGTGGTCTATCCCCGACTGACGGTTAAAATTTCTAGACTGTAGATTACCTGGAAGATGAAACACTAGGTCTAAATGTCTAGATTATGATTAATTAATACGATATAATTCTGGGGTTTTAATTACTACGTCGGTAATAATTTTTCTATAAAAGAAGTACCTACCAACAAACATTCGAAATTACCTTCATTTCCGTAGCACGAAACGCACCTCAGAACAACAAACTCGACATCACTTAAGCCATATGATTTTCCAAAGAGCTTGTTAGTATGAAAATGGACCTGTATTTCAACAGTTTGAGTCATGATCGTGTTGTGAGGCACAATCTTTGAGCCGTCATTGTGAACGAACGGCTGGTCGTACAAAGCTGCGGATGGTCTTAAAAAATTCTACGGAACAAACTCTATCTGAATATGAAATAAAACTAGTGAAAATTATTATAATTTATTGTTAGGTATTAATAATTCGTATTTATTATTAATAATTATTATTATTAATTATGATTAATTAATACGATATAATTCTGGGGGTTTTAATACTACGTCGGTAATAATTTTTCTATAAAAGAAGTACCTACCAACAAACATTCGAAATTACCTTCATTTCCGTAGCACGAAACGCACCTCAGAACAACAAACTCGACATCACTTAAGCCATATGATTTTCCAAAGAGCTTGTTAGTATGAAAATGGACCTGTATTTCAACAGTTTGAGTCATGATCGTGTTGTGAGGCACAATCTTTGAGCCGTCATTGTGAACGAACGGCTGGTCGTACAAAGCTGCGGATGGTCTTAAAAAATTCTACGGAACAAACTCTATCTAAATATGAAATAAAAAACATACCGTTCTATATGAATTTTTCGAGATATGAGATTTTCAAAATTTCAAAATTCGTTTTGAACCCCTTCCCCTTGACCTAGGGTTATGAAAAGTTTCGAGGATCATTGTGGGGTTGGTCAAAACCCATAAAAAAAATTTCGTAATTTTAACTCAACGCTAACTGGGCAAAGTGGCGCGGACGGCGTACGGCGGACGGCGGACGGCGTACGGCGTACGGCGTACGGCGTACGGCGGACGGACGGATTTTTTTTTATTCGATTTTCTGAATCTACGTATCTTGAAACGTAAACCAACAAATTTTGAGGGGGGGTTAAAATTTTTTTTTCTTTGGGCGATTCCAATGGTTCATTATCGAAGATAATAAACCAAAAAACGGTTCTTGAATATTTTGAACTTGGAAATTATGAAAGTTAAATTATGGACAGGTTTAATTTAGGATAATTAGAGTATAGATAGTTTTTGGGGAACTACGATCATTAGAGTACCTCAAGGTAGATTACGTAACTATATTTCTTGCACTGAACACCTAATACTAATTAAAATAAGCGTTTCAGATGCTTTAATTGTACTAAAAAGCAGAGAAAGACGAGCCTGGACGGGTCACAGGACCTTAGGCTCAGAAATTCACCTTAATTTTGGAACTATCATTATGTACGATAATGAAAGAGTTGATGGAGGATTCCACTGGTGATAAATGCACCGGTTCAATTCCTCCAAGTGTTCGAGTCAACCAACTGCACTCCTAGCTGCAAAGCTCACAACACCTGCTGTAAATGTTCATTTTCGTGCTCATGAGAATATTCAAAGCGAGTTTGTGTTTGATCAACAAGCATTACAGGCTTCACTTGCTACGGGGGTTCAGATTCCACTAGGAATAAAACTCATTTTAAGGTTAATCTACCCACTTCAATGGTATCTCTCAGTACCACTCCCTGGCTCTCTCGGTTCGTTGAGACTTCTACTTACATTTTAGTCTCAACGTACAAAACTAGAGCAAATTTTACGAGTAACTCTCTAACCGCATTTACTACCAATTAGAGAGAATTGTTACTAACAATTATTCTTTAACCCTTTTCCTGGGAACACCAGAAATGAGTGAAATCCCAAAGATAATTTCTGATAATTGCCAAGTTCAACACTGACACTAAAATTTCATCCACGAACATGACTTGAGTTAATGACCCTTTGTAATAAAAGTTACTCTCTCTGGGAATAGTGTACTGTAGTGCATCTTGCCATATTACCGTAAATGCCAACGATAGGGTTTAAAAAATAAAATGTCATAAAACAGCGAGAAAAAAATACTTATTCAAAATTTCGAACTCTATCTTGTGCTCAACAAAATCATCTTTCCCAAACATTTAATGTTTCTTCGAATTGTTCGTCCTCCGAGTCATTCCCAGGGTTTGGGACGAGGGCTAACAATTTTTCCCCTCGGGCCTTCCAATACCTGCCCTGAAAATTCAAACAAGATTTTTTGTTAACAAGTAGGTGTTGTAAAAAAAAAGATAGTAACATGATAGTAACATTATTAGAATATTGGAATATTATTCTATTCGATAGCTCAAATATGTCAGTGCTAAATTTGTGAGGCTTAGGATAAAGCTTCAATGGCTAGGGAACACTTCTTTTTATCTCCAAAATAATGTCAGGTATTTTTGGGCAATTTATTTATTTATTTTTTTACTTGAATGACTTTGGTTTATTGGAAACCTTGCAGCAAGAACCAAATTACCCCCAGCACTTATACCAGGAACCTGGCAAAGTGTACTGTGGTGCACTTCATCCACCCTTGCACTTATACCGGGAACCTGGCAAGGTGTACTGAGGTGCACTATTCCCACGCCTTTCAAGTACCCTGATGCCAAGCCACCATGTATTTTTACACTCCTTTTCTTGGTAATTTCCTACAGAAAAACACTCGCTCTATTCGGTTCTACGATCCTTGGATCTTAAAAACATCTCGAAACTACGGAAAAAAGTTAACAACTCTCCGGTGTTTGGGGGTCGCCCATGATTCTTCTCTCTCAGCTGATCAACTGCTGTATGCTGATAAATTTATATTCTCCCGTGTTTCTTGCCGAACACCAAGTAGGGATTCACCGGAGAGGGTAACACTGGTTCCGAAATTATAAATCCAGCTAGGACTTTTTAATTCCACCTGAAGTAAAGGTGTACAGTACACTACAGTAACTGTAGTGCGCCTTGTCAGGATAAGGGTCAAGTATAATCAACAGATCTAAAATGAACAAAAAATAGTGTACTGCCTGATCGATAATTGATTTGCCTGTAGTGCCTACGCTTTAACTGGAATCCTCATTGGGTATCCGGTTTTCTAGTGGGATTTGCCTCGTGGAATTTTAAAATGCACACACGGTTCCTGAAAATGTTTTTGCGGCATATTTCTAACTAATTAGCTCGAACAATGCCGAACAAATAAATCATATTTCACATAAGCTCGATGTGGGAAATTCTAACCCCTCACCATTCGTTCCCATTTCCATCTACGAGTATTCGGAGCAAAACCGTGCTCCATTTTCCATCATGTTTCGTTCCATCGATCCGTCTCTCCAACACAATGGAATAACTCCGCACTTGCCGTTCTCCACAAAAGTCAGCGATGCTATTTATTTATCCGCCAACTTAATTACGGAAGGCAAAAAAATATGGCTGACTCGCCTCATCGTTACAACAATAAATAGAATCGAACGTAGAAGCGATTATTGTGGGGATTGTAATTTTGTTATGAGCTTGACGGTTTTTGTTTCAACGTACATTTCCCACCGACCTCAAGGATCAATAAGGCTTCTCTCTCCCGTTTCATGTTTGAATCAATCTCAAGCCCCACTTGTTTCACTAAGTGATATTGGGCCTTAGGAGGAAGAGTCAGTTAGACGCTTTTAGTGAATTTTCGAAGAGGATGTAGCTTTTGTTCTCGGTCCAAAATGTTCAAAATTCGAATTTCCAAAGTTTTTTTATACCAAAATCCGTTTCAGACCATCCTGAATCCACTACCAAAATACACCAAAAATTATATGTGGATAAAATATATTACATATATGTTACATATTACAAATAATATATTACATATTACTCCATGAACTACGAAAGAGACGTAAAAAGATTAGCCACAACATACCATAGACTTTTAAAATGAACCATCCCATTCACACTCCAAATCATCCTCCGTTCTCAATAACACAAGTATAACAAATATTACTGTCTAACGAACCTCCACCACCGTAACTACATATATAATATCCATCCCAACAACATCCATCTCTTGCATTCCTTGTCAAACGTTACTGTGCCTTAAGCGACCAAATGTGTACCTTTCTGATAATTATCATGTAAGTTCATACTTTTATTCCTTTCATAACTAGTTTGTAAGTCACCATTAAATGGTGACTTATAAATTTTATAACTTAACCATAATAACTCTCCCATATTTCTTTTTTGTAGGATGCATGATTAGGATCTCGTTCCAGGATTGAAACGTCGCAATAAACAAATGATAACAACGACTAGTGTTGGTCATCCTCACCCGCAAACTACTATAGTCATAGGTATATAATATATACCTACACATATTATTTGTATGTGTCGCTCCAGACGATAGCTCTCGATAGAATTGAGATAAAACGTTCCAATTTGCAAAAGAAAATTCATCCTGGCAATCGAAAGGCTAAATTCGAAGATGAGCAGAATCGGGCCACTCTAAAGGGGGTTTTCGGGAATTCTTGGGGGGGGGGGGGGAATTACTCATAAATTCCCAAAATGAAATCATAAATGACACCTCGTTTTAAAGGGTTTCTTACGCTGAACACGGCGGTGAAGTCATAATTGCAATATCTTATTCCGTTCTCAAACTGGAGCACTCTGAAGATGAAGAAACGTGGTTGATACTTGGACATCGTGTTCTTTATTGGAGAAATTTTATATAAAACTAATTATTTCTTCGAAAACTCGCTCTTATAGCCATTCTACATGACTGTGGATTTTTATTTTTAATATGGTATAGTTCCAGTTGGTTTGAAGAGAGGGTATGATAATATTATGGTTCTTGTCATTTCACGCTAAGTTTTCTTGTTCAACTCGAAATTACTGATTATTGGCCACAAATCGAGAGAGCTCCACTCGGGAAATTTTCATCCGTCGAAACTCCATTTCTGAATGTCAAGTGACTCGTGTTTTGCGCTCCTCTTCATGTATTCTACAGTCTAATCCCATTTCCCCAGAGCGTATTTCTCCTAGGGGGGGCCTTGCAAATAACAGACTATTCGCCATTGCCAGAGGGTGTTATTAAGTCGAGGGCTTCCTTCCAAATGGTTCTAGTCCTCGGGTGTTTGCTCGGATGGATACCAAACATGAGCGAAGAGAATCACTTTCCCTGTTTCTTTCTTCGTCAAGATCAAGATTTTTTTTGTTTAAACTGGGACCCTTTTCAACAACAGAAGTGGGCGGAAGTTAGAGGATCCCGAACCAATCGAATGCTGCTTGTAATTTTGTCTAATCTCGTTTGAAAGTTCGAAATAGGCGTAAGTGTGCGTTTTATTTGCCTCCTGAAAAAATTCTGATTTGGAAAATACGAGCTGTTGGTCATAGAATTCCACAAGAGGGAGTTACATTGTTTTTGGGGTGGATCCTTATGATTCATTATGGACGAAATCCACCAAAATAAATGTCCCTCAATTAGAATATTTGGTAGCCTTGAGATTACACAGATCTGCAAGGATTTGTTCTTGAACAGCCAGAGGTCATTTCTGAAGAAATTTTCTGCTCAGAATCGTCCTATCACGTCTGAATTTGAGATATTTGAGGTTATGTGTACATACGGAAAATGGGTATTTTTGAGGTTAGATACAGGCTGCATTAAATTATGTTTTTTCTACATATTACATCATCTAATACTACTCTTTCCCTTTAGAATGAGACTTTGAAGTTATGGTGGTTTTAAGGTGAGGAGATGACACGAAAAGCTTCTGCTGGGTTAAACAAACCCTTTTTTGTCATACAAATTTAAAACCTTGTAAACATATAACTAGGAGGTTCGACGTGAAGTCGACTTTTTTCGTTGTTCTCGACGTATTTGAGTTGAAGGAACCTTGTCACTGGCCCAACAACTTTTCACCGCCATCCGAGTCGTCGAACGGCTGCTCTTCACATTCGGAGTGGTTCATTCAAAACTGCGGAATAGACTGGGAGTAGACAAAGCCGGGAACCTTGTGGCCGTGATGAAACACCAGGTGAATTCAGGTCCTGAATTCTGGAGCATAATTTGTGTACCTATACGTGTTTTATGCTTTACTTTAGTTGTAAATTGTGATTGGGGTTTCTCAAAATTAATTTTCGTTTTCAACAAATTTTGTCGTAGTAGGTATGTGTTTATTCCTACATGAAATTGTAATAAAAATATCCAGCCATGGTTTAAAAAGAAAAAAAGTTGGATGGTTTCTTTCTCAGCCCTTTTACCTAAAGCACTATTATGTATGTTTTGTGCCAATTTTTTGTATACACAAAAGTTGCCATGGTGCTTGACTGCTTGATGAGCGATTTTTAAAAACTTGTTTAAAACCATGTTTGAAACAGTTTAAAACAGCCTAAAAAAACCTTTGTATCACAGAGGAAAAAAAAAAACGTTGTAAGCTGTTTAAACAAAAAAAAAACTTTTCTTTTCCAACCCTGGTTTAAATATTGAATGACAAAAAGGGTTTGTTTAGCCCAGTAGAAGTTTTTCATGTCATCTCCTCATCTTAAAATCGCCATAACTTCTGAAAGTAACATCCTACAGTGTCATTCAAAGTCTCATTTTAAATTTAAAGAGTAGGTAGTATTTGATGATGTAACGTGTACAAAAAATTAGAAAATTTTTGTCCAGACTGTATCCAACAAATGTACACGAAAAACGGCTAATTTGGCTATTTTTGAGGTTAGATGCAGACTGGACAAACATTTTCTAATTTTTTGTACTCGTTACATCATCTAATAGGTACTACTCTTATGTATTTCGAGTTTAATCTTGATTTTCAGAAGGGCGAAAGCAATTAAAACACAATTGTTGTTCGAACAGAAGGCTATATTGGTTTCAATGACAGAACTAGACTGAAGCCTCACAACTCCAAGCAAAAGTAGGTAAGAGGGGGTGACAAGGGTGCCAACCGCTCAGGTGCGGTCCGGTGGGGACGTTCTAGGCTGTTCTTGGTTCCCGATACGGCCAGACTGACAATTCACGGTCCCACGTGATAAGGAAATGTTTGAAATGCAATACAGCGATCAATTAGGGTTTTATGACAAAAACAGGGTTGATGACAAAACAGGTGGTTATTACAGTACAGTACAGGAGAAGGTTGTTACAGTAATTGCCTAACAAAACCTATGCTAGTCCTACCTATGGAGTTGTGTCTAATACATTTTGAGCCTGTGGAGAGAAAACCTAATGCTTAGTATCGGCAACTGAAGATAATGAGCAAAAGGGAAAAACTCTCCCAAAAGAGCAATCCCTGGAAGAGGAAAAACTCCCGGCTGGACCTAATAGGCTTCATTATTACAATTATTGTGTTTTAGCTGTTCATTGGTTTCATCGTCCAGTGTTTTTGCTGGATGGTCTAGCTTGAGCTATAAAAAGCAAAAGAGATTACAAACATATATTGTGTTGTTGTCACATAACATTGTGTCAAAGGAATCATAAATCATAAAGAATAATGATCATTATTTCTGTAATTATGTGATTCAAGGAAATAGTCCACTCGGCCTTTCCTGGCGGAAAAAAAAGTACTCAGTACTGATTGGAAAATGAAAAGAATCAGTCAACAATAGCTTTTATAAAATTCGTTTGATCGCCTGAAAAATGTTTTTGAGCACTGCAATTTAATTTTTTTTTTTTTTTTTTTTTTTTTTTTCGTGAGTTCATTGTGGGTTGGAACCAAAATCAAATAATTAAAATGTGTCTAATTGTGTGTGTAAAGTTCAATTGAGTTCATCATGGATCGAATCCAAAGTCACCTCAATTGCGGAAATCGTATTGAGTTCATCATGGATCGAATCCAAAGTCACCTCAATAAGGAATTGTCGAGTTCATCATGGATCGAATCCAAAGTCACCTCGCAATTTATGTATTGTTTGTGTAAAGTTCAATTGAGTTCATCATGGATCGAATCCAAAGTCACCTCAATTGTGTGAATTTTTATTGAGTTCATCATGGATCGAATCCAAAGTCACCTCAATAAGGAATTGTCGAGTTCATCATGGATCGAATCCAAAGTCACCTCGCAATTCATGTATTGTTTGTGTAAAGTTCAATTGAGTTCATCATGGATCGAATCCAAAGTCACCTCAATTGTGTTAATCGTATTGAGTTCATCATGGATCGAATCCAAAGTCACCTCAATAAGGAATTGTCGAGTTCATCATGGATCGGATCCAAAGTCACCTCGCAATTCATAAATTAGTAAATTATCGAAGGCTTCACATAAAACCATCAACGAGGATTAGTGTCCTCGAAGGTACAGTTTAAATGATATTGCCACCGCCTTGGAGGTCAATTTCGCCATGACACGCATCATGAATCGAATTCAGATGCTATGACATGCATCAGGAATCGAGTCAGAAGCAATTATCAAAGCAATTATCGACCCGAAAAACGGCACCTATTGTACTATTTTGTGTTTTTGTGTGTTATTGTGTTTTGACATGTTGTGTTTGTCATAAGTTGTGTTTTGGGTTTTTTTTTTTTTTTTTTTTTTTTTTTTTTTTTTTTTTTTTTTTTTTTTTTTTTTTTTTTTTTTTTTTTTTGTTTTATTTTAATCTTCTGTTGAGGAAGTTTCAGATTCTGTTTCATCCAACAGTTGTGGTAAAAGTTCAATGTCTTGATTGATTTTTCGAATTCTTTCGTGAGAATATTTTAATCGACGTTTCGTCGTGAGATTTTCCAATAAGTACCTATCATTAGGTAATACATCAACAACTCGGTACATGCCCTTATATTTGGGGCTAGTTTTAGAAATAGTTCTTGGTTCCAGTTGGCGTACGCAAAGATCATTTACTTGTAACGGAATTACTGGAGCAGTTTTACCAACAAAACGTTTCAGTTCGTAATTTGAAGAGCGATCTATGTTAATTTTTGCTTCTTTGCGAATTTCAGAAAGGTTTGAACGGTTTGAGGGGCTAATGCGATCATCAAGTGCTATCAGTCCAGGAATGTGCGGTTTTCGACCAGTTAGTAATTCTATTGGCGACATTGACGTTACTCTTTGTACAGTTGAGTTCAAAATAAGTTGAATTCGAGGAGCTAACTGTCGAATCGATTGGTTTTTAATACATTGAGCGACTGTTATTAAGTTTGTAATGGAACTCATGTAGCGTTCAACTTGGCCGTTAGCACGACTAGCTCCCGTAGCAATTTCGTGGGTTTTAATATTATTTTGCCGACAGTAATCGATAAAGGCAGTGGCGGTAAAACTAGTTCCTTGATCATAAATTAGTCGAGATGGAGCTCCAAACAAGTGTACCAATTCTGACAAAGCATTGATTGCAGCTTTTGCTGTTACAACTTTAGTATGATGAAGCATTATGAATTTTGTGAAACTGCAAATTTGAACAATATAATATTCAGGTGAGTTATTTGGCCCGGTTAGGCGACCTGTAAAATCAATGTGAACGGTATCAAATGGTACATCATTTTTTGGTATTGGGTAGAGTGACATTTGCACCTTACCTGAAGGACCTTTAGCTATTTTGCAGGTTATGCAATTATCTATGAATTTTCGGACAAACTTGCTCATGTTGGGGAACCAAAATTTTTCCAAAATCTTTTCCTTAGTTTTAGGCAGACCTAGATGTAAAATTGACTCATGAACTGAATTAGTTATAATCCAACGGTAATTACGCGGTATGATTGGGGCTTGTTTAGTTTTCTTGTTGTGCTGAAATACTCGAAATAGGATTCCATCATGAATTTGGTAAGTTCGAGCTAAATCAGGGGTAAGACGATTTTGATTTAATTGTTCTTTGATAAATTTTATTTCATTATCTTGGTCCTGAGCCACTAATAGCCAATCTCCAGTAAGTTCTATCAAATCTACCTTCTTTTCAATATAATGATTGTGTTGTTTGTCAGTAATTTTTGGAAGGTTTGATTCGATAACTTTATAATTATCCGAAATGTGATTAGGATGATAATCGTCTACAGATGTTTCAAAGATATCTATTTCCGTGGACGGTCCTACGGGATATCTAGATAGGAAATCGACAGTTTGCATTTTAGATCCTGGCCGGTATTGAATCGTAAAATCAAACGACTGTAAATAAGCCCACCAACCATGGACTCGGGTAATCAAATTTTGCTTAACGTAGGAAGCTTGAAAGGACATACAATCAGTTATCAAAGTAAAATTATGGTACAATAAATAACATTCAAAATACTTGAAAGACTTAACGGCACTCATGGTTTCGAGTTCGTAGCTATGGTATTTGGTTTCCGCAGGTGTTGTCCGTTTGCTAAAGTATGCAACTACTTTACGTTTACCGTCGATGACATTGAATAATATTGCGCCATAACCAACGGTACTTGCATCAGTCCAAATTTCTATCGGATACTTGGGGTCGAAAATTGTGAGTACAGGTTCATTGGTCAAAATAGAAATTAAATGTTGCCTAATTTCTTCATGTCGAGATTGCCATTCGAATTTATTTTTTATTGATGTTAGTTCGTACAGGGGTGAACAAATTTTAGAAAAATCTTTGATGAAGTTTCGAAAATAAGAACATAAGCCAAGAAATGATTTCAAGGCTGTACGATCTTTTGGGGGTGGTAAATCAACTAGTGCTTTTATTCTATCGTTATGTGGGCGTACTTCTCCATTTTGGATAAGATAGCCTAGATATGTTGTGGAATTTTTCAAAAAGCTACACTTGTCAGGATTCAGAGTAAATCCTGCGCTTGAAAGAGCTTTTAAAACATTTTCCAAACGAATGAACGCTTCTTCTTTAGTTGAGCTAATAATTAACAAGTCATCAAGGTATGCTAGGCAATAATCATTTGTTATTTCACCTAGCGCGTCTGTTATAGCTCGTTGATAAAAACAAGGGGCGTTTCGTACACCAAACGGCATACGTCGATACTGGTAGTGTCCGTCGGGGGTCGAGAAAGCTAATATTTCCCGTGAATTTACATCTACAGGGATCGCATAAAACCCTGATGCACAATCAAGTGATGTAAAATAATGTTGTCCTGCTAATCTAGTGATCTGATCTCGAATTAAGGGAATTGGATATCGAAGAGGTGTAGTATTGCTATTAACTTCTCGAAAATCAGTACATAAACGTAATTTTCCATTTTTCTTTGGCACCAAAAGAACAGGTGATGAATACGGACTTTTCGATTCTTCTATTATTCCCGCATTCAACATTTCTTTAATATATTCCCGTACTATTTCTCTATCGCGTGAATGAAGTTGATAAGGGCGCCTGTAAACTATTTTATTTGGATCGAACAATTTTATATTAAATTCTGTTGTGGTAACATGACGTTTTGGTAAACCTCGGGTAAAATCACTAGCGTATTTCTGTAAAATTGATCTTAGCTTGTTTTGATCTTCAGCGGTTTCTAAATCTGTATCAAGAGTTTCAAGAGAAGGGTTGAATTTTTCCAAAGATGGATTGTTAGCTGTCGATCCCTGAAGAACTGGAAAACGGGTGACTGGGCCTTCAGTAGCAGTTAGGGACTCTACCTGAAAGTCGATTTGAGGGGTTCGACAAGGGATAGGCCACAGGTGTTCATTTTTATTACTATTTGCACGGAAAGTTTCTTGACTCGTCCCTCTCTCTGGGGTAGAGGGTTCTTTGCGTTTCAAATAGTTTTGTTTAGAACATCCTATTTCGTTTTCCGTTTTGGAAACTTCGTATCGATCCTTTAAGATATTAACTGAAATTCCGGCGGCTAAAATGTCTCGCCCTAATAAAATATCATGTTTGGTTACACCGTCAGGAACGATATAGAATACTACAGGAATGTCAATATTATTAATGGTAACGTTAACTGAAATTTGTTCATCAACAATTATCCTATTTTCACCAATTCCTGTCAAATAAGTCGGATTTTTAAATTTTTGACCCGAAAATTGAGTTAGTAATTTATGAGATAACAAAGAAGCTTCTGAGCCAGAATCAAAAATAAAGGAATAAACTGTACCTTGGTGGATGAGTTGCCCTTGAGGGTTGATGTTACAGATATTTACCCTACGTTCGGTGCGTTCGGTTGGAGGTTTGGTGTTCTGATTCAGTCGGTTTGGGTTGTTGAAGCAATGGGCCCAGTCGTGATTGTCCTTTTTGCAAGAAAAACAATATCTCTTTCCGGTCTTTGGTCGGGGATGATTAGGCTTTGGTGAAGTTCCTGATGAATCGTCTGATTTTAAATGCTTGATGGTTTCGTTTTGTGGGCCTGAATGCTCTTGCGGTCGGTGAAATTGCGTTTGTCGATTTGATGAAAAGGTCGAACAAAATTTGTTCCAGATTCTCGGTTTTGGGGAAAACGAGATCTAGTGGCAGCGGTGGCTTTTAGTTCCTTTATAAGGCCACTTTCGGTTATGGAGTCGTTAGTATACGCCCATTTCCTTACGTCGACTTCGAATTTTGATGCAATTGCAGCGGCTAAAATCAACCCGCATTCTTCGCCAGTACGCCCTCGAAATACCGCGCGAATTTTCGTCAATTGTTCAGATATTAATTTTGTTGTATTGTTGTCTCGAGGCTGGGCGTTGATAGCCTGGTAAATGACAGCAACAGGAGTATCGGTCTGGCAAAATTTTGCCAAGAAAGCATCGTGAAAGTTCTCCCAGTTTAAATTTTCGTCAATGATTTCCGCGAACCATTCGGCAGCTGCCCCCTTTAGGCTCTCGGTAAGAGCCCTTGCTAATTGCGAACGATTAGGGGATTCATCTTCCATCATGAGACGCGACGTTCTTATCCACGTTTTGGGATTATTTTTTGAAGGGTCGAAATCGGGAAGTTTCATCGTGCGTTGGTTGATGGGCAAATTTTCCATTAGGGTTGAAATGAGTTGGGCAGCAGTTGGGTTCTCCGAAGTACCTCGATTTTCGACTTCACCTGGTATAGGAGAGCCCGGAATGTCCTCAATACTCCAAGAGCCCCTATCGGTCATAATGACGTGTTGGGACCTTTCTCGGTAGCACACCCGAAGGTAAACAAGCTGTCAACTGCGACACTACACTTCACTTTCACAACTTCGCTTCACAGGTCACTTCTTTTATTTATTTTTTAAATAGGTAAATCAACAGTTTAGAACTAATTAATTGTGAGCGCGTTTAACAATCCCACTTCTGATTTCGAGTTTAATCTTGATTTTCAGAAGGGCGAAAGCAATTAAAACACAATTGTTGTTCGAACAGAAGGCTATATTGGTTTCAATGACAGAACTAGACTGAAGCCTCACAACTCCAAGCAAAAGTAGGTAAGAGGGGGTGACAAGGGTGCCAACCGCTCAGGTGCGGTCCGGTGGGGACGTTCTAGGCTGTTCTTGGTTCCCGATATGTATAACCTTATAGCGTAATAGTACAGAGTGAGCCACAACCTCAACGTGATAGGACAGTTCTGAGCTCGGATTCAGATTTTACGCAGAACATTACTTTGGAAATGACCTCCAGCTGCTCAACAACAACTAGAATCCAATGCTTTGCAAATCTGTGTTATCTTTCGTTCAGCCGTATGATGGCAAAGGGAGATGTTTAAGCTAATGGTACAACAGCTTTTGTGTTAGAGAACAAACCCCGATATGGATATCTAGTAGCAATACACGGAATATGAATATCACGTATGCATTCATGATACATGATACAACAGCAGGCGGAACAAATATTGCATCTTTTTCCGTGTTTTCCCCTCGTGGGTTTCACGTAACAAAATATCCGTTCAGCTCCTCAACAGTGTTCTACCTGCAGTTCGATAGTCTCCCCTCTGGAGCAAACTTCAAATCAATCCCGCGTTCCCTCAGCTTTTTCAATCACTTTCGTCTCCCCAAGCTTTTTCCTACCCTCACGAACCCTGACTTTTTTTTCGATCTTCATCTTCGGTCTTTCTCCCCATTCGTTCCCCCTATTTGCGTAAATGACTTTCGCAAAAATAGGAGGACGAGATGATAGCGTGAAACATCTCTTCTAATCTCTATTAGACACTCACTCGGTTACTTGAGTCTTCCAACTTATTTATGAAGAGTTTCCCCTTCACGATGTTTTCTTTTCCTTTTTTCCTTCCTCATCCCTCTTCCTTAAAATCAAACACAAAACTCGTAAAACACAAATACGGGGAACACATGATTTATAATAATCTTCAGATCTAAGTAAATATACCTACATTAGACTATGTTGTTTTCAATGAGAACTTGCTGTACAATTTCAATCGTGCATCCCTTGAGACACCACCAAGAGTTCATTTTATATACCCAACCACGGTGTCTACAGTTTTTACGGGACAAACTCAAGGAATCAATTCTACAGCTAATTTGCAACAACAAGTGTCTCATAGAGTTTTTTCATTACTCAACTAAAAAACCGACTTTTTTTCACTTTTAAGATTTTTTGTTTGTTTTCGACCTTGTCTCGGTAAGTATAACGGCTTTAACTCCCTTAAATTGATATGTAAAATGAAAGTTGAGGATACGGTTGGAAAGAGCGTTGGAAGTCGCTATCTCCCTGATATAAAATCCGATTCTTCAAGACAGTATTTCGTCTTTCGTATTTTGCGCTATCAGTACGGGGTAAGGAAGGAACTCGTTTTTTAAAAGAATTGTAAATTTTTAAAACAGGATTAAGTTAGGTATTTTTCTCAAAGAATCGATAATTTAATAAAAATTCGATGCCAAAAAACGAGTTTCGTCCTTACATGAAAAAAATTCAGGGAGGCATGGAAGTGTCACCATTCGATTCAGTGCCAAAAAATGCATACCGAACTCACTTCCATGAAGAAAGTTGGATTTTGGTAAAAAACGTTGATTTTCACCTAAAACCCCACGTTTTTCAGGACTCGAACGTCCACCAAATTTGAATTTAAATTTTTTTAAGACAGTCCAAATTGATGAAACAAAAGGGCCAAAGTCCAAAATTTGAAGAATCTGATTTTTTAAAAATCACCGTTTTCTCTTTCGTATTTTGCGCTATCAGTACGCGGTTCTTTCGGCGTGCACTTCTCGGGAAAAACGTAATGATTACCTAAGAGACATCTCCCGCCTCCCTCTCATCAACCACCCACATCTGCCGCTTTCCTCTTTCTCACCCACTTCCACATTTACGTTCACCCAAAATTTATTTAGCAGTAGTGGCGAGGGTGGAGAGGGGGGTGGAGAGAGAGCGTAATGATTAAGAGATATCTCGCGCCTCCCACTCATCAATCCACCCACACAGCTTTCCTCCGTCTCACCCCCCACCCCCCCCCCCCCCCCCACATATACCTACATTCACCCGCAATTTAAATTGAAGCAGTTGTGGTGAGGGGCAGGGATTGATTGATTGATTAACGACTTTATTTATCCATCTGGCGAGGTTTGGTCACAAGTGTCCACCCGCGTCCACACGGGACGACGAGGCCTAACCAGATGAACAATTTCTGTAAGGAATGGGTACAGGCGTCGAATTTCTTATTGTTGCAAACATAAGTGGATTTTTTCTTTTCTTTTTTGTTTCTCTTAGATTACCTAGGTAAGCAAAAAGGAAAACTTAAGGGTAAATTCATAATATCTATATTTAGAGACGATTCTCGTGTTCCTTGGGTATCTTCGGAAAATTTCGTTATTCGTTTCGCGTGAAATGGAGTCGAACCATGCCGATTTTGAATTTGAGGGGAGAGCGTAATGATTAAGAGACATCTCCCGCCTCCCACTCATCAACCACCCACACCTGCCGCTTTACTCTTTCTCACCCACTCACAATTCCAATTAAATTAGTTTACAGCCACGTTGCAAAAGCCTGTAAGTCCAAAAACTATAATTGTTCAGGAGATGAAAAAAAACAGCGTATTTTAAGTTTATGGAGGGGGTCCTTACTTACAGGTTATTACAAACAGTCTTACAAACAGAAGAAATGAAGCGTCGTAAATTAATTTCGTTGACAACAGCATGTTCCCATGGCCACCATTAATATAACAATTATATCCTTATTTTCACTAAAATTTGGACTTACAGGCTTTTGCAACGTGGCTGTCGTAATGTGGGGTAAGTCACCTCATGGTCGACTGCCGTTAATAATACACATTATCCCCCCCCCCCCATCCTCCTTATCACATTAACGATTTAGATTTATTTATCCATTGATAAATAATATTCAATAATAATTTGATCTATAGATTAGGTAATAATGTTCATTAACATTATTCACTAGTAGCTAGTGACAAGCCCACAAGGTGGTTCTCAACGATCTCTTTTACAGTCGAGTATTGCGCGAAATAATTATTTCACACGTCATTTATTTAAATAATTTACAGTCTGAGCTAGTTACGCCTATTTTAACCATTTGTTGGCCCATTCTCCAATTTCGGATACTGTATGCAGATCAGTATGATCTACACAGATCAGTGATCTGTACAAAGCAGATGATAAGCCGTTGTGTCAAGAATTTGCAGAGTTTTAGTTGAGTAATGAAAAAACTCTGAGACACTTTTTGTTGCAAATTAGCTGTAGAATTGATTCCTTGAGTTTGTCCTATAATAATTATAAAACAAACTCAAGGAATCAATCCTACAGCTAATTTGCAACAAAAAGTGTCTCATAGAGTAATTATTACTGTAGACACACTGTATTTAAGCCAAATTTTAAGCCGTGTGTCCGCCTTGTTTATGTATGACGCACGATGTGCTACCATCTTCATTATTGGAAATTAATTAAATAGCCTAATTAACACTCGGATAAATACGCTTTGTGACAAAAAACTCGAACGCTTCTGGGGAAATAAGGGTGATGCTTTTTTTGATGTGTTCAACTCTCGATAGAATGGGGATTAAAAGTTCGAATTTGGATAAACAGCCAGCCCTCTGACGTCATAGGCTCTTACGGCATAGGCTGTGACGTACTAGTTGGCCACCTGCCAGCCGTCTGACGTCATACACTCGTGCGTCATAGGCTCTGACGTACTAGTTGGCCTCCGGCCAGCCGTCTGACGTCGTAAGCTCTTACGGCATAGGCTTTGACGTACTAGTTGGCCTCCTGCCAGCCGTCTGACGTCATACGCTCGTGCGTCATAGGTGCGTCTGACGTAGTGGCCCGCCTGTCGCTTGTGTTCTGACGTGATCTGAGGGAAAGGGTGAATCAAGGAAACAAATTTTTCCCGTTTCAGTTTATGTGCCAAAGCAAAGACATGAAAATGTCAAACGAATGTCAACTCCATCCTGTTGTTGATACAGTCGAGAATTAAATGCTTGCATACGAGTCTGCAACACATTGGGACATTTTATGTCTTTAAAGAAGTGATTCAAGAACCTTCGAACAATGCTACATCACCTACCCCAGTAGCGTAGTTGTTATACTTAATTGTAGGGTTCATCATAAATTATGAAGCTTGCATTCGTATAGACAATATAAATTATTGAGAATGATCACCTGTGTGTAAACAATAATTTAAACAATCACGCTCATACCGCAGCTTGTCGGCCACGCACTCCGCAGTGGTTAACGTAATATGGTTAGGTAAATCGAGAGCTATCCAACGAGTGGTGAACGATTTTTGTACGATGATAACTGGCGAAGATAAAGTTCCGTAGCAACGAATCGGTTGTAAGCGAAAATCATCGGAAATTTTCGTGACGATTTCGTGTAACGCTTTTGTGTAACGTTTTTCGAGTTATGTGCCAGAGTAAATACATAAAATGTCAAAAGTTTAAAAGGTAGATATTTTCTAGTCTAAACTCTTATTCCGTTCCATTTTCCGAGATTTTAAAATGTATAAAATACCTGTAAACGTGCGGACCTAGTCGTGAAAGAAATGCACCGCAATACAACCGCTCAATGTAAATATTGAAAGTAATACTTCACCAATGCTAAACAGAAACGAAAACATGACCACCATCTTGAGATTAGTCCGTCGTTGAACGAGGTTCAACCGATCTGCGAGGAGGGGGAGCTGAGGATGATAAAAGGGGCGAGATGAACGTTAGAATTCATATTATGAATATGCAAACGCGTTTACTAGGAGCACTCAATCTCTAAGCCGTACGACCCTTTTCGAAACCCGGCTCGTTATGGATATTTCGTCACCTCTAGAGGTGGAGCGCTACGCTTGATTTTCCACTGAAATAAATGTGCTCATTAGTGAAGATGTTCGAATTGACTCAAGAAATATTATTACTACACGTAACAAAGAGAATGATTATTTCGCCACTGTTCATGTTTTTGTGTAAAATTTTAATCATAATTTATATTGTACAAAAACGCCCAAAGTTTTGTGATCTTAATATTTACCCCGATTGAAACGAACACGTCGCCACTCCTCAGTTTCCTGTTTCATACTTGCTTTCTGTTGAGAACTTGTCATTTGGGTTCCATTCAACTTGAACATTACTAGATCATTATCTGAATATTTTCTCACATCGTTTTCAATATTGTTCGGCCCCCAAAGCGTTTGGGGCTTCTTGGGGCCCCAGTTCCTCAGTTTCCCTTATTCCACGTAGCCTACTAGCGCTCTCGACCTACCACCTTCCTACATATTAGTGTCACTACAACCTATCGACCTTCCACTAGCGCCTTTGGTTTCCCTTGTTCTCCGTAGACCAGAAGCGCTTCCGAACTTCCACGTTATCACACATATTTACCTAATTATAACACCTACATTTGTTCACCCGACACATACTAATTCCAGAATATTATTTCCTAAATTATAAATGCCATTTGAGGTAATATGCCGACAAAAGGGCAAAACATGGAATGTCTATATTATACCGAACTGCGTCATGTGACGCCATATTGCTCCCTCCCGAATTCCGACTCCATTCAGTCTAATGTACCAGTTTGTTACTTTCGCGCTCCCCAGTTTTCCATATTTTCAATTGTTTCACCACAATAAATTACCAATTTCCCGACTTCATTGGTACATTTATCTTTCCCCGTGCAATTGTACAAATATCAACCGCCCAGTCTCCATTTTACAGAAGTGTCGGGTTTGTCGATGATAGGTACCTTCTACACTATAATCTTGTTCGTTCTGGGGAATCTTCCGGTAAAGATCCCAGTGTGGATAGACAATTTGGTGAGAATCTAGTGGATGAGGGAGAGGAGCCAATGATTGAGGCTGACGAAAGGTGGGAGCAATGGAAGGTGAACCAATTTCATCTTCCCAATATTCTTCCCACTCCTTTCGCATAAAAATACGTTCAGGAAGCGTCATAGCAATTAAAAAAACAAATAACCCGAAAAAAACCGAAGACGCTGCTTCTTTCATTGAGTGAGAAAATTGTATCTGAAGAGATTGAAACGAGGTTTTCACTCTCAGGCATAAATATTTAGTGCCAATTCCGGCCAAATTCATTATACAAATCTACGATTCTTCACTGGCTGCCTGAAATGGTATTTTCGGTGTTGAAACACGAAACGAACGAAGTGGAGAAAGTAAGGGAATCGGCCGTCCCAGTGTGGAAATTATGGGACGAGAAATCTAGTAAAAATCATATTAGAGCCCAAGTTGGGTCTCGAGTTTGAAACCTTTCGATAGCTGTGGTGAACTGAGGTTGTAGAGAACACACAGTATTTAACCGTTTTTTTCTTCACCGTTATACCATGTCCATAAAAAAGTTCTCTGTAATTACCTCATACGGTTAGAAAAAGTTGCTTTAACTCTACATTCAACAATCAAGGCAACTCATTACTTGCAACTTTTTTTTCTGTCTTTTACGGCTGCTCGAAGTTTTACGTGTCTACAAGAGCTTAATAGGACGTTACATGCATGAGTTAACCATTGCAACGACTTAGTTACACAGTGATTCACGAATTCCAGCCCTGATTTCACAATTTCATTATTTCAAGAGGCATCGTAGTTAAATTTTGCTAGCCCAACTAACCGGCGTTCCGGATTTGTAGCAACTGATGGTGAAGCGAGAATCATATTTGACAGTGAACATACAAAACCTCGTGAGTTCTTACAAAAAGACGTAAGACGAAACAGTTATGCAGCATGGCTATAAGAGCGAATTTCCAAATAAATAACTGGTTTTATGTAAAATATCTCCATTTTACTGGTTTCATTACAAATTTTGTTTTCTTTCTTTGCCGAGTAACACCTCAGTTTACAGATCTTTCAATGCTGAACACGATGGTGAAGTCAGAATTGCGAGATATCGCAAAGATAGATCTCTTTCCGTTATCAGATTAGAGCAGATGAACCGTGAAGAATATCTCAAGTAACAACCAAGTTTCTTCATCTTCAAAGTGCTCCAGCTTGAGAACGGAATGAGATATCACGATTCGGACTTTGAAATGACGTTATTTTAACCGTACTGTTCCTCGGTACTGGAGTTCTATCGTTTGATTCGCGGGATGTTGACGATTGTTCATCGGCCCCGTTGTGACATCATTGTGAACGAACGGCGGGTCGTACAAAGCTCCCGGTGGTCTTAAAAATTCTCTGAATCAAAAACTATTCGAATATGAACGAAAAAACTATAGCGTTCCATTTCAAACCTCATAACCCCTGATAACGTAGGGTTATGAAAAGTTTCAAAGATTATCCTCAGACTGATTCGAGCTCAAACCCTGCAGCGTATTTCACTTGAAACGTGAACCCACCAATTTTGGTTGCTGGTCGATTCCCATGTTCAATATTGCAAATAATATACCATAAACAAAAGGTTTAAACTATAGGAATGGATTTGAATCAACATCTTTTTTCCAAATACCTAATTGTCAAAAAATCGTAGAAGCCATTGAAGCCATATTATAACATTTAAACTTCGAATTTTTGACCTGTCAAACTATTGAAACGACGAACGGCTATTGAATCTTGGCGTTCAATCCAGCAAGGTCGTGGTAAATTCTGGGAGGGTTTAGTGGCACAAGAAACAGGACCCACACGAGTGGTACGGATGAGATTGTAAATAAACGACGGACAAGTTGGCTGAGCTAAAGGCAAACAGAGGAGGCCGTGTATATACTTGTCTAGGGGTAGAAATGTGACCTAAATCACTTACCAGATGTCACCATCCCATCGTTATTTTACGACCATACATTACAAGGAGTCACTGTGTCAATCCGGTTCACAGGGGTTTGTTTCCTGGCAGTTCCCACGGTGCACCGCGGTGCCAGGGAAACTCTTAGAAAAAGAAACTGTTCGAATTGCGGTTCCACAGTGATTTGATGAGGTCATTGAAACTTTACGGTAGGTACTGTTCTATTATAGACGATAAGAAGACAAATCAAAAATAAACAAAAATGTAGGGTGAGTATAAGATTAGATTTTAAATGTTCAATTTGAGAACATTTAACCGCAATAGTCAGTACTCGTCCCAAAAGTTCGCTGTAGGAATCTTACCGAGCGGAAATTCTCCGAAAATTCCCCAACCATCATCAACCAGTTCTCGCATGTACTGTAACGTCACATTACCAAATTTGAAATAGGCCTCTTTGTTTCACGTCCACGTTTCACTTCAACGATTTCTACCGCAAACTTGTCGACAAATATGTTGTGAGGGTCTTCGACTGTAAACATTGTTCAGTGCAGTCTCACAGGCGTAACGCACATCCGTTCGTAAATGGAAATTTTATTTTGACAGTGAATACATCAAACCTTGTAAGATTCTTTTAGCGAATTTTCGTAGAAAAGGAAGCTATTGTTCTCGTTCCAAAATTTTTGAAGCCCGAATTTCCGAACAGTTTTTATACCAAAATCCGTATTAGACCATCCCTGAGATAAAAACTGAGATAATTCGCACAAAATATCTGTCTTGGCAATCGAAAGGCTAAGTTGGTAGATGGGCAGAATCCGGCTACTCTTCCAAGATTCTTTTCGTGTCTATGGAATGTTATTCAGAACATTTTTTGTTAGGTACTTCTTGTTATGAATTATTCGACGTTGTTTAGTACGAGTACAAGTAAACAACATATCCATAAACCTACCTGTAGCCTCATTCTAATACCACGTACCTATAATCAATTTCGGCCAAATTCTGTTTTTAATGGACCCTAAAGTATTTCCTAGAGCCCGATCGAAAGGTGCTGTCGCCAAGTCTCTAGAAAAATTGCTTAAGGGATAAATAGCCAGTTTCCTAATAACCCGTATCAGTTTGGTTTGTTTACTGCTTCCAATACCTCGTATCAGATCTTTCGTCAAGGGATCCAATACCTACCTCGTATAAAAATTAAGATCATTTTGGCGTTCAAATAACACGGATCAGTTTCCATTGCTGCTGTACAACAGATGAGACGAAGACTCAGAAAAAGAAAGAGGGGAGAAAATAATTAAAAATGATCTGTACCGCAAGGGCTACACTGTCCTCAAGTTTGATTTCAATTCACTCAGACTTATCAGTTTCAGTTTCATTGGAATTTTTTTTTTTTTTTATTTACATTGTAAGTACACCTCTATTATTTTACGGTGGTGATTCGGTAATAACTTCAGTAATCAATTTATTTCAAAATAAACATTATTGGAGAGGGTTTTCAAGGCACAACTCAATTTTAAAACATTCAGAAAGACACCATTAGGTAACCCGGTCTTAAACGTTTTTTTGCTCTCCTGAAAAGTTGGATATTGTCTGATAAGTATGTGATATTCGAATGAGGGTATAATATTATTTTGAGCAGAGTATTGTATTTTCTTGCGTCAGATGTTTCTGAAATAATTATTTGAAGTGTTGATAGAGCAATAAGGAAAAATGTCGGTTAAAAATAATATTCTATGTTTGTCGAGGTTTGTGTGGTTTTCTGGGTGAATCTATGGAGCAGGTAGTTAGCACGCCAGTAGCCTTTTGTTAGTTTTTATCTGCCTTCTACAGAATATCAGGAACTCCTCTTCTTGTTGTCCTTTGGATTTCTGGGAACTGCGATTGTTGAGAGGGTTAAGAGAGTTCCTGTAAAGCAACGCCTTCTCAAAGTCCACGTATGACGTCGCCGTCATCGTCCAATCAGAAGGAGGTCTTCAATAGGCGACGAGGGCTCCACGTGGAGCCCAACGCCCGGCCTTCTCAAGTACTAACATGTTTTCCGGGAAACCCTCTCCTATCCTGCAGTTCTCATTTCTCCTGCGCAGGCGTGTCGCTACCTCAGACTGAGGTCTTCAGTGTCTCCGGTAAACTCACACGAGCGTGACCTCCTGGTTCTATGTGTCTGGTTCACGAGATCACAGCAGGATTGGACCAGCAGAACACCCACCAGTTCTTCCTTGGTAAGTTGCTACATCCACCTCTTTTATCCTCCTTAACGCGTGGGGTGTACCCAAGCCCCCCCCCCCCCCTCCCTCGTGATCAATGTGCACTACCAAGTGGGATGACTGAGTTACCCCGCGCGTTTTATATTAGTATTTTAATAATTACACTTGTTAAATAACAATAAAATTCATACGCAAATATTTTTTATTTTACAAAATTAATGACAGCGTTAAAACAATAGGTACTTACAATGTAAAAAATAATTTGAAAAATCAACAAGAAAATGCACATTTACAAAATTCCCTCCCCAAAAGTTTTGTTAATCCAAAATTTCAAATTCTATCACTCTTTTCTTCACAATCAAGACACTTGACAATGGTTTGTTTGCGTCTATGGTTAGTACAGCAGTAACACAGCACTTCAATTTTGACTTTTTATCCATTTTTCTGCTGCAAAAATTGCATCGCACTGCCACAGGCAGAGATCTCTTTGACGACAGGCTGACAGGCTGCTGTGTGTCGGTGCTGCTCTGGCTGAGTTTTCGGAGTCAGCTGATTCCAATAAAGCCCCAACAGAAAACTTGATGCAGTATAGAACGTTAGGGTGAACCGCATCTTGGGGAGAGCAAGTTGTTTTGTGAGTTCGATTTGGAAAAGATTTCTCATGCTCGAATTTCGAATATTCCACTCCAGATATTTTGTTTTCTCAATGATGAAGCTATTGAGTGTAGGTCACGGGCACAACTCCGTGTTTTAATTGCCACTAAGCAGGTAATTTTTCTGAACTGCAGCTTATTGGTTTAAGATCGTCGATAATGAACAATTGGAATCGCCCAAAGAAAAAAATGTTTTAACCCCCCTCAAAATTTATTGGTTTACGTTTCAAGATACGTAGATTCAGAAAATCGAATTAAAAAAATCCGCCGTACACCGCACTAATAATTAATATCATTTAGTGATCTAGACAGAAGGGTGATCTGCATAAAGATGATAATGAACCATTGTGTCAAGAATTTGCAGAGTTTTCTTCATCAAATAGAGTTTTAATGAGCAAATACAATACGTGCATTGTTATCAAACTCAGAAAATTTGGACCGCTGGGGTGACTAATCTCCCCACTCGGTACCCGACGGGTTTAGAAGGTCGTAACCATTATTTTTATATTAAAACATTTTTGTTTGTGTAACAATATAATATATATCATATTATGATATCAATATTATTATATTATATCATATTATTATCATATTATATCATATTATGATATATTATACTATTGGGTTTTTAAAAAGTTGTTACACTTCACAAACAAAATGTTACAATACATAAAATATAAACTGAATTAAAAATTGTTTCTTAACCTTCCGGTTGGCGCGTCTTTGAAACTCACACACGCAGGCGCGTAACAGCACTGGGTGCTGCCTCCTGAAAATCGCCCTTTTCGCCTCTAAATGAGTGAACGGAGGTAAAATCATTAGGGACAACCCTCTTTATCAACCTGAATGATATATTTATATTTGGATTACTTTGTAAACTATCTCCTCTTCAGAATAATACAGTTCCGCCCTAAAACATGCATTACTGAGGACCAATAGCAATAGGTACAGATAACAATTATGATTACATAGGCAGATACCTAAGAATGATAATAGACATGCAATAATTAATTATTAACAAAACTTTATATGTGATTTTAGCTAGGTAACTATTCATTTCTATCATTTTTATATTAGCAGTGTAAAGCTAATATTATTTAGAAATGATAGCAATGATGATGATGATGAAATTAATGATAGAAATGAATAGGTACCTACCTAGCTAAAATCCATTACTTTCAGGATAAATACACTATTATTAGATCAAACTGGAATTAAGTTGGTAAAACTGGAAAAGAAACCACCCATGAGCTGGTTTTCTCGTTCGCGATCATTTGACGCAATATTTTTTTCAGAGTGAAGAAAGTAGGTAGGAAGGAAGTCAAGAATGAAATAGTCAGTTGTCGGGTTGCTGCAACTACTTATTGTTACCAAGGTTTCCGACGTTTAGAAGGTTTACGACGTTTAATTTCATGTAGTGTTTCTCTCCCAAGAACGGTCGGTATGAATGAGTCATGCATCATTCATACAACCTGCTGGCGGATGGCTGAAAAAATAGAAGAAAAAAAAGGACGAGTGGAAACTGGAGGTTTTCCTCTTCCGTTTCCAAGAGGTGTAACTGAATAGGGGATGAGATGAGGGGATGCTCGTAGAGGATGAGTAGAAGGGAATCTTCAACGCTGAAGGTTGAGCTGTGGGAGAAAGGCCAACCAACCCTCATACTTGGTCTCACCACGTATAAGTGTAGCAAAGGCATTTCGCGATATGTGCTCCGCGTCTTCCATTAATTCTCGCCGTGTTTCATTTCACAGGCGTCATCTTTTCCCCCCGGAGACGCGCCGCGGGTACTTCACCGGTTCGTAACAATCAAGCGTGATAGCGGGTCCAAAGAGGGACTTCTTTATCTGCCAAAGTCCTTCTTCTATCCAGCTCACGTCATCCCCCACCCACTGAGTTCCATGGATTCGCCAAATTAGCTCTATTTCACGTTGGCTCGGACAGCTTTCGTGTTCCGCCTTGTTCGTTTGCAATTTGAATGTTCATTTCTATTGTTGGCAACGTGGATTTATTGGCAGCATACGATATCACAAACGAGGGTTGTTCAGAAAGTAAGACTACTCGAATTTTACAGACTTTGCAAAGCAAAATATTTTCTTTAAAATGGGGGTTATCAAACGACCCAACCGAAGGAGTCCGAAAGAGCCTTGGCGAGAATTGCCTTGGCAGAATCCCCCTCCTGAGTGTTTTCAAGGTTTCGCATTACTGGTTTCTGCATAATATGTCAATATTATGGCAAAAATTCGACCGAAATGATGCCTTTCCAGTCCCAAAAAACCGAAGCCAGGATTTTTTTCGCCGAAATTTGGGTTTTGAATTTTTTCGCCGACGGTGGTATGGCGCCACTGTTGGGGTCTCCTTTCCGTCCCAGGAGTGTAATGAGCTACCCAAGTTTCATCTCCTGTCACGATGTAGTCCAGAACGGCCTGGGAGCTGGCAATCCGCTTCAATTTGTGCTCCTCAGTAAGCTGTTTTGGCACCCAACGTCTCATACGGCAGGGTTCATGAGAGCTGAGGAATCAGCTCTCAGCGGAAATTTCATCCACAGTCAATCTGCGATCTCCATAGACAATCAGTGGTGTGAAAAACCCAGTAAAACTCATACTCGACCCATTTTGAGTAAATCCCAGTAAATGGGTCGTCGGAGTGAATAAAAACTAGGCTTCACTTGTCCGCAAGTAAACACTCGCATTTGTGACGAGTAAATACTCGTTCAGTAAGGTCAGCGTAAAAAAACGAGGCAATACTTAATTTGGTGTGAATAAAAACTAGTATTTACTAAAGGCAACGAGTAAACTCTTGAATTTTCGCAAGGTTACTCAGCTGGTAGCTCGCGAGAGAAAAATTGTCGGATTTAGAGGTTTGAGGAGGCCAGTAGGCTAATTAAGTGGTGCGTTTTTCCTTCTTTATTCTTGCGATGTTTCAGCTCGTCAGGATTCGGTCGTTTAAGTAAGCTTTATCGTGATCGGAGGGATATAGAGCCGGATATTATGAAGAAACTTCTAAGATTTGAAAATGCGAATGCGGAATTTTTGACGGAGGCGCTTCTTTCTCCAACGGACGAGGAAACACGGGGGGGGGGGGGGGGTTGCGTTTCCCGTCGAGAAATGGATGGAGGTATTTCTCCGATATTTAAGTGACCCCGGATTTTAGATTGCCGTGGAAAGTGACTTCGGAATCGACAGAACCTCAGTGTGTAAGATTGTTGGATTTGGGTCGGATAAGATAGTGGAAAAAGCTGATCAATGGATTGTTTTCCTTTCATCGGAGAACGCCATGGATAAAGCTAAACATTTGTGGCAGTCCAAGTACTATATTCCAACCGTGATAGGTTCATTAGACTGTACCCACATTGTAAATGTTTATTTAATAAATATTAAAAAAAAAACAAAAAAAAAAAAACAGATCAATTCGGTAATGACTACATAAACAAGAAAAATCAACCATCTATCAATGTCCAAATAACCTGCAAAAAAATACCAAGCGTTGATGTGGAGTGGCCAGGAAAAGTACATGACAGTAGAATCTGGCGCGCAAGTCGCATTAACCATTTTCTTCAGGAATTTAAGGGGTGAGCTACTTTACTGGTTGACTCTGGATACTGCCTCATGGTTGCTTACTCCTTTCAGGCGACCCCAAAGAGATTTTGAGAAAGGACTCTACATTGCACGGAGAGAAACTTCATAAAACGTATTAAATTTAAACGCATTAAAAAACTTTTTGGCCAGTCAAAATAGCGGTTCCCAACCGAAATCAAACATGCTTTGATCATCACGTACAGAAGTTCTCCCTCCCTTAAATTCACGGTAGGCATCACTTGTAAACATTTGTTCTGTTTATAACACCTTCGCCATGAATTTCTGATGCGCGAAAAAATGTCGAGAGGTGTTTTTCCTCCCTCAACGAGGAAGCGGATAACAGTGCTCACCTCGAACTTGGCGGGATTTTGAATCGACGTGGTTCACAGAAACGTTCACCAACACAGGAATTTTCGTACCAGAGGGGTGGTCGTCCCCTCGATTTCTTCAAGAGATCCCCCCTTACAAAGCAGTACAGCCAAATTAAGAAACAAGTATTCCCCCGTCCCGTGAGAGCACCAGCACTCTTACGTTCTGAACCACCCTCGTATCTGATTGTACTCCCAATCGTATTACCAAACGCATTCTAAGTTTTGTAGATGGTGCCATCAATGGACAATGTAAACCGGACTAAACCAGGGAATAGTTAAACGGTGATTTGAACAAAACTTCATTTGAAAACATTCATCGA
Source organism: Stenodema calcarata (assembly GCA_963920205.1). Classification (NCBI taxonomy): domain Eukaryota; kingdom Metazoa; phylum Arthropoda; class Insecta; order Hemiptera; family Miridae; genus Stenodema; species Stenodema calcarata. The sequence goes on along the minus strand of OY986056.1, from coordinate 27,920,161 downwards.
GTCCTGGAAATAAACGTCAGGGATATGAAAATAGGATTTACTGTGACAATTTCGGATAAGAGCCCAGAATGAGTTTCACGTTTGAGCATCTATAGGCGTGAAAATGATGGCTCTCATTTCAGCTTGGGTGATAATAGAGGAGTTCACCCTCCGCCTTTATTTCACTCGGCTGTATACATTCTGGGAAACGCGGAGGCGCTCAAGGGGTTGCTGACTACACTTATACGACGGGATTCAATATCATTTCGCGTCGCAAAATACCGACAGGAAGAGATGGGGATGAATACGCCTTTCTCGACGTCTGCAGCAGAGTTAACGGTTGGGGGGACGGGGAAGCAAGGAGTGTATCGACCCTGGAAATAGTGTCACCGGAGGAACAACACTGACAGTTCCCTACTGGTTGTCACATTACCATTTCCTTCCGCGTTTCGAAAATGAACCTAAACGTAATATTGTGAAGTCAACGTTATCGTTGACGGTTTTAGGTGCTAACGTGTATTTCATCGTGATATTTCCAACTGCTGTCCACAACTACTCACTCTTTGTATGCATAATGTGGTTATTTAGCCATTTACGGGACACACTTGTGGCACTTTACTGAAAGGCGTGATATTCATTATAACAAACGGCTTCTCCAAGTTGTTCTTTGTCACTCCCGTTAGCATCTTCTTCCTTAAGATCTCCCTTGCATCTTCAGCTACGTGAATCTGACGGTGCTCACTGCAACATCCTCCGAGTTGAAATTGCAATTATCCCCTCGTTGAGTGATGACATCACACGTTATTGGGAATCTCAATTCCAAGTAAATAAAAACACGCATCAAAATGATGAGGAGGTCGGAGAGGGGGTACTCAAAGACCGTAACATGCAATAATTCAATGAGGACCTCAGTTCGCGGTAAAGGGAATAAAAGAGGAAAATTCCCCCTGAAGCTTCGGATTGATAGTCTGCGCACGCCCGCCCAATGGCAAACCTTTCGTCTCGACAGCGTAGCAACGCATCCGAATGAAATATTGAAATCCACAGCACAGCCCCCTTTCCTACCTGTCAAAGGGTGGCTTTATAAACCATATATCAACCACTCCACGATTTACTCCACGTATCCGCATAAATGATGATCAAACGCCCGCGGAAAAAATTATTTGATTATAAAAATTGAAAAAGGGCTACCTAAACAAAGGTAATGAGTCACATGGTGCACGAGTGTATGGAAATGCACTGAATATTTTTTTCCTTCATCATATCCAATGGCAGTTTGATACTTGATAACCACCTACCAAGTAACCATCAAGCTCAACAACTCCGTAGTTTTAAAGCTTCAAAGTTTTATATTAACTTCGCAATCTCCTCCTTACGATCGATCTATTTATCCGATTTGAAATTGAAAAAATCCTATGTATTCCTGAAGGTTTTCCAAAGGGTGCTACAAGCGGGCTTTTTCAACAAAGTTGTTAAAAGTATTTATAAAGGAATATCTCAAATTAAATTTGAAAAACATTTGGATTCAGCATGAAATTTTCTATAATTTAAAAAAAAATTTTTTTTTTACGAAGTTTGTGATGACCAGGAAAATACACAGGGTTAAAGTTGCAGTAAACAACCATATAAACGGTTCCTAACGGCCGAGCTTCTTTTGTTCATTATTTTGGTCCCTCTCACCTCAGCTCTTGGAATTCAGACACCCCCCCACCACCACCATAACACGAGTTCACTTGATTCTTTTGTGAAGGATTTCGCAGTACTGCAGGAGGACTGAAAGGTCGATGTTTTCCCTCTGAAACATCGATGTTTCGAAACATCGGCGTAAACCTTGATAAAAAGTGACCATGTGTGCTTTATTAAACGTCAAAACTTGTCAACCGGTTGCGGTGGGAGTGACGTCAATACCTGAATTTTTATTACTTATATAAATATAAATATTTTTCGGGATTTGATATTTTTTCGAAATAATAATAATCGATAAATGTTTATCGATTCAATAGAATCGATCGATCATATCGATTGAATAAATCGATTAATACCTAGTTTGCCAAAGCTTCACTAGGCTGAACATTGACTATGTACTTCTGCTTGTAAGAAGGGTTCCGATTGGCCCTTCATGACGTGTTCAGAAATCATCCACCAATGAGATACCATTTTTCATTCCCCATTTGCTGGAGCTGGGACGGCTTGAAACGGGAGCTCACGCTCATCCCGTCTTTTGTCATTTTCGCATTATACGCATTTTTCAGTTTTCTTTTTCAAACAAGTCTTTTCATTTTTACCCTTATACTTATAGATTCTAAATATTTGTATTAGTCATATATTTAAAACTTCTTGTTCAATATACCATCTGAACGTAGACTTTTATTTTAAGACACTCCAATCAAATTTCTCTGAGTTTTAAAAAAATACATCGATAATAATTAATAATTATTGGCAATTCTTTTTTTTTTATAACTGTATCCATATTATATCAAACATTTTACATCCATTATGTCCATATTATACCAAACATAATTATTACGTGTGATATAATGTGGACATAATGGTCTCAACGTACTATAATAGTGCGAATAAACGGTAAAAAGAATAAGAATCGGTAAAATGCTCAAGACAGCGACAGGTATGTCGACGAAAAGTTGAGTCAGCCAGTTGAGTTCCATCGCGGGTCGGGCTGAAGTGCCAATTATTTCCGTCATGGAAAGGGCGTAGCAGTTCTTTTTTTTCTCTCACTTGAATATCACTTCAGAACTGTGCAGCTGAGCGTTCGCGTGAGGAACGAACAGGTGTAATGATACCATCAAGTGAAAGTCTCTAGCCTTACTCAAATTGCAGGGTCATTTCAAAGTGCATTAATCTTGTGAATTGTTGTTTTAACAGAGTGATCTGTGTATTCCCTGTAACAATTATTTGCTCAAATCATAGCTGAAATGTCATGTCCTGAGGTGGTTTCAGCTTAGGGTGCGCATTACAAACTTACTCGGGGCTTACATTACTCGTGGAATGAGCAAGTCACCTTGAGTATGTCATCTGGTGAGTGTGTCGACCTTGGATATCGAGGGTTGCCTGGCAGAAGTGACCGAAAGACATCAAATTGGTAAACTTTTTTTTATTGTTCCTTGCTGATCGTGCCATCCGCATGATCATGATCCAGTTATAGACCGCGTAAACTGTATTGTCTTTCACCGACTCGATGGCACTGTGCATCGAATCGGCCTCCTTTTGTGTAGATATGCCCCGACTCAAGGAATTCGTGTTCTGTCACTTTGAAGTTGGGGGATGAGTTCAAGATGTATAGAAACATCGATGCTGTGTGATGGTCCCTATTTTGACCGGCACAACAATCAGAAAATAAAGACAACTCGGAAACCTCCTCCAGTAGCGTTTTCACCCACTTGATAAGTGCACTCCCGATTTGACTGCAGTACGCTACGTGGGTACTGCACTCAGACCACCAGACCACTCATCCGTATTAATATTCATGAATTTTATTAGTATTAATATTTATGAATATGAACACGCCCATCTCTGGACTTTAGCAATCTTCAAATTCACTCATCAACCATCGTTACGGTGATTATTGTAGTTTAACTTGACGGTTCGGCCAGAGTGATTAGGTATCTATTAGGAGGAACAATTTTGTTAGTTATTTAATTTATTAATACTCTGTTTCTCGATTGCATTGTAACGTGGAATGTTTTCATGTTTCCCATGCTAACGAAATTGACTCTTCTGATGTTAAAATCCAATGATGATCACTATATTCCCTCTGACTTATGCTGCCTTGTGTAATAAATAAATATTCTTCCTCCATTTATTAGCCATTCCTTCCCTACGAAATCGCTTTCATTCCAGCAGAATTAATTTTCTCCGCCCCTCTGTTTTCTTGGGTTGATACGCTCAGGAATTTCACATGCGCCAGAGAAATCTCTCTCTTGAATGATTTATGTCAGCATTGCTTCGGGAAACCGTGCGGTGGGGATTAATAGCTAAGTTTGTTATGAAAACGGAGACGCCTTCGGTTGTTGGGTGGGCGGGGAGATATAAAAACTTCCGAGTCTTGTAGACTATTAGACAGATAAATTCAAGTTTGAGCCCCCCCCCCCTCCTCAGCGGGACGACTCAACCTATTAAGTCAGCTATTCTCTACAATATTAAGTACTTTGGAAGGAACTTCTGAATAAGGAAGGATTCGGTTGAGAAGCCGTTTAAATAATGCAGACACCCGCCAACATTGGGCTTGGGGACCCACTCTGATATAAGGGAACAGAAGTTGAGCGAACATCCATTATGCATCTGAGTTTTGAAACAAGCAGAGTGGTTTAATAGATTTTTAAATACGAGGACCGAAAAATTATTTGGCCGGGATCAAGGAATGGGTTGTAAATTATTTACTGGCCGGTTTTGATACGGGCGCTTGAGAGAGTTATGTTTGAACGCTGAGGGGATACTTCGTCAAATATTTTTCCCGTCCAGGAGGAAAGTTGTTGCTCTCAACCCACTGGATTTGGTTCAGTAATTTCAGTCCCTCGACATTCATTTTCGGGACCTATTCCAACGTTTCCACGATCAGAGCAGTGACCCGAGTAAAAGAAAAAAGATAACAGAATATTGGTTGAGTTTGATACGGAAGGATGAGCACAGTTTGAGGGAGACGTGGTTTTGATGTTTTCGAGCGTTACACTTGATTATATTCACGTTTCATTTTAATGACCGACTATTAATTCGGAACCCCTAAAAATCTTCTCCTCACAATAGTTCTATATAAACATCCCAATAAAGGTGTTTTCAAGCTTTCAACGTAGGCGGCGAGAGGACTGTGGGGTTGGCGAACTCAAATCAGCTCACCCACATTTTTTGGTTTCTGTCGTTAGTTCATCGTCAGTTCACACAAAAAAATCGTTTGTTCACCAATAATAATCGAACTTATCACATAATTCAGCGGGTAGGTACATTAAAAAGTAGGCATTTTTCAAACACTGGTTAAATGTGTGTTTTCAAAAAATCCAAAAATGCTTGTATTTGAATGAAATTTGAATAATATGTCACAAATTTACTCAACTATTTTTCAACATCGTCACCCTGAACTTCGATGAATTTATGTTGGTGGGGGACGAGCTTTTTGCTACCAGTGTCGTATACCTCTCCCGCCAACTCGTTTAGCCACTTCTTCACAGCTTCCTCGATTTCTGGACATGGCACTGTAGGGCATATCAGCGTTTCCCTCCGCTAAACTCAATTTCTTCCAATTTTCACTGATGATTCAAATTAAACTTTTCTAGTAAAGTTCGTTTGATTTTTTGTTGTTGGATAAATCCGAAAAACCTAAACATATACATGTAATTCTGAAGAAAGTGGGCAGTTAGACGATTGCTAAAACAATACATTTTATCAAGGTAGGTAGGTAACTACAACAGAAGCAGACTGAAAATACAGTAAATCAGAAAGACGTGTTATGGCCAATTATTGCTGAGTCTTATACGATTAGGTAGTCTTAGTAGGTACCTACACTAAATTATCAGTCATATAATTTACATAGGTACATATTTTCTTGAGAACGAGCAATTAAAACTGCAAATGACGAATTCTTTATCAATGAATACTGTGAAAAACTAAGCCACGGTAAATGCACGTACATTACACATTTAGCATTTGTGGACGTTGACTAACGGGAGGAACTCAATTCCCAGTGCAATACACGCATACATGTAGTTCCGCATGGTGAGAATTGATTGAGAGGGCATCAACCTCGATGATTGAATGTTCCTTTCGCTCGAAACGCTTGAAAGAGTTATAAAGTTGTGACAATGGCCCACGAATTTATTTTGGATTCCCCAATCCTTTCTACTCTTGATGATTTATTTATATGAATGAAAACCCGTGTTGTGATTTACGCTCTACGCGTTTTCTCCCTTGGTACGTGACAGCTATTGTAAACGCCTTGTTATTGTTTATGGTACCCAAGCCCCGCAGGGGGTATTCAGCGGGTGGCGTGAATGAGTCTAACGGGGGCTCCTGGCGCTGCAGGGAGCAACTGAGAACCTGTTACAAAGGACGTATAAGGTAGCGTCATGCTTCATCATTAACCCAATTTCAATTAGGTAACCTTGATGATGCGAATCTATCCAAATACAAGTCTGAAATTACAAGTACAAGCCGCGTATGATGCAAACCACACTGAATAAAGGTAGGTTCGCCTGTCGACGCAATCCAGGATCAACGCGTAATATCCACAGCGTATGCAACGCTGTGGATATTACTTAAAAAATTTACAGATGGTTCATTCCCATATAATTTGACCTTTCGGTTTTTCTGGACCCTGCAAGTTGGGGAAAAAATATAAAGCAACTTTTTGAATAAAATTTGATTTGGAATGTTCAGAATAACGAATTTGAGCATCAGTTGTCAGTATTACTTACTTTCTTTTTCTCAATTTTGAACGTTTGAGCTCAAAAGGAAGTTATCTCACGAGTTTTACCGTACCTACAAAAAAGGCTGAATGGAGCAAAATGCTGCAGGTTTATAAGTCTTTGAGCTCTGAAAACCAGCAAACTATTCATTTCTAAACTAAATTTAGAATAACAAGACCAGATATCGTAAATTGATTTAAATTTATTTATTGTGCCCAAAAACTGTTATGGAGACTGTTGGGAAGTTGACTACAGTTTGACTCTGTTAGTTTTTACAATCTCAGTATTGTTGTCAACAGGTCCTTTAGTTCAAATTTAAAAAGTCGTATAAATTTCGTTCGGTGGATTCGGTGTTTCATTCTTCACGACCATTTATTGTCAGTAAATCTGACATGGACCTATTCACGGTAACAATCGTGACAGGTGCAGTAGATCGAAGAAAACAATTCATGATTGCGAACGTTTTTGAATAAAAGTAGGTAACATGTAGTTACATAGGTAGGTACACATTACACATCTCCTTAGTTATTTATAACACATCCAGTCTCATCAGAGTACATAAGTCACCTAATGTTGATTCACTTCAACCGTCCCTGGGAATTTATAAAAACTCTCCTTCCTTTGTTTACAATTTTGGGATCAGGCAGCACTCCCAAAATCTGTGTGTAGCATATATCAGCTTCATCATCTTCATCCATCCTGAAAAGGGAATTCTTCTCCCACGACCTTCACAGTGGTTACACTCTTGATGTTTAAATAAATGTCCCTAAACTACCTACGTCTTTTGCATTTAGCACTCACATGTTTAACTGAACTATCTTAAATACAACAGTGGTAACACTCGTGATTTTTAGTGACATACAATGTTTTTCGATAAGAAATGACGAAATGTCCTGCCAGCTGAAGGCTGCACGTGGACTGATAGCTGGTAGCACAAACATACATATCTTGACTCCCTCTCGCCATTTCTAATGAACAGTAGGCATTGCCCAGAACTGATGGTAACACTCGTGATTACTTTTTTCACCAAACAGTGGGACTCTCCTGTTTTTCTACTTTACATTCAAAGTATTAGAGGTAATAACTGAAAAAAAAAAAAAACCTTGATAATTCGAAACAGCATCATGTATCAGTGAAATCCGTCTTGGTTCAAATTTCTTTATCTATGAGTGCTTAATTTCAGATGGTGATGAACTTCACTCCCACCCCCTTGGGACAGTGACACTCGTGACGTTTTCAAACTTTACATTGAAATATTTTTTCTTGAAGATGTTCTAGGTATTTTTTAACGATATTACTGCATTCCTCTCCAAACAACCTACAAATTGAAGCTTTTGAAACTTTTTTTTTAAGCTGAAACTCCATGTAAAAAACTATATAAAAGACTGCGGACATATAACGGTCGAATAATATGAGAATGACCCAGATAATATCTATATTATGTTCCGCTGATCAGTTGCCATACCTGCGCATATCCCTTCTGTTTGGTTATTCAGCCACTTTCTGTTTGGTTGTACAGGATTTCGACATTTCAAGTTCAAAAAATTCTTGTTTTATTTTATTTATTTTTTCCACCTCTCTGCCAATGGACGAGTATAAAAGTGAATTAAGGATTATTGATAATCACAAGAAATTTGCAATCGACATAAGCAAGCAAAACAGATGAAGAGTGGGTAAGGACTCGGGAACACATTATTTACAACGGAGAATGTGAACGGCTCTGCGGAAATGATTCCGACAAACGCGTTACCGTACTTACCGGATTGCCGTCCAGAATTGCCTCTCCATGTGTACGTAGCTTGAATTCTGTTAATATTGTGCGTTTGTTCGAATATGTAACGAGATGGTTCTCCCTGCGGGAGTGGTAGTCAGTAACTAGCTCAGTGATAGTCTCATCAATTTTCCATCTAACTTACGGGCCCGTCAACTAATATCCAAACTTACCTTCATGACAGTTGGAACAAGAAACTTGGAACCACGTGAGGTTTGAATGGATTTATCCCCTTATGAATGTGATTTTCACCGTTTAGTTCTAGCACATGTTTTTGTTTCTTCGGTTCTATTTTCGACCGCTGATTGTTAACAAAACATTTAGGCATAGAACGCCCCACGTGGTCTTGAAGCATAGTATGCGTATTACGCAAAATCGAAATACGTACAAATTGTAGAAACTACACATTCCACATACACGTTCCATTAAAAGTTTTCGAGCTGTGCGTTATTAAATTCCCGACCTCTTCTTCCCGCTTCCGCACCAACCAATGAAAAGTTTCAAGGACCATCCTCCGTCCGGTCGGAGCCCACATGCCATATTTCATAGTTCGCAGTTTATTCTCAATGGGAAAACTATGGCTGATGGCATACGACGAATGAGTGGTTTTTGAAAAATTCGATGCGGATTTGTGTACCTATCTTAAATAGTAAGTGAACAAATTTTGAGGGATTCCAATTTTAGTTCGTGGTCCAATCCAATTGAAAATTCGCAATAATAAACTGAAATAGGATATAAATTCACTAGGAAATCAGCTGTTCGTGAGAGCTCATAATATTTCGCGCCTTCACGATCTGATTAATGGAAAACGGGTGCCAGCCTTTCCTGGTTCCTCAACCCCAGAATTTTGTTGGGGGAGAGTTGTAATGATGGTGAACTCAATATCGAATCCCCTGTGTATTGCAAAAATGTTGATTTCGTCTTGTGTAAGTATTCCTTTCTTCCTATTCGGTATCGTGACCGTACACTAGAGCTATCTGTTTTATTGAACCACCCAGACGTACAGTTCGTTGTATACTGTGCTACTTCATTCAGTGTAGTTAGGTAGCTCTCGCCCATTCAGTTTAATAATTTCATCGGAATCAATCTTGACATTTAATTTCATTCCAAAGCAAATCGTATTTCAACTATTCAGATTACAGAAATTGTATCTATCACCACATGTTAAAGTCAATAAAATTTGATTGTGTTGACATAGCATGACAGCCAGTATAATGAAACAGGTGTTCTGGATAAAGGGGAATCATCAAGATATAAATACCTATCGACAGATTGAGTTCATTGCATGGAGCGGCAGAGAAGGCGAAGGCATGACAAATTAATTCTACTTACGCTACGGCTTCACATCGTTTCAGTCTTCCGGTTGAAGACATTTATATTTACATTGAGCGGAGGAGCATCCTGAAATCCGATTCACCCTTCCCCTGAACTTGTATTTAGCGCCTCATAAATATATAGAGGCTCGTTAAAAATCCATTAATGAAATGACCCCCTCTCTCTAAAGCTTAATTAATTATTCACCGTCGCATCCCGACGTCTAATATGGGCCTTGTGGCGTTTTTATTATTCGTGGTAATTTTTCGAGGGAAAATGACCAGTGAGGGAGTGGTGAAGAAAATTGATTAACACTAGAATAGTAAAATCGCTGCAAATTTTTCCACAGTGCCGTATTATTTTCTGTGTAGTTCAACGACTAGTGCGTAACAATTTGATTTACGAGCTGAAAGAATTGTGATCGTTTGCAAAAGTGACTAAATGGGAGTTCCTAAGGGGGCATTCCTAAGGACATAAGTTTGAACTCATCTCAACTGCGCATGCGCGTCGGCTGTGTTCGGACACATCGCCTCAAGTCGACCACAACCGGCCACATACATGTGTCCATTTCTCTCCCGGGTCACAACCTTTACGAATCAAATTTAACCTTACTCCGGGATAACAGTGCAGCGCCATTTGCCGCCTAACAAATTGTCGTGCGACATCAGCCCTTCGAGATAAAACCGCAATAAATTATCAAGCACTCCCGACATGTTCAGAAGTTGAATCAAGAAAATTGAGCGATGAACGGGCGGGAACTGAACGGGTGGCAAGATCAGAAAAGCAGTGGAAGGGATGGATTTGGCGTTGTGCTAAGGTGACGACGTTACTTGTACATGTGACCACTTCCGCCAAACTGGACACATTTGGTTAGCATCCAAAAGTTGCTCGCCTTAGATATGGCCACTAGATAAGGCCACATCTGAATGAACATATCTCTTAGGAACTCTCTATTATATGAGTGATAGGTAACGAATTTATACTTAATTTGTATTTATATAATTGGAGGGGTTTACTAATACTCCCAGAATAAGAAACTCGACATCACAAAACGATGTGAGATTTTGTTCCCTTGTATGAAAATTTGCTACATGATGTTATAGAGTTCTGTATAGTAATGGGATATGGCATAGGTAACCTACCTCCTTCTAGGGCAATCTGGATGAAATTCACTGGTGATTATACCCAAGACCCGTATAGTAACAAACACTCATTTCCCGCCTTTTTTTTTGGGTTACGACTAGTGCGCTCGGGAGAGTCGATATCCAAAATCGAGTAATTAGAACTGAAGAGTACTTAATATCTTCTACGGTCATACCATTCAAGGTTATTGGTCACCTTACGTATCAAGTATCCAAATAAGATTAACTCAAGGATACATTTCGGTAGCGGATGTTTGATGCGATTTCATTCACATCCCAGATCGGATAAGGCACAATCATCGTGAGGAAGGAGAAGAAACGACAGGGCACTGGTAAAGGGGTGAAGTGGTCCGGAAGGCATACGAATAACATCGAACCGAGGTATCCTTTAGCTCAATACACCGCTGGCTCGATAACCCTTTCAAAGCCCTGTTCCTGTTTTCCATTTTCCTTTCTTTTTTTTCATCATTTTCTTTTTTACCCCCCCCCCCTTCCCACATTCGTACGGATACCGTGATTCATAATCTGCTCCGCACGAAAAACCGATGGACTGGTGATAGCGGCCGTCCGCTCGTCTCTAATTTGGAAGAAGGCAAGAATTGATCCTTTGAAAGAACGTTGAACACAACATGATTACGATTCGTGATTACATGACGCAAAAAGCACTTTATAGGCACCTGTCAGTTCTATGTACAACTCGAGAATAACTGAGGCAATCCAAATTCTTCAGGCTCATCTCACTATTGATAGAGCCCTAGCAATGATCATTGTATCCCATGATTAAAATATTGAATGAGCGTTATGGTGACATAGTGATTCGGATCAAACGAGTGTAACTGCCAGGGTGCGTGATCATACTCGTAGATTGGACATCTAACCTTCAACCATAATAATAGAGGATCCCAGATGTTTTCGACTCCTCTTACACTCTCTTGATTTTTACAACCAACTATCGTAAAACCTTCTTCTAAGGTAAGCCGTAACGGTCACATTTTACGGCGTAATAAACTTGACGAGGATGCGACAACTATCGTCCATTTTATCCATCAAGAACGATATCTGACCTATGAAAGCTTAAGGTTTATGGGAAGCTTACAGCGTCCTTAGATAATACCTGAGATATTCGTAGAATTGGCTGCTACATTATTCAGAGCGAAGGTTTTATGAGTTTTGGATCACTTTTCCCAGTGGACCTATTGATTTTCAACTGCCCATGTTCAACGAATTCTCAAAACGATAACGAATTTTTGCAACACCATCACCACCCACACTTTTCATACCCCGAAGTCAAGGGGAAGAGGTTGAAAACGAATTGCGAAACTTTGAAAACGTCATATCACGAAACATTCAGATGGAACGGTATGGTTTTTTTGTACAAATTAAATGTGTACAAAAAAACACACCGTTCCATCTAAATGGTAAATTTTAATAGAGTTTAATTCAGAGAAGTCGTTAAGACCAGCCGGAGCTTTTTACGGCAAGTCGTTCGTATCCAGTGAGCCTTCAAAGGTTAAGCCAATGAAATGTCGTCATACAGCGCCAAGTCAGGGCAACGTTCTTTCTGTGGAACAGCTGATTCCAATAACATTGTTTTGTCAAATCGAGTTCCTCGTTCCTCGTTCCTTTTCGTGTCTACGGAATAAAGGATATTTCGAAAATTTGATGTTGGGTACGTCCTGTTATTATTAACGAATTTTGTTGCCGATGTCGGTAGGTACCTACCAGTCAAATTCCCAGTATTGTTTCAATAAAAGTTAATTCTAAAATTTATTTAATAAAGTTTCATAAAATATGAATTATTCATAATATTATATCTTCTATACAAATAATTAGCGACCCCCACTCCCTCTCCTGACCACCGACACCCATCTCGGAAATGACCATCTGATCAAATATTTTAGCGCATTACTTAACTTGTTTCGTATATTTATAGGTCCTACTCACATGCTTATTGTATACCTTCTGTCTAGATCACTGCTGTGTATACAATTACCATGTCAGGGAGACCTATAACTGTACATAACAAGTGAGTAATATTCAAATAGGTGGTACAGTACAGAATATAATTAACCGTTGTGGAGGAGTTTGCAAAGTTTTGCAGTTTATATTGAATGAAAAAAGTTGTACAAAATACTATTAACGAAGTCAAAGTCAAGTAGCCCAACTCACTGGAATATTCGAGAAGAGTCGCCACGTGATCAAAATGATTAAAGTCCTCTTAACCATTCTTAGAACAACAGAATACGCTACCTGTTGCCACATCTTGGCAGTGCAGGTTGAAGAGTGATTTGTTAAGAAGGCGGTTTTGGGTCCTATTGAAGGATTATAATATCACGATAAAGCAGGCAGGTGGGATTTTTGTCTCATCTTCAACATGTCTTTGAGGATAGCGGTAACGAGGCCTGGAATACAGAACAGCTTCTAACTTATTCTAACTTGCGACATGGATTTCGATGGACATGTCAGTTAGGACCTCTACGGTGCATGTGGCCAAAATTGAATACATGCGTACCAAGCCCCCAACTAATCATGGAAGTACTTTCGATGTGGGCGAGGAGAGTTCTGAATGGGTGAGTGAATTCGACTTGACACGCTGGTGAATGCCAACAATTTGATGGGTCACAAGAGCTCTCATACATACAGGTCTCTGTTGTTAGTAACAGCGGAGCTTTACGAGAAAAGAGATTTAGGTGCGTTTTCATTAGGATCCGTTGTCTTCATTGGGCAGGCCATGTACACATCCAGAATGGAAAATAGTGAGATCCCAAATACATGTTGGATGAGCAGATGTATTGGATGCGACGGCAGTTAAGATGGGTTGATAGGATTAGTAAAAATTCTCGCACGATAACCAGAACCGGGGGAACTGGATCTCTAAACTCGCCATGTGTTATCTTAGAAGTATGTGACGACCACATGAACGTTTCTCCCAAACGAAGTTGAACACAGAAAGGATAAACCACGAATAGAACAGCCACAAGCTGTGCTTTTGTTAAAATGTTACCAGGGTGTGTGGAGATCCTTTCGAATTAGGTAAATAATGGGACTCCAGAATGGTTGAAAGTGTATATACTTATTGTTAGTAACTATGGTTATAGAAGAAACGGACGGCGTAATTGTATTTTCAGAGGCCAACTCCAAACCTCAGGAAAAAACTTTGGGATTTATTTTTCTCTTCCTTTTTTTCGTTTTACTGCAAAACGTGCTATATCCCCCTTCCCGTGGCTTTTTCTGCCAGTAGGAAAAAACATCAACTCTACGCCTCGGGGCAGCATTACCGCATTTTAACCCCCTACCGTCGACCCGTAACCGAAAAAATAGAACGATGGGAAAAACCTCAGAACAAACCTTAAGAAGGAAGAAGCGTTGGAAAAAAGTAAAGGTGGGGAAACTTTTAATTGTCAGCTCAGGCTATAGCTAAGCCCTCCTGCAGGCCCTCCGTCCTCCAGCAAGTTGGATTGAGGCGGGAATGTAGAGCTGGAAAATAGGTTGAGACCCGGAGGCCTAAGCCACTCCATCCTCATTTGAATTTGCGATTTGTTACAGTCTTACTCTTGCCCCGTTTTCCTTCCGTATTTCATCTGCTTGGCTTTACTTTTCCCGCTCTATTTTTGTTTCTTATCATTCTCATGCTGGTCACTCTTATTCTGTCAAAATATTCCCGGGATACCTATAGGGTTGCCTAGTCTGTGAACGCTCAAGCAGCTAACGGAAGAAGTTGCTACATCAGAATCGCGTTTCTGAGCCCCTAGTCTTAATTTTTTTCATTTTTCCCACCCCTCGCCCTTCAAGAACTACTCAAGAATCGATTCGACACAAATTTGCGCTGCTAGGTCGGAGAACTTGTTGACACATTTGAAATAAGATCGTATTCGTTAGATAAATCTTATCTACACTTTATTCCGAGTTCGTACAACCGGCCCTTACAAATTCAATTCTACCTCTCCGAATGTTCGCATGTTGTCGTAATCTTGTCAATATCTGGGTCAATATGAACTTGAGGGAAAGGCCTTTAAGGGCGTCTTTGTCGCCGGCCATTCAAGATTCCGTGATATTAGGTTGGCTGGGACTATTCCAGTTAATACCAGGTTGTGAGATTTTGGCCTAAAGAATTTTCAGTACGTCGGTGCTCCTAAAAGCGTCAGCCAATCACCTGCCAAATAATTTCATCGTCATCAATCCTCATTCACCCGCAGATTTATGGACTGCTTTTGTTGTTAATTTTCTACAACTCTCTAATTGTCTCCCATCAGGAGACGAGAATTTTGCGCATGAGGTTCTATTTTTGCCCTTCTGTCGGAATAAAAAATTTGAAAAAAACAAAAAACCTGAGCACAATCTATTAAGTACGGAGCTTCGTATAAGTGAGGAGCAAGTGAGGAGCTTCGTAGCAAATGTTTTCGTGGTTCCGATGTTTTAGGGATGTACATACGTCTGTTTGTTGCCTTGTAGTTGTAGAACTCAAGAAGATGATATTTTCTTCCCTCAAACAACATTTCAGGTATACATTTCTACCCTGTCTCGAAAATTCCGTTCCAACGAACATTTTCAAGGAACCTTGCGCTCTGCCGCCCTACAAGGAGCTTCCAAGAAATAATCGACTTCTTTTTTTTCGAGTAACTACGGGTATTTCATTTGTTTGGCCACCTGCAAGGGTTTGAGTTCTTTGAACGTACTTGTGAATGTGTTGGGAGCTATTGAACGTCGTACCACTGAGAATCTCTGAATACGAGTTAAATCCGTCTTCCACGATTTAGCTATTGTAATTTTATTTAGTAGGTATCGTCTACTGCCTTTCGTTATGTCGACCGAAGTATTTTCAAACATTTGAGTCTTTTCGTATGGGATGATTAGGGTTACCAGAAAAGTCTCAGCGAAATATAGTAACTTTGGTGAAAAAGACAAAGAAATCCGTAGGAAAAAATTTTTCAATTCGAATTGAGATAAGTACAAAAAGTTAGACGACACACTACTATTTTTTAATATTTCGGCCAACTTGCCATTGTCAAAATATACCTAGTTGGCCAAAATATTCAAAAACAAAAGTCTTGTGTTGTCTAATATTTTATTATATACCTAGTTGACAATTAATCGAGTCCTACAATTTTTCATTCTTTGTGCAAAAAAAAATTTTGCCCCCCAAATATATTATTTTGCATGCTATATAGGACCGCATTTTTATGTAGTATATTTGTCTCAAAATATAGTATAATACTATTATAATATATAAAGTATGTCTGGCAACCCTAGGGACAATCAGAATCTTCCTTCTTATTACTCCAGAGTTTTTCAATGTTCTCAACAGTTATTGGAGAGTGCATTTCGTGTGGCTTCCGACAAATGTAGAGACCTTCGTGTGGAACATAATAATATTGTATTATAGTGGAATATAATAAAATATAATATATTATCTTCCCACTAGTATTCGACAGATTTTTTATTCATTTTGTGAATCATATCACTAATCACACCTAATTGAGTAGGAATGTGCCGATGTAAACGCGCATAGTCAATACCTACCCAGTGCAAATTGAAAACTATTAGAAATTCATTATCAAATACTTGGATTAATGATATTTTAGATGCCGCTCAACGTCGCATGATGTTGTAATTTTAACACTTGAAACAAGTTCAGCGACGCCATCGTAAAGTGAATGTGTTTGATGGGTAAGGATTAGATAATAAATCGATAGTTGACCTATCGCCGGAGGGACCACCTACTACGAATTTATTGGTAGGCGATGAAATTCTAGCTTGATGAGGTCCAGGGGCTCTCGGCGGTCAACGCTTGTATCGCTTGGTTGGGAGATGCAATCATCACTCGCAATACGTTTTAGGGGTTCCCTTCTAGGTATGAGATGACTCAATTGGATTGTTGAATTAATGTACATCTCAGTTCAAGTTGCTAAAATACAGCTGGGTGGATCTCGTAGTTTATATACACCATTGTAGGATCCCAAAGTAGGTACAAACAGAAAATGAATAGGCGACTATTTTTAAACTATTTTATAATTAGCGAAAAATGAATCTTATTTTCGAAAATACCCAAGGAACACGAAAATCGCCTCCAAATTTAGTTATATAGATTCTACATATCATGTAGATCATACATATTAATCAACTACATATTAGATCAACTACATATTAGATCTACTACATATTATGTAGAATCTTGTCAGAAGAGTGATCCTCCCTATGTGATCTCCACGCAAGGGAGGACGCTCACCATTTCCTCTGCGTGTGCCTCGCTCTCTCACAGTTCCGCTTGGAAGTTTTTGGTGCTCAAGACCTCTCCAGGGATCATGCGGTTGGGCTGCTGGACAGTGCTGACGAGTGGAGGAGGATTGTCCGGTACTGTCAATTGTCTTGGAGGTATCGGGTGTCCTGTGTCTTTCACCGGTAGAAGTTCCGTCTTATAATTTCAAGATGTATGTATTTTTATCTTATGCAGAAGAATTTTTATATCTCATTTCATTTCTGTAATTTTCAAGTCCCGTACATCCGGCTGACGGTTGCATAACCAAGCTGTATTGTTTATTTGTATTAATGTATATCTTTTCCTGATTTTAATGAAAATAAACTTATTTCTTCTTCTTCTTCTTCTATATAACTAAATTTGGAGGCGATTTTCGTGTTCCTTGGGTATTTTCGAAAAATTTCACTACAGTTATTCGTATCGCGTGAAATGGAGTCGAACCATACCGATTTTGAATTTGGTGTCTGTCTCTCTGTTTGTCTGTCTGTTTCTCTGTCCTTCAATCACGCAAAATCGGCTCAATGGATGTAACTTTTAAGGAACATTTGAATTAGTATTGATGATTTGACGATTCCAGCTGTCGTAGACCCAATACGAGTATTGACCTGTGTTCCCGTTATAACCACACACTCAGAACCTGTCACGCATTCGTTTTTTTCTCGGCCGTACACCTCAAAAATCCATCTACTTCCAACCTAAATCCGGAAATGTTGGAGGTTGGTCAATGTGGCCCGGGCTCCGGTAATCATTACTATTTCGCGTGTGAAGGTTGAATCACCTCACGGGGTTCTTGTGCTCGGGCGGCGGTCCTAGTCCCGCACTTCCCTCAATTCCCTCGCTCAACAAAGTAGCGGAGCAAAGTGAAGCGCGTAAAGCTGTGGAAAACTTTCCATCCTCTTTCATCCCGTTCAATGGAGCGAAGTGATGAACCACGAGAAATAATGTGCGATGCAGACCTTGGCGATGTTGCGGGGTGAACTTGACAAAAAGAAAACGTGAAGCAACTACCGGCCGTACGGTACTGTAACAGTCCTGTTATTGACCGTAAATCTAGTTCTCTTCTCGTCAACAGGTGTTCCAGATTAATTTCTCCAAGTACAACGTTCATCAGACAACATAAATGAATCTTCTAGACAAAACTCCTCGCAATTAGATCAAAATTCTGGGAGAGGTCACACAATTTGTCTTGTTTTTGGGAAATTTTCAAAAAAAAGAATGCTATTAAATAGAAATTTTCCCGAAAACATTTTACTCATACCAAAATCAGTTTTAGACCATCCTGAATTCACTACCATTAAATTAACGGAATTCACTGTCAATTATACTCTTAAGGTCGTAACATTGGCCAGGGATCGATTCTACAACTAATTTCTGGTGAAAAGTGTCCAATAAATTTTTTTTTTTTTTTTTTTCATACCGGTTGAAATCCGATTTTTTTCACTTTTAAGATTTTTTTTCGTGTTTTCGACCGTAAGTCACTAAAATGGCCGAAAGTCCCGCAGTTTTCAGTCAACATTCAGATGTGATTATACCGATGGAAAGAGCGTTTAATTCCCTATCTCCCTAGTTCTAAATAAAACTTTTTCAATCTTTGTCTATTTGGAGGGTTGTAGGAGGTTGTAAAGAAAACGGAGGAGAAGTTTTTCCGAGCTTTCGGCTTTAATAAGCCATCTTCAGGGCTGTAATATATAATGACAATCTGCTATAGGCTTGACCGTTGTCGGTATCACCAATTTACAATTCTAAATAATTTATTAATACAGTTACTGACTTACGTAGGTATTGTTTCCTCGACCCAGTCTCTGTTTCTTTCTGAATAAACTACTCGTCAGGTTTATTTTGTTTTCTCAGTACAGATAGCCATACGGGGAAGTGAGTTAAACGGGCGAGCATCTACAACTGAGATGTACCTAGTAGGTACGAATCGTTATTGCATCCGAACGGAATGCGCGTCCTAACGTGTTTATTTAGTGTGAATGGGAAGAAGGCATTTAAGCGTGTAAAATGGGATTTTTGAGATTTTTAGGAAAATAAGCCAAAATAACTAGGAAACTGTTAATTTATTCCGTATTCTATTCTGAAAACATTATTGGGACGGATAATATGTAAAACTAAACCATATTTTATGGCAAAGGGATCGAGCGCAAACACGACGCGGGTCGCGGATAGACATTTTCCCGTCGATTTTAGTTGAAAAACGTGGAACGGGGAGTCTAAATACCATTTTTCGCGTTTGTGGGATTTTTGGTGTGGAAAGGGATTTTTCATCCCTGACTGTAGGAAAAGGTTAGAGAGCCATCTTGCAACACTACTCCACTCCTGCGGTTCCCGCTACCATCGCGCACGACGCTCGGTTTTAATAAATTTGCAATGCTTTTTGCTCTAAAATGATATTTTATCTGCTTTATTATCCTACGTCCTCAAAATATCTCTCCAAGACCAGTTCATATGATCATAACAGTCCGTTAAATATTTTTTTTTTAGCTCCTCATGTTCAATTTCTGTAATAATAAACGGCAATATTTCCAATTGTTCCGATAATATTTCCACGATTTTATCTTTCCGGAAGAATAAGTACTCAAGTATCGATGTTGCCTACCGATGTTGACATCGACATCGAATATCGATGTTTTATTTCGATGTCCCATCCCTAGTGACGAGAGAGAAAGAGGCGTATAACCTGAAGGAGTGTTGGTGAGGGATACGGTAGCAGCCCTAAGGATACGTCGCGAAGGGGATGAAGGTTATAAATTCTAATTGGTCGCGGTCGGCGTGCGGCTCTATATTAGTGTACGATGAATATTTAGGAGGAAGGGCCTCTGTTTATGCGATGACACGAAGGTTTGGTGAAACACCTGACTAATTCGCTTCTCATCCCCACAGCGAGAACGCTGTCTTCCGACCTGTAAGAACTTCTATAACAAGCCTTACTCTAGTTCTGATAATTGAACCACGTGTAGATCAGGTTACCTCATCCTGATATATATTTATATATGCTTCACGGTATTGGTCCGGACGAGTTAGCCACTCGTACACATCCTAACCTTCATTACATAGTTCATTGCATACCAAATGAAACTTGAAGGGTAACTTTTACGGTAAGTAGTTAAATATTTTATTTAAATGTTAGACATTTTTATTCAATATCGACTACCTATTATCTGGTCTGTAGTAATAAATATAATTTTTGTTAGTCGTGATACTGCCGAAAATGAAAGCAGGGTAACTTCCCCAGTAGTAGACACCTTAGTGAGCTACCTGCAGCGTTTCAAAGATTTTTTCAGTTATTTTGGCACATTTTGCTTTCCCTCTGTGCTAGTTCTATTGTCCCACAACTGCTGCTCAAGGATCTACCAGAAAATGTTCAAAATAATGGATAATAATGGAGTGATAGCCGAAATAGTCAACCAACTTCTTCCCCCAGTAGTAGACACAGAATTTCCAGTAGTACACAAGCGCCCCATTGCATCACAATATGAGGTGATTTAATACAATACACAGAAGAAGACAAAAGTGTCTACTACTGGATAATTACTGTTTTTAGTACCCAGTAATTGACAAATCCAATACAAGAGTTATTTCGAGAGATATCCGCATTTCAAAAGTTGATGCTTATCCTCCGACCATCTACAAACGTTTAAAAACAAAGAGCAACAGAAATTTTAAAGAAATAAGTGAGAAAATCAAAGAACTCGAAGGCTTCTTCACTATATCTCTGGCCGTCAGAGTGACTGACTATTTTCAAACTGATAGGTGGTGGGTAAATCTTATTTTTTGAATTCAAAGTTAGATGTGTCTACTACTGGAGGTGTTACCCTAGCCAGTTAGTAGCCATTTTCGTTGGACTTGAGGCGTTTTCATTTAACAGAACAGCGTACATTTGACGATTTTTTTACGACTTTGAGAAGTACTTTCAGAGTATTTTCGTTTGGCAGAGGAACATAAAACGATTCCAATGGTTCATTATCGAAGATAATAAACCAAAATATTATTTGTTGTTAAAAGTCAGCTGACCAAAGTGAGCACTTGGTTCCACGATTATGTATCGTCAGCTTTAACTACCGTCCGGGGAACGGAGTGGAGAAATTCTGTCTGATTCCGCCCTTAATATCCCTTTTTCACCCAGGCTCATTTAGTACTGGTTTTCACAACGAATTCGGTCTTTGCCTGTTGGAAAGGTTCGTAATTAATGTGTCACTTTGGCCGAAAGTTAAAGCTCACTACCGACCCCTCAACTTTGCTTCGTCCACCGGCGGTTGGGTCACACCTCAGACGTCACTGGTTTGACTCCCCAACTAACCCTAAAGTCGAGGGCTAATCTTCCGGAAACTTGTGTCAGGGGTCTCCTCACCCTCAAGCCGTTCTCGTTTGCGGCTGTTCCTCATTATCAACTGAACATGATCTTGTGAAAATGTGACAAATGCCCGTATTTCAACAATGACCAGTCCACTTAGTGCGTTCTCCGTTTGGACGATGATTCAAAACTCTCGATGAACAATTTTGAATGTCTAGTGTAACCATGTAACAAACTCAGGGAATCGATTTTACAGGTAATTTGCAACGAATAAATTCCGAGAAAGGGTTTACCTCTATTCTACCCGCGAGAAAGAATAGAATATTGTGCACATCAAACCCTGAAGTGCAAATAATGCCAGATTTGCCAACACTCCGATTGAATGTTTCACCAGCCAATTCCATAATATTAGTGGAAAATATCAAAAATATCTCTAACATATGCAATAAAAATTATTGCTGGCAAGGTCTAACATACCTTTCAGTCTTTTCTTATAAAACATAATAATATCATGTTTTATGTAGACTTGAACCTTGCCAGCAATAATTATTATTGCATGTTTTTAGAGATATTTATTATAAGTGAGTGTGATTTGTTGACCGTCAGTAAGAATGATGTTGAGGGATGTCGAGGGTTGGTCAAATGAAAGATGATTTATGTGCCAACGTTTCGAAGAATATATTTCTTCATCTTCAGGGCAGTAGTGTACAAGATGGAGTTGGACTTGAACTCATACTTCTGTGATCTGGAGGCAAGAACTTCCCTGTTAGAGTCCAACTCCATCTTGTACACTACTGCCCTGAAGATGAAGAAATATATTCTTCGAAACGTTGGCACATAAATCATCTTTCATTTGACCGACCCTCGACATCCCTCAACATCGATATTTATTATATTATACACTATTATTTTTTCGGAAAAACATTCGCTAAATAAAAATTCGTTGCATAAGGACTCGATTGGACTACTTTCTTCTACAAATGTGTGATTTATTGGGAAAAAAAATCATAGGAGTCAAAATGACTCATGCTTAGTGATAAGCGTTTACAAAACAAGCTTAATGTTCCCGGGTAAAATGTACACTTGATATTTAATATTACGCGAACTTGTTAATTGTTCCAATGTTTCATCTACTCCTACAATCAGGTGGTGGAATTTGAATTTGTCTCGAATATCCCACGATATTGTTGAACGAGTGTTCCATCGTTGAAACTTACATAGATACTTTAAAATATAAATTTTTAGTGTATTAAGGCTCAATAGCCCAAAAAAAACTTGTAAGAAAATTCAATAGATGGCTGCACCATCGACCCTAAATTTAGATAGGTGATAATTCGTGTTCTATTGAACCGATTTTAGATCTGAAAACGGCTATGGACGTAAAAAGAGCGTAGAATTTTCGGAAATTAGTCGAAATGAGTCATAATCAAAAATTGAGAAAGTTGCGATCGTTTTTTTACATTTCCAAGCCATTTTTTGAAAAACTGAGGTAGCTCTGCAATGCACTGCATCGTCCTGAGTCCAAAACAATTTTCAGATTTCAAATCGGTTAATTAGAACCGACCGAAACGCGATTTTACGGAATGGGAGAGGCAAGGGGTGGAGGTGATGAAGGAATCGCGGCAAGGGAGAAGGGGGCAACAAACAGGCGGGCCGGTAGGCATCAAAGCACGTAAACCAAGGTCATCATTCGTTTCCTTGGAAACGTCAACACAGTAGATGATCCCAATGAGGTTGGGGAACCACTTCCCTTTGCAAGTTGATTCGAACAGCGGGCGAAAGAATGGCGTTGTTTATTACCATATAATATTGTACAGTATACTTGTATATTATTGTACAAGTTTACTTGTTTAGTAATGTGGTGTATTGTATAATATTGAGTATATTTCAATATTACGATAAAACTATTTTATAAACCATAATTAAAATATTATGAAGAAACTACCTACATTATAAAAATGTATTCTTCCTACCGGCCGCAATCGTGACGACTTCCATACATAATCACATACACACACACAGAAATTTGTTTAGAATGTTCTGAAACGGGTTTATATGTTGATAAGGAATTTTTCATTTCGAAATTTGATTTTCAAGCCGATTGCAATACTACCTATCTTTTTCAGGCTTTGGTGATAGGGTGAAGAAAGTATAAATTTCAAAATATACAGGAAGATGAGTAGGTACTTCTTTTATATACCAGTAAATGAAGATTTTAGTATACAGATTGTAGCAACATAATGTATCATGGTTGGTTCAATGTAGACGGCTCTCTTGTTGGCATACTTCGATGTTTTCGAGGGTCAGAAACGCTGGGAATCTCAATATACTAGAGGGGCCTAGTGGGACCCGACGATGTGTGAGGCTTCCCCCACTCACTGGTTCCCCAAATCATCGCCTTGTTGCCTTCTAGGTACTCTTAGTTAGGACGTAGTCCAAACTCCACCCTATTACGCACCGTGTTTGTACCATTTTTCCATATCGTTTTCGACGAAGAGAACAGCCCCTTGCCGCTTCTCCTTCATCACCTCCACCCCTTGCCTCTCCTACACCGTAAAATCGCGTTTCGGTCGGTTCTAATTAACCGATTTGAAATCTGAAAATTGTTTTGGACTCAGGACGATGCAGTGCATTGCAGAGCTACCTCAGTTTTTCAAAAAATGGCTTGGAAATGTAAAAAAACGATCGCAACTTTCTCAATTTTTGATTATGACTCATTTCGACTAATTTCCGAAAATTCTACGCTCTTTTTACGTCCATAGCCGTTTTCAGATCTAAAATCGGTTCAATAGAACTCGAATTATCCCCTATCTAAATTTCCTTCATTTTGGTGCTGCTACGTGGTGGCTGATTTTAGAACTATACAAGGGCTATTGAGCCTTAATTTCAATAGGTAATTATTATCTAGTAATATCTTACAAAAACCATTTGGAATCTTTAATGATGAGGATGAATGTTTATTTCTCGGCCCGATTGATACACATCAAGGTCAAATATTTCCATAAGTCCGAGTTAATTGTCAATTCCACGTTATTCGCGCTATACGTCACCCAAGTTTCACTCTATAACTCACGCGAAGAGATAAAGTTTTCCTCGTTGAACCCAGCAACTCCAGAGCAAGTCACTAAGTCATAAACCTCGAATACCTACTATAAAACCACCTACCGCAGCTCGACATTCGGAGCCCTGGCATTGCTCTCTAAAGTCCTGAAGGACTTTCAGAGCAGTACACGTAATCATGTCGCAACTGTAAAAGTCTTGGTACCAACTGCTGTTTGGAAAACGCCGGGGAATTGCTGCCATACGCAAAACTAGTATTATTCGTTGTGCAAGAGCGTTCCGCCCATTGAAACTTTCATGAATCTTAATAAGGAAAGTTAGTTTCCAAATGTACATAATTGTTGCGGTGCTTCGTGGAGTTTTTATTGCAGATAGAAGGTAAAAAATGAACTTTTGCTATTGCTGTTTTTACTGCACCATTTCAGTAAAACGTACCCATGTGTATGCCTCGTTTTAAAATGTCCAGTTTACTTAGAGAGTAATTAAAACGGAAAAAAAACGTGAATTTACAAAATAATTGTCGAGCAAGATGTTTGATATTACTCTGTGCAAGAAATGTGAAAATTTATAAGCCGTAACCAGAGTTGAGAGAATATGGAAGTTTGTAGTAGAGAATTGGTTTTGTTTTTGACATTTTATGTCTTTACTATGGCACATAAATGAAAAAGCGTCACGCGGGGGAGCGTTACGCGGAGTTTCTGATGATTTTCGCTTACAACCGATTCGTTGCTACGGAACTTTATCTTCGCCAGTTATCATCATACAAAAATCGTTCACTACTCGTTGGATAGCTCTCGATTTACCTAACCATATTACGTTAACCATTGCGGAGTGCGTGGCCGACAAGCTGCGGTATGAGCGTGATTGTTTAAATAATTGTTTACACACAGGTGATCATTCTCAATCATTTATATTGTCAAGACGAATGCAAGCTTCACAATTTATGATGAACCTTTCAATTAAGTATAACAACTACGCTACTGGGGTAGGTGATGTAGTATAGTTCGAAGGCCCTTGAATCCCTTCTTTAAAGACATAAAATGTCCCAATGTGTTGCAGACTCGTATGCAAGCATTTTTGCGTCCCGTTTCCCCTTTTCCTTATCCCTTTTCTTCGTCTGTATGAAAAATATTAAAAAATGTATGGAAAATTTATTAGTTTTTGACATTTTCATGTCTTTGCTTTGTCACATAAACTGAAACGGGAAAAATTTGTTCCCTTGATTCACCCTTTCCCTCAGATCACGCCAGAACACAGGCGACCGGCGGGCCACTACGTCAGAGCCTATGACGCACGAGCGTATGACGTCAGACGGCTGGCTGGAGGCTAACTAGTACGTCAGAGCCTATGACGCAGGAGCGTATGACGTCAGACGGCTGGCAGGAGGCCAACTAGTACGTCAGAGCCTATGACGCACGAGCTAATGACGTCATACGGCTGGCAGGAGGCCAACTAGTACGTCAGAGCCTATGACGCACGAGCTAACGACGTCATACGGCTGGCAGGAGGCCAACTAGTACGTCAGTGCCTATGACGCACGAGCGTATGACGTCAGACGGCTGGCATGAGGTCAACTAGTACGTAAGAGCCTATGACGCACGAGCTAATGACGTCATACGGCTGGCAGGAGGCCAACTAGTACGTCAGAGCCAATGACGCACGAGCGTATGATGTCAGACGGTTGGCAGGAGTAGATGAGGAGGAGGAACAGTAGGAGGGGGCGATGAGGGGAGGAGGATTTTGAGGAGAGGGTTATGAGGGGAGGAGCAGGGAGGGAGAGGAGGAGTTAGTTTTGTTAGTTCTTGAGGAAACTATTAGTCGGTACTTGAAGAGTCCTGGGGGGAATGGGGTGATATCCTTTTTTTTCGGTTTTGAGTTAAGGTTGGCAACGTGTAGCCCTCTAAGAGTAGTTTCACATGAGCTATCAAAACATTGAAGAAAGAAGGTATCTCACAGAGAAATTAAGGTTTGAAAATATCATACGAGTATACTGGGGAGAAAGTGGCTATGTCCATCGGAACTGGGAAGTAAGGGGGGTCAATGGATCGCACCTGTCGCACACCTTTCAATCAGTTCATATTGCCATCAAAACGATACAAAAAGTTGCGACCAATATTTTTGTAGCTCAATGAAGGCAAGGCAGTATTACGAGGGACTACCTCACAGGACAAGAACGAAGAAATAACGAGTAAAACGAAGAATAATAATAAGAAGGGGAAGAAAAAACAATCAGCAATATAAACAAGAATTGTAATTAAGTCATGTTTTCCCGTTTATTTTTCATGTCGTGATGGTGTTAGTCAAATTATCGCCCCCAATCTTCCGTGTTTTGATGGACATAACCCTTTTCTTACCTGTCAAGTTGGAGTTTCGGTTCAATAAAATGCTTTAACTGGTGGTACATATTTTATTTTCAATTCCTAATGATTCATTCATATTGATCAAGGACTAGTTTACGATCCCCTGGATCATCGCGCAGATGTTCTTGAATGCTCTAGTAAATCAAATCAAATCAAGTGCTCTAGTAAAACATTTATTGGCGTATTTTAGTTCCTGCATGTGTGACAGTTCTCAAAGCTTGGTGTAAATACATTAAGAAAGAAATTCACCGACACTGACACTATCCTGTACGGACGTGTTACTCGTGGCCCACTCACTACGATATACGGCAAAGCTCTACGCTTCCTGTGATAAGCAAAATTCAGCGTGGGTGTCTTCCAGCTGGTTTGTTCAGATCTTTCTAATCTAAACCGTATATAAACCGTTGGTGGTTGAATTAATGTGCGCCAACGGATGAAAATGATGAAATAAGACCGTCTTAGCAGTCGCAAATGTCAAACTGCGTTCATTCATTCAACTGATTATCCAGTATGTTGTTTCTAAGTTGATCTGGATAACTGAAACATTTCTACATATTTATTTAAAAAAAAAAAAAAAAAAAAAATCAGAAAAAAAATCTATTCTACGGTGATGACTAAAGACTGGATTTAAATGCAGGAAATTTCGGAATCAAATGCAGCCGAAATGGGAAATATATGCTAAATATGCACCCAAAGCAAAAATACGTGATTTAAAAAAAATATAAAATAAAAGCAATCCACAGTCATGCAGCAAATTTTCAAAGGAATAATTGGTTTTGTGAAAAATTTTGTATAGGTACGTTTTAAAATTAAATTTACTTAATTTTAGGCTTATACGCCACGCGACAATAATTATTATTGTCACGTCCTTAAAACGTTATAGAAAATGTTCAAGGAACGAAAATGTACACACTTACTTGACAATATTTTAATAGAAGTGCTGTATATACTTAATTGGATATTTACAAGTTTATGCATTTGCAAATTACCGTAATTACAAAAGGACAATCGAACATTGAACTGCAATTGACTTTTCTAAGTTTTCGACGATGAGGTTCCTGCGACGGTCTTTACTGATGAGTCATCAGTGATGAATGATACCTGAGTGGCTTCAGCTGTCATCTCTATAATATAGAGACTGTTTTATAGTCGTTATAGTCTCTATATACTCTTATAGTCGTTCACCCTGGACAGCCTCACGTTCGATTGTTGAACTAGACTTCCGTAATCATCAGTCGTTGGTAAGCTTGGCTCTGATGCTCTGACTTATCCTTAGACTTATTGCTTAGACTACCTGGTTTGAAAAAAAAAAAAAAAATTGTTCCAAGTTTTTTGTTGAAATCGATAATAGGGAATTTTGAGGTAATTACGATCATTCGGGTGAATTTCGGAAGGTGGGACAAGAATTGTCCAGGTGGTGAAGTATGACACAAAATTTGGATTTAATCCCAGTTGTTTACTAATGGTGTCCCAGACCTGTCCCATTGGTTTGACTATGCTGTCCCACACGTAACAAAATCAAAAACAACCCTTGAAAACAAAACGAATTGTAATAAAGACACTCGTTACTTCCAAAAATTAATCACAATATGATTGAATACAAAATTACAGGTAAAGCAGAGTTCGAGTATAATTATCGATAATTATCGGCGCCGTACAGTAGGTACTTGATTCCTCCCTTCATTTCCTGCGAAACACACATATCCATGATCAGATGTTTTTCCCAGTAAGGGAGCAATCAAGTTATTTACCAATTATATCTATGGCCTCTGACTAATGCAAAATGAAAAGAAAAACTAAAATATCAGTTTCAAATCACGTAGAAACATTTGTGCCTCGTCGAATAATTATTCATTATTTATGCATCGCGATAGAAATTAAATGAGAACAATGGCTGCGAATGTTAATTATTAAAACGGAGGAACAACTAAGCATAAACGTGCCATTTGAAAGTATAGCTTTTGAATTGATAATTGGAATAATTAGTAAAAAAAATTCGATGAATCGAATTAATTAAAAAGATCTGCAGTAAAAGTTGATTGTTGACAAAGATGTGCTGCAATGGTTGGTGGAGCTTACGCTTACACGACAGAAACTCCATTATTTATAACAACTGGATTCTTCACTTTTATTCCATTTTTCACTGATTTTATCACCAATTTTGTCTCCTTTTTTGCCAAGTGGACAGTTTTTTCGGGCAAATTTGAACTTTTTATCTCATTTCTATCATGAGCAATCGTCTGGAATGACACATTGATCAGAACCACAATATTGTGTGAGCTTCCGTCCATAATTGTTTCAGCGAATGTTCGAAGAAAAGGAAGCTATTTTTCTCTGTCCAAAATGTTTAAAACTCGAACTTTTGAAGGGTTTTTATACCAAAATCCTTTTCAGACCATCATATTGTTTGATTTTTGTGTCTTTTGGCAGTGAATTCAGGATGGTCGGAAACGGATTTTGGTATAAAAACGTTTCGGCAATTCGAGTTTTAAAACTTTTTGACCGAGAACAATAGCTTCCTCTTCTTCGAAAATTCACTAAAACCATTATAGACGGAAGCTCACACAATATTGTGATTCTGATCAATGCACAACCACAGAGATATGAAAATTTCATTATTAGGTAGGTATGCAATACCAATAAAGGTAAATCCAAATGTTTAGCGAACTACGAGTATTTGACACATTTTAATGAACTCAAGTAGGTTTGCAAAAACAACCTGGAATCAAAATGACCCAGTAGAAGATGATGAAAGCACTAGTAGTGGATACCCCCAATCCGCCTTTGGTTCCCGTGTACCTACATTCACAAATTTTGTACTGTCTGACTTCATAAAAGAATAAAAGAAAAAAGAATAAAACGTCAATATTAAAAATATAGCCACAATCCAATGGCGGATAGTGTCATACTCTTTTGGTTCGATTAAATATTCATGTGATCCAATAGCGGATATCCTTAAAATTGAGTTTTTTCCGGCTTCATTCAAAATAAATAAAGTAAAAACACACGTCATTAATGTTTCATGAGGAAACGCTAAAAAAAATCGACAGAAATATTCGAAAAATAGGGTCCCATTACCTAAATCCGGTAGCTGCACTCCTTAGCAGATAGCGTTAGGACTTGAGAAGAGGCAACATTACATTTCTCATTGCCCGTGGTAACTTTGAACACATAGTATATGAGGCGTTTGCCATATTTTTCTGAATTTCACTTTGTTGCATATGTTGCAAGTTTAGAGGGTCCTTCATAACCTGACGAAGGGATATAGCTCAAATCCAGCTCATTCCAAGTCAAAACTAGATGAAAAGGTTTGCCCTCTGGATCAAGTCCAGCTCATTCCAAGCTTTTGCTATCTCCATCCAGCTCGCATCCACCTTGCACATAACATTTCCTGGTCTTTCTGCATTTAATTTACAATGTTATTTTTTTCGGATTTAAAAGAAAAAAAAAATTCTGTTCCATTTGGCGTTGTAATTTATGACGTTTTTCACATTGTACAAAAGTTTATGTCTCAAATGTGACATTTCAGATCATTTGAAAAATTTAGGTGGTTGTCATTTATTTAAAACTCGTAAAGACACAAAAAACCAATTTCACACAACTTAATTGAACAATAAAACTGAATAAAAGCGTGAATAATCGTGCTTTTGCATCAAAATCAGCTCATTCCAACTTAATTAGTGTAATTACGCCCAAGGTAATGCACCTGCAAAGAAAATGAAAAACTAATCGGATTCTAGGAAGTTATATCAACAATTAGGTAAATTAATTTTTTAAATTACTATAGAACTCTGGACGTGAATAGTTTTTGGTCTCTCCTGTAAAATTTCCAAAAATGGAATCAGCTGGTTTTGATAGCAAACGCCTCATATTATTATGTTGTTTTTATTGCTTGTTATAACTGCTAGAGTAGGTACCCCTGCTGCTGCTGGAATCAACATGAATCGACGGAGTGACACCAAATTCTTATTATGTTCGGTTATATCCGTTACTGGAGCAGTATCCGCCTTTTGTACCGTTACCTGAAACATTCCATTACCTAATTACCATTATAATTATCATTACATAATTACTATTACCTACTTACCTAATTACCATTATAATATAATGAAAATATATTATATTATATATGAAATTATAATATAATGAAAATATATTATATTATATATGAAATTATAATATAATGAAAATATATTATATTATATATGAAATTACAATATAATGAAAGTTTCATATTATGAACCTTGCGTAACGTAATATGTATGTATGTCATGATATGAGTCTTCGAGTGTTAGTATCCGTTCTCACTCATGAAAGCGGGTGCTTTATAGGGTTGTTTATACTGCTGTATACTAAATTCCACCACTTAGGTACCGTTTGAGATTAAGAGATGATGGTGGGGTTTGGTGGGGGGGTATTTCAAGAAAAGGCAAAGGAGAGACAGCGTTTCCGCAAGAAGTTCAACTGGTTGTTAGACATGCCTGTACACAACGGCTTAAAGAATTCCGTTTGGGGGCAAACCGCGTTGGAAGGGGGTTCGGGCGAGGGATTCAAAGTCGCCTCTGAAAACCGCCTCATGCCAAAACCTCCCTATTTCCCTCTCCCGCCGCGCGAAACGAATTCCGTTTGTGAGGGGTCTCGCGAATTACGAGGAAGTAGTTCTGCCGCTTTGTCCCCGTGTCTGAAATGCTCAAACTCAAACCCTCCACCACCGATGATCAATGGAATCATTAGTACGGGCGACAATATCCAAGCCACAAACACATTTTCGTGACCCTATTTTCAAGAACCTCCTCCCACTCCTTCTGTCCCTTGATGTCTCTCACTACAATTATTTTCTTGCTTTAAAAAACAATACGCCTATGTAACTTATGAATGAATAATCATTATCTACAGCAGGGGTCTCCAACCTACGGCCCGCATCCGGCCCTCCGACCTTATGGTCCGGTGTAGGCGGACGGAAGTACCCACCTACCCAGGGGTTGCAGAATAGAAATATCCCCTAATCAACTGATTAGGTCCATATAGATTAGTTGGACATATAGATCAAGTGGACGGGGTTGCGGAATAAAATCATCCCCCAAACAACTAATTAGTACCATATAGATTAGTTGGACATATAGATCGAGTGGACGGGATTTCCGAATAAAAAAACCCCAAACAAATATTTAGTACCAAATAATTAGAACCCAACACTAATTAAAGGTGCAGATAGTTTTCATTTTGTTTTAAAATGTAAATATTCAATAAACCATGTGATTCTACGTTTATTACAGTGTTCAATTCACCTTTTCAGGTGTGGTCGGTATAACACACAAGTACCGTTTTTTTTACGCTCAACACGATGGTGAAGTCAGAATTGCGATATCTTATTCCGTTCTTGAACTGGAGCATTTTGAAGATGAAGAAACGTGGTTGACTGATAACGGGATGCGATATCGCAATTCTGACTTCATCATCGTGTTCAGCGTCGAAAATTCTATAAACTGAGAGTTACTCAGCAAAAAACGAGACGAAATTTGTTACAAAACCAGTAAAATGGAAATGTTTTGTATATAAACAGTTATTTCTTCGAAAATTTGCTCTTATAGCCATGTTGCACGACTGTGGATTTTTATGTATATATTGCCCCCGCTATTGAGAGAAAAATTAAATTCGGCCCGCCCAGGAGAAAGGTTGGAGACCCCTGATCTACGGGATCAAGCAGTGTCCTCAAACATATCACAACTTTTCAATTACATTCTCAACGAATCATAATTTTTCACCTTTCATTATATTCCAATAAGGGTTAATATATTCGAATTAACTGTATTGATGTCTAATGTACACATCTTTTTTTTTTTCAAATTCTACAAGAAGTCGGTTCGATTGTGGTGACAAGCCAGTGTATGCAACGCGGTAGTGGATGACCCTAACCAGTACACCACTTCAGTATACGGTTTGTGTTGAATCGCCGTTATAATTTGTCGAGTTCGGTGGTTTAGCTGAGTCGAATAAATTCCACTTGCTAAACAATAAAGAGATATCTAAACTGTTCGTAATTCAGGCAGGAATGCCATTCGCTTGACAGAATGCCTGCAATATCCTGAAAGTCCTGCGATGACCTTTCATAATTGCTCTCGAGCCACCTGTCCTAACTCCAACCTAACTCTACATGTTTCTCAAAACCATAATCTTCTTCGTACGGCTATGTTTCTCCACCAACAGCCCTTTCCGCGGTGAGGGGTGGGGGACGGATGTAAATAACGTCCTAGATACGGTCCCTTGAAATGTAACCTGATCCATCTCCCGTGTTATTCACGTTGCCCATGTCACCCTTAATGGAAAGTACATTAGTTTGCTGACGGTTGTTGCACGTAAGCCCGTAAGGAACCTGAAACCACTCTACCACCCCCCCCCCCCCCGCGTAATTGTCTCTTGATTCGCGATAAGTATTATACGCCGTCTTATGCTGAATCTACTCTCATTCCCTCGTACCATTAACAGGAAACTGCTAGGAGTAATTCTCACACGCAGGTTCCTTAATGCACGGAAGGTGTTCATTCTTAAAATGATTCTCGATCTCGCCTGATTACGGTACCGTGGCCGTATTAGCATACTGATCGATTTACGAGACGATCGATTTTTGATTGAGAACATGAAGTGCAAAAACACTGTGTTTATCTTGAAACTGCAACATTTCGATGCACCAAATCGGTTCTTTTGTATTCGTCGCCCTTCTGTTTAGATGAGTAATGAACTAAAACATTGTTGGAATAGGTGACCAGGTGGTAATATTCAAACTCGAATGGGGGGGGGGGGGGGAAAGCTCAATAATGTTTTATACAAATAAAGTAACAAGTTAAATTGAATAAATTTTATAAATTTAATTATTCACTGGTTTTACTTGTACCTACAAACATGCAAGAAGTATCTAAGTACCTACCAACTTGTAAATCGATAAATTTTAAGGAAGGTTGACTTTTTTTCTTGGTTCATTATTGATAATGAAAAAAGGGTGTTATGGTGTAAACAATTAGTAAAATAAACTGTTGTTAAACAGTTAACACATAGGTAATCTCTGGATGATGGTGCAACGGTCCTGGACCCAATCTCAGAAAACTCTGCCAATTCTCGACAGAATGGTTTATTATCTTCTTTGTACATATCACCCTTCTGTCTAGATGACTACACTATTATGAATAATTATTATCATTACTTATCAATAATTTTTATCAAGTAGTGTAAATTATTGGTTATGATTGTCAATGACTAATAATTATTGTTAGTTAATAATTATTATTATTAATTAAATCGATATCTGAAAACCATGTGATGTTCGAATCAGTTGAGCCAGTATGAACATTTCCCCGACTGGCTGCCGCATGATTCACCATCATGTTGACGTCTCTTGATCTGCTCCTACTTTGAGCCCTCATTGTGAACGAATGGTTGGTCGTACAAGCCTCCGGTTGGTCTTAAAAAATACTAAAAATTGAATTATTTAAATGTTTTAAAAGTCGAATATTTCAATGTTTTTCGGACTAATAACCTCCAAAGCAAGCGCTCAAATCGAAAACACCTCTGAATAAACGTTGTGGGAAATGTATGTCTGCGTCGAATGAACTCGAATTCGGTCGTTTTCGGAGGCGTCGTCGAATCAAATCAAAAATAATAATAAATTGATTATAATTAATAATAATAAATTAAGAATTAATTCATTGGTAATTAATTAATATGAATTGATAAAAGTTTCTGTATCACAACTCATATACCGACGTTTATATATTGCAAGTAGCCAACTCATGTGGTCATTTGGACAACTTACAGGGCAAATAATTGAAAATGGATTTTTTGATAAGTAAAGATATGCTTAAAAGGTGACGTACAATCTATAGTGCATTCTATTTGCTCGACGAAAAACACTGATATTTGCACCCAATCAACCTTATTGCATCAGAATCGATAAAACCCAAAATCGAGCATTTTGACCGAAAAACTGCTCTTCTGAAAAATTGACTTTTACATGTGAGTTATATTAATATAACTCACATTACGTTTCATTACGTAATTACGTTTCATTTCAATATTAACCGATCCACTAATTTTATTTTTACTTTGTTTCAGGTGAGTAATCAATGGCATCTTCGATATAATCAGGTTGTATACCAACACGATTAATATGAAATCGGTATGTGAACTGAAAATGGACTTCATGGAATACATGATTGTACATCTTGGTGTTTTCAATCGATCAAATGTTGCTCAATGTGCAAAATTCGAGTAACGAAAACGCTTCCATAGCTTATTTTGCGTTTCTTCTGCATAAAAATATTAAGAAAAAATGAAGGCCTTTTACCTCGTAATTTTCTCGTTCTCCCCTCAACCAGCCAAGCGATGAAATGACCATTATACCTTAAATACCTCATTAGGGAGCTCCTGCCTATTTAATTTTAAATTCAACCTCAACCGAGGTCACCCTTCCATCCCTGCTCACTTGAAATAAACCTCTGTTTCTACCTTTTTTATTCTTCAGACGTTTAATGTTATCAACGTAGCTTGAAAGCGGTTAAAACTCTGGGTCTGCAACCTATTACAACCTGGCGATCGATAAAATCAAACTAGAGCGGGCCCAGATGCATACGTAAACATCAAAACCATTTTTCCACTCAGAAGCAAGCTACGCGGAAAATATTCGTGTCGCGTCGCCCCACGAAATTACGTTTCAACGTGAATAGTAATGCTTATTTATTATGTACTCATTTGGTTTGGGAGCAATTTTTCCCCCATTGACTCTAACATTCCGTCACAAAACACCGAGAGTTTCATGTTCCACTGCAGTGTATAATTTATTTTCTGATTCAAGCTCCCCGACATGGCTCCAACCGATTGTTATTTGTGGTCGTTCAGTATATCAAATACGTATTTATTTCTGAAAATGCAATTTCAAAGGGAACTGTTTTTTTCTTCATGTTCCATTCATGTTTTGGGACATTGTTTGCATTGTGTCACGGCCCATGAAACATTATTGCGAGTTTTTCGACCGTCAGAGGTAGTTATTATGGACGTATGCCTTTCAATGAAGTCCTTGGATGTTGGTAGTTTTACCTTGAACCACAACTACCGTTAAACTGTGAGTATTCCACGTAAATGATTTGGTGCGCATGAACACTCATATCGATGACATCACACGGTAACCTCGTATCTTGGTTTTAGTGAATTTTCGAAGAAAATGAAGCTATTGTTCTCGGTCCAAAATCCGTTTCAGGCCATGGGCAGAATCGGGTCACTCTAAGGAGGATTTTGAGGTGTTAAGGGGGGGATTGCCAATAAATTCCCTTAATGAAACAGCCTGAGATGGGATACCTCATTATAAAGGTTTTTTTTTCGCTGAACACGATGGTGAATTCAGAATCGGGATATGTTATATTAACTGGAGCAGTTTGAAGATGAAAGAACGTGGTTGATACGTGAGATGTCCTTCATGGACATCACCCTCATCGATACAGACATTTTATTTCTTCGAAAATTCGCTCTTATAGCCATGCTGCATGACTGTGGACTTTTCATCATTTTTAAAAGAAAACCTCGTCTCTCATGCACCTTCCTGTGGTTCAAATTTCGGCGGAAATGAATCGTTTGCCCTTTAGAGACCTAAATGAAAACCTCGTTTAATATCAAGTAGGTGGTAACGTCACTGATAACATTATATGTAACCTATATATATTTTAGTGGACTGTATTTTTTTTCTCCTTCATTGGCATCGAAATTATTCATTCGGCCAAAACATTTTGAATAATAAAATACATACTGTTACATGATGAAATTAAAACATGCGCGCAGTTTTTCTAACATAAAATAATGTTCTTCCTTAACGGTTTTCGATTTAGGTATTTTGCATAGAAATTAGTATAATATACTCATATTATGACTTTGTAGGTATCCTTATCTCCTATTGCTATGAGATGAGCGAGGTTATAAGCTTCGTTCACATTTTTAGATAGTTTGTCGAACATTTCTAGTCTTTCACTTACGTTCTCAGGGCAGGTTAACACTATAAGTTCCACTGTCTCGTTTTCTTCTAGGCATAGTTCGCAGGCCGACGGTTCATTTTAGTGTATGCGATGTATCCGTGAAATGGTTTTAAAGAAGTGTCTTGGCATGTTGTCAATAACAATGAACTTATAGATGGTAACATCTCTTTATACTTTATTCCGGATGGATATTCCAGGTATGCCTGGTGTCAGCTGTCAGTCATTTCTGCTTTAAAACCTCTATACAGGTCGGTTATTGGGCATAGTGTGAAGTCTATGTCGATGACGTTTTTCGTGTCGCTCTTTTTGCTTCTGTGTTAGTGGACTGTATAATATAATATATTATATTATAACATATTATGTGTTGTTAATTGTGTACAATATGCTGCTGGTGCAAATCGCTCGGATCCGACAAGTAAAGTAATTTTTGGAAATTATGAGGAGGAATAAAGATGAAGTTGCCACTCACCGATGATGCCGTCGATAGTACTTACTTCGGCCTTTGAAGCAGCGATGGAAACCAGTTGCTCTGAAGGTGGCTGGGGAAAAGAAGGGCTCCTATCCCTTGGGAATTTTATCATGTGTTGTGGTTCGTAATGTAACGATAAGACACTCAAGTAAAACAATTACTCGCGTTGGGAGAATTGCGGTTGTTCTCAGGTTGAGGATTTGCAAGAAGGGCAGGACTGACTACCAAAGTATGAGGAGGTAATCAAGATCCCAGTTATCTGTCAATAAACATGAACCAACCTGTTCATAGTTTTTTTTCTTTTTTTCTCTTAGCCCTTGAGCATTCAAGCCTTCAACTCTATTGCGTGAAATAGTCGATTGAATATACAGATTGGTGTGGGATCAAATAGTTACTCGTATCTACCAACTCTTATCTATGATCTGTAACTTCCATTAAGTTCTCTACCAACTCTTGCTGATCTGTAACTTCCATTAAGAAATCTGGTAATGTGATAGGTGTTTTCTGCTGTTCTGAACGTTCCAAAAACTAGTTACGATGAACATGAACTCTTAAATTAATTTTCTTCGAGTGCTCTCAACTTCGTCCGATTTCCCTTCAGAGGTTGTTTTTTTTCTCCCGAAACCCGATGCCTAATACTTTATGAGACTTTCCATTTACTTCAAAGGAAATATAAAAACACTCGACATTTAATCCATGGAAAATCGTTTTTTTTTTTTTTTTTCAAAATGAGGTTCCCTCAACTGTGGCATGTACAAAAAAGAAAATCTTAACAGGAAATTCTCATAAAGCTATTCATAAATAAGAAAGGGAAATGAAACTTAGTCAGTTAAAAAAGGTTATAGAAGACCACGATATCTCGAAACTGAAATAGGGGAAAATAGAAATGAAAATTGTTCTATACTTAGAGGATAATGTGAAGAGATTGGTTAGTTTAATGGCTGTGCTATAATGTAGCCTTGGGGGTTCCCCTACGTTTGAGCTGGGGAAAAGCATAAACTCTACCGCTAAAGGGCGACCACTGGCTTGTGAAATTGTGATTTACGATTTGTGGGTCAAGGGACTAAAAAGGGGTTTCTCAGCTTTTCCTATATAAAAAGACCTTTCAGCATCCACGGAGACCTTTATTTTTTTTGAAAGGAGAAAATATAAAACCTCGCAAAGACTTTGCTGGTATTTCTGGTGTATAACGTGTTATTGTTGAGAGAAGAATAAGAAACAGATTTGATGTTTTATCTGTCGACGTTCAGCATCATTTTGGAGCTAAATTTTCCAAGATTCCTACATCATTCGTTGAGATTACAGTAGTTACTGATTGGCCATAATATGTCACTCATTGGCTGCAATAGTGTCATATCTCCAAATTTGATGCTTCGGGGTAATCGAACTTTGAAAACCATTTCTACTTTGAAACATTCCGTTTAGTTTATAATGCTCTAATTTCTGAGCTTTAAAAACTGGCTCCATGAAATTCTTAGCGGAATATTTCAAAGTTGAAATGGTTTTCAAAGTTCGATCACCCAGAAGCATCAAATTTGGAGATATGACACTATTGCATCCAATGAGTGATGTGTCACTAACCACATTAGGTTGCCCTCATCGCATGAACTTGGGTAATCCAAAAACTTCGACTATAAACAGAATACTTAGCACAACATAGGGTAAAGTCGTGTACCTAGTCGCCGTTATTTGGTTAATATTCTTTCCTGAGGCCCGATTGTCCGATTTCTTTGTTTTAGATGTGTATCCATCAAGCAATTGTCCTTACACAATTCCCAATTTTTAAAATATTTTAATCAGCATCTCGATGCTGCACTAATTATTCACGACCAATCACCAAGAAACGACCAAAACATGGCTTGTACCTTGAGCCGGCTATGATTGTACCAGGACCCACTCTCTTTGAAGGCTTCAGAGTAACAATTTGAGCCAAATTCAGGTAGTAAGGTATCATAAATGAATAGTGCCAAGTATTTAAAACACCTTTTTATTATGAAAAAAATATTGGGGACTTGTTTTTAGTTTGGATAAACACATTATGCTAAAATTGCACCTTCAAACACTCTGAAACTATTTTAAAAGACCATGTTTTTAAAGGAAGAAATCGCAGTCTTAATAATTAAGTGAAATTATTCACAGATTCAGTGTAGAAGTCTTGACTTGGTTATAAGATTGAGAAATTAAGAAGAAAACATCAACGACAGGATGATTAAAACAAGTGGCTTTTCCAATGCTTGTTGGCTGGGGTTTTGGAAGGGTCAGCTTTTGGGAATGACGAATCATGAGATCATGCAGTCACTGCCGGCCAGAATTGCTTTGTCATTCCGTTCAACAAAGTGTGAATTAAGTGTTAAGCAATGCAACGTCTTACTGCAGAGCATAAGGTAGTCCACAAGGTCGACTTCTTCGGCATCAGAGAAAACCCGACAATGGTCGCATTTAGTTTTGACAAAAAATGTTTTGTAGGTCCATTCGCCTGTGGGAAGGACCTTTTTCAAATGCCTCAGTTCTTCGGTATATCCCGTTACTTGTTGCATCCTGGTTGATCACCTGATCTTACTTCGTAGACTGCTCTTTTCTACGCTTCGACGTCGATGAGCGGCATGTTGTTCCCACTTTTACTTCGGGGCATCTAAAACTATCCACAAAACACTATTTTTAGACCGTAAGAGCGTAATTTCCGTGACACTTATTCATAATTTCATGCCAGGCCAGGCCAAGGAGGTGGCTCCAGGTACACGTAGAAAATGGGAAGAGGTACCTCGAGTTAAACCAAAACTCGTTCATCCAGCGATTGAATGAAAATTCAATTTACTTTCAACGGAATACCCGAAGATCCACTATTTGGAAAATGACACCACAAGGGGGCAAAAACGTATGAAACGATGAACTTTTAGGCACTCCCACGTTGATCGCTTCGGCTCCTGAGTTTACGATATGCCGGAAATTAACTCGATTGAACATTCCTGTCAGTGTAACCCGTCAAATTCGCGTGACCCGAACGAGAAAAAAAATTAAATAAATAAAATCGAATTACTTTCGCCCGAAGGACAGAAAATATCAAAAATTTCGATGAGCTTTTGATGCATTGGAAAGTATAGTACGCTTTTCATATTTTCTTTCCATTTCCTCGCTATTTTCGTAATCGTTTTCATCGTCCCGACTGCACATTTCAATCTTGTTTGAACAAACTTCTCGTAGGGGTCTCTTTTCATGGTATATTCTCACAATGGGGAGCACGTTAACCACCCAAACCCTCCAAACATTCGTCTTTGTACGTACGTTTCTCTGCTTTCAGTCCTCTTGAGAATGTATTGGCCTCAGCTTTAATTTGTTCCAACTTTCCTGGCCTCTTCTGACAACTGCAGCGAGTAATCTTGATGGTCTCGTGAGTCTTGGGCGATTGTGACAAGATTGATTGATTTGTTTATTTACAAAACCAGGGAAGGTTAGGGCTATGAGGTCCTCTCTTCCACCTTCCCTGGACACAAATATTCACAAATTCATCTTACTCGTACAATCGTGTATGCAAATATTATAAGTGTTAATGAAAATAATAATTCTTCTAATACATAAATTTATCAGATTTAGTGTAAAAAAAAACGAAAGTTCTCAAATTTCTTTACAATTTTCAAGCACTGTTACGTTAATTCCTTCTTCCTAACGAAAAAATAAAATTTACAACCTCCCATAAAGATTATTTGAAAAAAGTCGCTTCACCATGATATACTTCAGCTCACATACCTAACATTACCAATCAATATGCATCTAGAAGGATCTTTTTAATTTACATATTCCAAGTTGGTCAGACTATATGTAACTTTAGACACAGTAGAAAGGTCGATTTTGGACAGGATTTTACAATATTATAGTAGGTACCATCACTTTGGTTTTATACTCGTTTACACGCATTCCATGGTCAGAACACCAATTTCATAGCCTCATCAGATTGTTGTTTATGTGATCAACTGTCGTTCCCATTTCAGATGTGTCACAAGTCTGATAAATCTGTTATATGATATGATGTATGCTGATGACCAATAGATTTATCATTATATTATGATGAGTTCCTTTCGAAAAGCCTTGGATTCTGGTGGTAAATACGTTCAAGTGTGCACATGTGATTGTTTGCTGAGTGTCCTTGGTTCTCGATGTTTTTGTTTGACCACTCTGGGGATAGCCAGGTCTGTGAATGCAGTCCCGATATTCCTCTGGGTGGGCATATTGTCTAACCCCTCGAGAACATGGGCCACTCAGCAAACCATACATTACAAGTGTTTTTGTTCAACTGAATAACCTTTTCCACAGACTCTACCTCGCACTGGTCTCTTGAAGGGCACTAAGCATATTATTTGACAGTCGTTTCATTTCAAAACGGAAGGTACCTTTCTGGGAGAGAAGATGAACATATCGCAAAGGGCGATAAGGCGTGAAAAGGTGGTAGTGAAAAACGTGAAGGGGGTTCTCGGAGAGAGTGTAAAACACATATCGAACCCACAACGTGAAACGCGTGGGACGCTACTGCAGAGATAACGTCGTTGAGGTCAACTAGAATCCAAACACCTCGGCCACTCGTTGAGGTGGTTAGCGGTAGGCGATACGAGTCAAAGTGTTGAAGGCAGAGGGTCGAGGGGATATTTTTCCCCATTCTTTTGTGGGGGGCAAGTTCTTTATTTTCGTTTCGGCGATGGCGATGGCGATGGTGAAGGGAGCGGACCGATCAACATGACATTTCAATTAGAGTTGAGCCTCATATCGATCTGGAAGCGTTGAAGGGAAGGATGGGTCGGGTTTTTGGACGAAGAGGTGGAGAATCGACTTGAATTCATGATTTCCTTTCGCCCGAACCTCGACAAAGTGAACTGACACGTCTTGCGTTTAATGAATCATTAACTGATCGAAATGGATTAATTAGACCATACAAGGTTCCCTTACAATGTTTACGGCTGATATTCTGGCAGCCGACGCAGTGCCCCATTCGTCACTCAACTCTGAAATGAATGGTATGCTGAGGCGCCCTGTTCCCGGGGAGGTTAGGTAATATGCCCACCCAGAGAGATGTCCTGGTCTGCATTCACAGACCTAGGTATCCACTGCGTGGTTGAAACAAAAACTCAGCAAGCCATCACACTCCCTCCTTCAAACAACACCTGTTATGCCAGGCTGTTGTTGATAGATAGA
Organism: Stenodema calcarata; assembly: GCA_963920205.1. Taxonomy (NCBI): domain Eukaryota; kingdom Metazoa; phylum Arthropoda; class Insecta; order Hemiptera; family Miridae; genus Stenodema; species Stenodema calcarata. The sequence continues at coordinate 27,877,909 of OY986056.1, read as the reverse complement.
AAAAAGGGACTGAAAGTAGTATGGAGTTCCAATCCAGGAAGAACAACTGGAAAAACTCCTAGTGAATGGTTGTCTGAGCCTCCCCTGTTCCCGGGGAGGTTAGGCAAAGTGCCCACCCAGAGAGATATCCTGGTCTGCATTCACAGACCTGGGTACCCACTGCGTGGTTGAAACAAAAATTCGGGAAGCAAGGAAACTCAGCAAACCATTACAACTCACCTTCTAAATATTGGAATGTTGTGTGACTTCAAGTTTCAATTCGAATTGACTTATTATTGAATGAATTAAAATACAAACAGCTTAAAATACAGCTCCGATAAAATAACAATAATAATCACCCGTCGTGGTCAAAATGTAGAGTGTTATGAGAGTGACTCAGTACGAGTACATCAATCATAAATCGTATAATGGACTCCCAAGGGGTGAAAAATGTAAGCATCATGTAATCAATCGACAATTCTGACGTATTTTCTCCTCCTGGTTGTAATTACCCTTTGTGAGTAGCTACTTCTGAGTCAACAATAATGATCAAACCAAACCTAGTTCAATTACCCAGCAGAGGTACTTACCATTTCAAAAGATTCAATGGGTTCAAAGAATAACTAACGTTTATTAGCTTCATCAACAGCTCGTGTGTATTGCTTATGGGTTATAAATAATCATATGAATACATCAACAAACAAGACGCATGGTAGAATAATACTATTTTGAAGTGTGTATCTCAGATGTTCCTGGTTGGCCCCACATCAAAGTTGTTGTTATAATGTACTTGATCCCTTATAAGTACTACTTCCTACTTGCTCTCTACAGAAATGAAGAAAACTCTTCATGCTAACCTGTATGTCAATGAAGCAAAGCCAGGCTTACACTACTTCTGAAAACTGAAAGGGATCTCGACGTAGCGAGCGCGTACAAACTTAGTAAGACGTCCCCGGGCATGAGCAACTTCGTATAATGTGGATTTCATGACGAAATCGTTCTTCAAGGGGGACCCGACGATGTACAAATCCGTCTCTTTTGTTGAACTTCTGACAATGACGTGTGGACGGTATCGCTGGTTTCCTCGTGGGAATATTGTGCGAAGGTAATGTAGCGTGAAGCAAGATGAATGGCTAGATTAGATATCACCTATGTTATTAGCCCTATCAATAACCTACGTGAATCAGGAACGTCATTGGCATAAATCAAGAGCCACCGGGACGCACAAATGACTAACCATATCGGGTTGATAGAACGTTTCCATCACACGCATACTGCGTTGATGGTTTGTTTTTGTTCAACATCCAAGAAAATATGTTATTGCACAAATCCGATGAGTTCATTATTATGGCTTTTCGATCAAAAAATATCAACACTAAATATCGACTAAATAAAATCAATAAAAAAAAGCTGAGAATTTTTCCTCAAAGGCTTATTATTTTCCGTATCGCCCTTCTGTGTTGATCATTCATCTGTAATAACGAGTTCACTTGCTTATTAATGACAATAATCGTTTTGTATAGTTATTATGTGACGTATGAGGATAGTGTATACTTAACAGTGATCCCAGTGGGGATATATACAGAAAATAATAAACTGTCGTGTTAAAATTTTCAAGTATTTCAGTAGTTCAAGTAGTTCAGAACATAATTGTCGTCATTTCTACCAATGCATCACGTGATCATAATCCAAGACATCTCACTCGTAATGTCAGAATTTACTCATTACCATTACAATTGCAAATCAACAGATAATTTAAATATTCAAGACCGGGTTTTTTGAGCCATTTGATTCATGAGAAATTCATGAGCATGAGCACATGAGCAATTCATGAGTTCATGAGCACTTTGGACATGCATGATGGATGGCAATGGATTGCGATGGCGTTTCTATTCTGAATGATACTGACGACGACTATTCTGGCCTTATGGCAAGATCGCATGTTATTGGTATCACTGCAATACCAAAGATATTATTTCATATTATCCACATCATTTGGAGAGTCGATGTCGCTCAATAGTGTACAGCCATAGTATACAATAACAGTCGAGGTGCTTGGAATCGAACCAATTAGTCTGCACGGCTCATTCCTCCCTGCCCTCACAGCTTGACGGGTAGTGACGGTCTGGGTGTCCACAAACCAGTCCAAATCCCGCGGTCGTCATTGAGTGACCAGATGGAATTCGAAGATTAACCCATCACCACCTATTACTAGGGCTAACTTGCTGTAATCATAACACCCGAGTTGATGTGTCCGTAACCTCTAATTCTGCCGTATAGCGCATATCGTACTCTATACCTACACCAGTATCAAATGATCCCCCCGAACAATCCACTACTTACCACCATTGCCTCAAAACTCTAGAGTTCCAATCTATCCAACTATCCATCAGTGTGATTACAGAATGAGACCTCCCAAAAATCGATGGAATATCATTGATATTAAAGTATGGCATCATAATAAAATATACTTAGTACCTATATTTGGCATCACTAGTCCCTGTTGGCTATTTCCCTTAAGAATTCAGTTGACCTCAAAATCCCACATGATACGAGTTCCAGGTGCCATTCGAAGGTCCATTCGAATTCGAATGAGGTCCATTCTTGAAGGACCATTCGAATTCAAATAAACACCTCGATTCGATATGAAGTCGACTTTTTCCGTTTGTTTCGATGTACCTATTTGAGTTAAAAATTGCTCTTCTTGAAGGTCCGTTCGAATTCAAATAAACACCTCGATTCGATATGAAGTCGACTTTTTTCGTTTGTTTCGATGTATTTGAGTTTTCGATGTATTCGATATGAAGTCGACTATTCGAGTATTCGATATGAAGTCGACTTTTTTCGTTTGTTTCGATGTATTTGAGTTTAAAATTGCTCTTCTTGAAGGTCCATTCGAATTCAAAGAAACACCTCGATTCGATATGAAGTCGACTTTTTTCGTTTGCTTCGATGTATTTGGGTTCACAATAGCTCTTCTTGAAGGTCCATTCGAATTCAAAGAAACACCTCGATTCGATATGAAGTCGACTTTTTTCGATTGTTTCGATGTATTTGAGTTCACAATTGCTCTTCCTGAAGGTCCATTCGAATTCAAAGGAAACCACGATTCGATATGAAGTCGACTTTTTTCGATTGTTTCGATGTATGTACCTATTTGAGTTTACAATTTCTCTTCTTGAAGGTCAATTCGAATTCAAATAAACACCTCGATTCGATATGAAGTCGACTTTTTTCGTTTGCTTCGATGTGTTTGGGTTCACAATAGCTCTTCTTGAAGGTCCATTCGAATTCAAAGAAACACCTCGATTCGATATGAAGTCGACTTTTTTCGATTGTTTCGATGTATTTGAGTTCACAATTGCTCTTCCTGAAGGTCCATTCGAATTCAAAGGAACACCACGATTCGATATGAAGTCGACTTTTTTCGATTGTTTCGATGTATGTACCTATTTGAGTTTACAATTGCTCTTCTTGAAGGTCCATTCGAACTCAAGTAAACACGTCGAGTCGATATGAAGTCAACTTTTTTTCGTTTTCACGAAGTATTTGAGTCGACAATTGCTCTTCTTTAAGGTCCATTCGAACTCAAATAAACACCTCGAGTCGATATGAAGTCAACTTTTTTTCGTTTTCACGATGTATTTGGGTCGACAATTGCTCTTCTTGAAGGTCCATTCGAACTCAAATGAACACCTCGAGTCGATATGAAGTCGACTTTTTTCGATTGTTTCGATGTATTTGAGTTCACAATTGCTCTTCTTAAAGGTCCATTCGATTTTGAATAAACACCTCGATTCGATATGAAGTCGACTTTTTTCGATTGTTTCGATGTATTTGAGTTCACAATTGCTCTTCTTAAAGGTCCATTCGATTTTAAAAAAACACCTCGACTCGATATGAAGTCGACTTTTTTCGATTGTTTCGATGTATTTGAGTTCACAATTGCTCTTCTTAAAGGTCCATTCGATTTTGAATAAACACCTCGATTCGATATGAAGTCGACTTTTTTCGATTGTTTCGATGTATTTGAGTTGACAATTACTCTCCTTGAAGGTCCATTCGAATTCAAATAAACACCTCGATTCGATATGAAGTCGACTTTCTTCGTTTGTTTCGATGTATTTGAGTTGAATTACTTACACCACCCAAAATGCTCTAATCAATTCCCTACCATTCTCTAGATAATAAAAGTGTCATAATAGTAAAGCACTAAAGGTGTCAAGAATGAAATAGAATAGAGAAACGGATCACAACAAAACTGGCAAGATGGCGGAGTGGTAAATCGATGATTTAGGCCAAAATCGGCTTTTCAATTATAATTGTAGTTGATTTATCTATTTTAACCGTAGATTTATTCAAAACGACCTTGGTGAAACTCGACATTGTTGTTTACCACCGAAGATCTTCGATTTAATTATTAAACGTTGATTGAAAACGTTGGTGGAACCGGCCCTTGGACATATATTTTCCAGGCTGGGACAGATTATATCCCGTTCGGTGTGAAAGGGTTAAATCAGTTCGGTGGATGTTCCCAAAAAGGTAATGTCGAAATAACAATAATATTTTTCATTCATTTCTTGATGATTGCCTTAAAAGCGTTATAAGAGCTTTTAGTGATAGATAATATAACCCAACGGAGCAAAGATGGTCCCAATAAAGTGCCTCTTGTTTCCGATCCTTTAAATCTTTTCATAGAAACTTTGCCGCTCATTGATAAGCTTCCGCGAGAAGTTGGAAAGCAAGCCGTTCCGCTCTCCCTCGCCTTCATTTTAAAATGCGCCACTTAATAGGCGCGCCAAAGCTAATTACAAGGTAATCCGGCGATAGGAAGATGCTACCCGGTGCCTCGGAACCCTGGAAGGAGTTGTGCCTAACCCATCCCCCATCCCCATCCCCTTCGAAGCCATCCCGCACCCAAGTTTATCAGTTTGCAGGAAGTTGGTCCGGGAGACGCGGGAAGGCAGCAGTCCGAAGAGAGATCGCGGTGAACTCAATTAGTGTTCCTACAGAGGATGAGACGGTTACTTAATTAATACTAAAGGGAACTATGCAGATTGCTATGGCAAACACGTAGGTGGGTCCCATGCAGCCTTATTTGGAAGGGCCGTGTAGGTATCCGTTTTTGTTCCAGACAATCCACCCGCTCCTCCTCTTTGCACCACATGGTAATGTGACGTTAGCCCTCGCCAGATTTTCAACCGAAACTGAAAACGAATTTTTGTCACATAATATGTATCTAATATCATACTTTTTTTCGCTGAATACTGGTGAAACTAGTTAATACTGGTAAAAGTAATATCGTTTTATGTTGTGTGCATTTCAGGTAATGTGATGTTTAAAGGATTGAAAATACCCTACAGCATTAATCGTAGCCCTTTAGGCATGCTCACTTACCCACAGTAACATTCCATTTGAAGACCACTCCAGCTCTAAACATATGAGCTAGCCGGAAGCCATCGGATCTCGTGGCAGTCCAGTCAGGAATAGTCCATCAAACGACTTGATAAGGTTTTTACAGCTCTTCAAGTGTGAAAGGTTCCAATCATGCAGCATGATCGTATGAGCAGATTTTCGAAGCAGTAGGTATTCGTACAAATATGTAAAACGGGAGAATTTTTACGCAAAGCAAAATTAAGGGTGGAAGGAGAGGTATCAAAAATGTTCTGAATACCAGAAGAGTGTTGGATATGTAACAAATTTTGTCTTCACTTTTTGTCGAGTAATACCTCAGCTTATAAATTTTTCAACGCTGATCACGATGATGAAGTCAGAAAATTCGGAAAAGTTTGCGATATCTCAATCCGTTATGTTTTGAAAAAAAAAAAAAAGTTCAAAATGTTTAAAAAGTTTTTCACTGAAACCTTCGATGTACCACCACTGAAACCTTTGACAGCAACTCATTTTAAAATTATAAAAACCCCATTGTTTGGTGGGATATTGATATGACTTCAATTAATTAAACGGTGGAAAAACTCGAAAATTAATCGATTTATAATCGATTAATGGCAGTTAAAGCGATTTTAAAATTTTCAGCTTCCGTTTTGGGATTGTTTGTTTAGGTTAAATGCCTCAACTTGCTCAACTTGAACGTAAACAACTCAATCAAACGGATGTTGATCAAACATTGACCAACTTTCGTGTGTTTATGTTCGGAATTTCCCCCACTCCTGGTTTGAATTTTGAAATTTTAGACTTCGCGATTGAAAAGTTCACGTCCAAAATAGGGGGGTTCCGTAAAAAACCCATTTTCGTAAACATTGGACTTGAGGCATTTTTATTTAAAAGGGCAGTAGGTATACTATACATATGATTTTTGGTGTCTTTTGGCAATAAATTCAGCACGTTCTGGATTTTGGTATACTTACAAGTTTTTCGGAAATTCGAGTTTTAAAAGTTTTGGACCGAGAAAAATAGCTGAAAGAAAAATAGCTTCCTTTTCTTTGAAAATTCGCCAAAACGAGGGTAAAAATTTCGTAACAATATTTCGCCAAGAAACTAGGTACCTATATTTGAACCCAAGCTAGCGGAATTTTCCTTTAATGTCCCACAATTCATTCATGTTTTAATTTATTTCCCTTTCTGTCCTGTAATGGGGAAGATAAGAAATTATCCGAGACAAGCGCATCAATATTCATTGCTGTTTGCACAGATTTCCCTCTTATAACCGGTACCTACGAGGATATTGATGGTCCCACAGTTGAAGGAAGAATATATTAACTGAGATTACCCACGACACTTACGTGGTGGGTTTACCAAATAGGCCATCTGTCCAACTAACTCATGAATTCCTTGATTGCAATAATCAATGAAATGAAATCGATTTGACCATCGACCACGGTCTCGGATGAATAGGTACGTATGCACGCCAATACATATTCCATCAGTTCACGCATAAATAATTCTATTACAACCACTGGAGTCAGCACACGTCTGGAGTGAGGTAACGTTAAAACACCAACAACGACCGATCGTACATGTATGTATTGGTTTGAACTGAAGTCTTACAATCCTTTCAGCCGTACAGTTGTGCACAAAGAAGACATTGGTGTGTATTTTTGTATTCGTTAAATTCTATACAGGGAATATTATAGTCGTTGAGAATGGTATTGTGAGATCCGAACTCCAATACGAATATTCCCTGTTCAAAACGGCTTCCCGTGAAAATTCTCAGCTCCACGTGTATTTAAGATTGTATGTAATTTCTCAACTCCGACGTGAAAAACAAGACAGGAACTGCTGAGGAACCGAGGGTTCGGTGGAATGACGAAATTGTACAAGTTTAAACTTGGTATTCAGGTGCCTACTCGTCAGGTGAGGAGTTGCAAACTATGCCACCCCATTCCTTGACGGAAGTATGTTTACCTCGTTATGAACGATGTATACAGAATGCAAGTTTTGAATCTGTCGAATACGCTTCTTTTCACCTTGGGCCTTAGGTGTAGAACGCTTGGACTTGCAAGAAGCTATATTTGGGGCAATCACACTTAATTTGTGATATTATAATGTATATAATATACGTAAGAGAATATACATACTTACGCGTGAGCTACGATTGACCGACATGGTTTTTCATTAGTATTAAGGCCTATTCTCACTCATCCTTGACGTGAGCTCACAGCGTTTTCAAGTCACACAGGTCAGTATTTTCTCCGTGCTCTGACAAGCGCAGTGTGAATCAATTCTATAGATTAACTCAGTCAAGATGTAATACCAACGTTCTAAGACCTCGGGGTATGACCGAAAAACCATGAAACTTTTGCACTTTTCAAGGTTTTTGCTCCATATCTTCATGAAGAATTGGTCTGACGAGTATGGTCACCCTGGATTTGCTACGATTTGGAACCAGGGCGAGCTTTCTACGATTCATCGTTCTCAAGATAAATCCTTTCAGAAAAAGGCCATTTTTTCCAAAAAGTGAAAAATTCTCAAAATGGTCACTCATTTGGTGGAATATCTTCTAAAATACTCATCCCTCGCCAAACATTATAGGCAATGAAGTTGTAATTATTATAATTAGCTTTCATTTGAGACCAGAAGGGTACTTGTATTCCTAGTCGTTCCCTGACGAACGGCAGGTAACCATAAACAGTAATTAATGGGTTTGATGGTAAATCCTCATACATGTATCTCATACTTTTAATAGATTTTATTAATGTAAATATTGAATGGAAGCATGAATAAATAGTACATTTTACTCCTAACCAATCATTCTTATATTCTTATACTTCCAGCAACAATAAAATCTATCAAAAGTAGTCAGAAACATGTATATGGATTCACCCTCAAAACCACTTAAATCTAATGTGAGTACAAGAAATTAAACATCAATTATGGTATTTGCATTACAATATGTGCATTAAGAATAAAGATGGATTAACATAAAAGATGATGGTTGATATTGTAGTTAAAATTATGTGGGGAAAAAAATCATACTATGTACTCCACAACAATCACAGTAATTTTAGGATTTTGATGGCCTGGATGTTGTTTCGCTGGCTGCTGAAGACTTGGGGAGCTGTGAGAAGGGCTGGACCTCAGGGGTGTTTCACTTTTGTTAAATCGTGGATATCATTTCAACAATAAAACGATAAAATTTTGTCATCCAGCATGATGTAGATTAAACGTCGACAGAAAAGCCCAATTGCCAGTGGGAAGGGTAATAGATGTTCTTTAGAACAACATACCTGCCGGGGATATGTATCTAATATTTGAAAATAGGGTCGGGCAAATACTACCTTTGGTGCATGCCCGAAGAACACTACTCTTATTCATAGAAAGAGATTTATTACCAAAGCTCGAGAAAGAAGGAAACCAGTCCGAAATTGTTTGTCCCACAACCTGGCGAACTTCGATTCTCAGTATCAGTGTTTGTGGGTAGTCGAACATTAGAAACCCCGTCTTTGCATATAGATTGCCTTTTTTTCAAAAGGTCCCTTCCCTGTCAACCGACGTACAGCCCCTGCTATAGCGGGATATCGCCACCGGAAAATCTAAAGCTCCAAGAACAACCCCTCCCTTAATAACACTGTGGTCAAAACTCCCCATTCCCTCAACCTAAGAGCCCGTCAGCCACCTGATAAAGGGCAGTTACTCCGCTCACGCACAAGAGTCTTCATAACAAATTTTAACGAACCTTATCACAAAACCTCTAACCTTTGGGAGGTTTAGGCCCCTCAATTATCTTTTGACAGAGGTAGCTCATAAATATTTATCGACTGGATTTATACATTTTCGTTCTCAAAAATAAAATTCAATTCTTGAAACGAATCATAACACATTTTTAGCTATCAATCCAGATGAGAAATAAAATGGCATTTATTGTTCCCTCAATCCATAGGAAAACCTCACTGAAGGAAAAAATATTTAAACACCATTCAAATTGATATAGAAAACTATTCAAAGTCATGAATAGTGCGAAAGACATTCTTGGGCCATTTAAATTCAAGGTTCAATAAAGGTTCAATTGAACCCCACATGAATTTCAAAGTTCTCAGTCAATTTTAGAAGAGCAAATTTTAGAATAGGATGTACGAAAGGAAGAAAAATACGACAGTGTGAGGGGCAGAATGTACTCGTCGAAGTTTCTTACCGTCGGTTTATCGTCCTTGCTTGTGGAATCATCGTTGTCGTAGATGCGTCGTTAATGCGTCTCGAAGACCTTCAGCCTTTCAGACAAAAAAAAAAAAATAATAAAAAATTAGAGAGTTCCAGGTTACCACGGTGGCTGTTAGCACGGTGCCGTATGTGATGCGACGCTCTTGCGGTTGTCGATCCGCGGTTGTTCGACATTCCCGTGATCTTCGTTAAAATTCGTGAACTTACGGCCGACTTCGGATCAGGTGACACTACAGGAACGCCCACTTCGGATCAGTTGACACTACGGGAACGCCCACTTCGGATCAGTTGACACTACTGGAACGCCCACCACGGTACCGTGCCACCGTGGTAATCTGGAACTCTCTATTGTATCGCACTAATCACATGGTGGAGAAATACATAACGCCGGGTTTACGAGTGCCACGAGCGGCGAGGCGAGGTGACGAGACGAATGTGTAAACGGCCGCTCGCGACTCGTCTCGTCCAGTCGCCTCGTCCGCTCGTCTCGCCACTCGTGGCATTCGCGTCAAAACAGTCGCAGGAGCGGTTTATCAGCCCCGCCGCATATTGAACCCAGCCCACGCGTGGGGGACTCCCTAGCCCTGTCACAATACTGGGCCTGTGACTTTACAAGGTAATAGTACCAGTTTCTTCTGCAGTTCTGGGATAAATTGGGAACGAATTACATATTGTTGGTATCAAACTGTTGTCCTACAATTTTGAACTTGATGCTATGATTTGGAAATACCTTTCTAAAATGTTCGGTCTCGGGGAATGCTGTGAGAACTATAATCAGCGTTAGCACAGGCTACCGCATTCCCTACTTTGCTGATTCAGGAGTTTTCTTTTCGACTACACTGTCAAAAGTTTACTTTTGACTGACTAATTGATTGTTAGTTGTTTGTCTGCCTACCCCCTGATGTTATCGATAACGAGTAATCCCCTTAATGGTTGGGAGTCTCATCTGGTCCGAGATCTAAAATAAACCCCATAGCAGGGTCCAGTGCGTTCGCCATCGAAAAGACGTGAGCGGAACGAAGGAAATTCGAGGGGAAGTTAAACTGTCCAGGTATATAGATTGCATCGAGAAAGCGATCCATCATAAAAACGTTTGGCGATCAACAACCTCTCAGAGAGGAGGTTGAAAAATTGCTTCAGAGCGTGGGAGGGTAACGGTGAAGGCGCTTTAGTGCTTTAGCTCTTATCTTCAAATCCGTGAAATTATAGAACTGGTGAAGAAGAAAAAGAGCCAGAAAAACCACCGGCGTGGGTGGACGAAGTACCAGGGAAAAATTGTGGATTATAGAACTTTTGTCATTCTTTCTCGGTTTTTTTCTTTGTAAAGGTCTGTAAATCTTACCGACTCACAGCGTCGTTGACGTTGTCACCGTGTCGGTTCAATAACTTAATCGCCAACGAACGCTTAATCACTTACTTACAGCAGCCTTTGTACTTTTCACATCAAATGAGAACACAACGATCCTTCCAGTAAGACCCAGAGCACATAACAGCGAAACGTATAGAAAGGGCAAATGTACCAGTGGCTGACATATTAAGGAAGAACGATGAGATCTTGAATTTTTCTGGTAAAACAACTTCTCAACCAGCTCATTACATTTTTAAAAACTCTGCAAATTCTTGACACAACGGTTCATTATCTTCTTTGTACAGATCACCCTTCTGTCTAGATCACTAGGTCTAAATGTCTAGATCCTAAATGTTAGATTAATTATTATTATCAATTATCACTAATTATTAACAATTTTATCAAGTCAATTTTATCAATTTTACCTAGTGAAAATTATTATAATTTATTGTTAGGTATTAATAATTTGTATTTATTATTAATAATAATTATTATTAATTATGATTAATTAATACGATATAATTCTGGGGTTTTGGTTTATTATCTTCGATAATGAACCATTGGAATCGCCCAAAGAAAAAATTTTTTTAACCCCCCCTCAAAATTTGTTGGTTTACGTTTCAAGATACGTAGATTCAGAAAATCGAATAAAAAAACTCTGCAAATTCTTGACACAACGGTTCATTATCTTCTTTGTACAGATCACCCTTCTGTCTAGATCACTAGGTCTAAATGTCTAGATCCTAAATGTTAGATTAATTATTATTATCAATTATCACTAATTATTAACAATTGTATCAAGTACCTACTGAAAATTATTATAATTTATTGTTAGGTATTAATAATTCGTATTTATTAATAATAATAATTATTATTAATTATGATTAATTAATACGATATAATTCTGGGGTTTTTAATACTACGTCGGTAATAATTTTTCTATAAAAGAAGTACCTACCAACAAACATTCGAAATTACCTTCATTTCCGTAGCACGAAACGCACCTCAGAACAACAAACTCGACATCACTTAACCCATATGATGTTCCAAAGAGCTTGTTAGTATGAAAATGGACCTGTATTTCAACAGTTTGATACACGATCGTGTTGTGAGGCACAATCTTTGAGCCCTCATTGTGAACGAACGGCTGGTCGTACACAGCTGCGGATGGTCTTAAAAAATTCTACGGAACAAACTCTATCTAAATATGAAATAAAACTCTGCAAATTCTTGACACAACGGTTCATTATCTTCTTTGTACAGATCACCCTTCTGTCTAGATCACTAGGTCTAAATGTCTAGATCCTAAATGTTAGATTAATTATTATTATCAATTATCACTAATTATTAACAATTTTATCAAGTACCTAGTGAAAATTATTATAATTTATTGTTAGGTATTAATAATTTGTATTTATTATTTATAATAATTATTATTAATTATTATTAATTAATACTATATAATTCTGGGGTTTTTAATACTACGTCGGTAATACAGTTTCTATAAAAGAATTACCTACCAACAAACATTCGAAATTACCTTCATTTCCGTAGCACGAAACGCACCTCAGAACAACAAACTCGACATCACTTAACCCATATGATGTTCCAAAGAGCTTGTTAGTATGAAAATGGACCTGTATTTCAACAGTTTGATTCACGATCCTGTAGTGAGGCACAATCTTTGAGCCGTCATTGTGAACGAACGGCTGGTCGTACAAAGCTGCGGATGGTCTTAAAAAATTCTACGGAACAAACTCTATCTAAATATGAAATAAAAAACATACCGTTCTATATGAATTTTTCGAGATATGAAATTTTCAAAATTTCAAAATTCGTTTTGAACCCCTTCCCCTTGACCTAGGGTTATGAAAAGTTTCGAGGACCATTGTGGGGTTGGTCGAAACCCATAAAAAAAATTTCGTAATTTTAACTCAACGCTAACTGGGCAAAGTGGCGCGGACGGCGGACGGCGGACGGCGTACGGCGGACGGCGTACGGCGTACGGCGTACGGCGGACGGACGGATTTTTTTTTATTCGATTTTCTGAATCTACGTATCTTGAAACGTAAACCAACAAATTTTGAGGGGGGGTTAAAAATTTTTTTTCTTTGGGCGATTCCAATGGTTCATTATCGAAGATAATAAACCAAAAATTCTTGACACAACGGTTTATTATCTTCCTTGTGCAGATCACCCTTCTGTCTATACCAGACTGTATTGCAAATCGGCACCATACCATATTCTAAACGTACTCATACCATACGAATTTCTTTCCTATCATACCATACTGTATTATACCAAATCATACATACAATAATATACCATACCATACTCATACCATGTCATACAAACCGAGTGAATATTGAAATGTCATCCATTTCTGACCTATATTTAAAATTTTAAGTATCTAGCTCATCGTCAACATTTAATTTGTTTAAACAAATAGGTATTATTTAAACAATTTTACAGACAAGAAACCGAGTGAATATTGCATTGTGATCCAGTTCTGACCTATTTTTAAAATTTCAAGTCCATAGCTCATCATCAAAATTTAATTTGTATTATTACAAAAAGGTATTATTTAAACAATTTTACAGATGAGAAACCGAGTGAATATTGCAATGTGGTCTATCCCCGACTCACGGTTAAAATTTCTAGACTGTAGTTTACCGGGAAGATGTAAAAAGGTAGTTTTATTCTGGGCGTCTGGTGGTTGGGTCACATAACGGCCGTTTTCGACGCGAAAGTTTAGTGTTTTTCCTAAAACTTTGCGCGGTCACTGTGAACGAACGGCTGGTCGCACAAAAATCCAATTGGTCTTAAAAGATTCGTAATGTTTCAGGTCATTCGAAGGTGAACTAAAATTTACACGGTTCAGTTAAATATTTGGAGATAAGACATCGTCGAAATTTTAAATTTCGTTTTGACCCCCTTCCCCTTGACCTAGGGTTATGAAAAGTTTCGAGGACCATTGTGGGGTTGGTCGAAACCCATAAAAAAAATTTCGTAATTTTAGCTCAACGCTAACTGGGCAAAGCGGCGTGGACGGCGGACGGCGGACGGCGTACGGGGGACGGCGTACGGCGTACGGCGGACGGACGGATTTTTTTTTATTCGATTTTCTGAATCTACGTATCTTGAAACGTAAACCAACAAATTTTGAGGGGGGGTTAAAAAAATTTTTTCTTTGGGCGATTCCAATGGTTCATTATCGAAGATAATAAACCAAAAAACTCTGCAAATTCTTGACACAACGGTTTATTATCTTCCTTGTGCAGATCACCCTTCTGTCTATACCAGACTGTATTGCAAATCGGCACCATACCATATTCTCAACGTACTCATACCATACCATACGAATTTCTTTCCTATCATACCATACTGTATTATACCAAATCATACATACAATAATATACCATACCATACTCATACCATGTCATACAAACCGAGTGAATATTGAAATGTCATCCATTTCTGACCTATATTTAAAATTTTAAGTATCTAGCTCATCGTCAACATTTAATTTGTTTAAACAAATAGGTATTATTTAAACAATTTTACAGACAAGAAACCGAGTGAATATTGCATTGTGATCCAGTTCTGACCTATTTTTAAAATTTCAAGTCCATAGCTCATCATCAAAATTTAATTTGTATTATTACAAAAAGGTATTATTTAAACAATTTTACAGATGAGAAACCGAGTGAATATTGCAATGTGGTCTATCCCCGACTCACGGTTAAAATTTCTAGACTGTAGTTTACCGGGAAGATGTAAAAAGGTAGTTTTATTCTGGGCGTCTGGTGGTTGGGTCACATAACGGCCGTTTTCGACGCGAAAGTTTAGTGTTTTTCCTAAAACTTTGCGCGGTCACTGTGAACGAACGGCTGGTCGCACAAAAATCCAATTGGTCTTAAAAGATTCGTAATTTTTCAGGTCATTCGAAGGTGAACTGAAATTTACACGGTTCAGTTAAATATTTGGAGATAAGACATCGTCGAAATTTTAAATTTCGTTTTGACCCCCTTCCCCTTGACCTAGGGTTATGAAAAGTTTCGAGGACCATTGTGGGGTTGGTCGAAACCCATAAAAAAAATTTCGTAATTTTAGCTCAACGCTAACTGGGCAAAACGGCGTGGACGGCGGACGGCGGACGGCGTACGGGGGACGGCGTACGGCGTACGGCGTACGGCGTACGGCGTACGGCGTACGGCGTACGGCGGACGGACGGATTTTTTTTTATTCGATTTTCTGAATCTACGTATCTTGAAACGTAAACCAACAAATTTTGAGGGGGGGTTAAAATTTTTTTTTCTTTGGGCGATTCCAATGGTTCATTATCGAAGATAATAAACCAAAATCCGTGAATTTCATTGATTTTGGTTTATTATCATTGATTTTTTTTAAATTTTCGATCCAACTTTCTTGTACCATCAGTTGACCAAGATGCAGCTACCAAGAATGATAAGAGAGAAAACTGTCGGATGTACCAGTTTCTGACAGGGCCTGTCAACTACTGGATAAATGCCGATTTCATGTACCAGTGCCTGACATCCGTTAAATCCTCCAAGTAAATTGAGAAACCAAGATTACAACGCATGGAACACAATAATATTATTATATCAATAATATTATAATATTATTATATTATTATTATGAATAATATTATATCATATCCTAGTTGCATATATTATATCCTAGACCCTGATGTTGATAATAATACAAAACACGCAACAAACAACATCAATGAACAGCTAAGAAGAAAAACTTTCTCCTATAATGAAATAACCTTGCAAGTTGGGCCTTATTTCACTTAGAATTTGACGATAGACTGATAATCTATTATGAAACTTGGGTACTAAGAACCATATGATCCAATAACAATAATAATAACACACGGGAATATCTCCACAGCTCGCTTCTAAGTTTTGTGGGGCAGCTTATCGTAAAAAGCTCGGGCCTTCAAAGAACCGCAGAACTGCTTGAGGTGGGTCAGGTCTGTGAATTTTTCCGAGGTTTGGCGTTGAGCTTAGATGGTAGAAGAAATGATTTTCAGGGAGACTGGCTGGCGGAAAAGGTCCTTGGATCACTCGAAACATGATGGCATGATGGCTCACAGAAACTCGAACTTCCTTCGTGGGACGAGATTTGAACGTTGGCTTGTTGACTAAGCAGGGTTCAGAATCTCGTCCCAGTTTCGAATAAGTGCCTGTTCTGCCTCGATCATCTGGAAAGAAGTAGGCTTCACCCTGCAGTGCTTATTTCCTGATACCAGTCTTCAGGCAGTTCAGCAGGTGTAGTTGGTTTATGTCAGCCACATCTCGATCGCACTCCATGTATCTTCTTCATAACACTGGACATCCGACCGGTGATGTTTCTCTTTATCTTTCTCTCATCTGGTATAATTCCTTCTTCAAAGGGGCCTGTAATTTCTATAATTTGGGCCCATTACAGCATCTTCTTTGAAATTTGCAACCTGGAATGAAATCTAGGTTATAAGTGGAGTGGATTTATTAAATTTTTACTTCTTGATGTGCAGTATTTGCTTCGAGTTGTCTATTCTGCATTTCCCTAAAATATGTGGGTGAGGAGGATTTACTCGTACTTGTGGAATTCTTCGACTGCAAATTGTTTGAGTCACGCGTTCCGATGGCAAACCAGGCTTTGGCGCCTCGCTGTAGAAACCGTCTTGGAAGTGGTCGCTGTAACCCGATCAATTTTCATTGCTCTCCGCTTAGCTTGGAATCGGATTTGTGGTGACTTTGTCTCCTACGCCCTGAGTTCCTCCAAGACCGAGGTCCGAGCTTCCGCGAGTATCTTAATCCTTTTCCATAACCCTCCGGTCCCCCATTTCCGGCCGCCGTCGCGCCACCGTCGCCTTCCTTCTCGATATTACGTTAGACGGCTACGAAGAAGCTAAACCTTTCAATATATCCTCTTAGAATATGAACCCCGCCGCTCCTAGGACCAAGGCCCTTTTCACAGCTAAGCCACGAGGGACGCTCCTCTCCCTTCTTTCTCCGCTCCCCTTTCGACTTACTCTAGTAAATCCACCGTGAAATCTCATGAGAGGAAATGGAATATTTAAAAAGGAAATGGGGTCAACCCCTTCTAAAATGTGAATAACCGCTCAGCCTGTAGTTGTAAGAAAAACGTAAGTTCTTTTCGTATTATATGAATAGGTTGCCGGATATTCACTCTAAAACCTCTCACAGTCGTTATGAATAGAGCATAACTGAAGTGAAGAGCTTCGCTTTCATTCCTACAGTAAATGAAAAATTGTTGAATTGAAAAAACAACCTACAAGAAGAGCAAACTCGAACAATCATAAACTATGATATAATAGGTTTAGACACGATTCATAGATTTTGAAGCACCCAGAATAGAAATATGAAATTGATTAAAACTGATAGTTCACTCGTTGATTATATACTGCATGAATGAACTTCTCTTACCCTCAACAACTTTTAATAAGCTATCTTCATTCAATTTCGGTTTAATAATATTCAATTTTGGTTGCCATAATACTCGTAATTATGGGTTCATTCGAATGAATTATTTAGTCGATGAAATGATTAGTTGCTTTCTATCAATCAACCCATCATAAGTGATTGATAAACGATAACTTTATTTATGTAATTTAACTATTTACAAAAATACAAATACCTACATCATTATACACATTAATTATTATATAATATATGATGTACATAATATTATTGATGCTCAACAATATCCAAAACAATATCAGGAAATTACTTCCTTGGAAACGGTAATTCCGCGCAAGAAGGAAGGAGCTCCTAAGCCACAAGTCTGAGCATCCTTATAAAAGAAAATTACATTAAATTTTAGCGATCAAAATAATCATACAATTTCGTGTAGAATAGCTTAAAAGAACGAAAATCAAATAAATTAAATAAATGTGTCTGCTAATATACAATGGAAAAACTAAACTATAGGGATCACAAGTATATAATTATTATTATTAGCACTTATCAAATCATTCATATTGATAGGGCATATAACTGTCAATAAGATGCTTACAAAGAAGAGACTTGAAGTTCATTGCTGAAGTTTCATGTCCTGCGGGAGCAAGTTGAAGAATTTAATGCCAACAAAAATGTAATGATCCTGTAAGAGAGACGATCTGTTCAATGGAGCAGGTACAAGTAATTCTAGCTGTCAGTAAACTAACATGATCGCACCATGTCAAGCTGTGATCAATAAGTACCCCCAAGTATTTTACAACCCTCTTTCTTCTTACACATTGGCATCGACGGGCACTACAGTCAGAACCGTCACAATCGTAATTGTAAAAATACATTACGTCTATGGGCGGCTGAGTGGTAATAGCTATTATGTGAGTATGTGGAAAAGTAGGTTTTAGATAAAAACTGCAACTCAGCTGTTATAGTTTATTGAGCCACGTTCGATGATTGTTCAACAGTCCATTACAAGCGGTGGATTACCGCTTCCTTATACTAGATTTATCAGGGCAAGATATCATGATGAGTAACCACCTCCACCTTTCTACCGCCTCTGTAATAGGGAAGTTCCAATATTAGAGAGTTTCAAATTACAAGTGTGGTTATACGTACGATTATACACTAGGGTGGATCGATTTTCCAACAATTTGTTTTCTTACTTCCAATAGGTAAAATTTGCTGCCTTTTAGGCCTGATAGAACACCCCTAAAAGGGTTTTGAAAAAAATTAATTCCTTCAGGTTCCATACCTCACGTGAAGTTTTATTTGTTCACTAAAAACCCTGCTTTGACTTTTTACTCGGGTTTCTCCTTCCTCCCAGTTCCCCGGTCGACTTTTTCAGGTCTTCTGTATTAAAGGATTTTGGAATAGAAGCAAAAATGACGATTGACCGAAATAAACTGCGACGAGCTCGTCAGAAGGAGAGGTTGACCAAAGTCGTTGTCAGGGCTAAACGCCACACTGTCAGTATTTTTTATGATGGTCGCAAAGACAAAACGATCACCAATGTTCAAAAAGGAGCCACACAGTCCATGATTACCGTAACTGAGGAACACATCACGTTGCTGGAAGAACCAGGTTCCAAATTCTTGGGGCACACAGCTCGCTAGATCCGCAGATCTGCTTCTGGGATCGTTAAGGCAATTACCGAATTTATAATAGACAACGAGATTGACACAAGTGCTCTCTGCGTCATTGGTTGTGATGGAACTGCAGTTAATATGGGCCGGAAAGGTGGAGTCATTGCTGAACTGGAAAAATATTATTTAGTATCATTCCAGTGGATGATTTGCTTGCTCCACACCAACGAATTACCTTTGAGACACTTACTGCGGCATTTGGATGGGGCAACCACTGGACCCCACACTTTTCAGGGGGGATTGGGAAAAAATTGGAAAGTTGTGAGGACATGCCTGTAGTTAATTTGGAGCCTGTAGCGTCGAATTCACCTCCGATGAACATGGATTTGGATTTATCAACTGATCAAAAGTACCTTCTTGACATTGTGAATTCTTTGGATAGTTGATCAGTAGCAGACTCTCTTATACACAGAAAACCTGGGAAAATGTCTCACGCACGATGGCTTACCGCAGGGAGTCGTATTCTACGTCGCCATGGTGTGTCCTTCAGATGCTTTGAAGACTTTGGTTGAATACATTATGAATTTTTACGCCCCGATGTGGTTCACCATCAAAATGAATCCGTCATTCAAGGATGGACCCAAACATTTATTCAAGATGATAACCCTTTCATGATACTTCCCCATCAGACTGAAGAGTGTGATTGATCCGGTCATCCAACGTGATGGTTTTTGGGCTCACCCAGAAAATTTACTGATGGCCATGTTGTTCGACAGTAATTCTGAAGTAAAACAAAAAGCCGTTCAAATAATCCAGCGAGCCAGACAGACCCCGACTATGACGCCAAGGAGCTTCAAGGTGCCAACAATAAACTTTGAAGCTGAAGACTACACCGAACTCATCGACTTTGATGCACTTGACTTCGTCTTGGAACCTCAATTGACCAAAACAATGTGCCCTGCCTTAACTGATGAAGAGCTCCAGAGCATCCCATCCTTACCGTGTCACACACAGGCAGTGGAAAGATGCATTAACTGGTAACTGAAGCGTCACAGAAAGTGTGTGGGGCGAAAGCATGAGATGGCTACATATTCAATGCCTTAGAGTCTCAAAAGAAAAATCCCAAGCTTGATTCAAAGAAGGATCTTGTCTGACCGAGTGACTCATTCGCATCATTTTATCAATCAACTGGCTCCATCAGATATAATATTATACAATTATACAGCTGCTTTTTTTTGATTTTTTCACGATTTGAAATTCTTTGTTCTCATACTTTTTGTGTTTCATAAGCATTCTGAGGGATTAGCAAAATATTTGCGGCAATTAGGGGTTCTCTCGAGATTTTCCTCAAAAGGGCATATTTCATATGAGTTATGGAGCCTGAAGGAAATTTTTGTCAGGGCCCTTATTTTTACCCAGCGTTTTTCAGGCGAAAAGGCAAGATAATTTCGCTATTGCATCAAAAAATGAGGAAAAAAATTGTTTTTTGCCAAAATCGATCCACCCTATTATACACTCGATAAAATTATTCAGGAATCTTTAATATTGCGTGTAAAATTTAATATTGCGTTGTTCAATTTCGTTTGGACGGATCTTGGTTCGTTCTATACTAGTTACCTCGTTACATACTAGTGTGGTTCCTACTCATTTCCTTATTGTGATGTTGAGTTAAGTTTTTACCAGGCGTTGCAGCTAGTTATTAATCCCTGCCCACTAATGTTTACCATTCAAGGCCAGTGTTACATGATATTATCGTCCTTTAAGATCCCACAAGGTCTAACTCAGTTTTCCCAAATTTTCAGGGGAGACAAAAAACGAACTTTCCAACGTGATGTAGTAATTTCCATGGTTATCGCGGCTTTTCCACGTTAAAGAAGTCTTTTCCTACATTGCGATAAAGGGAAAACCAACTAGAAAGAAGGACCGAGAGATTTCGCATAAGTATCCGTTCCTAACTCATTTTGCAAAAAAAAAAAAACTGAGTTAGACCTTTAAGGGACGATATCCAACTCTGATTATTTTCAACCGATTCCCAAGTTGGTCTTGATCTGTTTCTCAGTGTGTCTGCTGATGGTTCCCCATAACTGTCATTGTAATTACTAACAAGCTGCAGCTACTCATGAGTTCCCCAATTACTTCAGACGCGGTTAGTCAAGGAGTAGAGGGGGAAGGAAAGGCAAGGGGCGGTCTAGGATCTGATGGTAGCATTGAAGGTTTTTCATTAAACGTGGGTGGTGCCAAATGCAAGATCGCTTCTGACTCTAAAATGAGCAATAATCTTGTTATAGCTCGTCGCAAAGTGTCATACCCACTCTAAACATTAAAAAATAAATGGAGAACACATGGGAGACCAATTATGAAAATGTCATCCAGAGGAGAAATCGATAGAAGATAATTTGAATGATTGGATGTCCATTATGAATGGAAAGCCGTGGGCAATTGGTTTTCACCTACTCGATTAAGCACATCATCGCGTTACTATTCACTGTGTCGAACTCATTTTAAATTCACTTTGAAAGGCCTCACTCCAAACTGTTGCGTGCTTCAATGTTTGCCTCCACCTAATAAACATTAAATGGCTTTTGGGAAAAATAGAAGAGAAACTTTTTTTCAATCAATATCAGTTAGATAGATAGATAGGTAAACAGTCGTGTAAAGAAGGCGGTTCTGGGACAGTCGCTACGGAGCCTCTCATAACATATTATGTAGTATGAAAGTGTAATAGCAGAATATACCTCAGGTCAACACTAATGTCATGGATCCAACGGTCGTCTCCGTTCAGCCGTAGTATACGGAATACGCCCTTATACGGTATTAATCTATAGACCCTTAATGTATGGAATACACCCTTATACATGTTTTAATATGTCTGTCGAATCCTCCTCTGGCCGTAATATGCGGAATGCTTCCTTATACCTGCGTATTATTATATTGGACATAATATGTCCAATATATTATATTATAATATATTATAATATTATAATATATTGAGGCTGAACGGAAATACTCCCGATATAATAAGGAAGCATTCCGCATATTATCAAACACATCACTAAACTAACTTATCAATCGAGTCACATGTTCATGGATCTCCGTCTACCCATAAGATTCGGAATACACCCTTGTACTCACCAATCGAATTTTATACAATTCATGGACGTCCATCCAATCATAATGCATCCACGGTATAAGCCCTTTAACTAACCAATCGATTCCCAGCTGCCATCATTTACAGAATACACTGTCCGCCTTGCAAAGAACCTGATTAAATCCGAATTTTAATGGCCTAATGATAAAGCAGTGTCTAGTTCCTGTCCCCCCCCCCCCCCCCCTAAAGATATTCGCTGATTGTATCTCTCTTGGTTCGGTACTCATGCTTAGTAGTACTTTAAGTCCCCTTACCACGACAAGGGGAGGGGGAAAGTTGGGTTTGCCTACTACCATTAAATATTGGAATAACAAATTTTTATTAGGTTGCTAGGGGCCCTATTGGGGGGGAGGGGGGGTAAATTCGGAGGAGATCAGAAAACAGAAATTTCCACACTTACTCTGGATCAATCTCTTGAAATATAAACTCAACCGCAAATATTTTCTGAACCAAATTAAATTAATTTGCTATGTCAATTATTTACCAATGAGCGGCTTTTCAAAGCTTTGAAATATTTTCAAAGGTTTGGAAAGAACATTTTCTTTTTTCGGTCATATTTGAAGGTAAATATTGGCTGAAAGAATTTACTTTCGTCTTCTCCGGTGGATCAACTACAGTGCGGTCGGTCGAGTCGAATATTCGAGATAATTCGGGGAGCGGTTGATACGTCATAGGTTAACATACTCTTTTTTCCATTGAATCAATTGAGCAATCAGTATCGAGTTATGGTCAGCTTTACGGTAGAGTAGGCAGCCGTTGACTCTGCCTTCCTTTTTCAACAGTTAGGAGAAGACAGAAGAACTTCAACAGGAAACAACGTGCTGCAATGACACATATTAGCGTAATCATTCCTGACAAACTACCATTCAATATGAATTCTACAATCAACCAGCCATTGTTTTTAAGTAAGAATTGGCTTAGTAAGAGAGGCTACTAATACCAACGACGTCATGTTCTATTGTCATTTCTCAGTAAGTAATATTTGATCGCCTTCCTATAATCCCAAAGTTAGTAACTAACAATAACTATTATGGTTGTGGATAGTCAGGTACTTGAACACGTTCGTGGCTCGCAATGTCATTTGGCCGCCGTCATTGAATCTACGTAAACGCCGCTCACAATCAATCCGCCAGAGAATTATTCGGTGATTTTCGAGGGCAACTGTTGCTCAATGCAATGATCGGGACGCAGCGGTAGGCCAATTAGTGACATGCTGTAGACGTATTAACGAGCTACGAGTGGACATTTCAATCGCTCCTCCCAAACCCATCTCAATGTAACTCTAGGACTATTGCGCCAACTGAGGTCGTTTTGGTCGAAATATGAGGTATTGGTCGCATCATATGTACTGTGAGAAAAGGTCGTCAAACCCATCGGCGTTGGTTCAATACTTCGGACACGATTCAAGTGTCACTCTCAGTTATCTCTGAATAATATTCAATAATATATTCACAAAAACCCCATTCAAGAATTGAAAGTACTAAATTCAACAATGATTCAATTCTTACTAGACTTACCAGACTTTCTTAATAGACTAATTAGGTATACATCCTTCAAATTATAGTGCACCAAATTACAAAACACATTGGTAAGTTGAACTCAATTGAAATGAAACTTGAAGAAAATGCCTTGTTGTTTTTAGAATCAAAGAGTCGATTATTAATTTAAATTTACCAATATATTTATTATTTACATAATGAAGGGGTGATGTCGAGGGTCGGTCAAATGAGAGATTTTATGTGCAAACGTTTCGAAGAATTTATTTCTCCATTATCACGGCCTAAAATCAGTTTCACAACGTAGAACTAATAGAAGTTGTTGATAAGGTGTATCGGAAACTTTTTACAGCATTTCTGGCATAAAATTATTTGTAGGTTTGCATTTACATCTTGAATATAATTTTTACAGCAATCTCGAAAATTTTCCACAGCAAAATTTAACAGAAAAATGAACAGAAAAAATTAACAAAAATGAACAGAAATTTTTTTTACAGCATATGTTGAATACGAGTATAATAATTTGTAAGTTTGGACTTGATAGTAGTTGACTAGTAGGGTTATAGAATAGTAGAATATATCAATTTGTTTTTGAAATTTACAGCAGTTGTAGTAGGTGTATAGGAGAATAATTCTCTAGGTACTAATTATTAATAGTACCTATAGTAGGTGTATAGTAGAATTTACAGAATATATTGAATATAATAATTTGTTGGTGGAACTTAACAGTAGTTAAATAATGTACAAGATGGAGTTGGACTCCAACGAGGGAACAATGAGTTGGAACTCCATCTTGTACATTATTACACTACTTTAAGTTCCACCAACAAATTATTATATTCAATATAATATATAATATTATTCAATATAATATTATTCTGTTAATTCTACTATACACCTACTATAAGTACTATAAATTCTCCTATACACCTACTACAACTGCTGTAAATTCCACCAACAAATTAATATAATCAATATATTCCGTAAATTCGCTTATAACCATAAGTTGTTCTACAAATAATTGTATGCCAGAAATGTTGTAAAAAGTTTCCGAAACACGTGTAACAATATCTTCTGTTAATTTTACATTGTGAAACTGATTTTAGGCCCTGATGATGGAGAAATAAATTCTTCGAAACGTTGGCACAATTAAACCTCTCTCATTCGACCGACCCTCGACATCACCCCATCATTATTCTTACTGGCGGTCAACACATCACACACACTTATTATTTACACAGTATTATAATGATGGGATTCAAATTTCTTTTAATAATAATAATAATAATAAACTCTTTTATTATCCAAATAGGAACAAAGTTCCCGCCGAGCCTGGACAATAATATAAAACAACTAAACTATACTATTTTTATAAGAACCCAATTGGGGGTTAGAAAAAAAAGAGATAACGAGAAAAAAAAGAAAACTAGAATTGCGTATTATGAAAGAAGAAAGAGGAAGAGGGAGACTGAAAAGAAAAGAATATAAAGAAGAAGAGTAGAAAGAAAATGCAGTAGAATGAAGCAGGAAAGAGGATTACTGAAACGTGATGAAGAGACTATTGGTGGGTAAAATGTTCTTTTAGTGATTTGGTAATTGCTCCGAGAGTGGGGAGAGACCTGACAGCGAGAGGCAGACGGTTCCAAGCTCTTGCTCCTGCCACACGTAAGGAGTTACTAAATGCTTTAGTTTTTGCAAATGTTTGCACTAGAGTGAACAGTCGAGAGGACAAACTAACAGAAAAAATTCCATGAAGATAAGAAGGGACATTGTTCGTTTTATGGGCGACTTGAAAGATGAATCTGAAGAAACGGATGGACAAGTAATCAAAAAGGCCATAGCCTAATACAGAATTAATGTGGGAGGAGACATGCCCCCGTGGTTTAAGCTTGTAGACATATCTGATGCATCCATTGAATGCAACCTCAAGTTTTCTCCTCGATTCAGCATCACAAGAATTGACATAAAGGAGATCACCATAGGTAAACAAGGGAATTATGAGAGTCTTCACCAGCAGCAAACGGAGATCCTGAGGGGTGCTATATGCAAGTCTTTTCAGAGCATAAAGCGATCCATAGACTTTTTGGCAAATGGCGGAAGTTTGGGCTGACCAAGATAAATCTGGACTTAAAATTATGCCGAGGTTTTTTACGGATTCGGAAAATGGGATGGGAACTGAATAAATTTCGACTGCTGGAAGAGAGGACGTAATAACCGGTTTTGTGGTGCACAGCATTACTTGAGTTTTAGCAGGGTTCAGGGTTAGCGCATGTTGGCGAGCCCAGCTCTCAATGCTAGTCAAGTCCTTGTTTATTCGAGAAATACCGAGCTCGATATCATGGGGTTTACAATTTAAATAAATTTGTACGTCATCAGCGAACTGATGGTAGGAAGAGAACTCGAGGCATTTGGCAAAGTCATTGACGTACATTGAGAACAAACGCGGACCAGACACAGAACCCTGAGGCACACCACTGTAAAGGACTTTTCTCATCTCCATAAGTTTCTACATGTTATACTTACAGAGAAATTCAGAAAGATAATGTTCAAGTTAATAACTTCTCCTGTTAGCTTCTCCGAAGAGGAAACTTCAATATATTGCGAATAATAATTATTGTAAAATAATTTTCAGTAGGTACTACTGTCCAAGTTAATACAGAACATTATTATGCTGATCATCACCTGAACATTAAATGCTTACGCTAGCAGAGGAATAATTATTTTCTTCCATCTGCTCTTGGTATTCAATGAACCAAACCGCGTACTATCCTTTTTGTGCATGTTAATTTCAAAGAGAAGTTGATTTGTTAAATAAAGATTTTAATCATAAGATCTTACTCGTTTCTTTTCTCTGATGGAAACTTTACGATCATTTTTGTATATCGTATCCTAATCCTAGCCGATTTTTAAGGTAGTGAAAAATTATCGAAGCATGGGCATTGTGAACGAATCGAGCGGACGGCGTTTGTCAGAAGTAACCGCATGAAATACCACATCACGGGGCGTGCAGGCCACATCATGTACTTCTTCAAACGCATTATAACGGAGATTGAGTATTCAAGGAAACGCACAACCGCCTCCGAGTTAAGGGATCGGTTACCTCTGAAACTTCATCGTCACCAGTAAATCCGCTCTGATACGCATTTGAATAATTAATACTCCCCCATTCATTAGTTCTACGAAGGCCCTTCCTTGCTGCTTTATGTATAAGTTAGCCGAAGGCTTTCACCCTATTTCCAGGCCCCTTCGGTGGTGATTATGTACCGGCTTTGGGTCTGGAAGTCCGCCTTACGTTCTCAGCTTGAATTAACTTTGTTACGGACTGCTGCAGAATTCCTTATTTGCTGGTAGTTTCTATCATCCCGTCGATCAACAACTGGATCTACGCTGTTGATTGGGAATTACGTCTTCACCTCCACGGTCACCGATATTTGGTTACCGGTTCTCATACCATAATTTTGACATTTTATGTCTTTACTTTGCTACATAAACTCGAAAATGTAACGCGGGAATGTAACGCGGGAATGAAACGCGGGACGTGTAACGGAGTTTTTGATGATTTTCGCTTACAACCGATTCGTTGCTACGGAACTTTATCTTCGTCAGTTATCATCGTACAAAAATCGTTCACCACTCGTTGGATAGCTCTCGATTTACCTAACCATATTACGTTAACCACTGCGGAGTGCGTGGCCGACAAGCTGCGGTATGAGCGTGATTGTTTAAATAATTGTTTACACACAGGTGATCATTCTCAATAATTTATGTTGTCAACACGAATGCAAGCTTCATATAAGTTTCTGATGGGAGGGGGCGCAAAGACATAAAATGTCCCTCGTGGTTGCGTACTTGTACGAAAGCTGTACCCACCGTTTGTGTTTTATGTTTTTTCTTTTTTGGCTCTTTCAACATTTGGGGCAAAAACTACCACAGAAATTCATTGGTAGTTTTTTTAAATCTTTTATTTGACAATAAAGTTATTGCTCCAAAATTAGGCCTATATGTGTTTCTAGTAAACTTAGTAAATTCTAAATAAGTACCAAAAGCTGTAAAAAATAATAACAAAGTAAATAAGTACAATGTTTCTTATCAAATAAGTTTATCGAAAAAAAAAGAAATCAAAATTATTCTTAAAACAAGTCAAAACTGTTTTAGTGTGACCTTTGGGCCTGTTTTGTGGCACATAATATTTTGAAATCAATACCAAAGGTTGATAAATACACTCTTAAATCACGACTTGCATTTAGCTTATTCCTATACTTATTTTTGATGAAAGCAAAGGAAGAGAACGATCTCTCAACTAGTTCTGTGTTTTTCCTTGGGAGTAAGTGCAATGAACTAGAACACCGAACTACTCACAATGTTCCGATTTATTAACAATTCTGGATCTAACAGTTCACAATTCACAATATATTCACATGTGGAGACGGTCTCGTAATAGCACACCGAAACAGAACGGGAAGGTTTCCCCAGAGAAGGTTGGCCTCTATGCCACCAGATCTATAATCAATCATTAATCGAATAGTGCAATTTGGTTGAATCTACAGATCTAATAAATCAACGTATTTAATTAAATAGTAATAAGATAAACCCGAATAATGGCTCTTTAACTTTAGAACTAAATCAAAAGAAAATAGTGATAGAACAGTGCGCATGGATCGTGTTCTGTAGCGTATCCATCAGACGGGAACTAGCGTGGATCCTATATCTGCATTCCTTCCACCATGGGATGAATCGGTCCCACTTGGGCGTGGCCAACCCACGACCAAACATTCTGTGTGTGTAAAATTGTTTAAATAATTGTTTACAAACCGGTGATCATTCTCAATAATGTATATAACAATTTTTATATAAAATAAAAATGAAGTACGTGGTGTGGGTGTGGGAGGCGGCGCAAAGACATAAAATGTCCCTCGTGGTTGCGTACTTGTACGAAAGCTGTACATCTCATAGGCTTTGATGTACTAGTTGGCCTCCTGCCAGCCGTCTGACGTCATAGGCTCGTGTGTCATTGGCTCCGACGTACTAGTTGGCCTCCTGCCAGCCGTCTGACGTCATAGGCGCCTGCGTCATAGGCTCTGACGTACTAGTTGGCCTCCTGCCAGCCGTCTGACGTCATAGGCTCTGACGTACTAGTTGGTCTCCTGCCAGCCGTCTGACGCCATAGGCTCGTGCGTCATAGGCTCTGAAGTACTAGTTGCCCTCCTGCCAGTCGTCTGACGTCGTACGCTCGTGCGTCATAGGCTCTGTCGCACTAGTTAGCCTCCTGCCAGCCGTCTTACGTCATACGCTCGTGCGTCATAGGCTCTGACGTACTTGTTGGCCACCTGCCAGCCGTCTTACGTCATACGCTCGTGCGTCATAGGCTCTGACGTAATGGCCCGCCGGTCGCTTGTGTTCTGACGTGATCTGAGGGAAAGGGTGAATCAAGGGAACAAATTTTTTCAAATAACTACTAAGATTTTTTCTTATTTCAGCGAATATTGATCGCTGGTTCGATCGACCATCTCGCTAATTACTCAATATAACAGTCTACCAAACATAACATTTAGTTATGTGAGATTCATCTCACACCTTGAGAAGAAAATCATAATAGCTACATTTTCTTCAAAAATTCGCTAAAATAACTAGAGAAGTAGATTCTTCCTCTCAGGTAATTTGGTTCAATTTTCACCTGCATTAAGTACGTGTTTTTTCGGGGAATATGTGACTTTACAGTTGGTTCCGATAGTACTATCGATAGTCCGCTGACAATTGATAGTTTAATATAGTCAGAAACTATCGATAGTCCTAACGATAGTTCAACACCACTAGTGCATGGATGCTATCCATGGTAATCCATGCTAAATCGTCGTTTAAACTCAAGTAGATGTTTTATTAAAACAACGTTTTATAAAATCGTTATAATCAATGATTACACTTGAACTCATTTCTCCTAATCAACGATTGAAATCTCTGGTCCGAATCAATGATTCATTTTAACCATGGTTCAAACTGTTTTAACCATGGTTTGGTGAAACTGGCCCTAACTGACTGCCAAGACTGAAAAAACTCCGCTGGTCGCTACAGGCAGAAACATGCTGAGACGCCTTGTGGAGGCCAATCGCTTAACCCTCACTGCAGCGGCCGGTCGCTGTCCCTATCTGTCATTTCCGCGGTAGACAACTTACCAATAGTTACAGTTTGCATCATTCCGGGTGCAGTTCGAATAATGCTGGTGCGGGGTAACTCCATAGGGGGGATTATGATAATCTGAACGTAACTTTTCTAGTTGGATCGCTATGTATGGAAATCGTGAGTGGCCATAATATCTTTGAGGTAGATCTGAGTGAAGTTCCATTTATCCTCCTTATAATGACAGAAGATACGAATGGGTGCGAATGATTGATGCCGTTATCGCGATGAATCGTGCAAGTGTCGGTCTAGCGGAAATCTCTATTTTCCTTTTTGGAATGAATCCAGGCTGCCCTTCCACGAGGAGGGGGGAAAAAAAGGATTTCTCGGGCGTCGCTAACTGGATAAATTGGTCCCTTTTGTATCAGGAATGACTAGCGTGTTTCTTTAATCAATCAGCTTCACAACCACACCCCTCACATTGCATGGGGTAGTAACAGGATGGGTGGGGATGACGGTGGAAAGAACAGTGGATCCAGTGGTAGTGTTGGTGGTTGCCGTGTGTTGGATAGGAACAGTTGGTAGTGGGGGAAAGTGGAAGAAGAATCAATCAGACGTGGTGGAGCGAGGGGTTGGAAGGACAAGAGAGGGAGCTCCCACAACTAGCACGTTACCTTCAAGCACGCCATTAAACCTACCGATGGTTCTTTTTCTCCTCGTCACGCCGAACCCGTCTAGTTTGAATTTAACATTTCTGGTCGTTTGCAAATAGGTATTTAGAATTGACTGATGATGTACCAATCGAGAATCTCCTTCTCAAACAAGGTGTAGGTTTCGATGGAACTGAAGTGTCGCATATGAAAAGTCTCGAACCATAAACATTAAAAAATCTTGAAGGTTTTGGCTTGAAGAAAATGGAGGGTTAAAGAGTGGCCAACAATTTTCATTCCAATTTACTCTTGCTTCAAAGCTTTGTTTGCACTTATCTCAAAATGGTCATTTTAAACATATCACCTCTGTGCTTTAAGGTATCTATATCTGACTAGCAATTGAAGTGAAAATTAAATTGTTGTATTGAGTGAAACTGTCTGCCGATCTTTAAGGCCACCTCTGTTAGTGATTTAGTTCTTTGCGGAGTAGAGAGTATGCTGAAGTACGTGAAGGGAGTTTTGGCAGGATGGAAACCAGGAGAAACGCTTGCATACGAGTCTGCAACACATTGGGACATTTTATGTCTTTAGAGGTGGAATCACAGTTTAGAGGCTGTTACCGGTTCGTGTCAACACAAATGCGATTAGTTTCCACGTTAGAAATCACTTCGAGAAATCAACACAAATGCTTAGAAACAATAAGTAGTAAGCGAAAATCATCAGAATATCAACTGTAACGCAACGCTTTTCTAGTCAAAGTAAAGACATAAAATGTCAAAAACACGGTGTTTTTGAAGTAAAAAAATCAAGTAAAAAAAACTACACTACCACTTTGTTGCATTCACTTTCAATATTCGAGGGATTGAAATTGATCTATTAACTAATTCCGAAACTGGAAAAATGTCAGGCCCTGCGAAGTACGATTATTCACAAATTATTTTTCTTGTTTGTAAGTGAAAATTATCGTAAAATGTAGGTAACGCTTTTCGAGGAGACTTTTTCGTGACAGTTTTTTTTTATTTTAATGTGCCATAAAATGTCAAAACCGTCTTCTCGAACTTTCGTCTTTATTCAGCCATCTTCAGGGCTGTAACAGAAACGGAACCTGTCGTGAGGCCTGACTATTGTTAGCTACTCGGAATTCCAAAATTTGATAGTTGTACATATTCTATTTAATAGTTGTAAATACTTATAAGGATTTGCCTACTTACATTATGAGTAGATTGTTTCTCCTCGTCCCAGTCTCTGCTTGACGAACGGGTTTTAAAAGATGTGGTTTTTCCATATCCTGGCTGTAGTTGTGGTGGATGATCGAAGTGAGACTGGGACGAGGAGAAACTGTCTACTCATAATGTAAGTCGGCAAATCCTCATATTAACAACTATTTTGAATTCAGAGGCGCTAACGATATTCAAGCCTCACGGCAGCCCTGAAGATGGCTTAATGAAGCCAAAAGCTCGAGACGAAGGTTTTTTCCCTAAACCTACTTTTACTTCTACTAAGTACCTAAAAACGAACAACTGATCTGAGTACTTTAGCCGACCAAATTTCAGGGTTTACTCAGATCAGTTGTTCATTGTTTAGGTAGGTACTTAGCAGAAGTTGCGGTACGGGGACAGTATGTTGGTTTGGTAATACTCAGAGTCTCTGACGTATAGTTGATAAATAACCAGTATTTCTACCTCCATAATCATAGGTTTCTTTTTTCAGATATAAATAGATGCTCAGAGGACATTCCTCAATAAATTCGCCGATTCTCAACAACGATTTGCCTGAAAGGGCATAGGTTTGGTCCGATTTCGCTAGAAGAGACAGAATACGAACGTGATTTGTTACCTGTAATTTGAAGTACGGTAGGTTAAGATACACGATTACTTTTTACCTAATACATATTATGGCGAAATGGATATGTACAGAATACGTATGCATGAATATGTATGTAGGTAAGTATGAATATAAGTATGTATGTAGTAATAGATAAGAAATCTGTTAATTTGGATTTTGTTGGTAGATCATGCATACGTTTATTCTTGTGGAGTGTAGATACATTCTTGTGGAATGTGGATATATGCGCGAACATTTATTAGAGTGCTACGTGAAAGTCACAAAACCACTCAATGGGTGCCATGGTACAACTCGATTTACTCCTATATCTAATACTCCATCACGTCTGAAGTTCCTAATGTCATCTAATACATTTCACCCACCCAACGGTTCTATACCCGGCAGATTTCGATTTATTTTGACAATGGCCCTCGACGAAACCCACAAAACCACACATTGTTGTGGTAACTCACTATGCGTGTAATGTGAAATCCGATCACTGTATTCGAAATCATAATATGATAATGGTGTTAATGCTGTTCGAAATCATAATATCATATTGGTGTTAATGCTGTCCAAAAACACATTCCCGAAAGAGACCTTTAATTATTACCACATTCGGCGAGGTTCTCTCCTTCTGTGTTCTGTACATAAGGAGTTTTGCCAACAGGGTTTTCTATCGTAATTAAGATATAAATAAATTGTATGTTATCATTTACATTGATTGAGAAAACGTTTTGCATGGAAACTGGATTTGTTTTAATATTTGCCGGATTTTATTTTCGAATATTTCGTTAGGAGCCACCATCACCCGTTTGCATGCGTATTCTGTGTTGTAGGTACATAATATGACAATTACCACTACGATTTCAACTTCAACAAAGAACAAATATTATTAATTTCTGTGTGTGTGGGAACAAATGTAATTAATATCGAAGCAACATAGATGTAACAGATGTGATGAATGACCGAGTTGGTGGTAATAATCTGGTAGATAACTCGGTATAGAGAAGTCAGCCCTTACCGGATGGATATTAAAGAGGAAGGAAAGCCAGACCTGATTAATGACCCTCCAGACATCAGTTAGATAATTCACTTTTAATTCGGCACGCCAACCCCGAGCTCCACCCATCAGCTCTCTAATTGAATTAGATATCTGAAGATAAAACGCCAGCTCGAACCCTCCCCTTCCCACCACTGGATCTTTCTTTCTCAATCTGGAAGGTATTCTAATGTAGATTTATTACGACCGTAATAGTCTTTTCCAAAACGTGTAGAATACTGTTCAAAAACTTTTTTTTCAGGTTTATTGGCCTCGTGTTGTGTACACATATTGCTAGCACACATAATAAAATCATTTATCTTCTCAAATAAATTGGATATACAAAATAAAATGATTGTTCTCAATAATTCACAGATGTATACCGTTTGAATTAACAAAAATTTGTTACATTTACTTAATGTATATTGTTTGAAAAACTTCGAAATGTCCCGTAAAACTGGATACGTGGCGTTCCGAAGAGTATTACACAAGTCCTGCTCGTCACCCAAATTAGGTCCATATTCCTGCCGCTCTTCATCATAAAATGGACACTCCATTATCCTGTGGATGACGTTACGAGTATCTTCGGTATCCAGCAAGTGTTTGTTTGTGTATTGTTCCATGGCCTGTCCTCATCCTGACTATTTGAACCACGTCCTGTCTGGTCATAGGCGAATCATGGTTTATATCGGACGTTTGGTTGAATCGTGTAATGGTGGTAGCCTTTGTCTAGTAAGATCTGTTCATATTGTCGCTGCCATTCTTCATAGGTTGCTTTTTTGGTCAATAGAAGTGCACCAGAGAGGGGAACAGCAATACTTGAATCCAAATCCCGCAGGGAGGCTCCTTTCCTAGCTGCACCATCTGCTTGATCGTTTCCTCTCACGCTGGCCTGGCATGTCCCGGGATCCACTGCACGCATATCGTCTTATTATGGTTCTGCATGACGGTTGTTGTAATGTGATATAAAATGTAGTTGGTAGTAGTGCTTCTGCGGAAGATATGGAGAGCGAGACATGCTGCCTTCGATTCTGTGAAAACAAATATCTGTGTACAGTCCTGTCTGATACCAATATTAATTCCCTCCATGATGTCATACAGCTCCACACTAAATATTTGAAAAGTTCCTGGTAGTTTGCGAGAATATGACAGTTGTGTTTGATGATCAAAAATACCCAGTCCTACTCCGTTCATCTTTTGATACAATAATATAATATAATATTTTGATAAAATATTATTTTATAATATACCTACAGTTTTATAATGTACAGTTCATTTATTGTCCCAATTGTCATCTTGAGTGAGTTGGGGATGTGGGAACGGTCTTTTTAGAGCCCTTGAGTCCTGGTAACTCTTAGCCAATATGCTAGTTGTTGTTGGGAAAAATACAGGGGTGATACATTCAGAAGTTCTCTGACTTTAGCCCTTGGTAGTAATTATTACGCAGAGCTGTGAATTCGCGGAGTTCGTACATCATAGTTGTCGTCCTGTGCAGTGGTTGTGTAGCGTCCGTTAGAGTTTGCATGATACCCCTACTGACCTGTTTAAAAACTAACATCATGCCTCCAAATTTAGTTCCGCTCATGCGCACACATAGAAACCATTGTAACGTTCGTGTTCCCACAACGTCCCTCATGTATTTTTGACTGTCAGTAAGTCAATTACCAATTACAGTGTACAGTTGGATATTTGACTTTGTGGTTATCGCAAAATAACTTCTTTTTCCGGTAGTAGCTTCAAACCCGTCCAAAGCGCAATGTTTTTCAAATGTAGCGGAAAACCACACAACGAAATAAATATATTCATACAAAACCGCTCTGACCCACGGGGTTTCGACCACAGAAATATTTTCCTAGGCTTACACCAGACGGCTTTAGACGAGGTTTTTTCTTTTTTTTTCCTTTAAATATTGTCACACTCAACGAAGCCAAAGCACCGGATGGAACAGAAGGCTTGTAAATATCAAATATGACACGGTTGGGTGAATGCCCTCAACCCGAGCTACACATCATACAAGTTGAGAGGAATATGGGTTTCTACCTCCTCCCACCAGCGCCCACGGAGTAAAAACAATTCGCTCTTTTATCTCATGATCAGCGGCGAGGTCATGAGCCTTCCAGCTCCAGTTTTTGTCCCAGGGGCATATCCTCTCTCACACATTTAGGTTTTGCGTCAATTGTTGTAGGGTTTGATAACCAAAGCTCCAATCGAGTTTGTGTTGCCTCCCTTTTTTCCACGGAACTCAATCGGAGATATGATGATAAGGCAAAAGTTCAATCTACCTTTCATGAAACCGTCGACACATTGATGTTGCCGTACTATGGAAGATATTCCTCTATACATGTGAGGAGCTCAAACGTAAAACCTCCTTTATGCCATTCTTTCGAAAATACGTTACTGGTGCCGTTAGCAATAACGCCTAATAGGATCTATGAGACAGTAGAGGTCAAACCCAGTTTCATCCCATTCGAAATGCTATCTGAAAAGTAGGGTTTGATGCAAACTCAACATTATCCACCGCTCAGTTCGGTGCAGCATCAGCTTTATCCAATCGACCAATCAAGAAGCCCGTAGTGTTTGAATCACAGTGAGTGAACCACAGTACTCCATTTACAATAGTGAGAAGTAGCGAGTCAAGTAGTGACTCACAGTGAGGGCATAGCCTGGTACCGGAAAGTTCTTGACGTCATTGGAGATTACGAAGAAGAACCTGACGAACCCTCTAACTGCTTGGATGAAGAAACAGCTGTTCACATTTAATATAAATGTTTCCAAACAATAATTATTTCAATTATTTAATAGTACTGTTGATAAAAACTAGCTGTCGGGCCCGTCGCTGACGGGCAGAACTCGGGGTGTGTCCATCTACCTCTGTTACCTATCCCGGACGGGCCGAACTCGGGATGGATCCATCTGCCACTCTTACCTGTCGCTTTACGGATTATACCTCTTCATGTCCCTTTACAAACCCATATAATCTTCAATACCTACCAAAAGTAATATTCATCCATCTCCGGGAAGGGAGAATTTGAAATTTGTATATTTCGGCTTCCTTATAAACCCCCAATGCATCGGATCTGGTAGTGAACCCCCCTATGTCCTTCCCCGATCAAGGAAACATTTAAATACGGGAGAAGGGTTCGATCCATTGAGCTGTTTTTGCGTGATTGAAGGACAGGCAAACAGACAGACAGACACCAAATTCAAAATCGGCGTGGTACGACTCCATTTCACGCGAAACGAACAATAATTGTAGTGAAATTTTTCGAAAATACCCTAGGAACACGAAAATCGTCTCTAAATTTAGTTACAGTATAACTTATATTATAGATAACTTCATTCACAAACATCTTATTTTTCTTGTTACGCATCAGCATTACCTCAAACCACTGTTTTTAAAAATGTCGGTTATTCTTCAACGAGAAAACCAAAACAGCAATCATGAGTAATTTGATGTCATTATAAACAATAAGAACCGGATAAATGTTCAAAAATACGTATTTTACAGCTTTACTATCGTCTAATCTTCATGGGAATATCCGCGTTAACATTAAGGGTGGCAACCACTGGTGCCGTTACGCTAAAAGGAAAATATATCCACAAATACGAGTATTTCCTATCTCTGGGGAATGAAGTTGTTTTGAAAGGTCTGACGAAAAAATTACGAGTTGAAATTTTGGTTTTTCGAATGTCACACATGGACTCGTAACCTCAGTAGGCTAACACGTAAAAACGATGGACATTATTTTCTCCCTTGGTTGATCTTAATTGTTCATTATTTAATAAAATAAAGCAAAATACGTTTGATAAATAGATCAAAAATAATTTACCGCAGTTGAGAGGGCATGTAAACCTATCAGTATCAATGGTATTTCAGTGTCGCGGTATCCGTTTCAGTAACCCGGTGTATCCATTAGATTATATAGATGGGATAAAGCGATTAGTGGATTACAGGAAAATCGAAACAGAGAAACACATCATTGGCTCGGTAATAGGCGCAACGGAATATAATATCTACTCCGATGGAATCAAACCAAATTACATTCCAGTGAGGAAGCCAGCAGACGAGCCATGCCGTTGCTTCAATAACAATTCATAAAAGATAATAATAGTACGTAATATTTCCTGCCACCGAATTCCAGCATGAAGTTTTTATAAGTGATGAATGTTATGATATAATAATCGTAAAAGAGCCAATTTAATGTTGGAATGGTGGGAACTAATCTAACATTGGCAATCGTTATGTGACAAGTGTCGCATTTGCTACTGGTCAGATTAAAATTTCTTAGGTGATGCATAACTAACGGTTTAGTAGCACTAGAAACGCAACATGTAGGGTGATTCATTATCAAATGCAAATTTCATACGGTCTAGTAGAAGAAAGTTCGAAGGGCGTTGTTGATAAGAAAGGAGCGGCGGCATTGCGTGTTCCCTGGGGGAAAAGGACTCTAATTACAATCAACACTTTCTTCAGTTAACGCCCCAGACCGATCTCGGCTTTTTTCCCTCTCTCTTATCGTCTAAGTAACCACAAAGAATGAATTCCACAGTGATTTCCCGCAGTATAAATAGCTTCGTTCAGTACCATGACAATTTGGAATTATTGTGATCCATTACTATTCATTAATGCATTAAACATAGCCCTAGAGAAGTATCCAACCAGTGACGTACTATATCCACATAACTGATAATGGGAAAGCAACTACACTGATAGTGTCACCAATGAATCACCTCCCAAGCGTTCCCCCTCATGAACAACTTAGTTATTCAACATCAAAATTAACGGGTCTCCCAAACTGAATGTGAACCCTGAAAATCCTGGGTTCAACACGTCTCACCTACTGCATATTTTTTTGCTCAACACCTACAATGAATTATTCTCACGAGGTTAAACGAACAGCTTTGAACGGTTATTGAATTCAATAACAAACTACAAATGTTGTTCA
Organism: Stenodema calcarata; assembly: GCA_963920205.1. Lineage (NCBI taxonomy): Eukaryota > Metazoa > Arthropoda > Insecta > Hemiptera > Miridae > Stenodema > Stenodema calcarata. Next base: position 27,839,676 of record OY986056.1, on the reverse strand, counting down.
AATGTTATGTTTGTTATTCATAACAAACTACAAATACAATTTTAAAACGATTAACACCGAGGGGCAGCCGCTATCAGTATTGATTGTGGATAACCGCAGTCACGAAAAGAGTTTCGTCATCTGCACCCCATTCGTCTAGAGGGGATGTCAATGTAAGTCAATATTCTATCACGCAATGTTAGCAATGCTAGCCTTAACAAAAGCTACAATTCGTTCTGTTTCAATTCTACTGCGATCTGGATTCCAGTAATTTTATTGAATTATTTAACGACGAAATTGAAGTTTTTGTTGAAAATTGTTCAAGGAAACTCGTGAAAGTCACAAATCAACACAATCATTTTAGTGCATTTGAACCCCAGGAATACCGCTCAGCAAAATCGAACGTTGATGACTCAGCGAATTGGCGCGGATGGCGGACATATGGAATTTTTTTTTTTTTCGATTTTCCGAATCTACTTACCTACCTTGAAACGTAAACCATTAAATGTTTAGGAGGGGTTAAAAATTTATTTTCCTCGGTCGACTCCAATAATAAATTATTGAAGATAATTAACCAAAAGCAGATAGTTCCATCTAATTACTGGGAGCGACCGTTTGGATTTCAAACGACAAGAAAAGTACAATATTGAACCCCGTTTCCAATTATATTGTGTAATTATGAGACTTACGCGAATATTGTACACGGAACAGTGATCTAGAGAGAAAATGATACTTCCACCACAGGAGTATGGAAGACGTCCAGATGCGTGTTGAGTGACGACATCATAACTCGTAGAGGACGGTGATGGATGGAGCGATGAATTTCCTACTGGATGGTACTGAAACGGCGGTCAGTCACCTCGTCCGTTATTACTTCATATTCGCGAGACAACTCCGTACAACCAAATGCAAAGATCTGCCACAGTGGGTCGTAATTGGCATCTTCCGATTGCCATCTAGTCGGGATTTGAATCGGGTCGTGGATGTATACTTAATACTAGTACATTTACATTATCAAGTTTAGGCTTCCTAGGCGGTAAGTGTTCGCGTCGATTATTGATTTCTGTCGTGCCTTTGACACTTTGCCTTATGAACTTTTATGGAAATAACTAGCAGGAATGGGCATTAGTGCGAGATTTATCAATATGATGAAGCAATTTACAGTAAGGCGACCTTTTCTGTTGGCATCAACGGAAAGCTTACAAGGGATTTGGCAGGGGGGTGTCCTCTTGACCATCATCTTTGCTCTTTTTCGGTCTGATTTTGAACAATTTCTTAGAGACAGGGGAGCAAGTGGTCTTCAGATCGACGGTGAAACGGACGTTTTATGCATATTTTATGCTGACGATTTAGTTCTGTTTAGTGACAACTATGCATCGATGAATAGAATACTGAAACACCTTGATGAATATTGCGAGCGAAACGGATTGATAGTGTACTGTAGGAAGTCTAAGGTGATGGTTTTTACAAGGAGGTTGTTTAGAAGTATAATAATTATATCTAAGATAATTATTATCTTAGTGTAACATTGAATGTTACACCAACTAAAGAATTTCTTTAGTTCAGGTCTAATTAGACAACAAGCTGAGGATGCTCTGAAGAAGGGGTTAGCAGATATGTGTAACATTCTGGCTGTTGTTCGAAAATCGCGAAACAATAGTGTGCAGTCATGGAAAAAACTGCTAGAAGCTCTTTGCTTATCATCCTCCCTATATGCAGCTGAGGTGTGTGGTTTGTCCTACCTGAACCAGCTTGAGAGAGTCAAGATCAGATTTTTCAAATCTCTGATGTTTCTCCCAAGGAACACTCCAGATGTGTATGTAATTTATACACATAATTTGTATGTAAGGAAGAAATTTGGTTTGTGGCACACTAAACGTCACGTGGCAAGAAGAGTTTTATCGTGGTGGGCTAAATTGTTATCTGTATGACTCGCGTTATCCAAAGATAATATCTTTGAAAACATATTATGTTTTCCATGCCTCTAATATTTGTTGGGTTCTTCTATTTTCAATTTTCTATCCCCTGCCTATATCCATGCTTGTAGGAGCATAGTTCTCCACAAGTAATAAATTTGCAGTAGTACCATTACGATGGAAGTTGATATTCCTGGATTGGAACTCCATACTACTTTCAGTCCCCTTTTGGTTTATTATCTTCGATAATGAACCATTGGAATCGCCCAAAGAAAAAATTTTTTTAACCCCCCCTCAAAATTTGTTGGTTCACGTTTCAAGATACGTAGATTCAGAAAATCGAATACAAAAAAAATCCGTCCGTCCGCCGTACGCCGTCCGCCGTCCGAGGCACTTTGCCCAGTTAGCGTTGAGTTAAAATTACGAAATTTGGTTTCTGGGTTTGGACCAGCCCCACAATGATCCACGAAACTTTTCATAACCCTAGGTCAAGGGGAAGGGGTTCAAAACGAATTTTGAAATTTTGAAAATTCCAAAACTCGAAAAATTCATATAGAACGGTATGTTTTTTATTGCATATTTAGAGTTTGTTCCGTAGAATTTTTTAAGACCATCCGCAGCTTTGTGCGACCAGCCGTTCGTTCACAATGACGACTCAAAGATTGTGCCTCACAACACGATCGTGAATCAAACTGTTGAAATATTTGGAACATCATATGGCTTAAGTGATGTCGAGTTTGTTGTTCTGAGGTGCGTTTCGTGCTACGGAAATGAAGGTAATTTCGAATGTTTGTTGGTAGGTACTTCTTTTATAGAAAAATTATTACCGACGTAGTATTAAAAACCCCAGAATTATATCGTATTAATTAATCATAATTAATAATAATAATTATTAATAATAAATACGAATTATTAATACCTAACAATAAATTATAATAATTTTCAGTAGGTACTTGATAAAATTGTTAATAATTAGTGATAATTGATAATAATAATTAATATAACATTTAGGATCTTGACATTTAGACCTAGTGATCTAGACAGAAGGGTGATCTGTACAAAGAAGATAATGAACCGTTGTGTCAAGAATTTGCAGAGTTTTTTTCTATCAACAACAACCTGGCATACCAGGTGTTATTTGAAGGTGGGAGTGTAATGGTTTGCTTTGTTGTTTCCCTTGCTTCTCGTGTTTTTGGTTCGACTGCTCTGGGGATCGGTAGGTGTGTGGAAGCAGCCCAGGCAATCCCTCTGGGTAGGGCGTAACTGCCTCATCTCCTCGGGTTACAGGGGAACCTCAGCAAACCATTCATTACAAATTTTCTGAAATAATTTTGAAAAGGACTATTAATTAGTTATGAAAGAAGAAGAAGAAGAAAGAAAAACATGTTTTTATTGAAAAATAAAATGAAATGGTTACACTTCTTTTTCTGCAAAGATACATGCAATAATCATGGTCATTCGACCGTCAGATGAGTTCGATTTATTCCTATCCCCTTAGACTAATCAAGACATTCCTTAATTGAATTAATTACACCAAATATAAACAAATCGAAATAAACAAATGAATCAAATTGCGATCAAACTGGGGTTTTCAAATTTTAGCATTCTTAAATAATCCTCCCAGCTGATATTGGTCTTGCCCAGTGTTCGGCTCCGCCTCAGCTAGTTCACTAGTTCTCCAATGGTGCACACTGTTGCGCCACAGTAAACCAATTCATCCATGCATCAGCTCATAGGATCACTGACCAGTTCTAGATCTAAGTTTGTAACGTTCTTTAGTTCACGCCCAACCTCACCTGGCGGTCTGTTCCATCTAGTTCCCTGTTTCATACACGTGAAGTATCCATCCGTTGATAAGCTCATTGTAATCTCTAACCTCGGGTCCTCAACTCGCTCGTGTTACATAATTCTGTATCCGAAAACATCTACGTTCCATTTTGTTCAAATAAAGTTATATAGTTCATAATTAGTTCTTTATTCACCCGCGGTTAAACATTTGGTGCCGAAAGACCCGGAAGTTCGCGACAGTTGAGTTTTTTCCGACTGACGTTTTTTCGACCTCGTGTTCGCAGTTCAAACGGTCTTTGTGTTCGGTCGCGAATCACGAATTTGAGTTCGGTAGTCAGCTCATTGTTCGTGATTACCACTCTTTAGTTCGTTATTAACATTCTTCAGTTCGTGTTCATTGGTTCTTCATTGTTCAGCGATGGCTCAATCACAAGTTGTGTGGGAGAAAATAACCATACAGCAGGAGGTGCTCTCTCTACTAAGATCGGAAGATCGTAAGTTCACAAAACTCATATCTTACTGGTCTGCAAAAGTGAGTTCAATACTAGATCTGAATGATTGGTCCGCTGAAGTCCGGAACACTATGACAAATTACCTCCGCGAGGGTACCGATATCTTGGCTCGACTCCAGATTGACGAAAACCTACCTGAAGAGGTCATTGAACACTTGTTTGACAAGGTGAACCAAATGATCGGGTGTATTGCTCAAAAATTAAGTTCGGTTCGTCCCATCGATCAACCACCGTTCAGTTCATCCAGTGATGAAATCGGCCCCCGCTCAACTGTTGAAGCGGTAGGTTTTATGAACACACTTTTGCCCACAGTTCCGATGTATTCAGGTGACGTTACGGAGTTTGCAGCGTTCAAGATTCTGTTCGATCGAGCCGTGCATAATGTTCCCAATTTACCTGATGAACTCAAATACCAAGCTTTGGTAAATAAATTAGATCGTGAAGCCGCGCTCATTGTGCATAGATCCGGGTGTGCGAAAAATTATGATCAACTCTATAAAGCTCTTTGCTCCGAAAATTCCGGCCAATACATTTTAGCACAACGAACGCTAGCAAACGTCCAAAAGATCCCGGTAGTTCGATATCGTGAGACAGTTCCGCTCGAAAGTTTTATTTCGTCTGCGCGTTCTTGGATCAGTTCGGTTCTGGCCCTGCCCACCAGCGAATTGTCATCGTATTTATTGTTTCAAACTCTGTTCGACAGGCTCGGTTCGGAACTCAAGGAGGCATTCAACCGCCAAATAATGGAAGAACGCGATCACATCCCTTCCTATGAGCAACTCTTGTCGTTCCTTGAAAAGGAACTGCGACTGGTCCAAATGGTTCCCACTGTTCTTTCAGAACGTCCTCCTTCAAGTAAACAGTTCCCTAACCGCTCCGCTCCAATCCGTTCCAGTTCACCAAGTTCCCGATTCGTAACTCCTCGTTCTGACAACCATTCCCAAAATAACCGTTCTTCACCAGTTCCGCGTTCTTCGCCGTCCTCCTTCAGCAAATCTTCAGCTCCCACGTCGTCCCGTCAACAATTTAGTTGTCATTTTTGTGGTCAGCAACATTTCCTGTACCACTGCCCGTCCTTTCGCTCTCAGTCAGTTCAGCAGCGTCGCAATTTTGTGGAACTGAACAATTTATGTACAAACTGTTTGTCGTTCCGTCACAGAGTAGAAAATTGTAGTTCCAGACGATATTGTTCATGTGGAAGTCGACATCACAATCTTCTTCACTCAGATCAGTACCTGTACCCAGTACCCAGTTCAGTTCCAGTGCAATTGTCACCCAACTCTGGCTTCGTCCCTGTGGTATCCGCTAGATCTTCACCTCGATCATCAAGTGCACCAAGTTCTCCGCCCCCCTGGCCCAGAAGGGCCGCTAGGTCGGTAAGTGAACAGGGCCAAGTTCCCTCTAGTCAAGATTGACTAGGCCGAATTTCTGGTTCTGGTTTAAGTCCTATGAGCTGTCATTTGTTTTCACCTTTATGTACATCTGTTCCCCATGCATCATTCCAACCCCCCTTAAAAATTAACAGTTCTCAAATATTCAATTCTCTTCACCGTTCTGGCCTCAAGCTCCCACTCTCAACAGGACTACTCCCTACAGCAATTGTCCCTGTATCTCCTGATGGAGTTAATTTTATTCAAGCTCGTGTTCTACTAGATTCTGGATCAGAAATACATCTGATGTCCCATAAATTCTTCTCTAAGTTCTCTTCCATTGGTAAATTGACCAAATTTAATATTCACACGTCCCTTAATGGGGTAGGTCAAGGCCCACAGTCCACCAACCAAGCAGTTGTTGTGCACTTCCGCACAAAATCAAATCATGTTCAAAAATTCTCCACTCATGTTCTTCATCAGTCCATAAATGTTCCTTCCTCGTCAGTAGATCCGTCTCAGTGGCCCCATGTGATTCAAAACCCCAAGATCCTTGCTGACCCGCAGTTCCATTTGAGCGCTCCCATCCATGTCTTGATGGGAGTTGACCTGTTCATCCAGTTGGTGCACATGAAAATAATACCACCTATTGGTAGCTCCCCTTGGATGTTATCCTCAGAGCTGGGTTGGCTTGTGTTGGGCGGTTCAGCCAAGCGTCAGCAGCACTTGAGGGTGCGCTTTGACGACAAAAAGCATGTTCAGATTTTTGATTGCACTGAGCCCCCTAGTTCAGTTCTGCCGCATCCCTATCTTCCCCCTAGGCCCGCCCCCCGTCCAACTGAATTACCCCGTCCTCAACGTCCCAATGGAACTCGTCCATGGCGTTCAAATGACCCGAAGGTTCATAATTCTGATCCTGGTCCACCACTTCGAGCTACCCCTCCGCCTCAGATACCTGTAATTCGAAATCTTTATTCTGTTATTTCTCCAGTTCAGTCAGCTCCTGTTGTTCCCAATTTGTTCTCACTCTCCCGTTCTGTCACACTGAGTGACAAGTCCCCTGTAGCTCCTACAGTTGTTACCTTTGCTCAGCGTCAGTCCACTGCCTCCAGTACCTCCTTAGCTCCAAGGTTGACAAGTCCAGCAAGGGATCTTGAGACCAATGATCTCTTGCGAAAAATGTTTGAGCTCGAGTCAGTGGATGATGTTCGTCCTTGGACTCCAGCTGAACTGGAGGCCGAAAATATTTTTGTTAATAATGTTCATCGTACTCCCACAGGTCGTTACGTAGTTCCTTTACCATTTGCAGAAGATCGTCGTTCTCTAGGTCCCTCTCGTCACATTGCACTCAAGCAACTTTTTCGTCTTGAACAAAAGTTCAAGAAAAATCCCGTTCTTGCTCAAGCCTACCATCAGTTCATGACAGAATACCTTGAGCTCGGCCACATGAGGCCAGTTGAACCCCCGTCCAGTTCAGTTCCTCATTATTACATCCCCCATCATGCTGTTCATCGTCCTGATGATCCTCCTGAAAAGATCCGTGTGGTGTTCAACGCTTCTCAGCGTTCTGCAAATGGTAGGTCGCTCAATGAGATTCTACACGTTGGCCCCAAGCTCCAGCCTGATATTTGCGACATGCTCACTCGGTTCCGCTCGTTCAAGTTCGTTTTTATTGCTGATATTAAGCAGATGTTCCGTCAGATTGAACACCCGTCCTCAGATCATGACATGCTCCGCATCTTATGGCGTAGTTCTCCCAATGTCCCTGTTCAAGATTATGCTCTGTGCACAGTCACTTACGGTACGGCCTGTGCACCCTTTTTGGCCAACAGGGTCATACGCGATCTTGCCGAAACTGGTGCTAAACATTTTCCACTAGGGTCTAAGTTGCTACGGGAGCACACTTATGTTGATGATGTCCATGGAGGAGGTGAGAGCCTAGCGGAGGCCGTCAGTTCTAGAGATGAGCTCTCTGGGATTCTCTCCTCTGCTGATCTCCAGCTCAGAAAATGGGCCTCTAATCACCCAATGGTTCTTGAGGGCATTCCTCCTGATCATCGCCTTTCCAGTTCAGGCACGATAGATCTATGTGCTGACGAGGATCAACCGCTCAAAATGCTTGGCATAGCTTGGCGTCCCAATACCGATTCGTTCCTTTATAGAGTTCCAACTACCCCACATGTCAAGACCAAAAGAGAGCTGGCTAGCCAGGTCGGGCGTATCTACGACCCTGTGGGCTGGGTCATGCCAGTCTCTGTGTTTGCCAGAACCATCCAGCGTGAGGTCTGTCGTGCCAAGTTTGATTGGGATGATCCATTGCCCCCTTCCTTAGTTCATGACTGGAATAAGCTCACCTCCTCGATCTCACAGCTCGAACAATTGTCCCTAGCTCGCCACATTAGTTCTTCATCCCCCAACCAGTGGCTCGTTGGTTTTGCCGACGCCTCGGAGATTGCATATGCTGCAGTTGTTTATCACATCAGTTGTGATACCAACTCTAATACTGTTCGTCTGGTCATAGCTCGTGCCAAGATAGCTCCAATCAAGACTGAATCGATTCCACGTCTTGAATTGCTAGCTGCTGAGCTCCTCGGCAAGACCATGTTCAAAATCCGTCCACTGTTTGCTCAAGTTCCTGATCAGCACATTGTGGCGTGCTCAGATAGCACAATCGCTCTTTCTTGGCTCACCGCTGACCCAGCTCCATTATGGAAGGTATTTGTTGGAAATAGGGTCTCCAAAACGCTGTCCCACATCCCTCGTGATCGCTGGTTCCACATAAGGTCGGAGGACAACCCAGCTGATGTGGCCTCTCGTGGTTCTTTGCCAGATCAATTGATCCGTAGTGCGCTCTGGTGGCATGGCCCAAAATGGCTCTCACTTGAACCTCATTCATGGTCAATACGTCGTGTGCGCCCTGAATTGGAGTCCCAAGTCGTCTCTGGTGAGATTCGTAAGTCTCAGGTCACTTCCTTGGTCAGTTCTACATTAGATCTCAATTTTGAAGAAAATTATAGTTCATTTGAGCGTTTACGCAGGGTCACTGCTTGGATTTTGAGGTTCTCTAAGAACTGTCGTTCACCATGTTCATGTTCAGGCCCCCTTTCCTCTTCCGAGCTCCGGTCCGCTGATATGGTCTTGGTCAGACGCTCACAGCTCCGCCATTTTGGCAACATTCACACAGCTCTTGAGAACAAAGGGCCCCCCATCAAGCTCATGAAACAACTGGCTATTTTTCGTTCATCAGACCAAGTCCTAAGGGTGGGAGGCAGACTAAGGCACAGTTCTCTGTCGTTTGAGACACAACACCCAGCTCTCTTACCCCAGCACGATCACTTGACCAAGTTGATCATTCGAAGAGCCCATGAAAGATGTCTTCATGTTGGTCCTCGTGCGACTCTAGCTCACATCCGCACACAGTTCTGGATTGTTGATGGACGCAATCTCGTTACTCGTACCCTGGCCGGCTGTAAGCGCTGTTTTTCCATCAACCCCAGGCCCTTCCAGCCAGAGATGGGACAATTGCCAGAGGGTCGGGTCGAGAGATCATTCCCATTTGAAAATGTGGGAGTGGACTTTGCTGGCCCTTTTGTTGTGTCTGTGGCTGGGTTGAGGGGAGCTCGCTCTGTGGAGGTCTATCTGGCGGTGTTTGTGTGCTTTGCCACAAGGGCAGTTCACTTGGAGGTGGTCATGGACCTCAGTTCGGATGGTTTTCTCCAGTGTCTTGAACGGTTCATGGGTCGCAGAGGTATCCCATCGGTCATTTGGTCAGATAATGGTCGCAACTTCCTTGGTTCTGCCAATCTGTTGAGGCATTTAGGTCTTCTTCAGTCCAGTCCTGGTTCAACCACCACCGCAGATCACCTTGCAGTTCGTGGAGTTCAGTGGAAGTTCATTCCCCCACGCGCTCCTCATTTTGGTGGTCTTTGGGAGGCGGCCGTCAAGTCCGCAAAAAGGCTCCTCAAACTCAATTTGCGAGGTCAAGTCCCTTCTCTTCAAACCTTTAGTACGATCATTGTTCGCATTGAGGCCATCCTAAACAGTCGTCCCTTGGTTCATCAGTCTGGTTCGTCTGATGACATACTTGTGCTTACTCCCGGTCACTTCTTGGTTCAGCGCCCCCTCACAGCTTTCCCAGATGTCTCAGACACCAAGGTCAGCACTCGCTTAGTTCCCAAATGGAGGTTCGTCAATCAGGTCATTCACAATCTCTGGTCTCGTTGGCAAAAGGAATACCTCTCAGAACTCCAAGCTCGTCAGAAGTGGTGTACTCCTGGTCGGCCAGCTCGTAGAGGTGATATAGTCCTGGTCAGGGAGGATGACAGTCCACCCCTCACTTGGCCTATGGGTATTATTGAGACCATCTTCCCCGGCTCTGATGGCGTAGCTCGAGTTGCTGACGTGCGGATGCAGTCAGGAGTCAAACGTCGTCCCTTAGTTCGGCTCTGCCCCCTTCCTGCTGATGAATAACTCCCGTTATTGGGGGGGGAGGATGTTCGGCTCCGCCTCAGCTAGTTCACTAGTTCTCCAATGGTGCACACTGTTGCGCCACAGTAAACCAATTCATCCATGCATCAGCTCATAGGATCACTGACCAGTTCTAGATCTAAGTTTGTAACGTTCTTTAGTTCACGCCCAACCTCACCTGGCGGTCTGTTCCATCTAGTTCCCTGTTTCATACACGTGAAGTATCCATCCGTTGATAAGCTCATTGTAATCTCTAACCTCGGGTCCTCAACTCGCTCGTGTTACATAATTCTGTATCCGAAAACATCTACGTTCCATTTTGTTCAAATAAAGTTATATAGTTCATAATTAGTTCTTTATTCACCCGCGGTTAAACACCCAGGAATCTTCTCCTCACCCCGATCAACGCCGTACATGTCCCAATAAAGTGATATGCATTCTCCTGATGTCCTCCACTGCACAACTCGCACGCCTGTGATCGTCATAAGCGCTAAAAGGTCGCCCCTGATCTTGAAGTACCACTTACTGACCCGAAAACTACTAAGACTTGTGAGTGGTACCACTTCTCTCGATACTGAGGATGGGTCTGCGAGTCGAGTGCCCTCTGTACAAATTCTGACTGCAGTGAATGTTTTATAATTCTAAGTAGTTATGATGATTCACAATTCACTGTAACCACATTCGACTTCGTAGTACAAGCGAAATTCAGAGCTTGAGAACAATCTAGTAGTAGATAACATATTTCATTGTAAAGAAATATGAGCTAGTGGAGGGTGGTGGTAGGGAGGTTTAGCTTGGGCGATCCTCGAGTTCTCTACGCATTGTACGGCAACATTTACAAAGATTAATGCGTTTTTAAAGCTCACAAAATGTAATGAAAATGTTAATGTCATCGCCCTGACAATGCGCGGAATATGGGCGGCAAAAAATCAGGGCGGGACGTGGGTTACAAAGAAGACCTCATCCCAAAAAGGTAAACCGCCTCTCTCGGCCTGAAAGAATTTATTTTATTCTGACAGGCGATGGAAGAGGGGCGTGGTCGCGGTGAGGAAGAGGACATAATTACTTCAGCTTTTGTTCGCATGAAATATGAGGACGGTGGTCCCCCAGAGACAATACCTGTATTAATTGCACTTAGAGCCGCAGCAGGCTCGTTTAAATGACAACAAATGAGAACGGAGAATAATGTGGAGGGTCACCGGAGGCAAAAGCATCACGCCGAAATCACGTTGTAGCTACGCCAAGCTCCGTCGAAAAAAAAAAAAAAAAAAAAAAAAAAACGCAAAAAACTGTGTTTGTTTATTATGACCGCCGCTCGAAATTATAATCAGTCCTCACATTTTTCTCTTACAACTTCTTCTGGTACTTTTGAATATCATCCTGCGGTTTTAATGAAAGTTGACGGTTCGCTGAGTCTTGAACATAAGAGGTAAATTTACATGGTTGTACCACACGTGATTCCTACTACTAAGAAAAACTCTGCAAATTCTTCCACAACGGCTTATCACTGCTCTGTACACAGTTAGGAGGTAGAACTATACGGCAAAAGTAGAGTAAAAACGCTAAAATATTTGTTCAAATAGGTGACAAATAATTGCGGGGAGGAGGGCATGAATGAATCTGTAGCCCCTCAGACTGCTTTCTACTCCAGGGTGAGGGGAAGAGGTATGGATAAAGGGGGGGGGGGTCAGGTGTGTTTCCAGAATCTGGAGACGTCAGTTGACGTCAACTTGATGGTGTGTCGGGTGGGTGGGTGTTGGAAGGGTGATGAGGGAGACGAAGGAGTTATTTCTATGATTCTGGAGCACTGACGTCACATCGTTGACGGTGAAGAGGGTAGTACGGACCATGCGGGGGGGGTGGGGGTGGAAGAAATAGCGAGAGGTGAAGTGGATGACGTCAGATGGGTGAGCGGGGTTCGGGGGTTGTGCTGAATTTGGATGACGTCATTGGTTGATGCGTGGGGGGGGGGGGAAGCTTGAATGAGTGGTGAGGTGATGTTCTGAGGGGGGCGTTTTTAAAAGTGAGTGGGGGAGATGATGACGTGCGTATGACTGGGTGGGGGGGGTGACGTCGAACTGTACATTGCGGGGGGGTGAGGGGAAGAGTTATGATCGTGCGCGGGCGGGGGGTGGGGGCAGGTGTGTTCCCAGAATCTGGAGACGTCAGTTGACGTCAACTTGACGGTGTGGTGGGTGGGTGGGTGTTGGAAGGGTGATCAAGGAGACGAAGGAGCAGGGGGTGAGGTTACTGGCGATTGGTTACGTTAAGTTCGTTGCACTTTTTGAAGGTCAAGGCCTTCACCTCGACCGACGAGAGACGAGTCCTAATTAATATCCACTTATAAAAGCGCAGTAGGTATAATCACATAATATGATTAGATAATATCTAATAATAGATAATAATATTTATTATCTAATAGATACACGTAATGTCCTGACTGTCTTCAATTATTGAAATGAAATGAATTGAAATGAGTATATTTCCACAGAGAATGGTACAAAATTAATTATGGCATATTGTTATGAAAAGAAATTGGTGTCTTACATATGTAACCACACGCATAGCGGTGAGGATTCCTGGGAAAAGTAGCAGAAAAATGCTCCCCGCATCCCTATTCCCAAGGTTACCCCCTCCACCAGACATGTCAAGGAAATTTATCCTCCATACGAGCATTTGCTTGCGTTGGAGGATGAGCTATGGTTCCCGGCAGACAGAGTGAACAGTGTAAGAGTACAATGGTAGTAGGTATAATAACTGCAATAGTAATAGTAGTAGTAGTTCATAGTAAATGCAATCGTTCAACAGAAGTAAAATAACTATTAGATTTCGCTCATTAGATACAGTACGATACGGCTTTTTACCATCTTATTTGTTTTATTACATAATATAAACTGCTTCAACGATGGTGGGAGGGTATTAAAGAATCTTATCGCTTGGTATTAGTAAGATATTTGGGCAAAGGTGGTTCGATAGAGCGGATATTCACTATTACAAACATGTTTGAAACGTGTGGTGGCATTGTGAGATGGTAAGTTGTAGTGCTTTGTTTTTATTATTTGTCTAATGTTATTGAATAAAATTAGTTTAGGAAATGAAAGAATTTTTAGTTCAAGGAAAAGTGGGTCTGTATGTTCAAGCCGCCTTTTTCTAGTTATTACTTTAATTATTACTTTAAAATATGTCGACGGTCTCACAGCAACACCTCACATCGTCATTTTTGACGAAAATGCGTTATGCATTTCGAAGGATGCGCCCTCTTGTTACACACTGACTAACTTTCTTTCGTAAGTTCATAAAGGTGGGTATTTATGTTGTAAAAGTACCACAATTAAAAAATATACTGATTATGGGAGCAGAAAATCGTTAGAAGGCGGTTTTCCAGCCCTCCTGACAAGTTGAGAAAATGACGATATGGGGTGTTGCTGTGAGACCGTCCATGTGCCAGTCCAAACCGGCAAACAATATTATTTCTCCTTCTTCTCGTTCGGACGCCATGAAAGTTTAAAGAAACGCACGGAGATCGAAAGAATGTGCGGGTTTAATTAGTTTTAGGCGGGAATGAACTAAAGTAACTATTGTTAAAATAAAAACTGACTCGAATTTAGCGTACTCCCCCTCGAGGTAGGTACTTAATTAAATCAAATTCTTATACTCGTGCTTCGCAATGGAAACAGATCACTTTAGAAACTGAGACAGGTTTACAAGGCGGTGCGCGTTTCGTTGGACTTCTTGATTACAACAGCGGAATTGGCGAAACAGGAACCTCTAGGGGCTGTTCTCCGACGATTCTTCTATGGCATGTTCCAACCTGTGCCTCGAGGGTTGTCTCGAGCAGCTAGTGATGACACCTAAGTGTTATTCGAGTTTATGAGGTGAATAGTTTTACAAGGGTAATGTCAATAACTGCTAGGTGAAAGCTCTGATGTAGTCGGGTTCTCGAGTCTGCGATATCCATCAGATAATAAATATTATGTATGTTAACTTATAGACTAAAAAGGAATAATGCACTCAAAATTTATTCTATATTATATTATATGTCCGCGTCAAGACATCCGACTAGCTGTCTTATAGAGGGTTTTAGTGCCCTCCCAGTTCCTAATTTTACATTCTTTTGCTCAATAATCCTAGATTCCCTCATGAAACAAGACAAAGCGTGTAGCGTTTACACAAATAATAATATTATTACTTTCAAAATTTGTGCTGGCATTGAACGATGTACTTCTTCTTCCCCTTCCACCGAATTGACAACATTATCATTATCGATAGCATAGCTCTAATTCTAGTCCCAATATTCAAATATTTGATCGCGAGAAAGAAAAAAAGCACGGAAAAATGATGAGGGTAGAATGGTGTGTATAGAGCTATTTGAAAACGAGGCAACATGAGTGGTAAAAACTAAAGCTCAAACAATTTATACTCACAATTTGGCCTCTGAGGCATTTGTAGGGAAGGGGATCGAAGAATTGTTGTGTTTGAGAGGTTCAGGGGATTGTTGAGGTTGTGTTAAGCACACACAGGAGGACGTTCGTATGCATTAAAAATTCCTTGACGGCTCCCGGGACGTTTCTTGTTGGGGGAATCTACTCGTAGGTAATTCGATCAACGTGTCACAACGTCAGTCATGGCAAACGAGATAAACGCAGTAATTGAGACACTATGTGATCAACGTATGAATATTGTTGTTAGCTATCAAGCGCTACACAAGATGGTAATAATTAGGTTTTATATCACTGGGTAACATTCAAATCTTACGGCTTATGGAAAATTCCTTTCTGCAAATCCCCTCACGTCATTTTCTGATTTGGAAAAACCGTGTATCGATCTAAAAAACGCGTCGATGTTTAATTGCATCAGGAAGAATAATATATTATTCGTATAAATTCGTTGAGGGATTCTATAATTTATTTTGCTTCCAATTGTAAGTTACATTGGACCAGCTTCTAAAAGAACTGGCTATTTCAAGGCTGCGTGGAGCCAACGCTCCCATTTCACCACCGTCTCTCCAAACGTCCGCCTACGATTTAATTCCGACGAATCCCAAGTTTCGATCCCTATTAAATATTTCGCGATGCCTGATGGGCACCCTCTTCGCCAACTGGGTGGTTATAGCACTTCTCCAACCCGCTCTGAAACTTGGATTCTCGAGGGCACTTCTAAGGGGTTTTGAGAACCCCACTCTTCTTTCTTCCCCTCGACGGTCTGCTCCTTCCGCCCTGATTTCGAGCCCTTGTCGATGCCCAGGCCCCGAGCGACTACGTTAATAATTTACTGGCATTTTCTCTTTCCTTAGTGAGCTATTGTTGCTGGAATATGTTGCCAGAAAGATCCCATTCAGAGGCACCGTAATTCTTATTCTGGCTTTTCGATCAGGTATTTATGTGTGTCCTGAGTTTTCGCTGGTAAACAAAAATCATTCAATAGACGGCAGATACCTATTACCACAATTTTGGTTCTCCCATAAACAAACGAGATTTGATAGTTTTGTGCGGGACAAATCACCTACTCGTATTGATTCCCACTTGACGGTAACTCATAATATGAGTCGATATTATGGAGTCAAGCCAAACTTAAAAACTGGGTGAAGGTAATCAGGTGCTGTTGAAAATTGAGCAATGCTCAAAACAGTGAACGTGCAAGTTTTACGGTCGGGAATTTAAATACTGTAGGGTATTTTTTCTTTTTTTTTTTAGCGAATTTTTGAACAAAATGAAATTTTATACCAAAATCCGTTTCAGAGCATCCTGAATCCACTGCCAAATGACACCAAATATATATATTTATATATTTATGTATGTGTCACTCCGGACGATAACTCTCGACAGAATCGAGATAAAAAGTTCAAATTTGCACAAAAAGTTCGCAGGTGGGTGGAATTGGGCCACTCTAAGGTGAGGGGGGGGGCAGTTTTACAGGGATCACCCATAAATTCCTAAAATGAAGTATTCTTACAAGTGACACCTCATTTCAAAGGTATTTTAATGCTGAACGCGATGGTGAAATCAGAATTGCGATATCCCATTCCGTTCTCGAACTGGAGCACTTTGAAGGTGAAGAAACGTGGTTGATACTTGAGATGTTCTTCATGGACATCAAGTCCTTCAATGAAGTCATTTTCCGTAAAACCAGTTATTTCTTCGAAAATTCGCTCTTATAGCCACGGTGCATGACTGGATTTTTCATGTTTTGAAATGCAAGCGAAGCGATACACGAAGCACTAACCATCTCTAAACTTGTTTAGAGGTGCACGTTACTCAGCGAAGAGAAATGTTGAAACTACAGCTCATTTGTGGATTTGAAACTATAATTGTCATGAATGATGTACATGATACGATAGGTTCGTTGAATAATTTAATTCACTTCAATTCTACGTTGGAGCTGTCTGTTGGGAATACCATCCAGCTGTAGCTACTGAAATCGGTTCAATTCGAAATTTCACAAACCGAGCTTGATTTTCAGAGGGTACCACCGATTTGAGACACTGGTTAGCGATGTCTATAGTTTGCTCGCAGGTACACATAGCCGATGCTTCGAAATCATAGCTGCCTTTTGGAACAAGGCGGTTAAGCGCTAATTGCTTGACTAGGGTGAATCGTTGTTGATAGCACCGTTACCCGCACACAACCTCTGCCGCCTTTGCAGCCACCCATTCCACGCAACTTAGATGAATGTCTTGTTGAGACCCTCGGGACGTGATTTCAATGTTCCATCCAATTTGAGAGTCGACCCTCCCACCCTGACGCGACCTGGGTTTAGGCAAGTGGGTCATAATTAATCAAGGGATGGAGATTCCCCCGAACCTCTGCAGAACTTCTATAGACATGCATAATCCGTTCCTAAGTTGGAGGATCCCTTCCTAAGCAGAAAATCTTCCGCCTGGCTCAACTTATTTAAATTTCCTTCAGTTCCCAACTTCAGAGTCTTGAGCCGCTTCTGAATTCGATTCATTCCTTCGACTAAACATCTCTTCCTCTAGTACGAACGACTCAATTTCCACTGTATCAATTGCTATCTGTAAAACACAAAATACCTAACACGAATCTGAAATGCTTAATTTCATATTTTTTAAGGAGATGCTATTAAAGAAAAATTTAGTACGGATAAAAAACTTGAAGCATTTACGTTGCTTATCTAATGAAATTCCTTCGAATGAAATTACTTTGTGGGAACGGGAAGGGGTCATATTCAATTGTATCATTTCCTCCACCACCATAACCCTCAATTATTACACATTCTTGAATCCAGTCGTTTTCGTAACTAAATTATACTGAGTCTGTCTTTGAACTTTATGGTGAATCTTGGTACAAAATGGTATCTCTGGAAATTCAAAGTTTAATTTGTCGCTGTATTCAGTCTCGTTGGAAATACCTGTGAGAGAAAATCCTTTTTATTGACAAAATTCAAACATTTTTACATTATATTATATTATAATCTTCAATAATTCAACAAAACGTTGCTATTTGACTATTATTATTTATATAGACTATTACCTACATTCTAAAACCCAATGTATAATTTTTTTTGTAATACATAAAATTAAAAAAAAGGGAATAAATTAATCATATGACAATATAGGTAGGGCGAACTAGACAGAGTTTGAGAATAGGTTGCCGATTACAAAGGTTAGGTATATAGGCATGGCATATGAGCCGTCAGCCTGTGAGTCAATCAAAAAAACAAAAGACACCTTGAAACCTTAAAAGAGCAATACCATGATACATAATATAAGCAATACGATGGTAATAATAATATCATAAGTATATACGAAATTTTATGTTTATCGTATACCATAAACAATATCCTTAATCAAATTTTGTTTTCTCTTTCATCCATCTAGAAACAGCATTGCTTTAGCAGAGGGGGCTCAATTACGTACCTACATGGTTTTGGTTCGCAACTTTTTAAACTTATTCAGCTATGTTGTAATTGAACTTCCTCACCAACTCTTTTCTATAACCCCATGTAATCTTAGTATATATTGTTAAGGTTCTCCATTGATCTGGGGAGTAGAGCATTATGATATTTAAGCGCGACCAAGCCATTTTAATCTAAATTCCCTCAGGATTGGACTATCATAGAAGAAATGATAGATGCCTATCTTTATCTACTCTATTTCATAGCACTATCTATTGCATAGTGAGCATAATTCTATCTTATCCTCTAAACACGGTTGATAGTTGAGGTTGCGTAGTTCGGTACGCAATTTCAGTACCCAACAAGTGACTTCCAGTGTTCTGTTTGCGCTAAAATCGGACGGCTTAGCACAGTGACCCAGTTGACGATACTACAAATAATAAGTAGAGCTTGTTGCTCATTCTTTACTCAGTCTCCTATGGTCCTCGTGCAGTTTCCCAATCAACTCTTGGATTGTAAGTTCGTCCAGCCACTGATAGTCCAAGTCCAAACCGATCCTATTCCGCAGTTCCGTCAGCCTTGCAAATCCTCCAATATTACTGTTGGCCGCCGAACCTGCGACAATCCGTGAAACATCGCTACACTCATTTTGAAAACCTTACCAGAAAACTTTCCATAAAAAATACATTTGTACTTTTTCGATCTCCTCAAAGTTCCTGGGTCCCATAACAATATATCGACCTGACAACAGCCATGAAGACCTCCAATCTTGCGCCCAAGGCCTTTGAGTCTAGTAGTTATTCATTACAAGTTTGGCTGCAGGTACTTTATGCTTGAAGTGTATGATAGGCGGGGTGTCATTGTAACTCCAAGATACTTGATTGGTAATATTGTGTTGGAAATGCCTGTTCCACATTACTCTCCGCATGAAATGGGCTTAACTTTTTTAAATTTAAGATCTCTTCCGAATGAGCTGAATTATTCTACAGTAGAATGATCATAATTCAGAATTTCATGAAGTTACCCATTCACTGGTGATGGTTCTCTCCGTTCTTACAGTTCAATTTCGTGTCAAGGAATACAAGACTATTTGAAAAAATAGTCTATTTTCTCTGAAATATGTGTACACTTTAGTTTTTCTTCATTGTTGGGTCCATTTTTATAATTTTCTATAATAGCTTGACTCCTATGCGCACCCCCCCCCCCCCCTCTAAACACACATCCCTTCACTTCTAACAGCCAATCAGAAGCTGTTTCCTTTCACTTGGTGGCAACCAATCTCAATAGTCCTTTCAATTTGTAGTCCCTCCCCTAGCAATATGTTTCTCCTTTCACTTTGATCAACCAATCTTATTCGACCTTTCACTTTTTGGGTCCCTAAATAAGTTCACCTCTCTGTAATGCACCTTCAGTATTGTTTTGTTACTGACGATGATTTAATCACCGAATCCAGTTAAACAGTGTACTCTTATTTCAGTGGAAATAGACAATTCTTTCAAATGCTCTTGTTTTCCTTAACATGGGTTTCCACGATTTCGTCGCGAGTGATTTAGTACGTATCAATTTCGTGGAGTTGCCTACTAATTGCAGCCACCACTCACTAGTTGTTTCATGTATGTAAAATCAAAATGAACATCTCAATTGCAGCGAGCCACGCACTCACCGTATATCAAGTAATTGTCGTGTTGCATGTGGAAATGTATTGCGACCAGCTTTTATGACCCCGAAAAATATTCACGGAGACCACCGTTCACCAATATTTCTTATGGCTTGAGGGCCGGAATGCGGGGTGTAAATGAAACACGTTGTTGGGCTCGTCCAACCGACGCTCCTTAATGAATACCTGCTGGTATTTTCCCCGTTGTTTTAGTGATATTGGGCAACACGGAGATGGCGGGAGAGTGGTGGTTGTCTTCCAGACCATCTCAAGTTATTAGGGTGAGTGGGGCCACTCACGAAGGCTACTCGAGGCTATATTTATCCGGATAAAATTTTCTACAGCTTCCTTATTAGATTGAGCCAGAAGGCACTTAGCGATTATTAAAACCGTAGAGAATGTAAAACAGTTTGAACGGGACGGGCATCCTGACTTACATGAGTTTCGATGTGCACGTTCATAGTATGAATTAAATTTCTAATTATTTCACTTCGGCTCAACTAAATTGAACTTAATTCAATTAGGTCGGTTGAGTCTAACTTGGCTTTTCTATATTCGGTATTTACTTTGACCACAATCTGGTTAATCACCATAATCATCATATCCCACCATTTTTCGTATTTACATGAAATTAAAGTGTATGTTGAACGTGGTTTGCCTCGGAATAATTGTTCAGAATATCTTTACAATTCTAAAGCGACACAACGTAGATAGTGTTTTTTCCCTCATACGTTTAAGGCTTTCGGCCAACTAATTAGCTCGAACGAGACATTCCGCCAACATTCACAAAGGATTATACTGGATTTTTCTCTTGTCAAGTTTCTTATCCATTTTAACAATGTGAATGTTCCATTATATAGTTCTACTTCCAAATATTTAACCATCGTCACTACAAAGCAGAGATGTACTACATGCTGCTTAGCAACAATTTATCATTTTTCCTGCGGTACCAATTCATTCGTCCGAATTAAAGGTTTGCTCCTGCGACCCGAGCAGTACATGGCCTAGGGCAGTGTGAGAACTGAAATGGTGGGGATGAGAACAGGAAATTTCCAGTTCATGACCTGGAGCGCTGGAACGTTCCAGGAGGTGAACCAGTAGAGAGCGCTTCTAATTCCGCTGCTACTTTGATAGCGACTCGAAGGTGTTCAAAAAACACGAGGTGATCGAAACTTTCAATCACTTTGAGAAAAACCGCTCATTTTTGGAACCCTCTCTTTCCACGAATAGGAATTCTGCTGTCCCAGCTCTCATTATCAGTAAAAATTCATCACAAGTAAAATTCGAAAATCCGCTAAAAGGGCGAGAAGAAGGGCAGGATTGTTCACCGGTTCGATATTGGAGTAACCGATAGTTTCTACTAGCTCGATCCAACCTACTTCCAACCTCTTCTCTTTTCTTTTCTTGTCCTGACGCTGTGCGCCATGGCGGACATGTAGGGTAAACCGTACAGTAATGAGACTCCTACAGTAATGGGACAGTCCCAGTTCAAATGGCGAAAATAAGGCTTCAATTCATTTGTTACCTACCAGATTTGCACAGGTGGTGCCTCCATTAAACATCTGAACGTCTACGATCGCCGGGACGCCAAGAAACCAGGTGATCGACGTCATCACGCCATTCATCGCCCAGACTACGGATTGACTAGTGAAAATTAATTTTTTGTTTAGAAATCTGTGTTTGCTGTTAAGCTTCTACACCTCACAATTTTCAACATTTTCGGATATTTCAGGTAAGAGAACATTCCTTACAGTTTTCTCTATAGTTTTAGCTAGTTGTTGGTGCATTTTGTTCAAGTCAAGCTTCACTTATGACCCTGTCTCTTTACTGTATGGTAATTTAGATGTTTAGACAGTAATGGCCCACCCGTCCCATTACTATTTTATTCAATTTTCCGGTTATAATGAGTCACTGGAGAGTACTATTGATTATAGGATTGTGTGTATAAGAAACTTGAGTATAAAATGAGTCTACACAGTAATGGACATAGGTGTCTCATTACTGTATTTGGTACTGTCCCACTATACCAATTCTGCCTATTCCACCTTATTTTTCATATTTTTTACCGTACAGAAATGCCGAAGCCCCCCCAATACTCTGAAGAGGCTTTGTTGAAGGCAATGGAAGCGTTCAAAGAAGGCAAAGTTTCTCTGCGTGCTGCGGAAAAGGCGTATGGCGTTCCCAGGCCTACACTCTCGTGCCATTTGAAATATCCACCTGCTAAAAGGACTTTTGGCCCTTCACCTATCTTATCAGTAGAAGATAACCACTGCTATAAAGAAGCAGGGAGTGACGAAGACAATTATAGTTTGGACATTTCGTCTGAGAGTGACACAAGTTGTGACATGATGTCAATGGAAGACATTTTGAATGCCTGTTCTTCCAAAATGAAAAGTGCAATAGGGGAAGCTGAAGTTTTATGTTTTAGATTGAAATTTTGTGAATAAAATATTTTTACCGTTATCCGAGACCACATTTATTCTTCAATAGTTTTGTCTGTTTGGAGGGTTGTAGGAGGTGGTAAGAAAAGAAGAAGTTTTTCCGAGCTTTCGGCAGAATTCTGAACGAAAGAGACCGAGTTGAGGAAACAACACCTACCCCTGAAGATGGCTTATTAAAGCCGAAAGCTCGGAAAAACTTCTTTTTTTCTTACCACCTCCTACAACCCTCCCAACAGACAAAGGTTCTTCAACCAAAGGAGGTAATGAACAATACAGAAAATTCTTCAATAGTTATTTTTCTTTTATTGATAGGGCAAAGCGGTGCTGAGACATTATTTTTCAACACGAATGTGACTTATTTCGAGGTGTCCCATAACTGAATTCAAATGTCTCATTATAGAATGGTGTGTCCCATTACTATGTTTTTCGACTTTTCACAGTGATATGTAGATATGAAGTATATGA
This sequence comes from Stenodema calcarata, assembly GCA_963920205.1. Classification (NCBI taxonomy): domain Eukaryota; kingdom Metazoa; phylum Arthropoda; class Insecta; order Hemiptera; family Miridae; genus Stenodema; species Stenodema calcarata. Next base: position 27,817,227 of record OY986056.1, on the reverse strand, counting down.
AATGTTGGAAATGAAAAAAATCATAGTTGATTGTTAAGAGGAGATCCTGGGGAATATCTTGGAATATACAGAACCCTTAAAAAGTTTAAAACCACTTACGTAATGCATTTGAAAAATATGAAAGTCCTTAACCGGTCCATTACTGTATGGTTTGTTCATCTTAGTGAGAGTTGTGTTGTTATGTAGCCTTGTTTTGGTTTGTATTGTTTTTATGGTTGTGTTGTTTTTATTAGTATTAGTAGATGGTTTGTAGTTTTAGTATTATTTCAGCTGTCTGTCTCATTTTGTCCGGTAAATTATAATTCTGTTTTAAGTATAGTTCAATGGTTTTGTCTGGTCCAATTAGTTCCTGTATGAGTTTATTAGTACGTCGGCAGTCCTTAAGTCAGTGGTATAAGTCTTCAGAAAGTTAGTGTGGAGTGCAGAATTGACAGTAGCTGAATTCAGTCTTTTCATGAAGTATTTCGGTTGATGGAGGTTATTATTTTGGGAGGCATGTTATTGACGTCTTTAAACCATGGGAAGGGTGGTGGTTGGCCAACTATGTTTTTGGTCCATCTACCCTCGGTTGCTGTCATGTTGTCGTACTATTATACGTTGATATTACAGTAGGGCTTAGGTACCCGTTTTACATAGTTTTTTTATTGAATGTTTTTTTCAACCGATATTTTAGTAAATATCGATATTTTTGATCGATACAATCGGTTGCAAAAAGTATCGAAACTGAGCTATACGATGAATACCGTCATCGATACCTTACCTCCGATACTATCGAATATCGAAATATCGATATGTTGTCTACCGATGGTCATCCCTATCGTGTACTAGGTCAAGAACACATGGCGGAAGGAACAGAACATGTTCTCGACATCGCTGGAACGGCAAAATTTGTCTATTTAATAGCGTGCGCGATGCTACTGCACCGAGCTCGTTCACGTTCTCCAATGCGCTGGAACGAAGCTTAAATTTGATTTTTGTTGTCAACCAGTCGAAACTGGCTTTTCGAGTGTTTTCCATTGGCTCAGTCCTTCACGGATCTGTTTGTTGTTCAGCGGGGTTTTGAAAAGGATTTATGGAGGTAGTAACAATCATAACCACGTGTTTATTCCTGTTAGCTACCAAACCCACCATCAATAAACGGATCCGTTCTGTTACTTTTTCCCTAAACCACTGACAAGGTTGTGGCTTATGGGCGCGGTAACACTATCCAGGCGACGGGCTGCGGATAGTAAACAGAAAGCGAGACTCCTCGTTTTTTCTCGTTTTTCTTTCTCTTAGGACAACAAGTCCTAATCCACCCAAAGAAGCCGTGGGGGAGAGATGGAGCCCCCTTACAACCCAAAAACCGAGCATGAAGAACAAACTTTTCCCTCGTGAAGTTCACGTCGAAAGTTTCAGTTTCCAGCGTTGAATCACGAAACCGAAATTTCAACCTCGAGTTTCTGCACAGATTCGTCCACAAAAACGAGACCCCGCTCCTTCCAATTAATATGCGCATAACATCTGTGGGTTAATTAGGTCGGTGGATGAACGGGAAGGTTTTAACGTCCCTGAATACGTCAAAAAACAAGTTTGGACACACGTCCTCGAAATCCCAGTACCATTTTGATGTTTATCCTTCGACTAACCTTCTGAATTTCATGTCGTTCAGATGAGTTTTTCGTTAAAATGTGTAAGTGGGTTGCAAAAAATAGATACAGACAAACACGGAGATAAATAAGTTCCACCTGAAATGGAATGTAGAGTAAATATTTGCAGTTAGGAGTTTCAGTAATGTTGAATCAAGAATCTTAGCTATTAGAACTTGCCTGTATGATCTCGCTTTGTGCTGCCCAGATACCACTGTCGATTTGAATACGATTTTCTGGGGGGAAATTGTGGCTTTTATCAAAATTGATACGATAAATTACAACTGGGTAAATTCCTATTCTACAAGTGTTTCGATATAATCTACAAAACTGATCAATTTATTTTTGATCGTAGTCTTGATTGAAAATCATGATGGGTTCACCAATTTCAACTTCCTGTCAACATTCATCGAGAAAACAGTGCTCAACTTTTAATCATTCGTTAGATTTTCCCTGAACACGCTCCGTTCAATTTTCAATCCAATGAATAAGGGAATAGGTCGGGGAAGTTTTTGCTCGCTCTAACTTGGAAGTTACTACTTTAAATCAACAGTTCGGTCTATGTTATTAATTTGATAAATGGAGAGCTATTCCACGATCTGCGTTTTATAAGACGATGAATACGTTTAGCAGAGAAAATTTCGAATACCAATGATATTTTACTCCTTGTTTAAAAATGATTTTCAAACCAACCTGTAAAAGAGCTGTACGCCATCTCATTTTAACTCCAGGGAATTGTGGGGGGTAGTTTGAATATCTTTGTTTTAGAGTTATAAAATTACATACCTACATTCTTGTTTATTTGTTTCATTATGTACTCGTATAAAACGAGTATATTAGCTTAAAACGATAAAGTAACCCCAAGACTTCCTGTAATTCACTTTTATTCCTTGTTTTTTGTTTGAATGATTGTCTGTTGTTAATCAATTTATATATTTATACCTGTTGAATTACTGTTTTCACAATGTAATTATTACAAAAGGAAACATAATTGAGATGTTTCGATATAAAACGTTGCTTTTTTGCGTTGTTTGCTGCTTTTTATTCATCGTTCTTGGAACCTTTAATTATTATTGATAATAACTAATCACTTTCTCACCAACTCAAGACTAATCCTATATTTTCACGCGAGCACTCCACATTCTTTTGTACACCACGAACAAGTGGAAATAAAGTTTTTCACAATTTAAGACGATGATGCAGAGAGATCTTACATCCTTCTATCCACTCCCGGAGGTTTTTTTACTCGAAGAGATACGATGAGAGGGGGTGCAGTGGCGCAGCTTTGGACTAAGTGCCAACATCATTCAGAGGGACGGCTATAATAACGTCACCAGAGCTACTAGTCTAACTCTTTTCGCAATCCACTCAGTCACACGTTCTGTAACTAACGTGTAGGGATGGGTATCGAAGCGAAATTTATCAATATTTGGGATATCGATATTATTTTTGCGTTCATATCGATATGCCGACATATCTGCTGCCAAAATATCGATATATCGATAAATGGCAAAAATTTATCAAAAACCGTACTTACGAGAGAAGTCTAGTAGATCAAAGTCCACTGTTGTTTACATGTCAACTCGCTTTGATTGGACGCCTCTACCCGTGACATAATCTATTATATGTTACGTTGAGCATTACTGGGTTAATCGGACATTGACCCAAAAATCATTAAAATTTATATAAATAGCTCGGTATGGAGAAAAGAGGTCGTATGCCATAATATGACATTATATTCCAACAACCAAAAATGTATCATAAATATTATTTATGATACATTTTATATATTAAAAAAATATATAAAAGAAGAAAATTGTAATTTATTGACAAAATTTGTCAATAAATTTTGAAAAGACCTACCTCGTATATCATAGAGTCCCTCAGCTCATTCCCCTGATGCATACGTACCCAATAAGAATTTCTCATTACCTATAGAATATCGAGAGAATTCAATACATAGAAACATCTGAATAACGTTGATTAGGTGACTAGAACGTATTCCGGGACGATTTCGGATTATTCTCGCGATAAGTATCCTCTCATTAAAAAGCGCTTTCCTCTCGCCCTCTCTTTGTAATATTGGCCCGGAGCGTCTGGCACCTGAGCACTACGGTTGTTGCTAATCACGATTTTCCTACCGGGTGCTTTCATACACCTTCACCTCCTTTAAATGAAATTGAATATGCCGACAGTAGGTACAGTGAACTACTTTTCAACTAAGAAGATTCCGAGTTGGTCGGGGAGTTAAGTGGTCGAAGTTGTGAAGGTTACGTATTAATTTTGGGGGGATAAGTACCTACACAATTTGAAGGTCGGATACGAAAGCATTTCTTCAGAAACTTTCCCAAGCTCTCTCCTAGGCTTTCTCCTCGATGGAATATTAACTTCAGAAGAACCCGAAAGGAGAAGACGTCTTAGGCGTAGGGGTAAAATATTTGAGGCTTTTACAAAGAAATATTCGTTGTTGATTGATCGTAGGATAATTAACTTCAAATGATTTTATTATCAACGAGATTGTAACTTAATTTTTTAATGACAATTATTTCCGTTTTGTTTCAGGTGAGCTAATATTTTCATTTGAGATGAACCCACGGAGAACTGTTAATGGGTGAGCTTAGCGGTATCTGATACATATTTAATGTTTACAGAAGATGTTCAGCCTTACATGGTACAATTTATAGAGGTTTTAGCTTCAGATTTACAAAGCGAACGGAACCTGGAAGTCCAGTTAATGTAAAGCATTTCAAAACCAAATTCAGTATTTCCCTGACATTATGCAATCGGAAACTTTGGCGATGAGTTTCATCTACTTTTCTAAACTGTGGTTGTGTGCTTGTGCCCCTTAATTTTATTGTCTGAGGAAGAACTTGCAGTTTGTTAGATATTAGAAAGGCTGCGAAGGGCTTTGTGTGCCATCAATACATAATGGGATGGAAATTATTATTATATCATTATTTGTCAACATAATATATTATTTACGTGTGTCTGATTGAAAGCACGATGAGGTTTCGGTTGAATTTACTGGAGAGCTGATGTTATCTTTTTGGTATTGAATGAATATTATAGTAATCTTCCTGAATCCTGAAATTTTCCTTTTGAGTTGCGTATAATACACTATTATATTATATCAATATATATAATATATTAGATTTCTAGATATATAATATAGATTTCTTCCCGGGCTGACGACGCTGTAAAGCGAAAATTTCCACTTTCATCTAGTTTTTCCAAATTTACGTAAGTGTTTACTATAATTTTCATCCTCCTGTACGTTCATTCAAGTTCATATATAATATATCAATCAATCCATCACACTGTGTTTCGATTGTACAAGCTAGGTGGACAAAAGTGATGTTCCAAATTCTAAAATTTGGTTTTGGAATGATGCAAACAATACTCCAAAACATTGCACTATAGTACGAGTATTTGTTAACGTCTGGTATTTAACCAAAGGTATGTATCCGTATGGAAATTGAATAAATCAATTGAATTCCAGTCATCATTTCTAACACACAAATCTAAGTGTTCCTAATTTTATTTGAATTAGTTGTTGAAGATTAGTTGTTGAAAGTTTTCAAGATGAACTGATGATGAGAACAGTCGCGTCCGACATATTTTTTTTTTTTTTTTTCGAGGAGGGACTTTTTGAAGAATGGTTGAAGCATCCAAAGGAAGATAAAAACTCTTTTCTCTTCAAGTTTCTTCCGTCCATATTTAATTTTGTAAACCTTACCGGTGACTCTGAAAGGAAAATCGAAATGAAGTTGGATAACTATGCCTTCAAAATTTGTGATAAATGGGTTGCTGCGGGAAAATCAAAGCAACTAACGAAAATTGGTTGGATGAAGAGATCAATCTAGAGGTTCCTCCATTGTCCTCTGGTTTCGAAATAAATACTGATGTCCAAATTCATCTCAGCTTCTGCCTGAACGTTATCTTAGTGTTCTTTCATGGTACTTTCAACTACGGTACATGAAATCCTTATTCACACCACGGAAGTAATCAAATCATTAAATTTCCTATTGGACAGCTTTCAGAAGAAGCTCAAGAAACAGAGATTACTGGGAGCACAAAACCAGAAAGTGTTCACGTATTGCCACGAAAACGGATTTAGTTTCAACATCTGATATACTGATATAACAGCTGACCCGAAGATCAAAATTTCCTCAAAGAAATTTCCAAAAAGCAACTGTGCACAGCCTGTCGAGTCTGCTTCAAAATGAAGAAATGGACGAAAAATAATTTTGTCCAGCTAGATTCGTGAAACGACACACTGTGCATCAGTGAGACATCCCAATTAAATCCGAGTGGTCAATTTAGGCAGACAAGTTCCAGGCATCACTAGAAGAATCTGTAATAGCATCAAAATACGTCAACAGGAATGATAGAAACTCGAACTTTTCAAAGTGAGTGGTTGTGCATAGATGAAACCGCTTGGTAGCTCCCCAGGTATCAAAGCGTCATGCTGTTAGAACAGCAGTTCGAATTAGTGTTTCAACACCAAGATAAATAGACGGAAAACGTTGCGGAGTTGCAAACAATAATTAATCTTCGGGGGAGCAAAAGGAAGCCTGGGAGATCGTTGAGGGGAGACGGAGAAGACTCGGAAAACCAAACGGATCCAAGGGAGGGGGTGAACGGAGCTACCAAATCCTTCGATCGATTCCCCCTTTCCACTTCCCTTTTCGGGCATCCATCGGGAAGGGATTCGGCGGAAAGCACTAACAAGCTATAAAGGCACAATGCCTTCCCTCCAGCGCGACTCTTGCTTTAAAACCTTTTCTCCCCTTTTTGGACCGAGAAAATTTCTTTGAGTTGAAGTTTCACAAGTCTCATTAATTCGAAACTGTTCGGCCGGAGTGACTCTGGCAGGGCGAGATGGTAAAGCTATTCTTTGAGTACTGTCGTCCACCCTCCCTCTCATCCCCTTTTTATCGTTAGCCGAAACCAACCAAGCAGAACTTAAACTCAGTGAGCATTCTTGATTGTCGACCGACATAATGAACTCCTTTTTTTCTATCCTTTTGGGCGCCCTTATACTTTTTTTCTACTTCAAAATTAAAACAGTCTCCTGTCCAAATGAAACATGCGACCACTACGTTAATTGTAGTCCACATCAATTCTAATTTGCCAACTCTACTCGTAGCTAAATGGCGTTTTCCTAACGAGTAAACTATTTTGAATTGTAAATTGCCTCCTGAACTCAGTTTGAGTGGCCACTCCTTATATTCTTTAGCACCTTCCCTTTACACTCTTAAGGAATGAAAACGATGTTGGCATAACAGAGTAAAAGATTGTGTTTTTTGTGTGTTTTTTTTATTTTAAAGGGAAATATTAATATTTCAAGAACGACGAAAAGCTCTTGAATCGATAATCTTTCTCGCTGGAATCGTTTGACTTCAAGCTGGCAGGTCGTTTCACGTTACCTCAAACTAGACGCTCTAGTCCATGAGGAACTATTTAATACTAAACTGCCCTGTTGAGTAAAAATGCCTCAAGTCCAATATTCACGAAAATTGGGTTTTTACGGAACCACCCTATTTTGGACCTGGACTTATCGATGGTGAAATCCAAATTTCAAAATTCGAACCGGAAGTGGGGAAAATTCTGATAGTAAACACACGAAAATTGGTCAATGTTAGGGTAAAACGCCTCAACGACACGTTGTTAAGGTAAAACGCCTCCTCAACTCTACTATGAAAATGCCTCAAAACCTATTTATTTTATTTATTTATTTATTTTCGCGCTAGTGTTGAGGTGAAACGCCGCTACTCACCAATACATTGATATAAGGTGTATTACCAACAAAAATTCACATTATTTTGGGCGTTTTCCTAACAAAACATCCATTCGACTTCCTCACGAGCAAGTTGCGGCATTTTACCTAAACAAACAATCCCAAAACGGAAGCTGGAAATTTTAAAATCGCCCTAACTGCAATTAATCGATTATAAATCGATTAATTTGCGGGTTTTTTTTATAGTTGAATTGGCTGAAGTCATATCGAGAGATAGAAAGAGATAAACATGCATTTAAAACAGTAACAAAAATGACGTTAATAGATAAGTGAATACTCAATGGGCTATGCCCATCTGACAGAGTATCGCTTAATATGTTTACTTATTTTTAGAGATAATTTAACGTACTATTGTCTTACTCATAATTAATTCACCACAATTTGCATTCTTATTTTATAATCACGAAATTCCCAATTCCCAATTAAATCCTCTCATCAATTCTGATCTGAAACACCAGGCAGTTTGACAAAATCTAGCAAGGTCCAACCATCTTGAATGAAGTCATATCGATATCTCACCAAAAATGGGGTTATTATAATGAGATGCATTCAACTTACATCAACGGTTTCAGTGGAAAGCTTCGTGGCGATTTTCTGCAATGATTTGAATTTAGAGTTCAGGCGTCAATTTATATTGAAAGATTAACTGTAGGGTACAAGCAGAAAGGCGTGTAGGTACTCCTAAGATTGTGTTCGAGATTTGGTCACAGTCATCCTATCAACCACCTACGATTCAACTAACAGTCATGTCTACAATAATTTTATTTCATTCGTTAGATATTACAAGTAAACATATTCCGTGTGCATTGAACTGGTTTGGCAAAATGGTTTCTCATTTTGAGGATTTTTGAAAGGAAAATCACAAAGAATCGTTAGTGTAGTAGGTGTATAGGAGAATTTACCGAATATATTGAATATAATAATTTTTTGGCGGAACTTACAGTAGTTGAATATTGTACCAGGTGGAGTTGGACTCCAACGAAAAAACCTATTGCCTGTAGATTACAGATACAACTAACTGGCTAATTTTCAGTTAAATATTTTTAGACGGTTGAGTACAGGAGTGGGGTAACTAATGAACCCCGTGTGACTGGATAATAGAATAACGGTCATAAGTTATTCTATTATTTAAGTTATTCTATTACCTATATAAGTTATTCTATCATCCAGTCACACGGGGTTCATTGGCTTTGTTACCCCACTCCTGTACTCAATCGTCTATAAATAGGTAACTGAAACCTAGTCAGTTAGTTGCATCTGTAATCTAGAGGCAATAGCTTCCCTCGTTGGAGTCTAACTCCACCTTGTACACTATTCAACTACTGTAAGTTTCACCATCAAATAATAATAATTATTATATTCAATATAATATATTGATATTATCCTGTAAATTCTCCTTTAACTATAAGTTCCACTATTCTATAAGCCTACTAGTCAACTACTGTCCACTAGTCAACTACTAGCCAACTACTAAGTCCAAACTTACAAAGTAGGTATTATTTTCAAGAAATGCTGTGAAAAGTTTCCGATACACCTACAACAAAACTCTGCAAATTCTTGACACAACGGTTCATTATCTTCTTTGTACAGATCACCCTTCTGTCTAGATCACTAGGTCTAAATGTCTAGATCCTAAATGTTAGATTAATTATTATTATCAATTATCACTAATTATTAACAATTTTATCAAGTACCTAGTGAAAATTATTATAATTTATTGTTAGGTATTAATAATTCGTATTTATTATTAATAATAATTATTATTAATTATGATTAATTAATACGATATAATTCTGGGGTTTTTAATACTACGTCGGTAATAATTTTTCTATAAAAGAAGTACCTACCAACAAACATTCGAAATTACCTTCATTTCCGTAGCACGAAACGCACCTCAGAACAACAAACTCGACATCACTCTCGCCATATGATGTTCCAAAGAGCTTGTTAGTATGAAAATGGACCTGTATTTCAACAGTTTGATACACGATCGTGTTGTGAGGCACAATCTTTGAGCCCTCATTGTGAACAAACGGCTGGTCGTACAAAGCTGCGGATGGTCTTAAAAAATTCTACGGAACAAACTCTATCTAAATATGAAATAAAAAACATACCGTTCTATATGAATTTTTCGAGATATGAGATTTTCAAATTTTCAAAATTCGTTTTGAACCCCTTCCCCTTGACCTAGGGTTATGAAAAGTTTCGAGGACCATTGTGGGGTTGGTCGAAACCCATAAAAAAAATTTCGTAATTTTAACTCAACGCTAACTGGGCAAAGTGGCGCGGACGGCGTACGGCGGACGGCGGACGGCGGACGGCGTACGGCGTACGGCGGACGGACGGATTTTTTTTTATTCGATTTTCTGAATCTACGTATCTTGAAACGTAAACCAACAAATTTTGAGGGGGGGTTAAAAAAATTTTTTCTTTGGGCGATTCCAATGGTTCATTATCGAAGATAATAAACCAATATCTTCTGTTAATTCTACATTGTGAAACTGATTTGAGACCATGATGATGGACAAATAAATTTTTCGAAACGTCGGCTCATAAAACATCTCTCATTCGATCGACCCTCGACATCTCCTCATCATTATTCTTACTGACTGTCAACACATCACACACACATATAATTATTATTACAGTTATTAGGTATTTATTATTATATTAATATCATTATTATATCGAAGGGTTTTTTTAAGGAAGAATATGCGCCTACACGTCATTTTCTGCAATCCCCAACGTCTGTTGATTCAATTTCATACCCGGTCTGTTTAAATAACGGTAGGGCTTAACAAGTTAAACCATTAAAAAATCGGCAGGTGCTTCATTTCAAACATTTCGGCTGAAGGAAAAAAGGATTAACATCGTTAACGTCGCATTTCGGTTTATTTTTTCACCTCCGCCCCACAAAGAGGTTGGTCTCAGTTGGTTTAATTCTACCCTCCTTTTTTTCCCTTCCACCACCCGCAGGAATAACATTGTTCAGTCCTGTGGCTTAATTAAAGAACAGCTGGCGGGTGCGGTGTTTTGGTTCCCACGGATTAATTCAGTAATAGGAGACAAATCTTCACTGAGAAGTATGTCAAAATTCATTATGATATCGGGCAAATTTATATGGAAAATCCGTCCTCTGGGGCCGTCACACGCATCAGCTGTACAAGAGTCGTCTTAAAACTCGACCGAATAAGGGCCACTTGGTTCAGGAATGAGTCACTTTCACCAAACGCTCTTAACCACGGTTAAAATTAATCATTGATTTATTCAACCAGAGATTTGAATCTTTGATTAGGAGAAATGAGTTTCACCACTGTAATCAAGGATTAAAAAGATTTCATAAACCGTTGTTATAATGGAACATCGATTTAAGTTTAAACGACGATTTAGCATAGATAGCATCCATGTACGTTCGCCTAAATAGTGGGGTTGGGAGTGATAACGATTGATCACGGCGTACCTAGATGTCCAGTAGGGGTGGCCATCGGTAGCCAACATACCGACGTTTCGATATTCGATAGTATCGGAGGTGAGGTATCAATGACGATATTTATCGTATAGTCGGTATCGATACTTTTTGCTACCGATAGTATCGATCAAAAATATCGATATTTACTAAAATATCGGTTGAAAAAAGTAGGTAAATAGGTACCTAAGCTCAACTGTAATGTCAATTTTCTGGATGGACACATTTAATGAAGTTTACTCATGGAGGTTAGAACGTCCATGGAACTAGTAGAAAGCTCTTCTAGCTCTTCGATACCCGATACTATCGGACTATGCACTATCGATATAAAAATATCGATATATCGATGAAAAATGTCGATATTTCGATACTATTGGCTATCGATGGCCATCCTTAATGTCCAGTTGTATGACATACAACAGCTGTAAGACAAACGAACTGATGGTTCAACTACACGTGAAAAGAATGAAGCATGGAAGCAGATCGGTACCTCGTCTTCAAATTGATCTCATCGAGGCCGTCGAATTGAGAAGTCTTCTTCTTCATCAATAGTTTCGTCCTCTACCACCAACCGAAATGCCCTAATCAATCCCCTACTCATCTCTAAATAAAGTAATAAATAGAGTAGAATGAAAATAAAGTAGAATGAAATAGATTAGAGAAACGGATCTCAACAAAACTGGCAAGATGGCGTTGTGGTAAATCGTTGATTTAGGCCTTAAGACAGCCTTAACCACATCGGCTGGTTAATTCATTAAAACGACGTTGGTGAAACTCGACATTGTTGTTTACCACCTGAGATCTTCGATTTAATCATTAAACGTTGATTAAAAACGTTTAAGGCCCTAAGACGTGGGCATAATAAGTATATTATACTTCGACGGAAAGAAACATCGCTTGTTGTCATAATATACTGGGGAAAAAACGGGGTATCGGGAACAGTACCTACTTTGAAGGGTACAGTTCCTTGGCGATGAGGAGAGCACACCTTTCTGCCTTCAGCGGTGAGAGAGAGAAGAATGGGAAAAGCAACCGGAGAACCCTCTGGTCAGCAGAAGAGATTGCAAAAACCTGAGAGACCGGTAGTCTTTGACATAAAAGTCCGCTGTAAACAGGACCCATCCCTGACCGCCCTACACTTCCTTCCGATATTCCCAATCTGACCTACATACAAGAGCTCCCCTACCACTACACTGGGCACGCCAGGTAGAGGAATTTACGTCGCTCGTAAACGTTTATGTTTACTCCAAGGCGTGTCAGGTGTGGGCTTGACGGGAGGAGGGTTGATGCTGCATGGTGAAAGAGCAGGAGACGGAGAAATTTTATACGGCGGCGTCACGGACCATCTCTTTATTATGAATCCCTTCTCTCCCACCACTTCCTGTTCGTGGCGCTTTGACGCTCCTTGTTTATGAAAACTCCTTCCTTCGTAGTCTGCCCCCGTCGTCGTCGAGAAATGGCATAGACTTCCGACTTTGGCTTGAGAAAATATTGTTATGTCTTCAATCAATTGCTCCACTCAGAACTACTCGGAGGTAAGGACCACGAAGGATCTCTACATCACAAAGTAGGTACATCTTGCCCCTGAAAATAATATTGATTTCAATTAAGTTACCTTAGGCTCAGATATTAAACAAACGAACGTTGCATTCATAATTTGTACTTGTGAATATATCTGTGTAATGTAAAATGTGTAAATAAACGATTTTATAATATAATGAAATTATTTTCAATTTAAAACAAAAAACTGAAAAAAAAATAATAATATTAAAAAAAAACGAAAAACTAACAACTTTTTTTTGTGCATATTATGCAAAAAAAAAAAAGTTGTTAGTTTTTCGTTTTTTTTTAATATTATTTTTTTTTTTTTTCAGTTTTTTGTTTTAAATTGAAAATAATTTCAGCATCACAATCTAGTTTACCGAACTAATAAGTGATTTTTATCTCTTCTATGTAGATATCTAATAGACGATTTTACTGGTGTACTGGCTATGAAATGAGACATGTACAATCTCCGTGCAGCTCGTTTAGCGTGACCCAGGGTGCACCGCTTGGAGGCGAACTGCTTCACACCCCAAAAGCCTCCACGAAAATTGGTTGATTTGTCAAAATTTGCAACCTCAAAACACCCCAAAAGCCTCGACGAAAATTGGTGGAGTTGTCAAAATTTGCAACCTTAAAACACCTATACAGCAACTGGTAAAAATTTGAATGAAACTGATTTAACAAATTCCATCCGGGAAATCAGACCTTGCTCGTTGTAGATGTTTCTGGATACTTCTCCACCAACTCTGGGCGAGGTGGAATCGGCAACCTCTAATTTCGCTATTTGGCCAAACTGATCGAACTGCTGTGTGAATTGCTCGTTCGAAATCAATGAAAACAGTTTTCGGCTCAAACTTCAAGTTCACCTCCTCACATTTCGTCTTGACACTACTGAAGACGTTCTCGTAACTAGCTGTTGTTTTATTGGGAAGTAAAAAAAACACTAAGGGAATGTAACTTTCATTCTGACTGACAATGAAACCTTCGCACGCAGTTTGTACGCATTCCCTCTCAGTCTCCGCACGGAATTTGACCTCCGTCATCGCTAAACACTCATTACCGGCACGGAATTTGTACACAGCCCGCAGGCGCATATGTGGCAAACCAAGGTCCGCCATTACATCGCGTCTCCATTAATTTACATCGCCTCTGCCGTTACTACATTAATTTACATCGGGTCTTTTTTGTCGCTCGTGGTCAGAATAGTGCAGGAATGACAGGAACTATTCTATTTCAGCACTATTATAGTGCCGTTCAGAAAAGTTAGGCTGGAGGAAGTTTAGTACTGAATTGTGCTACCGCTATTTTTAAAGTTTATTTGTGAGTAATAGTTGAAACTTGGTCAACTTTTTTTTTTTTTTTTTTTTGAAAGATTTTATTGCTCCAAGTAATAACTTATTAACAATATTATTTTGAAACTAGGGCACATACTATTCAAAGCTTAGATACATCACTGAGTTTTGTTCATTTTTATGATGATATTGCATTCACTATACTGCTTCACCCGTGAGCAAGCTCGAGCGGTTTGGTACGCTTCAATCGTCTGGTGATATCACTCGTGTCAAGGAGTCGGACAGCTTCCTCGTTGACGTGAGACCTTAGCCGTTGAAAATGACGTACGGCTTGCCGCTTGATGGCTTCGTTTATGGTTTCGATTTGAAGTTCATGGTGGAGTCGTTCATTTCGAAAGTACCATGGTGCATTGACAACATTCCTTAGCACATTGTTCTGGAATCTTTGGATTATTTCCCGGTTTGATTGAGCCGTGCAGCCCCACAGCTGAGCTCCGTAAGTCCAGACTGGTTTAAGGACTTGGTTATACAGCGTAAGCTTGTTCTGGATTGACAGTTTTGACCGCCTCCCCATTAGCCAGTACATTTTTCTGAATTTGAGAAGAAGTTCCTCCTTCTTTTTCTTGACGTGGGCTTTCCACCGAAGCCTGGCATCAAGCGTCATACCGAGGTATTTGGCTTCATTGGCATGAGGAATCACTTTGCCATTGAGATAAGCCGGTATATAGTCGATCCTTTTATTGGTGAAATCGACATGTACCGACTTAGTTTCATTCATTTTGATTCTCCATTTCGCTGTCCATTGTTGTATGCTAGATATTGACCGCTTTAACTTGGTCATTGACTCAATGTTGCTGTCTCCAACTGCCAATATCGCTGTATCGTCTGCGAAAGTGGCTGTGGTGTTCATTTCAATTTGACCTGGTGTTCATTTCAATTTCAACTATTGACCAACGCCTTTAGTCGGTATTGGGTCCCTAAGTACTGGAGTTTTTGTAATTTTCTTAATTTTGTTTCATTTTTATTGTACAGTCATTTTTAGAATCGTGTATGACTATGCTCTTCTTGCATTTTTTTTTTTTTTTGGTATTAAGAGAGTAAGTTGAGTTTTGCGTAGCTCAATCCCATTATTGATTTTTTCAAAGGCTAAAAGCGAGTTCACATTGGACCTGAATGTGTCAAAATTATTGTGTTATGTAACTTTTTATAAAAAACTTACAAGATACCTATCGAATGCAATGGTTATTTCAGCCCTTCGTGCCATACTTTGTCGAGGGCCTGAGTTACATCGAGGAAAATAGCTGAACAAACTTTCTTCTCCCTGAGAGATTTTTCGATTATGGTCCGAATTGGTGGAAGTTGATAGTGACACTTGAATAGAATGTGATCTGGATGCTCTTCAACGCTCGAATCTTAAAATTGAAAAAAAGAAAAATCCCTCAATTCGTCAATCTTATTGATAATATTACGGGTGAAAAAATGTCCGGCGGTAGACAGTCAAGGAGAATACCTCACTAAATGGAAAATAACACACCAAAATGTTAACTTACCCTCCCAATTCGCGATGATATTAAACCTCGGGCACATCCATCTGAAAGATACCAACCTACTTACTCAAAATGAAAGTAACCAGTAAGTAAGCTACAATAAAACATTCAACTTTGAAACTGGTAAATTGGTCTACTCTACGTTTACCGCTACTCGGATGATCCGATAAGAATATCATAATTTGTTTCGTTCGACATCTCACACCTAGCAACAGGCGGAGTAGTGATAACACTTGCGGAAAATCGATTTAGTTTGGTCAGTTCTTTGTTCCCGCGTTTCGCATACTTACCACATTTCGATCATGTCGTTCAAAAAGAAGGAGCAGAATCCGTCGAAAAACTCTGTGGGTCTCCGTAGATCAAAACGGACATTCAAACCAAAAATCTGCTGGCTTTGCGATTTACCCCATTACTGTAACTGTACTACACCTTCCGGTAGACAGTCTCGACATTCAACCAAAAAGGCTTTGCACGAAAACTCGTCTACTCTTGTCGAGAAACTATCGTCGAGTGTTAATGTTCCATCGAACCAATCAAGTTCACTGGAAGTCGGTGCTCCAAGAATATCAAATGAATCGGGAGTGAATACAGAGCGAGAGAACGCCTTAAATAACACTTCCGACTCCCAAGTCCGTAACTGTGAAGTGGTACCGTCATCAGCTTCTTCCGAATCCGAAAGCCTTCGTCCACTGAACGATGCGAACGAAGAGGTGCTTTTGGAGTATTATACGAATTTGTATTTTAGTGAGGACGACTTATTCCACTGAGACAAGAGGATGAAATGATCAAAAATAATTACGAGTACGACTATAATGGCCAATAAATTTCACATTGAACATGTTACAATACTATGTTTATAACAAACCGCCATATAACAAATTCGAGTTGGTTTTGATTTAGAGTATTTTTATGACCCCCACTCTCCGGGCGATGTAAGACCAGCCGTTGGTTCCGTTGGAACTGGAGCTCATAATCGCTAAAACTTCTATGTGGATCATTTGAAATTTCAAAAATATTATAACTATAATATTCAGTCATGCAGGATGGCTGTAAGAGCGAATTTTCGAAGAAATAACTGGTTTGATAAAAATTGTCTCCATTGAAGAGTATGGACGTCCATGAAGAACATCTGAAGTATCAACAACGTGTCTTCAATCTGCCCAAGTTTGAGAACGGCATACGATACCGCAATTCTGACTTCACCATCGAATTCAGCGTTAAAACAAACCTTTAAAATGAGGTGTCATATGTGAGACTGTTTCATTTTGGGAATTTATGGGTAATGCCCCCCCCCCCCCCCTCAAAAACCCCCTAAACCCCCCTTATCTTATAGATTGTTCAATGCTGAACACGACGGTGAAGTCAGAATTGCGATGTCTTATTCCGCTATCAGATTAGAGCATGCAGATGAACCGTGAAGAACATCTCAAGTATCAACCACGTTTCTTCATCTTCAAAGTGCTCCAGGTTGTGAACGGCCTAAGCCGTTCCGACCCTCCAAATCCCCCAAAACCTACTGAAAAACTGTAAAAATCGAGTTATTAGCCTAGTTTTCACTCACATTTTCGTTTTGGTTGACTCCTACGGAACTGCCAATGAATATCGAGGGCAACCATTCAAATGTTTACACTCTCCTGCGCCGAATTAGACCAACCGAAACTCTCAAAAGTTATAATTAGCGACGTTACGATTGTTTAACGCTTGACAAATGGAATTGGTTTTAGCAAAATATGGTGAAAGGGCCTCGAATTTCGTAATTAAATAGGATCTCCTGTCTCTTCATAGCGTGAATTTGTCTTCAGAATCAGTGCTAATTTCACGAAAATGGTATGATACGTGTTATTATTGTTTATCATTATCATTGGGGAATGTCTCATGGCACTCATTCATGCACAGGTCTTTCAAATGAGTGTTACAAACTGTTCCCAATTTTTCTCTTGGGTTTAAAAGTAGATTTCATTACTTCTCGTACAGAGGATCCATTTAACTCAAGCGTCTGCCCATGACAATTTTCTGATGTGAATCAGCAATTCGGTAAATCGTCGTTAGGGACACTGGAAAGTGGCGAGCGGTATAAATGTCTCTTGTTTTGTCAACGTCATACGCTTCAAGGCAGGTTAAGTGTTGAATTAATAGCTCCTGACAAACATTTTACCGTTCTCGTTTTCGCTCCATATTGCCCGTTCCGTACCCCTTGAGTTGAATTGCTGGAGTAATATTCACTCAGCTGGAGGGCCTGCAGTAAACTATTTCGATACCATCAATGGTAATAAACAATATATTTGACATATTGGTCTTCAGAGCTGCTGCAGGGGTCAATTTCTCATGAAATAATAAGAGAGAAACGTAAGGAGTGAATTTCAAAGTTGTAGGGGAAGTTTTTCTATTTTATAATTGAATTACAGGTGGTCTGATAGACCTCGAGTCTTATTTACTATGCGAATATTGTTTTCTATAATGTTTTATTTACCTTGCGCCCAATAATATTTGATTTCGATGATGTTGCGCTTTATTTATTTGCTTATATTATGTTATTGTTGGATCGGTCTCGTTGATGGAAATTATAACGCCCTTAGGACATTGAGGACATTATAACGCCGTAGACTAAAACGCCCTTAGAAAAGTGGGCGCATCAAGATAGTAACCTGAACATTCCCTCGAGAGTTTTCAAGAATACAGTAAGTAAACCTGTCTAAATGAACTCAGAGGTGTGAACTAGGCACCCCGAGGGCTCGTCGGGGAAGCTGCGGAGTTGACATTTTAATTATGCGGACCACCTGTGCCTCGGTAGATAAAGGAATGTCGGCAGGGGGGACCTACCGTTACCCCGAGGAAATGTCGAGACCGTCTCTAATTATGTGATGGAAGCGAAAAACGAACACCGGTAGACCTGGAAGCGCGATGAGGCAAAACCCTGGCTAAACTAGAGTCGCGAAGGTTGAAGGTTTGTCGTCACAAAAGAAAATTTTCAGTTCCGTATACAGTGAACTCATCCGAATATTCCAGTTGGATCTTTGAGATACGTACGATTTATCAGGCGAATAACTTAGTTACACGGGATTATTTTAAAATTATTTCAAATGATCAGAATGCATTTTTGATCGGAGCGATTGTAAAAGTCAGCCCAGGATGCACTCATACTCAAAATCTCCTCAACTCGTTCACTGTAAACTGAGCCCAATGAAACAGTTGAAAGTTGCCGTCCAATCCACCAGATTTTATTAAGAGTACGTTTTATTCCGCAACCCCTTCCACTTGATGGGGGATAAACCCAAGGGACTAGTTAAAAGTAGCCGTTCATTCCACTAAGTTTAATTGACAGTATTAATAAAAAATTGATATTACAAAAATAATATTGATAAGAGCGTTAAAAGTTGTAAAATTTAATTACCTTCCCAACGGTATACTCAAAACTGCAGTTATCTCTAGATTTCGGAATGCAATTCGCAATGGTTTTCAGAGTTTCCCTTGTTTCTCGTGATTTTTATTCGACCGCTCTGGGGATAGGTAGGTCTGGGGATAGGCACACCAGGCTATCCCTCTGGGTGGGGCGTAATTGCCTAACCTCCCCGGGTTACAGTTGAATAAAAAGAAACTTGAGAACATTGAAAGTGCATTAGACTTAAAGAAAATTTAATGCTGATTTCAAAACTGTGATGGAACGTTGAGAAAAAGTGTGGGAAAGCAGAGAAAATTGTGGTTTCCAATAAAAAACCGTTTTCTCGAAATTACCTTTGAAAGGGAATATCTGTGCAACGGAATGAGATAAAAACATGCGGTTGGCGGCGTTTAACTACATTTTTGATCTAGTTTCTCCATCTTGAGTATTGTCATCTACTTGCGGTACACCCTGTATACAATACAGTGATAAAGACAGAAGGGTGATCTATACAGAAAATACTAAACGTTTTCGATTATTTATGGAGTTACCAGAGGTCTGAATATTTTTGGTCCTGGTGGTCCTGATGTTCCTAATACGCATGTAAATATTGAAATTGCTATCAGAATTGGGAATAGCAAATAGAGTCGACTACGGAAGTGCACACGTATTATAAATTAGTGCGCGGAATTACAAGTGGGTTGATGATAGGCCACAGAGCATCGCAGGCGACTTGTTTATGTAAATTGAGGATAATTGGCGATGACAATGGTTGAAGTGGATGATATATGGAAATGTTCGGTTCTGTGCAGGAGGAGAATGGAACGAGGGGGTTTCAGGGGCGACAAGCACCTTCAACTCCCCGTGACTCGTCTGAGCTACGGCCCAAGTTTAGCAAAGCTTTCCCCTTTAACCCTCTCTCCACCAGCCATCATTTCTGGCCTTTCCTACAACTGCCTTACCGTCTCAAACCCGCCCCTTCTGCCCGCTACACCTGTGACCATCCGACCCACTTACCGATCTCTCGTTCCGTCGTAACCCCCCCTGCACCGCTCTCAAACATCCTCCACCGAACGCCAATATAATATATCTATCCCCACTACAGTTTATATTGAGATTAACAACGCTGGTTCGTATTCACGCCCAGGTCTCACCGGTATTTACACGCTTACGTGACCCTGACTACTAAGAAACCACTCTGAGAAATCCTTAAAGTTATTTGAAAGGAGCGATTGTTTTTTCAACTTGAATCACTCTTCACTCGAATGTAGTAACAACGCCAAGAACGATAAGCGAAGTTTTGCTCGTATGAAGACCACCGTTGTTTGCTCCCGTAGTTGTAGATTTAGAAACTAGTTTGGAGACTGCGTTCCGATATCAGTTGCCAAAACGGCGAACTGAAACCGGTGATATCCTCGAAGTTCAAAACATTTACCCCCGAACTAAGGAGTGAAATTCCGGGAACCGACCATTGAATTAATAATGAATTTGGTTAAATTGAGTGTGGGGAGGGAAAAGTTGAGCGCTCTTACGAACCACCTCGATCACCACATACCCAATTAGGTTTTCCACTTTGTTGCACGACAGGCGACTGCGAGATACTATTGAGGATAACTATGTCGTCGATGAATTATCGATTCTCGGGTCGAAAAGAAGCAGTCGGTTTAGTTGGAAGAAGTAGTTAATTATCTACGGTCGTCGACGTAGTTTCCAGTGACTAGTTGGGTTTGTCTTACTCCTACCTCGAGGTGTCCGTATTCTAAGGGCTAACGGAGTCTTCGGAAGTGAGGGATCCAATTCAATTACATAAAAATGCTATGCTGCCGCGCAATATTAGATTTCTCTCGCTAATTCCGTCTGAGACCGTTGCCTTATTTCTTTCTCGAGGTGGGTATTCCTTAGCTCATCCAGCAACTTTTTTCTCCCATCCACCTTTTCTCTTCATCACGTTACAAGGTGCTTAACTGCGGGTTTTCTCATTTACAAGGTAATATGATTTTGGTGAGGGAATGAAGTTATTTTCCCCTTTTCTTCTTTTCTTTCGTTTCCTTTAGATTCATTTTTCAAACGTTGTCTAATCTATTTCTGGAACTTCAATTCATCAATTCTACAAACTCCACAATGAACCCTACAATCATTGTTCTATTATTGTTATATTATATATCCAACGATTTCCTCTTTTACTTGAACGATATAGAAAATACAAGTATAAGTTGTACAGATCTTATAGATTAATAAGACAATAATTGACATTGAAAATTACCAGTATTCAATTCGGTTTCTATGATCTTCGACGCTAGAATTGGATTTTGGCCCTGAAGATTTCAGGGTATAATTCCTTGTTTGATTTTGTGAGAATCGCAATAGTATCGATTTCGGGGAAAAATTGAGTTACCTAGCCATAATATTATTTGATGATCTCAGGGCTGTTGCTTCATTAGTTATTTCAACATGCAAAGGGAAATTCCTCGGGTTATCAAACTTATTATTTCAAATTCTTTATTTATTGATGATTAAATAACAACTGAGTAATGCGCTAAAATATCACAAATTTCTTTATGTGTCACATGTCACATATGTCATATGTTTAAAGTATCACAAAAATATTTATATGCCATCTAGATAGCAGATATCCCCCTCACATTGAAAGTGTGGAAGGATGAGGTGGCAGGTGAGAAAGAGGAAACGGTGGATGGCGGTCTGTTGATTGTAGGGAGTGGGGTAGAGCGGACAGATTCAGGTGGCTGATGAAACGGGGCGGGGGAAATAAATGCATAATATTAATGTCGGAGTCGGGAGCTGACTGCCACTACATTAATTGGAATAGTAGAGGTGGATGAGAAAGTGGAAAGTAGGGAACGGGGGTTGATGGGGGTGGGTGATGAGCGGAGGCGGGGGTAGTCTGTAATCCAACCCCCTTGAAATTGAGAATGTGGAAGGATGAGAAGGCGGGTGAAAAAGACAATACGGTGGTTGACGGTCTGTTGATTGTGAGGAGCGTGGTAGAGCGGACAGATTGGGGTGGCTGATGAAACGGGGCGGGGGACATAAATGCACAATATTAATGTCGGTCATTTATGAGCTGACTGTCACTACATTAATTGGCATTGTGGGTGGATAGTGGAGGTGGAAGAGAAAGGAGGGGGAAGCGTGGGAGGGGGATCAGACGGACGTGGTTGATGAGCTGAGGCGAGGGTTACCTGTAATCCCCCGCCCCGGCCCTTAAATTTAAAGTGTGGGAGAAAAAAGAAAGCGGAAGTTCACCCACCGGTGTGAATATGAGCAGATGGTATGGGGGCGGGGGTTGTCTGTAATCCTCACGCTGCCCTTCCTCCCCCCTCTAAAATTGAGAGTGTGGATGGACGAGAAGCCAGGTAAGAAAGAGGTGGTTGACGGTCTGTTAATTGCGGGGAGCGGGGTAGAGCGGACGGATTCAGGTGGCTGATGAAACGGGGCGGGGGACATGAATGCATGAGTAATATTACTTAATGTCGGTCACTCATTAACGGGGCGGGGTCACTTATGAGCTGACTTCCACTACATTAATTGGAATTGTGGGTGGATAGTGGAGGTGGATGAGGAGGAAAGCGGGTGAGAAAGTGGAAAGCGGGGGAGGGGGAGCAGATGAAGGTTGTCTGTAATCCATCCCCCGCCCCCCGCCATCCGTAACGCCACCATAAATCCCCAGTGGGTCCCCCCAGCGATGTTTCCTGAGTTTTGTCAGGGCGAAAAAGTAGAACTTAGAACCGCGCCCATTTAAGGAGATGAGGAAACAAAGCCAAATAAGAAATTTAGGCTCCACGAATATGAAACATGAGATCATTCACTATAGGACCGCGTCAGGGGTATTGTAGACTATTTTACCTACTTCGCATTAACTCGGATTTTTGATAACCAATCGTTAGGTACCTACCTAACAATGCAGTTAGGAACTAGGTATTACAATAGTTTTAACATACAAAATACTGGCAGATCACGTTTTTATAAAACATTGAATTTGAATGGGAAAACGACAAATTTGTTTTGAAAAACCTTGAATTTGATTGAAAAACCTACCTACCTAACAATGCAGTTAGGAACTATTACAATAGTTTCAACATACAAAATACTGGCAGATCACGTTTTTATAAAACATTGAATTTGAATGGGAAAACGACAAATTTGTTTTGAAAAACCTTGAATTTGATTGAAAAAAAACCATGAATTTGACTCGGAAATGCTACATACCTATCACGTGCCTTGGCCAACATTGTTCCTTCCTCTATTTAAAGGTTTTCGGCAGTTTGAGATCTGCCGATGTGGTTTGTAGAGCAATGAGTTGATTGCAGGAGCGTTTTTGATAGACTGCAGCGAAGATAAAAGTAGTTAAATACGCATTTCATATACTTAAAAGGAAAACAAGGTACCTCGAGGTGCTGGCGACGAGCGTCAACGGAGTGGAACGGGGACCCCGCGAACATGTCAAGTTTCTCGAGCGTGAGCTGTTAATGATGAAGTTCCTCGGCGTTAATAATGGAATCACACCTGGAGGCGTTTACTTTAACCTTAACACCCTTCTCACTACCGACCGTATCACGGTTGGGAACGTTAGTTTGTCAAAGGGTATTTATACCAGCTTGCACTTATTTATTTAAAAATTATTGTTATATTTATTGACCATTGTCATACAATCATTTTTTCTGACATCAAATAGAAAATCACTCTCTCTCTCTCATCTATGTAGGACTTGGGTCTAATAGACCTGAAGATCTTAATGAAACCCCAACATACTTGCTGTAACAACATGACTTCTGAAGTCTGACAGCGTTCTCCGTTACTGAATCTTCCTCCGCTACAAATGAACTTCATTGTATTAGGTAAACAGAACGTAGTATTGTTTAAGACTTAGCTCGGGCTCACAAGACACAACTCGATGACATGTGACAGTTGATGGCGTAGGAGACAGGCTACAGGTAACGGCAGACACTTCTTCCGTGAAACAGCGGTGGACCTAAATCGACTTGAGTTTCCTCAAGTAGTCAGTATAATTTATCAGGGAACTCCCCGAGGCGTCTTGAGAAGGAGATGGGACAGACTGCCATATATTTGAGGAGTCCGTTTGTGGGGAAGGGGGAACGGTGAGTTGATGGGTGAGCGGTTAAGACGAAAGGGCTCTTTGTTCTGATAGGTCCTCTCTTCTCTTGCACCCCGTCCCGTCCCAAAAGCTCAGGTTCTGTGAAGATAATTTGATGGATGAGGATCCAGCAGAGGGACGTCTGACAAATGGAAGGGCTGCCTCGTGTCCGCGCCCCATATTTCAGGCAGCGGCTCGGGAGGGCGAGTCGGCTGGTTTTCGACCCTCTCTCATCCAGGGTACCTACTCACCTCCCTTTTCCTTCATTACATACCCTGACCGCATCCTTCACACTACTGTCACACCCTTCTTATGTGAGCATTTCTCGGTAGCTCCTGAACGGCATTTATCGCCGCAGGTAAATTGCACGCTACCGAAATTGACCGAAAACTCAACAACACCTTATTCTTCCACTATGCTCATGCCATGCCAGCAAACTGAAATTAGTTCGCTTTAAAAGTGGTCCAAAAGTCCATCTTGAAAATTATTGCTCACAAACCCAAAAGATTCTCCTCAAGCCAGTTGTTTTCCATAGTTTTTTCAAACTGTCAATTATATATTAAATCTTTGCTAATGTATTACCATAAGCATACCGATCAATTCCCCTATAATCGCCCCGATAGCGCATATACATTTCGTCATACCACCCAGGCTGTGGTTCCCATTCCTCTGTCCCGCTTAAAAGGCACCTGCCGACACATTTATTTCAGCTTTCCATACCTCCTTAGAATATTACCCCCTGCTTTGTTCGTTCTTAAACAATCGATTAGGTCAATTTATTTAAAAAAAAAAAGTGTTCAGATGGATTATAACTAGGGGGTATGAGTCGTGTGAAACATTATTTGCCAGCATATAAGTTCCTTAGTGCTCCTCCCGCCGTCTTGTCGCTAATTGCCAATTGTTAGGCTTCTATTACTTGATGTGGTACTACCTTTCTTTGTTCCATTTCTTTCTGTGCGATGCTCCCCCACTCAGCATGGAACTTAGTTCTATGTAGTGGGGCAGTTCCACTACAACAAAGTTTCCATTTTTTTCGCAAGACACTATATTTGTGATCTCACACTATATTCCTTATTTTACGTCATCATATATAGTATGTATACAAATCAATTGTATTAGTGAACAATAAAGCCATTTTTTCATTTCATTTCATATTGAGAGGAAACTGTCAACCGTTTTGAAATATTTTCTACCGGTTAAACGGTGCTCCCGGAGGATATAAACGGCAATTTAAAAGAAATCCACAGACATGCAGCATGGCAATAAGAGCGAATTTTCGAAGAAATAACTGGTTTGATGTAAAATTTCTCCATTGAAGGACTTGATGTCCATGAAGAACATCTCAAGTATCAACCACGTTTCTTCATCTTCAAATTGTTTTGAGAACGGAACAAGATATCGCACTTTTGATTTCACCGTCGTATTCAGCAATGAAAAGACCTTCAAAGGGGTCACATGTCAGAATGTTTCATATTGGGAATTCGTGGGTAGTTTTTCTTTCCCAAAACTCCACAAAAGCCCCCTTGGAGTGTCCCGATTCTGTCCATCTACAAACTTACAGCCTTTCGATTGCCAGGACGGATTTTTTGCGCAAATTTGGGCTTTTTATCTCAATTCTATCGAGAGTTGTCGTCCGGAGTGACACATATAAGGGTAGTTCTTCAAAAATTGGGCATTTTGACTTCTGTTTGTGATCAATACAAATTATCATTTTTTTGCGGATTTTTTTTACGATTCGTCTTCTTTACAAACTTACCTGTATATAACCATTGTAAATCATTCATTTACTTGCCTAGTATAGCTTATATTGCACATGCTTATGATTACTATGGACAAAGGAGTGAAAAATAGATTGGATTTTTATAAAGAACTCTATTAAATGTATTCATAAACTCTGAATATTAGCAGTTAATAACGTTATAGAACTCTTAAAGTACAAAATAACAGGTATCCAAAGTAACAGTTGTCTGGAACACTGTAGAAACCAGCCAATTGTCAGTCTTTTCAAGAGCGATGTTCTCGAGGAGTCATGTCAGCAACGAGCTTGACTTGTTGTTTAGCCTTCTTCTTTGCGTACTGAAGCTGTTGTTTCTCATACTCCATCTTCCATAGAATGGGGTCATTTTTTTATCCTTGCGCGGCGGAGTTTTGCTGCCTCCCTCTTCTGTGTTAAAATTTCCTCACTAGTTTGGCCATCACACTATACAAACAAAGGAAAAATGAACATACTTAACAGGTTTTACCAGTAAAAAAAAAGAGTTGGCAATGGAGAAAAAACCCCTTTTATTTACCCAGCAATTATCAACTATCAACATTAAAAATAGAATGGATTGTTGGTCAAGTGGTCTAGAGCATTGCTTCCACATCATGAAGGTTGGAGGATCTGGCCAAGAAACTGCAATAAAGAATTCCAGGGCTTAACATTTTTACCCACAGTGATGTGATGGGTCAAACTTGGGTGATATTCTTGCCAAAAACGAGCTTTCAATGTTTTAATCTTTGAAAAACCCTCAAAAATGGAATATGTTCACTCCTATGCCAATGGTTTTCACTCCTTTGTCAAGGCTGGAACAAAGGAGTGAAGCACAAAGGAGTGAAATTTTCGATGTAAACAAGTGATAACGTTGGTCCTCTTTCATCTAAAAAATACATTTTCTAGACTATTCCATGACAATACTCAATATCTAGTTGCTAAGATAATTACTAATGCAAAATTGCTTACCAGGAGGTTGTTCTGATGGGAACGGGAGTGAACTGA
The DNA here is from genome assembly GCA_963920205.1 of Stenodema calcarata. Lineage (NCBI taxonomy): Eukaryota > Metazoa > Arthropoda > Insecta > Hemiptera > Miridae > Stenodema > Stenodema calcarata. The sequence continues at coordinate 27,790,699 of OY986056.1, read as the reverse complement.
AATGAATGCACAACTTCACTTTTCACACTTCATGATGACTTGTAAGCCACTAATCTCTTATCAGGAGAGTGGCAGAAGGGTCAATGGTTTTGAGGCCATTGAGCAGTGTCGTCAACCCACTGCTTGATTTTACAGAACTCAACGCCTGTTGTTGGCGGTCAATTCAAACTTGAACAAAGGAGTGAACTGCAAAAGTAGGGACGCTCATACTTGGGACTGTAAATCAGTCTAATGAAAGCAATAAATTTTCCGTTTTCCTCTTATCGTGTACAACCTCTCTCTACTGAATAAAAATCACGAGGAAAAACTCTCAGAGTCACTACCGTTTTCCCCCTCAAGACCTAGAAGTGAGAGAATCGTGGTTAGGGACATGACAAAGGAGTGAAATTTAGGTACTTCATAAATTCGGTTTATGGGTCAATTTTGATTATTTTCATATGAAAAATGACCCATTTGTTAGGGGGAAACGCAACCTTTAATAAAAAAATGTGAAAACCCCAAAAAATTACAAACTGACACCTCAGGACTCGTAAGACATGGAATGCCCTATTTTTGAAGAACTACCCATAAATATATGTATGCACTTATGATTTTTGGTGTCTTTTGGCAGTGAAGTCATTTGTTCTGAATCGAATTTCGGTATGCAAATTTTTCGGAAATACGAGTTTTAAAAATTTTCGACCGAGAATAGCTTCATTTCTTTCGAAAATTCGCTAATAAGAACTGTAAAATTGTCCGCTTATGTTTTACCTAGCCAATTGGTCATAACGTCTCCAAATTAGTGCTCCCCTCATAATTTCGGTAAAATTTCACATGGACATTTTTATTAAACTTCAATCAACATCAATGTTTTATCGAAATAAGGCAAGGTGAAGTTATTCCTAACAGGTCAATGTAAATAACTTTGTATGTACTCAATAGACGATGAAATATTAGAAATTGAATAAAGTGCAATTTGATTTTGTTTGATTCCTGATTTGGTATTTTCCGAAACGTAAAGCTTTGCAACGTAATGGCCTTAAGGGCGTTTCCCCCTCGCGGAAGCAAAGGGATGGGGAAAGAAGGGATGCAACATATCGCGAAGCCATTTGATGCACGTGCTTCGCATCTATAAGAAGAGGCAAATGTTATTGTAATACGATCCTAATTTCTACCTCAGCACGTTAGGCCGAAACGGAGTAAAAATTGAACTCGTATAAGCATGTACCAGACGTCACTTTGTACACGTGGTACTCATGACATCTCATGAACTATCTCACAACCGATATCGATATGAACTATTTCACAACCGATATCAATTAGTATCGTTGGAGAGTGTAAGCACCTCCCTTGCCTCGTGTAACCGATTGATAAACTGCTCTTCGAATCGGTGGTCGAAACAACCGCCCAGTCATACTCATCTATTCGAGAACAACAATAGCGGCTGTTGTAGTTGGTGTCTCAGACACATGCCTTGCGGCCTTCCCAAGCAATTAATGACCAGGGCATTGTTTACTCGTGTTAGATGTTCATACATCGTGCTAATAATACGTGACGCCATCTCTCTTGACGCCAGCACTCAAGTTCTCCTTAGACTGGAGTCAACAGTTGGGTAAATGTAACTGAGGATGGACAAGACGGTAAAACTCCATCAATAATTACAATAATAAATAAGGTCAATCAAATAAACCTAACGATACGTCTCAAAGTACCTAGTTGTAGAATAAAACTTTTTAAAATTTTGAAATATAATGGCCCAAACTATTTGAGATGTAATTTTGGATACATGTCCGAAATCCACAACGTAGCCACACGAAATGCTAGAGCATTATGCAGATTCCAAGGCGTAGAACAGAAGCGTATGGTCGGTCATTGCATGTGCAAGCAACCAGAATATATAATGATAATTTTGAAATGTCCAATATGAATAAGTCGGTTGGTACCTTTAAGAAAGACCTGGCAGCGGGAAATATCATTCAACATGGTTTGAAAAAGGGAAAGGCAAGTTTTGTAAAAAATCCCAATGCTCTAGTAGTCGACACCAGTGACCAACATTTTCTTCAGTAGTCGACATGGTTTTGCACTAGTAGTCGACCTACATGTGTTAGAAGTCGACAGTATCTCTTGAGTCAGTTGTCGACAAGTTTCGTCATTCCATCGCTTTCACTTTTTTCGTCTTCCATCTAAATAAAATACATTCAACTGTGAATCGGAACTTGAAAATAGATTGATAAGATGTAATAAAGTAGTTATCAGACTTTTTATTTGCAAACAGCTCATTATTAGTCTCAAATTGCAATAAGTACTTAAGTAAAAAGGTATGAAAACTATAGTCGAAAACTCATTGTCAGAAAATTGACATTACAGTTGGGCTTAGGTACCTATGTACATAGTTTTTGACATTTTCATGTCTTTGCTTTGGCACATAAACTGAAACGGGAAAAATTTGTTCCCTTGATTCACCCTTTCCCTCAGATCACGTCAGAACACAAGCGACCGGCGGGCCACTACGTCAGAGCCTATGACGCACGAGCCTATGACGTCAGACGGCTGGCAGGAGGCCAAGTAGTACGTCAAAGCCTATGACGTCAGACGGCTGGCAGGAGACCAACTAGTACGTCAGAGCCTATGACGTCAGAGTGCTGGCAGGAGGTTAACTAGTACCTACGTCAAAGTCTATGATAGTGGAAAAATGAATTAACTTCATGATCTATTATAGAAAACAAAAGAGAAAATACTGAGGGAAGAAAAATGAGGAAAGGACGAAATTTTCCCCGAACAGCTGTGGTGTGCTTGAAAGGACAATCCGCTCTTTACACCCTTCCTGAGTGTTTTCGTCCGTTTGAAAATGTTCGTAGAATTATCAGGTCATAGTTATCTTGATGCGGGAGTACGGTAATTACAAATTCCGTGCAATTATGCGTAGTATGGGGTGGTTGTGGTCGACATAATTTCGCGTCATTTACTCGCTGTGACGAAATTTTCATCTCTCAAACAGGTGGTGGAGTTGGTTGGGGGGGGGGGGGAGAGAGAAAGTTTCTACGATGTTGAGAGCAGTTACGACACTTCCTGTGATAAACATAAAGAAAATGAGCGTCGGGACCCCGCGTCAGGGGAAAGGGTAAGTTAATGCTATGCGCAATAACCATCACCGTCGGATAGGTACCCAAAGTAAGTTGGGTCCCATCTATGATAAGTACGTCCGAATAATCTGAATGAGGTGGGACGGGAGCAGTTGAGAAGTTGTTGTCAGGACGACGGAGGGAGAAGGGTCGTACCTCCGCTTCAACCCAATCAGTATAACTGCTCTGGAGAGTTGGTACTTATTGGCCTTCGGTAAGGCCTCTCTTCAAACACTCAAACAACAAGCATCATCAAGTCTCTTGATTTCAGTCGAGCGAACTGAAATGAAGTTTGGTCGAAAATCTGCCGGATCGCTCGGGAAAAATGTATGCCTGTTTGTTCGAATACGAAACGGCGGTTGGTGGTGAAGAGTGGAAAGGGGGCGGGAGTATTAATGCATCACAACATGATGCTCTTTCTTTCATGATCTGACTCTACGACTTAAATTTAAATTGTGGCGGCTAAATAGACGTGGTGTGTAGAGAGGAGAGCGGGGGAGGTCGGTGGAGTCCGTTGTCAAGGGGGGGGGGGGGGGAGATGTTGGCGTTGTTTCGTGGGGTGGAAAGCGGGGGAGGAGAGCGTACAAGTGCTAGGCTCACATCACTATTGGAGCTAGTTGAAAGAAAATCGCCTTCAATTCAGACAGCAAACGTTAATTCAAAATGAATTTGATATAAACAGTAGTGATGTGTTCTTGGCCTCACACCCAAATTCATTGAAATTATATCAAACGATAATTACTAACAGTTTTTCCTAATAACAATAATTCGCACTACTACATAATAATTGGACCGCGTTATGCAAATACCTCCTAAGCGACAGCAGAACTTTTTTTGGAAAAATCGCGAATAAAGATTTAAACCGACTGGTTTTTTTTTTTTTTTTTGATTTTTTTTTAGTGAATGTCGCTTAGTATATTAGGACATAGTTCATTTTATAATAAAAAGATGGCGCTAATACCCAAAGAAATCGATTCTACTCGGCGAGACGAATCCAACGACACCAAAAACTCGATTTTGGAAATAATGTCAATTAAGAGGTAGGTATTTGCTTAACGCGGTCCAATTATGGTCATCTGGTGGGAAAATGGAGCCATCATTTATAGAATCTATAAAGTATACCGTTCACCGTACGTTCAAGTAGGTACGCAATTGTATTAATTGTATCCAATTGTATTATTTTTTGGTTTATTATCTTCGATAATGAACCATTGGAATCGCCCAAAGAAAAAATTTTTTTAACCCCCCCTCAAAATTTGTTGGTTTACGTTTCAAGATACGTAGATTCAGAAAATCGAATAAAAAAAAATCCGTCCGTCCGCCGTACGCCGTACGCCGTCCGCCGTCCGCGCCACTTTGCCCAGTTAGCGTTGAGCTAAAATTACGAAATTTGGTTTCTGGGTTTGGACCAGCCCCACAATGATCCTCGAAACTTTTCATAACCCTAGGTCAAGGGGAAGGGGTTCAAAACGAATTTTGAAATTTTGAAAATTCCATATCTCGAAAAATTCATATAGAACGATATGTTTTTTATTTCATATTTAGATAGAGCTTGTTCCGTAGAATTTTTTAAGACCATCCGCAGCTTTGTACGACCAGCCGTTCGTTCACAATGACGGCTCAAAGATTGTGCCTCACAACACGATCGTGACTCAAACTGTTGAAATACAGGTCCATTTTCATACTAACAAGCTCTTTGGAACATCATATGTCGAGTTTGTTGTTCTGAGGTGCGTTTCGTGCTACTGAAATGAAGGTAATTTCGAATGTTTGTTGGTAGGTACTTCTTTTATAGAAAAATTATTACCGACGTAGTATTAAAAACCCCAGAATTATATCGTATTAATTAATAATAAATAATAATAATTATTATAAATAATAAATACAAATTATTAATACCCAACAATGAATTATAATAATTTTCACTAGGTACTTGATAAAATTGTTAATAATTAGTGATAATTGATAATAATAATTAATGTAAAATTTTGGATCTAGACATTTAGACCTAGTGATCTAGACAGAAGGGTGATCTGTACAAAGAAGATAATGAACCGTTGTGTCAAGAATTTGCAGAGTTTTTTTATTCAGGTATCAAATCATATGATTACAATACTTATATTAAAAAGTTGATTCGATACGGTTTCGTTACCAATTATCGGTTTGAAAGATTCATCGCATCGTCACTATCCATGACTCGAACTACTTGGTTTAATACTCCGATGGTGTTCCAAATGTCCCCCGGTAAATTCACCGAACTGAAAGGTGCTGCCGAATACTGTGCATGATTAATTCATTTTCCGAGTATCTACTCTCCAATACCGTCTCTTCACTACTCGGAGTGAACTTCACACATTGTTCTCGTGTTACAGGTAAATGTATTGCCGAGAGTGGAAATGGGAAACACCGCGGACAACTTTACATTGAAAGCGTCCGTGTTACCTAAAAGCCTTCGTTCGATAGTTTCCTAATATCACGAGATGAGTACCGGATATACCTAATAATAATATCCGGTAGTCTCGTGATATAACGAAATATCCAATTATTGTACATTTATCAAGCTCATTTTACACTCACACGACGGAATATGAATATAGTTTAGAACGTACGACTCGTACATGAGGTGTAGTTATATAAAAAATTTTAAAACCGAAATACATGGTAATTACTAGTACAAAGAGCATCCCCAGTACCTCACCCATTTTTCATGATTTGAGGATCCACTCACACGATCAACCAGATTTTTTCCTGCATTTGTGCTCCGCTAGTTCGTGTATCCGAATACAAAAACCTGGGAGTTTGTGTGGTAAATAAGCTAAGTAGGGAAAGCCATACCTGCTTGGTTTTTAACAAACTCAAACGCTTTACCCAATCTGTACTACAGTATGGAATCCTGGTCTGGGGAGGTCCCCAGATGTATAAATTGGTAGTACTCCAAAAATCAATATTGAAAATCATGTACAAAAAACCCACCCGTTACCAATCAACTGACCTTTTCAATGAAACTTGTGTACTCTCCCTTAAGCAACTCCTAGCAAAAAATATTCTACTCTTCTACCATAAGTACACTCACATTGTAACGCAGCATTCCCACATGTACCCCACAAGATTCCAATATCACGGAAATGTAGTCAATCCACGGCCACGAATTGTCTTGTCTACTAGAAGTACCACCTATATGATATAATATATCATATAATTATATCATATAATTATAATTAACATGTTATGTTATTAATAACAACCTTCCAAATGAAATGAAAACCTCCAGACAACACTATAAAAAATTAATTTTGTCTTGGCTCATAAAAATAGGATACAAGCGAGTTGATTTTTCTTCAAGAGTATTTACGTTTAATATTATTTTTATTATTCACTAAGCAAGAAGTTTCCATTTTCTGTTTCGATTAGGTACCTATTCAATTGTCTAAACGTACCTATATCAAAATTAAGAAGCAATTCTTGCCCAACAGTACAGGCTAACCATCCCTTACTTCTTGAGGTCACTACTTTCCCCGTATACATACTTGTCCCATGGAATGTAATTGGATTAATTACAATTAAGAATAAAGTAGGTCCCTAACTATCTAGGTAAGTGAGTTCAGAGAAAATGAAAACTCTTCATGAGGATAATAATATAATTATTACATTAAGACATATTAATACCGTAATCGATATGGCTGATAAGTGGAAGGAGTGTTTTATTACGCCAATTCATAAATCTGGCAGTAGATCGCTTGCAAGCAATTACAGAGCAATCTGCACCCTATCATCGGTGCCCAAATTATTGGAGAAGTTGGTAGTTGAGGTACTAACCTCCGTGTTCTCCAGTTATATTGTGCCTGAACAGCATGGATTTGTGAGGGGTCGCTCCACGGTAACCAACCTAATCGAGTTTACGGACTTCGTGATGTCTGGGTTTGGTGATGGCTCGCAGGTGGATGTATTGTCTGTCGATTTTGCCAAAGCCTTTGATCGGGTATCTCACAAGCATATCGTTGCGCTGTTATCTTCTCTTGGGGTGTATGGTACCCTCTTAAGTTGGATTCACAGTTACCTGGACGGTAGACTTCACAGAGTTAGATTAAAAAGTGCTGTATCCACGCCCTACCTTGCTTCTTCCGGTATCCCTCAGGGTTCCCATATTGGCCCTATCTTATTTTTGTTGCTGATCAATAGTGTTGGCCAAATGGTTTCTTCGGGTGACGTCAGGGTCCTCGTATTTGCGGATGATCTTAAGATCTATAGACGGATTTCGTCGTCAGCGGACTGCCTCCAGCTGCAGCACAGCCTTGACAGCCTTCTCGTTTGGTGTTTGAAGTTCTCAGGAGCTCATCCAGCATCGTTATTTTATTCATGGGCTCCCTCTCGGGAGACTGGAGTTAACTCGTGACCTGGGAGTTCTGCTGGATCAGAAGCTCACATTTAACAACCACGTGGATGCTGTCGCATCGAGAGCACTGCGAACTTTGGGCTTCCTCAAGCGTTGCACAAGAGACTTCACGTCAGTGGAGGCCATTGTGCACTTATATAAGTCCTTAGTTCGTCCAATTATGGAATACGCTAGTCCGGTCTGGTCTCCTTACTATGAGGTGCATAAGGACAGCTTGGAGAGTGTACAGAGAAAATTCCTGCGCTATATAGCCTTTAAGTTGGGGATGCCAGTTGATCAGGCGGACTATTCTCGTCTCGCGGTGCTTTATGATCTTCCAAGCCTGGAGAATCGAAGATGCATGGCAGACATCATGTTCTACCACAAGTTGGTGAATGGCGTTCTCCAGTCCCCGTCCCTTCTCTCCAGAGTCAACATCAATGTGCCAAACTACAGCACCCGTTCATCTGTGACGTTCCACGTTCCGTTTGCCGCCCACAACTACCTTCTGCATCGACCGTTATACCGCATGCCACGAGAGGCGAATGCGTTAATCCAAGCCACGTCATCAGACTTTTTTTGTATCTCTCAGTTTAGCCTCAAACGTCAGTTTTCTAATTATCAGTATCAGTGACAGTTCTTTTTCCTTTTCTTCATCGTCATTTTATCACATATTACTTCTCTTTGTGCACCAGTATCAATTTTTGTACTATTTATCTTAAGTTTCTTTTACGGGTGAAATCTCGAATTATTTTCCTTCTTTGTAAAATGGCTTCGGCCGTATCAATAAATAAATGAAAATAAATAAATAAATAAATATTCCATTGGTATCGATTCCATTCTTTCGATATTGATACCGATACTGATATCGATATTCAGCTTTCGGTATCCCATCGCTAATTTGAGCCATTGTAATATGATGACCAGATGGCGATGGCGGATCGTCCCACCGTTTGGGTCGGTCTCGACTGTGTAAAATACCCCTGGGCCATCCGACCACTCTCCTATTTCATGTGTAATTTCCACCGGTTGTGCATGTGCCCCAGTCAGGTGGATATTGCCTCCCGATATCGGTAAGGTTTTAATTAGGCTTTATTTCACTCTCCGAACATCTTCCCTCTCTCTCGCTCTCGTTCGCGGGCATCGGTTTCGCCCGTTGATCCGCTACCCCTCTATTTTTCGCCACCCTCTCGCGGTTCTATTCCCAAAACCCTCCCGCAAATCTAATGGGAAAACGGGCTTTGTTCCTTAATGGCTTCCAAACCAGCTTTGCGGGTTACTGGATGGAAAAAAAGGTTACACTCAGATAAATCCTTTCCAAATGATGACTAAAGTGCTCGAGCGACAAAACTTCGGAGTAAAAAAAAAAAAAAAAGAAAAAACGCTCCCGTGAAAATTCTTCCCATGAGCGGTTGCCAGTTCCTTCGACAGACCAGTTCATTCAATTTATATTCGACGAATGAATTCTGTCAGTTCCGTCGCCCTCTCAAAACCCCACGCTTATTGTTATCAGGATCGAGGAAAATCATTTATTGATAGTTTCATGTTTCTTCCGAAACCGCCGCACAGTGGGCAAAACCGCTGTTTGGCTGGACAAAACCTGTAACTCCTTCGAAATGTGTGTAAACCGGACTAAATGCGTGTGTGATGGTATTTGGGGTGGTTTACGACGAATTTGGTGGAGAATGAGATGAAAAACCAGTCATGCAGCATGAAGTAATGATTACCCATAAATTCCCGAAATGAAACAGTCTAACAAGTGACACCTCATTTTATTTAATTTTATTTATTTATTTATCTATTTTATTTTTTTATTTTTCACGCTCAACACAATGGTGACAACAGAATAGCAATATCTTATTCCGTCCTCAAACTGGAGCACTTTGAAGATAAAGAAACGTGGTTGAAAACTCCCCTGAACCCCCTTAGAGTGGTCGGATTCTGCCTAATTTTACATAAAACCAGTTATTTCGCCAAAAATTCGCTCCTATAGACTGTGGATTTTATTCCCATATACCTGCTGGTTAGGTTGGTAGGACGGCTGGATAGGCGGTTATCCTAGTTGGGACTGATACTATGGTGTTGGTGCCTGATAACTGGGTTGTTGCAGCTAGGAAACAAAAACTTTTTTAATGATCTCATGGAAAACACAGCTCCTACGTGAACCAAATCATCCAACCACTAAATCGCCAAATTCATTCAATAGAGTTTGGTCATCACGTTTCCCTTCAACCTGTTGGACTAACAAGAAACAGGCACTCAAATTATATAAACAACAAATATACGGTCCTAATAGGCCTGATAGTCCGTATCTACAGCACAATTCATGATAATATCATATTATCATATTATATCATAATAATATTATTATCATATTGTGATTGACCAGGAAACTCGTGTGAAACTTGTGAAGCACAAGACTACTTTTTATTTTCGAGTAAATAACTGGTTTTATGTCAAATATCTCCATTTTACTGTTTTTCTATCAAATTTTGTCCCCTTTGTTTCGCTGAGTAACACTTCAGCTTATAGAATTTTCTACTTTGAAAACGATGGTGAAGTCAGAATGGCGATATCCCATTCCGTTATCAGATTAGAGCCGATGAACCGCCAAGAACGTCTCAAGTAACTCCCCCCGATATTGTGTAACGATTTTGTGACATCCTCCTTTTAGCATGATTTTCACGTACAACCAATCCGCAACTAAGTAATTGTAACTACATCCGTGTGCATCTCACGTTAATCGTCCACCGTTCGTTAGGCTCGTCAGATTTTGAATAGTTTCATGTTAACCAGACGTACGTACCTTCAGTGGCAGATGAGCTGTACATGATGAAAAAATTAGGGTAAACAATGTAGTCAGCAACACAACTAAGTACAAGTTTCAGATTTGTCTTGGTTTTTTCTAATACACCTACGCAACCGTAAGATACCAATGTTAACACATGTTAACCTTCAACAGTAACTGTTGAATAGTTACTATTCGGTGTCAAAACGGCTTTAGAACTATCTGCGACTAGCCCCGATTAATTTTTTGATGTGGATTTTAATGTTTCTAATTTAAATTCCCACGAATTGAGAGTTTTTTGAAAAATTGACTCACCAAAATTCAATTTTTTGCGAATCACTTAGTACCTTATTGAAAGAGTAATTACTTCTTCCTTAAGGAAGAAAACCGAGAAGAAGAGGATATGAAAGTAGGCTGGAGATCTGGATGCCAAGCTCTGTTTTGCTTCTTGAATACGAGTAGCTACGTTCTTGGAAGACCCTCAAATATCTTATCGCAATGCGGTTTGAAGACTAAAAAAAACCCCAGTCATTCGGCATGGTTGCGATATCTCATTCCGTTATCAGATTATAGCAGTTGAGCCGTAAAGAACATCTCAAGTAACAACCACGTTCCTTCATGTTCAAAGTGCTTCAGTTTGAGAAAGGAATAAGATATCGCAATTCTGACTTCACCACCGTGTTCTGCGTTAAAAAATTGTTAAAATTATTGACACTTGTCAGACTGGTTCATTTTTAAAATTTATGGATAATCACCCCCCCTAAACCTCCCCACGAACCTTAGAGTGTCTTTAGAGTGTTCGGAGCCTGCCCATCTACGACTTGGCCGTATCGAGACGTTTCGTCAGGAATGACACAATGTCATACATAAACATATAAATATATACCATATACAATACATAGGATTATGGGTGTCTTTTCGCAATGAAATCAGGATGTTCTGAAACGTATTTTGGTATAAAAACGTTTCGGAAATTCTAGTTTTAAACATTTTAGACATAGAATAATAGCTTCCTTTTCTTCGTAAGTTAACTAAAAGAAAGCTTACGGTTGAATCATAGGTACACGGGAAGTGTCAGTTCTGAATTCTTATATTGGCGTCATTTTTCGAATTTATTCGTACAACTTGATTCACGGTCATGTTGACGGTTTTCAATTCGCTCTAACTTTGTCACGGCATTGAAAAGTTGACACAAGGTTGAATCCAAAAACACACTTGTGTTTATATACCTACCATTAGTAAATAATATGTAATACATTTTATAATATATGATGTTGAGGGATGTCGAGGGTCGGTCAAATGAAAATTGATTTATGTGCCAACGTTTCGAAGAATATATTTCTTCATCTTCACACTTCAAACTTCTTCTTCTTCATCTTCACACTTCAAACCACACACACTTATGGCAGAGGTAGCAACCACGGATCAATCTCAAATCCCCAGTTTCATCAGTTCCATCCAGCAACACTATTGCACGGCATCGGGTACCATTTTAAACAATTGAAAATCGGCACGTCACAAACATGTCTCACTAGAAAATTCAATAATGTTTTTCTATTTTTCGCATGTGTACCATTTTATGAAGTTAGTTGGAATAACACCGACCTTTTTAAAGTACCTGCTTTTTACGACTTTGTTTGTTCAATTTTCACACGTTTCTTGGCGCCACGATGTCCTGGCTTTTGTTACCCCACTCTTGGATATACTTTCATCCGTATATATACATAGGTAACTTTAAGCTAAGTTGTTAAGTTGTCACTCCGGTGCCCTGGAGGAAAGAACTTCCCACTGTAAGTCACAAATTATTGTACATCCCACACACCATTTCAATTTATCTCTTTAGCTATCTGTTTTAACGTCATTCGTTTAACCAAATTGTTTATAAAAACTATCTACAACTAAATTATTACTGTAACTAAATATAACTAAATAACTACAACAACTATAACTAAATAACTACAACAACTTTCTCACAATAGAACTGTAATCAATATTATGAAACTGTTTTTAGGCCCTGAAGATGAAGAAATATATTCTTCGAAACGTTGGCACATAAATCAATTTTCATTTGACCGACCCTCGACATCCCTCAACATCATTGTTTCTGACGGTCAACAAAACCACACACACTTTTATAATATACATCACACTTTTGCAAAACAGCACCATCAGTCGTACAATTTCAATGTTTCCGAAAGCATTGTCAAATTGAATTTTCATGGATTTCTATTTTTTTCTCCAATTATTTCGTGTGGCATAGCGTTTGGATTGAAGCCTAGCCGTCTACCATAGCGTTCATTTCGCTCTTGCAATCACCATGAACAAAGATCAGGGCCAGTCTTTAGAATTGTAGTGGTTAGACCGAGATGTGGACAGTAATAATATTATGTTGCGTGTTCTAGAGTTGGAAAACTACAAAATCTCTATATCTGCTCAGACAATAGACCAACATTAAATGTCGTATTTGCGGGTATGCGAGCATTGTGAAATTGAACATAGGAAACGTGACCTGTTTGCCGTGTTGAATCGCCACTGAGTCTCCAATAAAAGGGCCTGTCGTATGCGAACATGTGAAATCTGATTGATAAATAAATAGGGGTAATTCTGACGGATAGTGTGAAGAGCGAATGAACACACATGGGTACGTCCTGTTGTGCTGTTTGGTGCGTGAGAGGGTCGGTGAGTTGATATGTGAGCGGTTAAGACGGAGGACTGTTAAGATCAGATACATCGTCGTCCTGCAGCTCAGGTTGTAGAATATAATTTGATGGATGAGGAACCAGCTTGGAGAAGTCTGACAAATGGAGGAGCCACGTGTCCGCGCCCCGTATTTCAGGCACCAGCTTGGGGAGGTTACTCGGATGGTTTTCGACCCTCTCGTAATCGAGGGTCTCTCTCTTCTTCTTCTTCTTCTTCATTACATATCCGAGCTGCATCCATCTCACCGTCGTCGTCACTCGGTCGTCTCGGTGAAGACTTCGAATGAATCGATCCGCCGGTGGCTGAAATACGGTTCACGAGTCGACTCGGAGTGATCCATTCTGAAATTGAATTTCCTTCGGCTTTCAAGATGGAGAATGAATTGACCAGCCGTTCGCTCACAACAAGGACCTAGAGGTACCGCTGAGAGAAAATCGTCGAACGCCTCAGGAGCACGAATGGTCGAACTCCTGACCAATGTTCTTACAATGGAAAAAAAAGAGTCAAACAAAAACTGGTTTCGTGTCATATTAAAAATGGTGGTTCTATCTGCAGCATGACATAACCCACATTTCGTTCAAAATGAGCTCTAAAGTGAGTTTTTTCCTATATAGGTAAGCATTTTCACGCATTTTTTGCAAAATGATGCTGACTTATAGGAAATCTCTACTCAAATTAAATTACCCTGCTAGAAATGACGTTGTGCATCAGTGTGTTGCCAACTATAATTCAGTTTGAAAACCATCATGCTACAAGTCAGCTGTTTCATAGTACAGTTGTTATGAGGCAACGACTCAGCATGGAAGACGACGTAAGTTCCGTAAATAATTTTTTTCTTTCCTGAAAAGTTGGGAAAATTGAGTTACTCGTACTTACCTGTATCATGTTGCTGTTGCACCGACGCTTTGACCTATGGGTTTGAAAGTATAAATTTCAAATTCAACCTACTTGAATAACAAGTAATATAATTTGTATTATCTAATAAACATGAAATAAATTAGAACTTGATTGAGTAGGAAACAGGAATTAAAATTCAAAGTAGAAACGACAATACAAATTTACTGGAAGGAATTAGACAATGTCCGTTTTCCTCGATTCGCTCAACATTTGAAGGTAGGCATGTCAAAAGATTCATGAATTCTGAAGGTAGGTATGTCAATAAGATTCTAAATGAGTAAATAATGAAAAAAGATCATTGAATGGTCAACTGTGGGAAACCCAGTTGAAGAGTTTATATAATACATAACGTTTTAATAGGAGCAGTTCAGGCCCTCAAAAATCAACTATTTATACGTCAAAATCCGGAATTTGAGTTTTAGCCGGGATCGGAGTGACAGGAGGCTAATCGGCCCGTAATTCTTGGTTTCACGTTGAAATGTCTCATTTTTTCAACCATTACAATGTGTGCAAAATTCCATTTCGTGGGGAATTACTACAGATGTTAGTTAATTGTACCAGAGCTTTGTGAAGGTTAGTAAGCAGGGGCCTGGTGATGCCGTCATATTCTGGAGACGGATTGCCCCCTTGATTTAATTTGGGGTGATATACTTGTTGAAAGGTGATAACTGCAGTGGACTTGTTAACTGATCGTGTATTTGTAAATCAAATTCAGGATCCCCTATTGGGTTTGTAGTAAATGGAGCTTTAAGCTCATTTGCAAACGCATCTGCCTTTTCACCATGTGTACACAGCCATTTGTTGGGACAGCACTTCATGACTGAACTCCAAAAGTGCAATGCCGGAATAAAGAAGGCCTTTGCTGTTACTTTATAATGTATCAAACCTGAGTCAGTTTGTGTTGCTGTTCTATGATCAGGGTAGAGCGTAGTGTGCGGAAAGTTAATGATGGCCCTGTTCCATCAAACTAGTGAAATTACCATCAATATTGAGCAGCTTGAATTTATGTTGTTTGACAACAAAGGAACGTGATTACATTCAGACCGACGTTGAAAATATTAATCACTCACTCTTCAATGCTAAAAAATCACGTAGAAAAGACGTAGTTTCTGCTAAAAGAAACCGTATCTCAGGTAAAAAATAAAAAATAAAAACCGCTCAGGAATCCAATTACTCAAAAATGGAACGTGAATTTTTCAGAGCTCCAACCCTACGTTTTCTTTCCCCTTCTCCATCGACCGCCCACAGTCTTCATATTAAAAGAGGCAAAACCTGAACAAAAGACCAAGTGAAGCGTCGGAATTCGACGTTTGTCCCTGATCAAGTCTTTGTTCCGGGATCTCCCTTTGTCCCTCATTTTCATTCCGCAGGTTTCTGAGGAAGACAACAAAAGCACTCCCCACCCCGTCACTGTTGTACCACCACATTTAGTGCTTAGGAAAATATAAGTACCTTTCAATCTTAAGGCTGATGAGTCTGGGAGCGAAAGGGACCGATCGACGCAGAAGCTTAGCTTTCTGAATCACCAAGTTAAACTAGGTAACTTGTCAAAGAGAGTTCAGCTCCGCCCTTTCCGCCCTGCTCTCACTTGTAGCATCAGGGGCTTCAGTTGTGGATTTTGAGAGCGGGATGAGTTTCCTCGTTCGCGGCTCCTTCGATTATACAGAATGACGCTTTTCCTCTCCCTTCACAACTTATTGATGAGGTTCTCAAAATAAGAGCTCGTCGCGAATTACTCCCGTCATTTTTAGTTCCCAAAGACGTGCGGTTGGGGCCATTACAGGATGAATTAAATTACAGGGGGGAATGTAAATGTGTAAATATGCATGCAGTAGATCACACATTTTGACAATTCCGGTTATCCAATACTTGATATAAATTTGGACCAGCACTCCCATCCAATCAATAACGACACGAATATTCTGAGTCTATAAAATTTATAGATTTATGTTTATAAAATTTATATTTAACTAGCTGTGTACCCGCGCTTCGCAGCGGTAGAACAGACACCCCCTTTATTCACTTCTCTGCTTCCAATTACCCCCTGTTCACTCCAATTTGTCAAGTAGTTTTTGGATTGCCGGTAAACACCCCCCCCCCCACCCCCACACACAACTGGTACCCCCCCCCCCCACCCACACACACAACCGGTAACCCCCCCCCCCCCCCTCCTAAATTGGTCAGAAACCTTCCCAGATCGGTCTAGTAGTTTTGATATAATATGAGGGTTTTCCATTTGGAGGTTTGAAGGAGGTTTGGTGTAAAAAAAGGAGAAAACGCTTTCCAAGCTTTCGGCTTTAATAAGCCATATTCAGGGATGTAGCACAGAACGACAACCTGCTGTGACATCTGATCATTAACTTACAATTATAAACGATTTGGAATAAAACAGTTAATTACTTACGTTGGTAGGTATTTCTCCACATCCCAGTCTCTACTTCGTTCAGTCGACCACTCGTCAGGTTTATTTCGTTTCCTCAGCACAAATAACCGTACGGAGAGGTTATAGAAGGTCATATCGAGGGTCACACGGCAACTTCCCACATCGTCATCTCGGCAACTTTTCAGCAGATCCAAAAAAAAAAAAAGGATTTTATTATCAGTTAAGTAGGTTCAAAAACCATTGTTTTAGTCATTTCCAGGTGACCAAAAAAAAAAAAAATTGTTTTTGTCTCCAGTAAATCCGTCGCGAAAATGTGAATACGGAATGATGCCTAACTCGTTGACTACTTCTAGTTTTGGTGGATGTAACATAAGCTGTAAAGCCTCAAATGTTGGTTGCCCACCCATCACATAAAATTCAAACTCCTGAATGAATCGAACTCTCTGCAATTCGAACTATTCTCAAGGACCTCCCGATAATCAAGAGCACACTGCACTGTAAGCCAGATATTGCCCTTTTTCTACCAACTGATACACTGCTATCAAGCTACTCCCACGATTCCACTATAACGCCGATTTCGAGACGAGTGGACGTCCTGGTATGAGCCTTGTTAACAGTTAGTTACTAATATTAGTCCACTAATATTGATCACAACAGCCCCCAAGTTCAGTAGCGACGACGGGAATGCCGCGCAGTAATAATATTCTCCGGGAATCGGGAAACTGCTAGGCATCGTGACCTCTGAAAACCGATGTTTGCATTTAATCGAAACGCACGCTTCTATACATCTCGTAATATAACTAGAATAAATTAATTTGTGGTCTGATACAATAGAGTCGGGAGTGGCATATTATTGCCATATCAATTCGAAAGTTATCCCCTCCTCTCACCCATCCTGTCAATGTCTCGTTCTGTTTTAATGAACATTACCTGCTAAACATGGAATAAATTGGTACTTGATGAGTGAATAGGCAACGAGTAGTATAATTCAAACCTTACATAACAATACAAAATTAGTGATTGGGAGCAAAAAATGTTCGTTTTCCCGTGATTTGCTTAAAATGTCAAGGTAAGCATTTCTAAGTAACCATTTGACATTGAAAATAATAAACTAAATTATTCAAAAATAAATGAAGAGTGGTAAACTGTAGGAACTCCAGTTGAAGAGTTTGAACACTGTAAATTTTGAATAGGTGACAAAAAATATACGAGGGACAATCAAAAAGTAAGAATACAAACCGTTTTACGCTGCAGGCAAATTCTTGTTTTCAAATGTGGAACCCCTGCGTTATGGGCGGTATCATTTGCTTTTGAGGGCCTTTTGGAATGTGCGCTTCCGTGAACGCTCCCGCCACCACCGACCTCTCGCTGTATGCGCGAAGTGATTCGTTTTCTTTTTGCTAAAGTTAAAAAATCAGCAGAAACCCACCGCCAGCTTGTTTCTGTTTATGGAAAGGAGGTAATGAACCGCAATAACGCAGCCAAATGGTGTAGAGAAGTAAAAAACGGGAGAACTGATGTTCATGACGAAAAAAGGTGGTCACTCCCGAAATCGTGGAAGAAATCAACAAGTTGATTCGTGAGGATTGCCGACGAAAAGTTGTGGACATTCATGAGGATTTTCCTGATCTCTTATACGGAACTTTGCAAAATATTATTTCAGAAACCCTTGGTTATCGCAAAACTCGATTTCGGGAGTCACCAGCACATTCCAAAATGCTCTCAAAAGCAAAATAACGGTAGCACTTGAACGTTGGACATCCTGTTTTGTTCAGAATAATACCGATCATAATTCCTGCCGCGCAACGTCCGGACGATCAAAACCAACTTAGGTCCAATTTTTGTGAATCCTAAAGTTATTTACTTAGATAATTCAAACTCTTGTCTTTATATATATAAATTCTGTCGATTTATACTGACTTATATTCTCTTGTTTGGTTTCAGGTAAGCTCAGAAATGGTGCAACCACTTGGAAAAAGATGGGTGAGTCAGTGTGGACTTGTTCATGAGGGACGCGTCCCTTGTAATAACTATTTATCAATATATTTGGCAATGTTTTGATTCAGTGAAATTTTTTAACATGGAACATGTTTATACGGGAGCGACTGGGTTTGGAGGAGGTAAGATGTGTAAGATTACCCCCGCCCCACCCCACCAACCAGTCAGTTCACTTCATAAAAGTTTTTTCACTTGAAATGTATCAGTAACCTGTAAAGAATATGACATTGTCACCTATTCCAGCTACCACTCACCTCATTCGGCAATACTAGTTGATAAAGAGATAGGTCATAATAGACATAATATGTAAATATCACGTACGTATACAATATCATCCAAATATTATGTACGGAGTTCGATATAAATATAAAATTGTCCCAAAAAGATATTCCACGAGTCCTAGGTTTGATCCACGATCCAGACACTAGGGGTGTGCCCCAGCAGTAATACTAGTAATACAATACATAACCTGATCAATGCAATCAAAACCAGTAACTCTCGCAGGAGCAATTTTTAGTCGATCTTGGCCTGATCTTGACTTGAGATTGAAGAATAAAGTTTTCATGGGTCAAAAATCTGGGAAAGTGGCTAAAATCACCGACGGTTAGTAGTATAGACTGGTGGTTTTGGATTGGCGAAAGTAGTTGAGTTTTTTGAGGTTTCCGTAACTTTGGCTTTTGTAGCTATTTCAAAACTTAGGAAGGTTTTCCATGGTTTTTTCTAGGCGGGGTGACCAGATTCGAAGTCGATTTTGGCATGTAACAAAGCCTTCAGCTAACTGGCAAGAAGCGTAATGTTTTGGGGAGACGGCGATGTGTCACGAAATGTTTTCTTATGATTTTCACGTACAATCAACCCGTTTCTAGGGAAATGAAACTCCTCTAGTTATATCAGATAGAAATCTTTCGCCATTCGTTGGAAAGCTCTCGAGTTATCACGAATTTATTTCGCACTTGTTCTTTGTATTTATGATTAATCCAGTAATACGGTGTTAAAAATGGGAGGTAAACAATGGGTGTGGATCACCTACTTCTTATAACCGTTGGTGGATTATTTTATCGAAGATTAGCACGATAACATTGTTGCATTGTACCTACTTCAACGGAAGCTGAGTTATGTATATCATAGTCAATTAAAAGGAAAATGCGAGCCCGGATTGACGGGGAGAACAAAAATAAAAGTCGACTTCATATCGAATCGAGGTGTTTATTTGAATTCGAATGAACGTTCAAGAAGAGCAATTGTCAACTCAGATACATTGAGAAAAATGAAGGCGCGGAAATCCAGAGGCTTGTTAAAACCCGATCACCTAGCCAGCCAGCCATCTGACGTCATAGGCTCTTCCGGCATAGGCTTTGACGTACTAGTTGGCCTTCTGCCAGCCGTCTGACGTCATACGCTCGTGTGTCATAGGCTCTGACGTACTAGTTGGCCTCCGGCCAGCCGTCTGACGTCATACGCTCGTGCGTCATAGGCTCTGACGTAGTGGCCCGCCTGTCGCTTGTGTTCTGACGTGATCTGAGGGAAAGGGTGGATCAAGGAAACAAATTTTTCCCGTTTCAGTTTATGTGCCAAAGCAAAGACATGAACATGTCAAACGAATGTCAACTCCATCCTGTTGTTGATACAGTCGAGAATTAAATGCTTGCATACGAGTCTGCAACACATTGGGACATTTTATGTCTTTAAAGAAGTGATTCAAGAACCTTCGAACAATGGTACATCACCTACCTCAGTAGCGTAGTTGTTATACTTAATTGTAGGGTTCATTATAAATTATTGAGAATGATCACCTGTGTGTAAACAATTATTTAAACAATCACGCTCATACCGCAGCTTGTCGGCCACGCACGCCGCAGTAGTTAACGTAATATGGTTAGGTAAATCGTGAGCTATCCAACGAGTGGTGAACGATTTTTGTACGATGATAACTGGCGAAGATAAAGTTCCGTAGCACCGAATCGGTTGTAAGCGAAAATCATCAGAAATTTTCGTGACGATTTCGTGTAACGTTTTCATACTAACAAGCTCTTTGGAACATCATATGGCTTAAGTGATGTCGAGTTTGTTGTTCTGAGGTGCGTTTCCTGCTACGGAAATGAAGGTAATTTCGAATGTTTGTTGGTAGGTACTTCTTTTATAGAAAAATTATTACCGACGTAGTATTAAAAACCCCAGAATTATATCGTATTAATTAATCATAATTAATAATAATTATTATTAATAATAGGTAAATACAAATTATTAATACCTAACAATAAATTATAATAATTTTCACTAGGTTTCAAGTTATGTGCCAGAGTGAAGACATAAAATGTCAAATTTGCGGCCCCGAATTAGCATGTTCCATGTTTTAGAATTTTAGCCGTACTCTCAAAGCAGAAAGCAACCAAGGGCTCCAGTAGTAACTACGGAACATGCTTTTGCCTTGAGCTAACTGGCAAAATGTTTCTGGAACATCAGGATTTCACTGGAATCATGTTCGAATGACGACTCCGGTGTGTTGGTTTTGTAGGATCAATCAAGTTCTAATTTTGTGAACCAGTTCTAGTCGTGGCCAAAAAGACAGTAAATGTTACTTGAGGGTCTTTTTCGTATCAATGGTTTGGAACCATGACAGGGATGAGCAGATCAAAACATTCTCCGAGCATTCGAAAATGAACGGTTTAGAATGAATCTTCCGGCTGAATATAATTTTCCCGCCAACCACTGAATAAGCCCTGTTGGAAGTACACCATTAATTGCCAATCTCAGACTGTCGGGCGTGGAATGGAAGGGTTGGATCTCCAAGCCTAAGAGCTCGCGCTACCAATTACAGGCGGAGACATACCGGGCCAACATTGATAGCCTGTTAGCTATTCATATCACACGGCCTTTGGATTCCGGCTCGATGCTTCTCAACTTGCCTTCCCGTCTTAGCGACCTCTCCCTCGCGTTCAGGACGCCGACCCGTACATGATCTCTCCGCTTGATTCCTCCACACATTCTCAAGCGGTAATAATTCCATGCTATGAAGAGCTTACCGATTCCTTTCGAGAACTCAATATACCAAATAGAAAATTTAATCAAGCATATATTGGTGGAGTGGTGCGGGGAGGGTGTCCATGTTGTGGTACGAGAAAGGTAAGAATTGTACTTATGTTGGTCATATGGATACGCCATTAGGCTCTGAATACCCTTTAATAACCAGAAGGACTCGATCCTCGCTGATATCCCCCCCCCTCCCACCCATATACAGGGCCGTAGGGCGTCAAAGTTCCTCAAACCAGAGAAATGAAGGGAAATTTAAGAATGATGCAGCTCTATCTTAGCAACTAGACAAAATGCCACATTTCCAATTTCGGGGAGGTTATTTTTTACAAATCGCACTCCCTGAGCAATAGGGCCACAAGTAAGCAGATCTCTTTCTCCAGGAGGCACAAATTAAGTTGTGTTTCTTCAATATACAATTAATGATCGACTAGATTCAGCAAGTCTTACTGCCAGAGCAGCCAATTACCTACCATTGAAAAACTGTATAATATACCCTCGGTCAACCTAGAGTTGATGCAGGGCGAGGTGTGGCCATGTTGCGCTGGAAAAAAATTCTGGCTTGCGTTACAAAACAGCTCTTTTTGTTGGAACTTCTTTTTTGGGAGCGTTCAAGATTGTGAATTAACTAACGGAAAATATTTATTGTTTTTGAATACTCATGAAAAACGTAATATTAGAACAGAGAAATCAACAAACGCTTGCTGGGATTAAAATATCAATTTAATTTGATTAAAATATTTTTTGAATAAATAAAACTTACAAACATCTTGAATGAAACTGCCGTTGGTCATGAAAAAACAAGGAAAGCCGTTTAAGGAAAAAACGTTCCTTCTCCAGCAATTTGATGTTTTGGATAGATTCCGCTTTGACTTCAGTAACGAGGTATCGATTGCCAGATTTTTTTTGTTATACTTAACTTGAAATATTTAATTTGGGAAAACGTTGCAAATAGGTACATATAGTGATTGGAGTCAAATAATATTTATACATATTATGTATTTCTTCAATGTATACATGCAATGTAACATTAAAAATTCAGGTATAAGTACATAACTTTCCAAAATACGATAGGCATATAACTTGATTTTTTCATTATTTTTTTGTATCAAGTACTTTTGCCGTGGCACCCGCGGCGCCCCTCAAGCCACAGCTTCTTACTAAATAATTCTTACTAAGTAAGTTAACGTTGACAGCAACTATACAAATACATGAATCAATTTTGAAAGGAGTTATTGAAAGATGAACTGCAGTTGAAGATAATGACACCAAAATCCCCAAAACGACGTAATTCGAGTTGTGGCCCTATTGCTCTGGGGGTGCGAAATTACAAACAATCATAGAAAAAATACCTACTTCGGAAAATCATACAATGAATGTTGAATTTGAATTGTGGCTGTTGGTCGGAGTTCCGTGCAAACCTCGGTGTGGACATGAAAGAGTCGCTGTATGATTATGTGATTGCGCAAATCTTGGTATTTAGACTATTCACCTATAGGTGAAGATACAATTAACCCTTGAACCCAAGGTTGTAAATTCTTCCCACGCTCAGGCCTTCTGAATCCGAATCTTCAATTAAACTAAATTGGGGATATTTTTGATAGAGTATAGAAAGTTCAAATTATTCGATTTTATTTGCTATGAAAAAACAAAAAAAAACTGGATCTGGGTTGAGAAGTATTGATTGGGTTTGAAAAAATTATTTTCATGTCAGTCATGTATTTTAATTTTCAAATCTACGTAAAAAAAAAAAAAAAATAAAAAATAAAAAAATTTGGTTGAAACCAACTTGTTGGGAGTTAGGTTTTAATTGGCCAATTTGCTACTCAGTATCGATCAGAATAGACAACCCAAGGTTTATTCATACCTATTAAAATTGTCCTAGAGACCAACTGACGTTGTTCAGTGCAGTGATTGACAATGCATCACGAGCTAAATTGAGATGGGGATGTTCAATGGGTATTTTAAGTGAAATAAACGGGTTCGTAGATGAGTAGAATCCCGTAATTATGTTTCGAAAATTCGACTCCTCCGTTCGTGCGTTTCGCAAACGACTTCTCCGCTCACAAAGCAATGGAATGCAAACTCTGGCGTACGGGAGGAAATCCCGAGATACCTAATAATCCTGAGCAACTCAGTTCGGTAGAGTTAACACGGGAGTTCCCAAATGGTATTGGATTGTATATGACGAGATGCTTACGGCGTGGAACAAATGAGTTTCTCCGCTTAGTTCCCTGAACCAACAATTCCTAGCCGGCTGTCAAGCTACGATTTAGTCGCTGGAACAAATTGGCAGTATTAGAAACCAAAACGAAATTGTTAAATACGTATAAAATGATAATTTATAATCAACAGTACGAATTACGAACTGCCCGTGATTCCATACACTGATCTCCTCTAGTTTAGTGTTTATTCGCATCATCGGTTCAAGCAAAATGAACAACGGTCCAAAATCTTTTCTTTTCTCAAAACTCATTCACTGAAAGTGGTTTGAAGTACCAAGGTAGTTCAAGAGCAATGCAGTATTATCGCCGGTAGGAATCGATTTTTGGGTCAGCATTATTCGACCATAAGTTCCCGTATAAGGACCCGTATAAGTTCTAAACTACAAAATTTGTGCTTTTATATTGTAATATTTAATATTGACTGAACTTGGAAATTGGAGTTCCAGTCCTATTGCTTGTGCTACACTATATAAAGGTGTAATATTAAGGTGTAATATGTAGTATTGACTGCTGTAAATTCGCAAATCGTGATACAATTTCAATTTTCTTTGAACCATCTTCACCTACGGCTTGAATCACGTTTACTGGCTTCTTATATGACCATTTCGATAGAAGCTCAGGCAGTATTTAATTCATCTTGCTGGCATCTTCCAGTAAAATAATTATAAGTAAGTAGTTATATTTGTAATGCATAATATGCATTACAAATATAACTACTTACTTATATAATAATATTATATTTGTATTGTAAGACTGTTTCAGTTGATGTTGAAGATGTTTTTGCTGAGCGGAAAACTCAAATTCAATGGGTCCCTCGCCTATGAGTTGATCTGTACACCAGGGGAGAGTTGATGAGGACGGAGGAGCAGAGACAAGTCGTATTCAAATTCGTAGTGACAACCGCAGACCTCACCCTGTCAGCTTTGTGGTTCCCAGCGTAGATTCTAAGGTGTTTCACGTCACATCGGTTCTACCACAAGTCTCAGCCCCTGATCTGTGCAATGTCTTGGTGACATCTCCGCGAAGTTTAGTTATCTGTTTAGTTCAACTAGTAGTAAAAATTGTTGAGCTGCACCGCGAATCTCCATTCAATGACTAAATAAATAGGTACTTACGGGGGGAACATTCTTATAAAACTCTCTTGCCAAGTTGATTGTTGATGAATTTAATGGTTATTATTGGGTATTCAATACCCGTGAAAGGCTGCCAAGCCTTTAGCAGACCGGTCAATGTTATTGACAATATCAGTATAGTTAATACGGCTAGCAATTCTCTAGTCAACCCACTACAACACACCGCCAATGGCACAAGACAATATCATTAGCAATGCTCACGTCAATAAATTTGCTCAGTTCCTCTCTTCCTGCCTGATGAGCTGAATAGTTTGTTTTTATTTATAAGACTGGCAACGGTGGCCCGTCGATATTCAAACTTAACCAAACTAAGTCCTCACCGTGCTATGCCCATCTGAACATATCGCATTTACCTATGAGGCAGAACTGCAAAATCCAGCATGCAAATATACAAACGTTCCAGAGCAAAGTAATAGTGAATAATATTATAGTGAATGCTCTAATGTTGAGTGAATATGTTGTGAATATTGTGGTGAAGAGGGTCAGAGACGTAGACAAGAAATACGCTCGATGCTACTAGCTGAATTAACTCGTCCAGACAAATCCAGCTCCTTGACAACTCTCAGGCACTCTTATCTCGACTTCAGAAGAGATACAAAGCCCCCAACAATCAAATTTATGGTTTATCCCCCCTAAAACTCCCAAAACCCTCCTTGGAGTGGCCCTATTCTGCCCATGTACGAACTTAGCTTTTTGATTTCCGAGACAGATTTTTGGTGCGAATTTGAACTTTTTATTCAATTCTGTCGAAAGTTTTCGTCCGGAATGACACGTACTTAAATACATAAATAAATAAATAATATTTATTATAATTAGTGGAGTTTTATTGGATTACATTTTGGAGCGATAACAAGAGCTTCCTGTTCTTCGAAAACTCGCTAAGATAGAAAGGAAAAGCTCTTTGTTTATAAGTCTTATAAACAAAAAGCTTTTCCTTTCTATCTGAATGAACAGTTTTTGTATTTATGACGGTGGGGACAACGGCCCTTCGAAAACTCCAACTGAAAGAAATTGTTCGAAGAGAGATTTGCTCAAAAAGCGAGAAGAACACCAATTGAGTGGCGCTCAAACTAATTAGCCTAACGATGAAGATGATTTCAAAAATCTCTTCGGGATGGATAAAGTCAGTGTTTCAAAGTTTTTGGAAAAGTTACAATCTTTTGTAATACGTTCAAAGCCTTCGAGTGCCAAGGCGTTTCTCGTGTCGATGGGCGATTCAACGATGTATTTCCCCAACAACATCTTCAGTGAGTCATAATGTTCTCCCCTCCCCACCTGTCGGACTTTAACATTGAAAACTGAAGAACAGGAAATCAGTACGTCATAAATTCATACTTGAAATAGACACATACAGAGATCGCACGTGATCAATATTATTAACTAGATACCTGTCATTTGGACACTGTTATTGACCTCCTACAGTCGGATTTAAATTAATTTTATCACCCTTCCCACGTTGTCGTACATTTCGGAGCCTCGACGTTGCTCCCACCTTCGTCGCAGGGCATTTCCACTGTTTTGTCATTTTATGGTGATAATGACAACGACAAACCCTCAGGCCTGAGATAACCTTTCAGTCCAGCGTTCTCGTCTAATTTTAGTTGAACTCCCGACGTGAAGTTATTTGCGTAGGTGGTTACAAAATGTTCTTCATTTCGTGAGGTGTACAAGTCAAGTGGCGTAATTCAAGTTAGGTAAATGGCTCTAACGCAGATTTTTATGTCATCAACACCGGTGTCAACACATCTTGAAGCCTAAATCCTATTTTGAGGCTTTCTATGTTAGTGGTGAATAACTCCAAATAAGAATACCTACTGCAATGTAAAATTTGATACATTTTTAACACTAGAGCGAACGACTGGTTTTTCTGTCTGATTCTACACCACTGGGGTGTCCTACACTCCACCCCTCTATATTGAGATTTTAAAATTGCCTAAATTTTTCTTCTGCAGAAATATTTTCGGGAATACTTTGGATGGTTAGTTGGAAATGAGTGAAACAGAAATGTAATTAACTACAAATGGGTTATTTTTTAGACCTCCTGACAAGAAAATGACATTTTTGATGCTCGAAGAACAAAATTTGTTATCGTATTTAATACGATAACTACAACCAAACAACGACAAAATTACGTATACAAATGTCCGTATAACAACATCAAAACAGTCACAAAATTACTGATTCTCAGACTATATAATAGGTACTCACTACAAGTGGAAAAACCGTTCCCCAAAATCAGAAGACTTTCTGAAAGGCAAGCTTCATCGAGAGGGGAAAAACGGAATGTGGTTCAAAAATCACTAAGTTCTTACTATTTACCGCAGAACGGAATGGAATTGGAGTCGCATCAATTGACACTCTTGACGATAATAGATAATGGATAATAGATATGTATGTATAAAAAATAATAGATAATCATAGATTTTTAAATGGAAAATTCTTCTGAAAAACAAAAAATATGATGAAAATATTTTAATGAGTTCATTCTAATAAACACACTTCCGTTTTCTTCAAGTTTCTTCTTCTTCTTCTTCATTCAGAATCAATGTTATAATTGCCAGTTCGTATTCTCAAAATTTTGTCATTTTGGCCTCACGTTAGAGCGTGCCTTACGTTCAGATGGTTGAGCTCTAGAGCCATGTTAGGGTATGTGTTCTAGGGTTAAACGTAAGTAAAATAATGATTCATGACAGTAAAAACTTTAATTACGTTGCAATTTCCGCAATTATTGCAATCTTTCCACAACGGTCTAATACTGTCTGCCAAGATCACTATTCTGTACACAATATCCCATAACTGATTGAAATAATTCATCTGTAGTATGATATTTCAGAAGTTTCTCCTTGTACCTACCTTTGGAGCCAATAGTTATAATCAAGACGTACCTACCAAGAAATATTCAAAATTACCTTCCTTCTGACCTGGGGTTATAAAAATTTTCAACCACTATCTTCGACTCGGTCCGGGCCCGGAACCCAAATTTCAGATTTTAAATGGGCGAAGGGGCACTGATTTTTTTCCTACAGATCTTGAAACGTAGACCCACCAAATTGGAGGAGACTCAATTATTATTATTATATAAAACCAGACGTTGAAAATTTCGAAGTGAATAATTGTTGGATTGTACATTCAAACCAACATGTTCTGAGGCGTGAGTTACCTGAAAGGTCTAACTAAGGAACAGGTAGACACACAGATGAGCCAAGCACTTAAGTTCCTCGTAATTAGGAGGCAAACAGGGCTCCCTCTCCAGAACCAACTATTACACCCCTTGCACTTACTCAACCTAATATAAGCCGAGAGACCAACTGAAACCAATTTTCGGCGGAACCCAATTCCCATTCCCTAATTGATGTTCGCACAAGTTTCCACATAAATGATGTAAATTTGTGTAAAATTAACATCATTATGTCATAGGCTTGATATCTTCCTCGAGTAATTCAGAATGGAATTTATAATTATTATAACATCCGCCTTCAACTGCTCCCCTGTCATTCGTACCTTACAAAAGAACGTAGTGATTTTCGTTATGTTGAACTTTCACATTCAATTTGACATTAAATTTCACTAGTAAATATTTCACTTGAGATGTTGACACTGTAATCGATAGTGAATAATCTGACAATTAAGAGCATCAATTTGTAAATCAACACTGCAAGTTTTTGTTCATCAAAAGAGTAAACTCTCACAGTCTTCTCAATCCAACATAGACGCCACATTTGTCACTTTTGCAGTTCAATTATTGTAGATTTATACACTTTTTTGTAAAAACTTGCCAAGATAAATTGTAAGAACTTGATTCAAAGTTTGTTGTTTCATGAAATTGGTCCCACGGAACTTTCGAATTGGGTTCGGTTTTGTTTTATCGGATTTTTGAAGAAAAGGAGCTACTTTTCTCAGTCCAAAATGTTTAAAACTCGAATTTCCAAAAACAATGTCATACTTACCGTCCGGAATTACCTGCCAGAAGATAACAAAAATCATACATTCCTATATATTTGTTATGTGTTGTTCTAGACGATATTTCTCGAAAGAAATGAGGTAAAAAGTTCGTAGGGTGGGAGAATCTGACCGCTCTAAGGGGGGTTTTAAGGGAAGAAAATTACCCATAAATACCATAGATGGAACAGTCAGACGAGAGACACTGTGGTAGTAGATTGTTCGGTTATTCTGGTTGGTGTATATTTACATATTATGTCAGCCTGTGACCACTCAGTGTGTTTCTTTCCCATTGGCGCACTGCCGGTCTCAAACAATAACGAGAGGATGTTGATGCGGATTCGTCACTACCGACGGTATCTAGGGTTGGGATTGTATTTTTGAGACCCCGCCCCGGTATTTTTGGTTTGTTGAATTGGTGTTGGTAGACCCGTTTCCAGCGATATTGGTGCGTTATTCGGGTCAGGTCCTGGAACAATTTCATCTGGTGTTTGACTAACCCATCGTTCAGTGGGTAGGATCTCTCTAGCCTGTTCAATTTCTAGCTTGTATTCATTTGTATCCCATATTTCTGCTACTCTAGTTGTTATTTTCTGTGGATTTATCTGTTTTCTTGAATGAGTATCTTGCATACTATTTTCGGGAGTAATGGCATTAGTTTCATGTTGGGGAAGGCGTTTTTTTCTTTAGGAGTTACATGTTGACGCATGGTAGGCATCAATACTGGGTAGTGGAGGAACGACACTAGTTGCCTGTGGAAGCATGGGATGCATTGCGGCTAATCTGATCATCTGATCTGAGATCACCATCCTGTTCGGCAAATAAAAGAGACAAAATTTGGTATAAAAACAGTAAAAGGGAGACATTGTACATGAAACCAGTTATTTCTTCAAAAATTTGCGCTTATTGCCATGCTGCATGGATTTTCTAATGTGGTGTGCCGCGGGTCAACAACTACCTCGAGAGCCGGATTTTGAGTCAGGGTTACTCCCTATGGACTCAAGGGGCCTAAGAGAGATCTCGAGCCCTGATCCAAATCCAATTTATCAGACCAAAAGAAGTAATTCCCCCGGTTTTATGTGTGGTACAAGGCGGTAAAATACATAAGGGGAAAGCGGAGGGCCAGGAGCGGTTTGATGAGAGGAGAGAGATGAGCCTTACAACTTTGAAAAGAGGACGAAATTGAGGATTAAAGGTTTGATGAGGAGTAAGAGAACGGGAATCTTGATAGTGAAAAGAAACTGAATATCCTTGAGAGGTCAGTTTAATCATTAAGGGTGTACGGGATGTTGGCGGAGGGTTGTGACGGGACAAACAACCGGAGCCAATCCTGGCCCTCAGTTGATTGCTTTACTAAAGTGAAGGAAGGGCCGTGGACCCTTCTCCTTTTCAGCTCGCCCCGCGCTTTCCTTTTGCTCGCCTTCTTTGTAACGAGACCGATTCGCACGCCCTTTCAAACGGTCTTTGTGGTGTCCATTACATCCGCCGAATACCCCCTCACCTTGACATGGTTGTTTTGGAAAGGTGAAATAATCGACCGAGAGACGAGCGAAGGTGTTCTGTGGAAGATCTCTCGTTACGCTTTTCTTTCTCACAAGGGGAGTCTACCAGTTGAACCCAAATTTGTTTTGTTTGGTGTTCTTTCATTTAAAACGAGACACCGGGAAGTGTCAGTTGTTCATCATGACCGAATGTACGAATTTTTCAATAAACACATGCACCTATGTTTTTGACCTACTTTACAATGTTTAATGAGAAATGCGCGCTGGTGAGGGGCCAATTTGTTGGGAGGCCCGACCGCTCGGCTTCCTGGACCCCTCGTATGACCGTTCTTCTCGGAATGGAGCCTTTGTGATGTTAGTTGGAAAAGACAAGACTTGAACTTAGTTCTGTCTGTACTCAGGATTGAGTCAAGCCTTGTCTCATTTGTGTACTACTAAAAAACCTCTGCAAATTCTTGACACAACGGTATCTTCTTTGTGCAGATCGGTCTTCTGACTAGATCACCAAATGATTGAATAACTGGGTCGGTATGAATATTGACCCGACAGGCAGCCCTATGATTCACCCTCATGTTGACCACTTTTATCTGCTTCAACTTTGAGCCCTCGTAGTGAACGAACGGCTGTTCGTACGGACGTAAGCTGCGGATGGTCATAAAATATTCTAAAAAATAAACTATCTAAATAAGAACCTATAGGTACCATTCCATTTGAATTTTTCGAGATATGCATTTTTCCAAGTATCGAGGATCATTGTGAATATTATTTTTCTGAAGCGTTTTGTCCTGCTGCCGCTCAATTCTTCGGAACAGGGACTTTGAGCAAGTGCCCCATATGCCGACGGCGTACGTCCACATGGGCCTGGTCAGCGTTTTGAATATGATGGTTTCATTTTGCAATATGGGACATTTGCGTGTATTGATTCTTCAGAAATTAGCTTCAAAGTTTATCAGTGAAAACTTCCCTTTTGTTTACTACAACCCCATGGTTTGGTAAAACATCGATTGATGTTCAGTAGGGTGTGAGGCGATATTTGAGGCGATTATCGATTATTTCTGGCTGGTTTTGGTTTATTATCTTCGATAATGAACCATTGGAATCGCCCAAAGAAAAAATTTTTTTAACCCCCCCTCAAAATTTGTTGGTTTACGTTTCAAGATACGTAGATTCAGAAAATCGAATAAAAAAAAAAATCCGTCCGTCACCCGTACGCCGTACGCCGTCCGCCGTCCCCCGTCCGCCGTCCGTGCCACTTTGCCCAGTTAGCGTTGAGCTAAAATTACAAAATTTGGTTTCTGGGTTTGGACCAGCCCCACAATGATCCTCGAAACTTTTCATAACCCTAGGTCATGGGGAAGGTTCAAAACGAACTTTGAAATTTCGACAATGTCATATCTCTAAAAATTCTCATGAAACGGTGTAATTTTTAGTTCACTTTTGAATGACCTGAAAACTTACGAATGTTTTAAGACCAATTGGATGTTTTTGCGACCAGCCGTTCGTTCACAGTGACCGCGCAAAGGTTTAGGAAAAACACTAAACTTTCGCGTCGAAAACGGCCGTTATGTGACCCAACCCCCAGACGCCCAGAATAAAACTACCTTTTTTCATCTTCCCGGTAAACTACAGTCTAGAAATTTTAACCGTGAGTCGGGGATAGACCACATTACAATATTCACTCGGTTTCTCATCTGTAAAATTGTTTAAATAATACCTTTTTGTAATAATACAAATTAAATTTTGATGATGAGCTATTGACTTGAAATTTTAAAAATAGGTCAGAACTGGATCACAATGCAATATTCACTCGGTTTCTTGTCTGTAAAATTGTTTAAATAATACCTATTTGCTTAAACAAATTAAATTTTGATGATGAGCTAGATACTTGAAATTTTAAATATAGGTCAGAAATGGATGACATTTCAATATTCACTCGGTTTGTATGACATGGTATGAGTATGGTATGGTATATTATTGTATGTATGATTTGGTATAATACAGTATGGTATGATAGGAAAGAAATTCGTATGGTATGGTATGAGTACGGTGAGAATATGTTATGGTGCCGATTTGCAATACAGTCTGGTATAGACAGAAGGGTGATCTGCACAAGGATGTTTTAAATTAAAACATCTCAAATCGAGTTGAGGCGTTTTACTTTCACAAATAGATATTTTGGAACGATTTTGATGAAAAACACCTCACAACAGGTTACCAACATGTTGAAACCACTTACCTATTATAAGACTTATAATAGGTGGTTTCGACATGTTGGTGTACACTTAGTGTATAGTACGCTTTCATTATTACTTACGGAAACACCTCAACCCATTATCTGAAAGCCAACGATGTTAAGGTAAGACGCCTCAACTCGGTTTTCAGTGAGTTGGCATTTTTTTCCTAAACAAACAACATCAAAGCATGTTGGTTAGGGGTGTTTCAAACGAAGCGTTGATGTGTTTTACTTAACAAACATACAGTTGAGGCTGTTTTTTTTCAACATCAAGCTTTTTCGACACCCCCATTAATTTCAATCTCATCCTGGTCGAATTTTAACATTTCGACTAGACCATTGGAATGGTACGTTTGAACTAAGGAAAGGTACGTAAAAATCCCATTTTCGACAATTTTGGCGTTTTTCATTAACGGGGTGGTAGTGTACATTGTCTTTTATACGTGTAGGGCTACAGTCTTTGCAATTGTAATTGATGTATTTTTTACGGTATCATCAGCATCATAACCCGAAACAACCGCAAGGTAGATGTCACCTGATAAAAGGCGTCACCTAATAACCAGGTTATAAACCTTGACTGTTGTCGTGGAGGTTCAAAACGACGGAGGAACACAGTGTTGCAAGAAATGCCCGGTGAAAAGGCCTCCCGCTGTTATAAATCTACTTTAATGAGAATAGTTCAGGTTATGGTTACAGTCTCAGAAAATTATTGCCAGTAATATATTCCTTCGCTTGCGAGCTTCAGCCGTAGGAGAGCTCTTAGAATATTAGGAAGGTTCCATATTTCGTTGTCAATCCGCCTCTTTTAGGCCGCTTTTATAGGCGGTTGGGGCGTATCCCCTTCCAACGAATTCCCAAAACAGGGTAACCGGTGCCATAAGCACGATCCCGTCACTGCTCTGAACTTATGGTCTCGTAAAAACTCTTCCACGATCCAATAACTGCGATTTCCTCCATCGACTATCAGTTCCCCGTTTTACTGCCATGCGGCAGATTAAGCTGGCAATCCCTCCGTTTACTTTTGATTGGGATGACGGCTGATGAACTCTGCAGTGATATAAAACAGTAATACATTTACCAATTTTAGAGATGCTATGAGTTTAATGGCAACATTATTCGGTACGATAAGGAGTTTTGGTACCAACAACTCGTGATGAAGCGTCTAACTGGGCCACGCCAATCCCCTGAATAGTGAGATGTTCTTTAGTGCGGGGATATAAACAGTCCCACAACTTGGGAATGTGGATTCTACTCGATGAATAGTTGGGGTGATCTGGAATTAATGTCCCATGGGATGAGCTATGACGTCGCTTGGTTAGAAGAGGTGTAGACGGTCCAACTTCTGCACTGTGTTTCACTCAACTTGTTTGAACTGAGGTTCTGTTGAAGCAGGGTTTCGATGGCTAATTGGATAAATGAACCGGAATAGTTGAAGAATACTAATCATTGCGGTGATCAAGTTAGACTGCCGTAGTTCACTCTCATGTTGACGATTTATCAACGTTTCTACTTTTGGGCCCACATCGTGAACGAACAGATGGTCGTAAAACGCTACGGGTGGTCATAAAAAATCATGCGAATCCAGATCTTATCAATGATAACGAAATATATGCCCAATTCTAACTGCGCTATGGGCCACGGATGGAGGTTTATTATCGAAGTTTTATCATCGATAATATATAATTCCATGACTATTGTCTTGAATGAGTCGGCCTGTCGGTTTCGTAATTGAGATGGATCGGCTGAACGAATTCGATTATGATTTTCCCAACATGTTGCGCATCAGGTAACTACGAGTAATGTAATGCTGCTAACTTGTAATATGCTTGCGGAAATGAGGCGTACAATGTGTATAATAATATTGCTGTGTTCTACGGCCCAAAACTGATCTAAACCCACCTGGATGCCCACGGACGATAGGCTGGTTCATGTATAAATCAATGAACCATTTATCTCACATCCGACTGAATATAGGAGTGGCAGTGCAATAGCCTCTCCGGCATTAACACGTTGGCTGCCAATTTGACCCAAAACGGGTCTAGCAAAACTCTCACGTGAGGCCATAAGACCCAGGTGTACCTTTTGAGGTTTTAGCGCTCCTAGCGGCCTTTTTTGAGAAAACACGAAATTCATCTCAGTTCTATGGTATTGATCATCCATTACAACTCTTAGAGTCGAAAAATATGTAATAATATTACATATTATGTTGGTAGTTTATTCACAGTCATGGAAGGAGTGGAACCACTTATTCCATGTTCACAGTCCACTTCGAATTGATATTTGCTCTGTTCACTTCAAGAAGGCTAGTTTGTTTGATTATTCTTCCTCTGTTTATGTCACCGGTGATATTAAATTTTGACTTTCTTGTGATAATAGTTTACTGTGCATATTAGATTGTAGAAATATGTAGAATATCTCAGTGATTCAGAACCGGAAGATGAAGCATCGGCTTTAGATGGTAGTTAAGATTTGGATGGTGATGAGAATCAGAACTTCGAGTTTGATGAAAACATTCAGTGGGGTGCAGTAGATGTCGACGGACTCAACAATTTGCAGTTCAATCCCAATGATGAACCGGTAGGAGTGAATCCAGATATAATGGACACAATGATTGACTGTTCACCTGCCGAGATTGTTGACTTGTTTTTGACAGTTGATATTATTGGAATGATAGTGGTTGAAACAAATAGATTTGCAACTAACAGAATCTATAATAATTAACAGTTTTCGGTTGGACCCATTTTGAGTCTTATGGCCCCGAGCCATGAATTCCTTCCCTGGGGCCAATAAGACCCAAAATGGGTCTAACCGAAAAACTTTTTTTGTTGTAAAATATGGACAAATGTCACATTTTGACGAATAAATTCAACTTAGAATAGCTATTTGAAAGTTTTAGAAAACCAAAATTTTGGCTTCAGGCTAAGGTCCCCTGTATTTTAGCTTGGCTGTTTTCAAGTGATTTTCTACAAGCTCCAGTCAAAAAGTCCTTCCGTCTTATGAAAAAAATTGATATGGTCACTTACCGGGATTCACATGTCAGTTGATGTCGCGTTAAGAACGAAATTAGGGCTGTTAGCAGACCCACAGCAATGACTTATTTGAGGGTAAATACTCCCGACAGTATTAGAACAAGGTTACCCTCTAACCAATGAGGAGAGTATGAGGTGGAGAGATGGTGGATGCTATCGTCAGCTGTTTCCCGTAAATTGCATTTGTTAACGTCGGGATCTCAACCTAATCGAATGTGAGACGCATGCTGACAGGAACAATTTTATTTCCCTGATGAGTGAACATTTTCCCGAGCGGTGGGAAAGAGTATCAATTCCTTTGGGAGTAGGAAACACTCTCGAAAGTGAGATGAGTTTTGTCTGTTAGGTTTGTACTCATCGACCTTTTCACCTAGATTGGGCACATTTCATTCACTCTGGTAGCTACGTTGGTGGTTTTGTTTTTGACTTTTACTTCTTTAACATCAAAACAACAAATTTTACACCATCAAGTGATTAAAGTTTGCAATTTTCCATATTTCTTAAAATAGTGTACAACTACCAGCTCATTTTTCATATTATCATTAAGAGTTTTGAAAGATCGGTGCTATCTAATCGATCGGTTTTCTTAGCAAAACCCCTAAGGGTGTTTTGGGAGTACTAAGTGGGGGGGGGGGGGGGTTACCCGTAAATTCCCAAAAAGAAACATACTGACAAGTGATACTTCATTTTAAAGGGTTTTTACGCTGAACACGATGGTGGAATCACAATTTCGATATCTTATTCCGTTCATAAACTGGAACACTTTGAAGATGAAGAAACGTGGTTGATACTTGAGATGTTCTTCATGGTTAGTCAGTTCTAATCTGATAACGGAATGAGATATGGCAATCCTGATTTCACCAGCGTATTCAGCATTGAAAAATCTAAGCTAAGGGAGGGTAAAGGAGTTCGTGGAGGGAAAAATGTTTTCCATAAATTTCCAAAATGAAACAGTCTCACAAGTGACACCTCATTTTAAAGGGTTTTGTACGCTAAAACCAAGGGTGGAATCACAATTTCGATATCTTATCCCGTTCCAAAACTGGAGCACTTTGAATATAAAGAAACATGGTTGATACATGAGATATTCTTCGAAAATTCGCTCGTATAGCCATGCTGCACGACTGTGTTTTTGTATTAGAGGAATCCGTCACTTGAAAATTTACTCATGAATCAGTGGATACTGTTAAACTGGTTTTGGTTATCGTCCGATCTCTAAACAAAGAATAACTGGCCTCCTTTCGCTCCAACAGCCAATCACTACTATTTTCTCATTCCCTTGTGCAGTGTACTCGCTCTGTGTACTTTTCAGTTACTGTTTGTTACTGACGGAAGTATTGGTCACTGAAACAGTGTACATATTTGATTTTTATTGAAAGTGGACGACGTTTTAATAACTCCGTTTTTATTTACCCACGAGGAGAAAAACGATATAGATGAGTGGAAATGATGTATTTGTACGTTGTGAAATGCAAGTAGGTGGTTGGCGTTATTCCGGTGGAGAAGTACGTACAATAAATCTGTTCGACCAAATGTTTTGTTCATTGTACGACCTCTCGAAACTATTTCAATCCCTAGAGACAGTGGGACAGCGGTATCTCCGGGGGGGGTTGCACAGCGCGAATTTAATTTCAGCGCTAACTCGGTCGACTTTCAACCGAACAACCGCTGGGGACCGAATAAAGTAATACCCAGGCAAAACGTGGGAGGACGAAAAAAAAGGTCGGGGATATTAAAATAAAATGCGAAGCGGTAGTTGGAGAATAAAAAAAATAAAAAAAAGTCAAGACAATAAATAATTGGACTTTACCAAGAGGCGTGACAGAAGAAAGATTTATCAGGGAAGTTCGTAGGGTTTTGGTTGTAGTGGGAGGGTTTGAGGTGTTGGGTATAGACATGGTCGGGGAGTTGAAACCGGATGGTGCACTACGGTACAAATCACCACCAAGTGCGATCCTAACGCTGACAATCCCTTAAAACCTTCGCCAGATAGATCCCCTTCCGAAAGGCCCCTTTCGACCGAACGGTTCTGCAATAGGGGAGAAAAAAAGCCGATTAAAATAATTCCATATTTTTAATTTCCTCACCCCGGATCCGCGCTCCGTTTTTCCCCGTAGCGAGGGGGTCGGATGTTGGATATGTGGGATTACTTTTCTCCATCTCGCTCCGAAATTCTCCTTTTCGCTTTTCTCCGAAATTGTTTTTTTTTTTTTTTTTCTCAACTTTCATTATCTTTAATGTATAAAACTCGTTGAAAATACAAGCGAAGGGTGCCCTGATGGAAGCTGGCTACTCACCCATTGCAGATCAAGTCATTCGCGAAATTGAACGATTATTGAATATCACGGTCTATTTGTTCTGGAAAAAGATACATCATGGGCGACGGGCATCCACACAACGTTCCTCGCCCACATTCAGTTTTAATCTACATAACTAAATTTAGAGACGATTTTTGTGTTCCTTGGGTATTTTCGAAAAGGTTCACTAGCTATTCGTTTCTCGTGAAGTGGAGTCGAACCATGCCGATTTTGAATTTGATGTCTGTCTGTCTGTCCTTCAATCCCGCAGAAACGGCTCAATGGATCGAACCCTTCTCCCGTATTTAAGTGTTCCTGTGACCGGGGAAGGACATAGGGGGGTTCGCTTTCGGATCCGATGCATAGGGGTGGGGGTTTATAGGGAAGCCGAAATATAAAAATCTTAAATTCTTCCTTCCCGTGAGATAGATGAATATTATTTTTGGTATTTAAGATTATCAGGGTTTGTAAAGGGACATGTAAGAGGTATAATCCGTAAAGCGACAAGTAAGAGTGGCAGATGGATCCATCCCGAGTTCTGCCCGTCCGGGACAGGTAACAGAGGTAGATGGACGCACCCCGAGTTCTGCCCGTCAGTTAGTAGTGACTAACAGTGCAGCTCATGTGCTTGAGTGCAGACAGTATGATATGGGGTATGTAAAGCTCTGTACAATTTATGATATTGGGTGGATTTTAAAATTTTTGAAGTTTTGTGAGCGGATATCAGAGTTTTTTAATACTAGTGAGGAAAAAAATCCTGCAAAAATCTTTATTATCTTCTGTACAGATACCGTACGAAACAACTAGCTGAATGGGTCAAAGCATTGTTCAACAATGGAAAACAAGGTTATTTCCAAATGAATGGTAGTGAGGGATTGATTGATTGATTTATTTATTTAGCCACCAGGGATGGCTAGGGCCTTGAGGCAGGCATCCTTTTCCACCATCCCTGGATACCGTACTACTAAAATTTCCTCTTGCAGTCATCTTTTACAATAATATTCTTCAATTTTACAATAAAAACAGATAAAAAGAAAATAATAGACACTTCTGTTGTAATTAACATCTAAAACTATAATAAAAAATAATCTCACAATTAGAGATGCAAATAAATAATCTATAATCGGATAATCGATTATCTGACCCCGATTAATCGATGTCTAGCTGCCGATTATTTTTATAGATCGATTATTATTACTGATTAATCGATTTTAATACTGATTAATCGGTTTTCAAACACACCAGGGTTTGATGCATTCTAATATGCTTAAAAAATGCTTTCAAAATCTAGATGTATTTGAAAACCGATTAATCGATTAATAAAAATTAAGACAAATCGTCTTTGTTGTTGTTACTAGCTTCATGGACGAAGGAAAGTGGTACCTATCCTTCAGCCATGGAGAAAGACCTATCCTTCATCTATGAATTTTGGTGGTGGAGGCATTTTCAAAAGCAATTTCAATACATTTTAATGACATGTTTCCATCAAATTATTCTGATTAGACCATAACATAATTGCTGATAGCCACTTATTTGATGATACAAATCAACATCCTCCGTGAATATAGTTCCGGTTGTCTTCTCATTCATCAGAAATGCTTGAGTTAAACAACAAAACTCTGCAAATTCTTGACACAACGGTTCATTATCTTTTTTGTACAGATCACCCTTCTGTCTAGATCACTAGGTCTAAATGTCTAGATCCTAAATGTTAGATTAATTATTATTATCAATTATCACTAATTATTAACAATTTTATCAAGTACCTAGTGAGAATTATTATAATTTATTGTTAGGTATTAATAATTCGTATTTACTATTAATAATAATTATTATTAATTATGATTAATTAATACGATATAATTCTGGGGTTTTTAATACTACGTCGGTAATAATTTTTCTATAAAAGAAGTAGGTACCTACCAACAAACATTCGAAATTACCTTCATTTCCGTAGCACGAAACGCACCTCGGAATAACAAACTCGACATCACTTGAGCCATATGATGTTCCAAAGAGCTTGTTAATATGAAAATGGACCTGTATTTCAACAGTTTGATTCACGATCGTGTTGTGAGGAAAATCTTTGAGCCGTCATTGTAAACGAACGGCTGGTCGTACAAAGCTGCGGATGGTCTTAAAAAATTCTACGGAACAAACTCTATCTAAATATGAAATGAAAAACATACCGTTCTATATGAATTTTTCGAGATAATATCTCGAATAATATCATATTATGAGATTTTCAAATTTTCAAAATTCGTTTTGAACCCCTTCCCCTTGACCTAGGGTTATGAAAAGTTTCGAGGACCATTGTGGGGTTGGTCGAAACCCATAAAAAAAATTTCGTAATTTTAACTCAACGCTAACTGGGCAAAGTGCCGCGGACGGCGTACGGCGGACGGACGGATTTTTTTTATTCGATTTTCTGAATCTACGTATCTTGAAACGTAAACCAACAAATTTCGAGGGGGGGGGTTGCAATTTTTTTTTCTTTGGGCGATTCCAATGGTTCATTATCGAAGATAATAAACCAAAATGAAGTACGAGGTATGCGGTGTGGGAGGGGGCGCATAGACATAAAAGGTATCGTCGCATGACGCACTAGTTGGCCTCCTGCCAGCCGTATTGCGTCATACGCTCGTGCGTCATAGGCTCTGACGTACTCGTTGGCCTCCCGCTAGCCGTCTTACGTCATACGCTCGTGCGTCATAGGCTCTGACGCACTTGTTGGTCTCCTGCCAGCCGTCTTACGTCATACGCTCGTGCGTCATAGGCTCTGACGTACTTGTTGGTCACCTGCCAGCCGTCTTACGTCATAAGCCCGTGCGTCATAGGCTCTGACGCACTAGTTATCCTGCCAGCCGTCTTACGTCATGCGCTCGTGCGTCATAGGCTCTGACGCAATATTTGGCCTCCTGCCAGCCGTCTTACGTCATACGCTCGTGCGTCATAGGCTCTGACGTACTTGTTGGCCTCCTGCCAGCCGTCTTACGTCATACGCTCGTGCGTCATAGGCTCTGACGTACTCGTTGGCCTCCCGCTAGCCGTCTTACGTCATACGCTCGTGCGTCATAGGCTCTGACGCACTAGTTATCCTGCCAGCCGTCTTACGTCATACGCTCGTGCGTCATAGGCTCTGACGCAATATTTGGCCTCCTGCCAGCCGTCTTACGTCATACGCTCGTGCGTCATAGGCTCTGACGCAATATTTGGCCTCCTGCCAGCCGTCTTACGTCATACGCTCGTGCGTCATAGGCTCTGACGTACTTGTTGGCCTCCTGCCAGCCGTATTACGTCATACGCTCGTGCGTAATAGGCTCTGACGTAATGGCCCGCCGGTCGCTTGTGTTCTGACGTGATCTGAGGGAAAGGGTGAATCAAGGGAACAAATTTTTCCCGTTTCAGTTTATGTGCCAAAGCAAAGACATGAAAATGTCAAAAAAATGTGTAAATAGGTACCTAAGCCCAACTGTAATGTCAATTTTCTGACAATGAGTTTTCGACTATAGTTTTCATTCCTTTTTACTTAAGTACTTATTGCAATTTGAGACTGATAATGAGCTGTTTGCAAATAAAAAGTCTGATAACTACTTTATTACATCTTATTAATCTATTTTCAAGTTCCGATTCACAGTTGAATGTATTTTATTTAGATGTCGTAAAATTCGAAAACGATGGAATGACGAAACCTGTCGGCTACTGACTCAAGTGATACTGTCGACTTCTAACACATGTAGGTCGACTACTAGTGCAAAACCATGTCGACTACTGAAGAAAATGTTGGTCACTGGTATCGACTACTACCTAGAGCATTGGGATTTTTTACAAAACTTGTTTTTCCCTTTTCAAACCATGTTGAATAATATTTCCCGCTGCCAGGTCTTTTAGGGAAGGATCTTGGGTACACAATGAACAGGTTTGCAATGAGAAAAAAACCGAGTGAATATTGAAATGTCATCCATTTCTGACCTATATTTAAAATTTCAAGTATCTAGCTCATCATCAAAATTTAATTTGTTTAAACAAATAGGTATTATTTAAACAATTTTACAGACAAGAAACCGAGTGAATATTGCATTGTGATCCAGTTCTGACCTATTTTTAAAATTTCAAGTCAATAGCTCAGCATCAAAATTTAATTTGTATTATTACAAAAAGGTATTATTTAAACAATTTTACAGATGAGAAACCGAGTGAATATTGCAATGTGGTCTATCCCCGACTGACGGTTGAAATTTCTAGACTGTAGTTTACCTGGAAGATGAAACACTAGGTCTAAATGTCTAGATCCTAAATGTTAGATTAATTATTATCATCAATTTTATCAAGTACCTAGTGAAAATTATTATAATTTATTGTTAGGTATTAATAATTTGTATTTATTATTAATAATAATTATTATTGATTATGATTAATTAATACGATATAATTCTGGGGTTTTGGTTTATTATCTTCGATAATGAACCATTGGAATCGCCCAAAGAAAAAAATTTTTTAACCCCCCCTCAAAATTTGTTGGTTTACGTTTCAAGATACGTAGATTCAGAAAATCGAAAAAAAAAAACTCTGCAAATTCTTGACACAACGGTTCATTATCTTCTTTGTACAGATCACCCTTCTGTCTAGATCACTAGGTCTAAATGTCTAGATCCTAAATGTTAGATTAATTATTATTATCAATTATCACTAATTATCAACAATTTTATCAAGTACCTAGTGAAAATTATTATAATTTATTGTTAGGTATTAATAATTCGTATTTATTATTAATAACAATTATTATTAATTATGATTAATTAATACGATATAATTCTGGGGTTTTTAATACTACGTCGGTAATAATTTTTGTATAAAAGAAGTACCTATCTACCAACAAACATTCGAAATTACCTTCATTTCCGTAGCACGAAACGCACCTCAGAACAACAAACTCGACATCACTTAAGCCATATGATGTTCCAAAGAGCTTGTTAGTATGAAAATGGACCTGTATTTCAACAGTTTGAGTCAAGATCGTGTTGTGAGGCACAATCTTTGAGCCGTCATTGTGAACGAACGGCTGGTCGTACAAAGCTGCGGATGGTCTTAAAAAATTCTACGGAACAAACTCTATCTAAATATGAAATAAAAAACATACCGTTCTATATGAATTTTTCGAGATATGAAATTTTCAAAATTTCAAAATTCGTTTTGAACCCCTTCCCCTTGACCTAGGGTTATGAAAAGTTTCGAGGACCATTGTGGGGTTGGTCGAAACCCATAAAAAAAATTTCGTAATTTTAACTCAACGCTAACTGGGCAAAGTGGCGCGGACGGCGTACGGCGTACGGCGGACGGACGGATTTTTTTTTATTCGATTTTCTGAATCTACGTATCTTGAAACGTAAACCAACAAATTTTGAGGGGGGGTTAAAAAAATTTTTTCTTTGGGCGATTCCAATGGTTCATTATCGAAGATAATAAACCAAAAAATCCGTCCGTCCGCCGTACGCCGTCCGCCGTACGCCGTCCGCGCCACTTTGCCCAGTTAGCGTTGAGTTAAAATTACGAAATTTTGTTTATGGGTTTAGACCAACCCCACAATGGTCCTCGAAACTTTTCATAACCCTAGGTCAAGGGGAAGGGGTTCAAAACGAATTTTGAAAATTTGAAAATCTCATATCTCGAAAAATTCATATAGAACGGTATGTTTTTTATTTCATATTTAGATAGAGTTTGTTCCGTAGAATTTTTTAAGACCATCCGCAGCTTTGTACGACCAGCCGTTCGTTCACAATGACGGCTCAAAGATTGTGCCTCACAACCCGATCGTGAATCAAACTGTTGAAATACAGGTCCATTTTCATACTAACGAGCTCTTTTGATCATCATATGGCTTAAGTGATGTCGAGTTTGTTGTTCTGTGGTGCGATTCGTGCTACGGAAATGAAGGTAATTTCGAATGTTTGTTGGTAGGTACTTCTTTTATAGAAAAATTATTACCGACGTAGTATTAAAAACCCCAGAATTATATCGTATTAATTAATCATAATTAATAATTATTATTAGTAATAATAAATACGAATTATTAATACCTAACAATAAATTATAATAATTCTCACTAGGTACTTGATAAAATTGTTAATAATTAGTGATAATTGATAATAATAATTAATCTAACATTTAGGATCTAGACATTTAGACCTAGTGATCTAGACAGAAGGGTGATCTGTACAAAGAAGATAATGAACCGTTGTGTCAAGAATTTGCAGAGTTTTTAATACTACGTCGGTAATAATTTTTCTATAAAAGAAGTACCTACCAACAAACATTCGAAATTACCTTCATTTCCGTACCACGACCGCACCTCAGAACAACAAACTCGACATCAAAAATTGAAGTCATAGTTCACGCTTGTCGTTAACACTTCACAATTCACTTAAATTTTGGTGGAGGAGCGGATATTAGGGATGCAACATCGGAACCAAATAATCGATTATAACATCAAATGAATAATCGTAAGTTGATACTCGATGTGACCGATTAATCGGTATTGAATAATCGATTAATCATATAAGTTGGAGCCGATCAATATTCGTTAACCTTTGTGTGAATCGTGAGGCAGCCTGTCAGGTCCACGTATGTTCATGCTGGCCCAACCGATTGGAACAGCACAATGTCATGGTTTTCAGATATCAAGTTATCATTTTCAGATATTATAATTCATAATAATTATGATAATAATTCATAAAAGTTATTAATAGGTAACTAATAATGATTTACACTACTTGATAATAATAATAATAATAGTTATTATTATAATTATTATTGATGATTTATAATAATAATTAATTTATCTTTTAGTGATCTAGACAGAAGGGTTATTTGTAGAGGGGGGGAGATTATTCTCAAAAGCGAGACTGACGCTGACCCAAGAGCGGATCCGCTTGAAAAGTGATATCCTCTCAAAACTTTTATTTTGGTTTATTATCTTCGATAATGAACTAT
This sequence comes from Stenodema calcarata, assembly GCA_963920205.1. Lineage (NCBI taxonomy): Eukaryota > Metazoa > Arthropoda > Insecta > Hemiptera > Miridae > Stenodema > Stenodema calcarata. The sequence continues at coordinate 27,746,082 of OY986056.1, read as the reverse complement.
TGGAATTGACTAAAGAAAACAACTTTTCTACCCCCTCAAAATTTGTTGGTTTACGTTTCAAGATACGTAGATTCAGAAAATCGAAATAAAAAAAATCCGTCCGACCGGCGTACGCCGTCCGCGGCACCAGTTAGCATTGTGCTTAAAAATAGAAATGAAGGTTTTATAGGTACTGAATAGGTAATGGGTACATTAAGGGTACCTAACCTCTTTTCGCTCAAGGTATCTTGCCTATATGAATGATATTGTGATAGTCATTTGGGTTAAGTCTTTGATCAATGTTGGGAAGGATGGTGGTGTAGTCTGCATAATATATGTAGAGAAAACAATGCCAGTTAGGTCTTAGTATCCGACTACTTTTCTTTCCGCTACATTTCAAGGGTGGATGACGTCTATTCGTGGAACTCTCCCACACGCCAACTTCTCTCGATACTCCGCACACCCTTCCCGTTGTCCTTCGGTCGGTTTCCCTCTTTCATATCCTCCGCCTCGTCCTACGCCCGGAGATAAGACGTGCTATGAATACTAACCTGTCAGCGGTAGGTGGAGAAACGACGGGTTTATTCTCCATCTGTGAACATTTCATGCTATTCAAGGCAGACCGACGGTGAAAAACCGCACCATCGGTTTGTAAGGGGAACAAGTCATGTCGAAATTCTTGTGAATCAAACCGTATTCGTCTCAAAGAATTTGTACCGTATTACAAACAACTATCAACATCCGCTTCCTTGTTGCCTCATCCAAGTAAAAGTTTGTAGCACCGCAGACCAACTATCATTTCCGAATCTGGGTCGTTCCCAAAAACATGGTCAATCATTTTTATATGGAACGTTGAGGATGGGAAATAGAAACGATCTGCTTGATGTTCAATTATTCATTTTCCGGTTATACATCTCTGGAGAATGTCACATGCATCCTGAAATGCCGTGGGGAGCTGCTCTGCATAAACTATATCCACTGGATCAGTGACAGAGTACACCTATGCGCTCTGTAAAAGAGAGAGACGAAATGGCCAATACTATAGCGGGTTATTACCGAAAGATACACCTAGGGGTGAAAACAATACCCAGAGATTAGTTATTGGACATCCTGAACGAAAGCAAGTGGGAAGGAATGAATGAATGAAATGAACTTTATTTTCTTAAATAATACGATTGTTAGATTTAATTGTAGATTCAAGAAAAATCATTTCCCCCAATGGCCTATGCCCGCGATAGGGAGAACGAGCTAAATCATGAGCTCTCAAAAACGTTCAACATATTAAATAACCAGAAGAAAATAAACATAATTACCTCGAGGCAAAACGATAGAAGGTAAAGAGCTGTGTAATTTTGTAAAACAGGGTTGGTTGTACAGAAGACTACTAATAAATGAGTTTCATTATAACTAGAAAATAATAATTATACGTCCAAAAATAAAATAGAAACTAAATGAAGGAAAAATATTAAGTAAGTTACTAACTCACAAACTAATTACCTAACAACTAAATACACAACAAAATTATTAAGCCTGTATATATAAATGATTTTCCAGAACGGTGAACTCCGGCTGAAGGTAATCACCAAAGCTTGGTCATGTTGTTGTACCAATTGATGTGATTAGTTGTAAACAATTGATAATAACGCATGTTTTTCATTCATTCGTCACATCTCTGTTTATGGCTGAATGGGACATTTTAGAATAAACCTTGCTTTTTCGACAATGTATACGTCAACAAACCTAACTTCTTCATCTCGAGGAAAACGATTTCAAATGGAGAAAAGAGATACAGCACATATTACTAGAATGTTGTAAGAACCATTTCGTGGGCGACCTTAATCAAATTCCCAAACGGCACATTTGAAACTACGCCAAACTATGTGTGTAAAACGTTTTATTATGCTCATAGAAACTCGTAAACTGAAAAATATGAACAACCCTTACAGAAATGCATCATTAGCGGTTTAATGATTTAATCTCTAGAAATTAGTGATTACCACTGACTTTGTAGTGATTTCCAGTAATTGGCTGGTGTAATCACCAGTATTTTATCATACGATCACCGGAGTGTCCAGTGATGAATCACTGCTGTTAATCAATGCTAATCACTAAATCACTGTACGATTAGTGATGCATCATTGATAAGAATCTCTGCTGAATCACTGAAGTAATCAGTGACTAATCATTTACTGGTTGATTGTCAATAACTGTACAATCACATGAGTTAGCTTAAATGAAGCACATGGTATGGATTGACTATAGAAATGACCATGAAGTTTGTTGTTTTATTTCATATTTATTGGCAATGCTTTTAACATTTAATTTCTTTCGAGTGAATTGACTACAGGGAAAGCTGAATACATAAAGCTTACGTGACCTGGTTGTAGGTGCCACAATGCACTTGCGCCATAATTTGACATTACCATCTCAGGTGAAAAAGCAACGTACTCGGTACGTTCAACAATGTAAGAAAACGATTGTGAACTAAAATTGAGACCTCTGTTACTGCATAAATCTTCGTTTAACTTATGGCCCAGCACTATGCACATTTGTTGGTTTACAATTGTATTTATTTTAAAAATTCTTTTTAATATATAAAGGTCAAGGTTGTGCAGTTGCACAATGTGATTTGCCCTCTTAACCAACCGTTGTACTATTGAGTTAGATTGAACCACTGCAGGGGCATGGATTAACGCAAGTGATGCACTAATGACCCAATCACTACATTTTTTATGATTCCAAGTGATTATTGCGAATGATTCCCCACCAGGGATTCAATCACGGCAGTGATCCGGCAAGTAATCACTAGTATCACTACGGCAGTAATAGAATCACTGCATCTCTTTTTTAATGATTCCAAGTGAGTCATTTCTATAATGGAATGAGCTGTATGTACGTATTCTGCTGATGTTAAACAACTTCTTTTTCTTCTTAAAACCTCTCAATCTTACGTGAACTGCGTAATGATTAAAACCAGTTGTTTTGTGATGCAAAATATACAAAGTTCCGCGTCTTCTCATTTGAATTTTTGCCTCCCTCACAAACCTGAAAATAATTAGAGGGCGGTTTAATTCATGTTATTACCCTTTCCCCTACTCCCGTTCTCAAAGAACTTTACGTTGGAAAATGTGGTAGCTGTTCGATGCTCGTGGTTCGTTCCAGTTCCACGGGTCTTCTGGAATCTCTATCCTCCATTTTCTCACAATAAATAAGGGATGATGTAGGTTAGGGAAACACGACAGGATCAATTACATGGTGTAAGCTCAATCGCATAAATCCTCTTCACTCCTAATAATTGAAGAAGTCATCAACTATTACATCATGAGATTCCTACTTGCCCTAATTGTTTCATGGAGCATAATATTAGGGCAATTTTCGATACGATAGGAGAACTAATCAGGAATCTACAACTTGTCTGTTTTCCATAAATCAAATCTGACTCTAGTTCAGTCAGTCATCAATAAGTTCAATCGTCATATCAACTGTCACTTGTTTTCTTGAGTCATTCTAATTTCCGCATTGATGGTTGTTACAGGTGAGTTAGTAAACCGCAATTGCGTTTTCCATCCATTGATTGAGGCATACCGATCTTGCATGAACGCCAATGGCCAGAAGAGGAAATTATGGGTAAGTACATTGAGCTACGTTGATCAGACCTGTGTTTACTGGCCATCTCGCAAATAGGGCTAAGGCCTATAGAATTAGGTTGCCATAGCAATAATTCAATACACGGCTGTCAGCTATAAGTCCCAGGAAACGTATTGATTTAGTTGGAATCACAATGTCAATTGACGGATCGATTCATCTTAGGTCTGAACTTGATCACTCCACACGTTTTACGTTCGTAATTTGAGGAAGAAGATTAAACATACTTGATTGAACACCAAATTATAATATTACATCGGCGGTGGACAGTTTATTAAAAGTATCATATCTCTCCCTCTGTGAACTGAATAATATTCATATCATGTGAACTGCTTTGCTACCCTGTTAAATAACGGTTTTTACGGAACCCCCCTATTTTAGACCTGGCCTGTTCGATGGTGAAGTCCAAATTTCTAAATTCGTACCGGAAGTGAGGCTAATTCTGACCATAAACATACGAAAATTGGTCAATGTTAGGGTAAAACGCCTCAACAACACGCTGTTGAGGTAAAACGCCTCAACTCTATGATGAAAATGCCTCAAAACTGATTTATTTTCTCGCTAATGTCAAGGTAAAACGCCTCAACTCACCAAAATATTGAGATGAGGCGTTTAACCTACAAAACTTCCCATTATTTTTGGTGTTTTTCTAACAAGGCGTCCGTTTGATTCAGTTGTTTTCGTTAAGGTTAAATTTTAAAATCGCCTTAACTGCAATTAATCGATTGTAGATCCATTCATTTGCGAGTTTTTTTCACCGTTGATTCAAGTCATATTGATATCACACCCAATAATGGGTTTTGGTTTATTATCTTCGATAATGAACCATTGGAATCGCCCAAAGAAAAAATTTTTTTAACCCCCCCTCAAAATTTGTTGGTTTACGTTTCAAGATACGTAGATTCAGAAAATCGAATAAAAAAAAATCCGTCCGTCCGCCGTACGCCGTACGCCGTCCGCCGTACGCCGTCCGCGCCACTTTGCCCAGTTAGCGTTGAGTTAAAATTACGAAATTTTTTTTATGGGTTTCGACCAACCCCACAATGATCCACGAAACTTTTCATAACCCTAGGTCAAGGGGAAGGGGTTCAAAACAAATTTTGAAAATTTGAAAATCTCATATCTCGAAAAATTCATATAGAACGGTATGTTTTTTATTTCATATTTAGATAGAGTTTGTTCCGTAGAATTTTTTAAGACCATCCGCAGCTTTGTACGTCCAGCTGTTCGTTCACAATGACGGCTCAAAGATTGTGCCTCACAACACGATCGTGACTCAAACTGTTGAAATACAGGTCCATTTTCATACTAACAAGCTCTTTGGAACATCATATGGCTTAAGTGATGTCGAGTTTGTTGTTCTGAGGTGCGTTTCGTGCTACGGAAATGAAGGTGATTTCGAATGTTTGTTGATAGGTACTTCTTTTATAGAAAAATTATTACCGACGTAGTATTAAAAACCCCAGAATTATATCATATTAATTGATCATAATTAATAATAATTATTATTAATAATAAATACGAATTATTAATACCCAACAATAAATTATAATAATTTTCACTAGGTACTTGATAAAATTGTTAATAATTAGTGATAATTGATAATAATAATTAATCTAACATTTAGGATCTAGACATTTAGACCTAGTGATCTAGACAGAAGGCTGATCTGTACAAAGAAGATAATGAACCGTTGTGTCATGAATTTGCAGAGTTTTTTATAATGAGCTGCAGCAAAACTTTGAGGCCAATTTCTGCAATGTTTTGAATTTTGAGTTGAGGCGTTTTACCTTAACAGGACAGTTTGAGTCCTGGGAGAATGGAAGAGAGGGCCTTATGGCTCTAATTCTCCCAGGAGTATAAATAAATAAATAAATCTCGCTCATTGCTATTCTCTCTTACCATTGCTTCATATCATTGACACTGATTGAGCTTTAATATCGGAATCGTGAGGCGCAATGATTCCCATTCCCAATTAGGCAACGTCACTAAGTTCATCAATCCTAACCACATGATCAATTTTCGTTTCCAAGTCTGCTTTAACTCACTCCTCAAAACACTGCATACTAATAACGTTGAGATGCGGAGGCACGGACAATTATCTTCAACGGAATGAAGTCATCCAACTTGAGACCAGTATCTCAAAATCAGTGGTGAACATTGCTGGGTCGGAAGGAAATATCCCTGAAGGGTCATAATTAGCGAACTCGGAAAGGGACTTGTGGAAGTAGAAGGGACTGGGAGCGTGGAGTGGGGCGAAGGCTGACAGAAGGGGAGCTCTAATCCAGACTTTGTCCTCACAAACTAATAGGCTGACCTAACTAATTACTCAAACCAATTATAAGTAATTCCATAAACGGTCACTTAATTAAGCCCTGTAAAAACGGGGCCGAGAGGGTAGTAGTATACGGTGGTAGAAACTGGTTTTCTCCTATAGGAACCTTACATTAGGGAACCTGAAAACTCATCAAAAGCATAAGCCTACGGCTTTTGAACAGTTTCCTTGTGAGGTAGAACACCAGTCGAAACTGAATTGATAAAAAAGTCGTTAAAAGCATGAAATTGAACATTTGAATAAGGGAATTTCAAACATGAGACCATGTTCTACCGGTAACGATTTCCAACGTTCTCTCTTTCAATATGAAGTTCTTCTGTCCAAAACGAAAAATGGTCAATGAATTGGCCCATTATAATTAATTTATTTCATTTTTACTTACTTTCGCTCATCTATATTATTTCATATTATTAATTAATGGTCAAGTACACTTAAGTTTATACTGCTTTGAAATAATAGAGACAGAAATGCAGTGCTTCAATTCAAAAATTAATTATGCATCAAGCAGAGTGTATTTGGCATTTTGAATTCTATGAAATAAAACACCTCAATAAATGCAAGCGGAAAGGGGAAATTACTGGGTTGAAATAAGAAAATTATGACGCAGCAAAGTTATGTGCGAGTGGGGTGAGAGTTTGTCACTGTAGTGTTTTTCTTCAATTAGCTAATGAAACATTGAACTTGGGAACTTTTTTTTTTATTATGACGATAGAATCCATCTCACACGACAAATTTTGGTTTGCTTTTGTTTCGTGAAGTATGTTTTCACATGACATCAAAACTCGCTTTTCAAAGTTAAACTTCAGTGTCACAGCGCTTCTGTTGATGCGGACAAGCAATATTTTTCATAACGTGGAAAATGATTATAAAGTCCGGAACAAAAACGGATGGTGAGGGGAGCTTGATGCTTGATGTAAATTCGTTCATACCTGATATTCGTCAGGAATCTAAACTCGATTATGTCTTCAAGTAAGTAGGATTGAAGTGAATTCAAGTAGGTATCTAAGTACGTGAACTGAGTACAGAGGGCGCTAGCATTTCATCAAATTTTATCAAATCTTATCAAATTTATCGCTATCATTTGGAGCAAGCGAGATATTGTGGGTTATATTGTTAGCTTTTTGATATTTTCTTGAAGAACTATCCAAAGCGCACAGTGCTAATAAAGCAACATGATTTTTTATTATTTGTTCATTCCGGCTCAGCCGCTTTTGGGCAATTTTCAAAATAAACCAATACTTTTGAAACACCGCTGCCGATAAGTGCCCTTTGGAGTGACTAAATTACAAATCTGACATTATATTCGTGATCAGCGATCCCAAAAACCCGTGATATGTGAATTCCAGGACCGAAAGTTGATTTGCTAGTTTGCAATCTATATCATAGGTTATTTTATGTATAAAAAAAAAGAATTAAGTATGAAGTATAATTTTCGACGTATTTTTCCCGTTAAATACAAATCTGAAGTCAAATTTATCCCATCACCGTTTGTCTTTCTTCTAACCTCAGAAAACTATAAAAACATGGGAATTTTTGTGTTTTCCGGTATTATATCGCCAAAATTGACTGGGACCTCATATTTCGAGTACATATTCAGATTCAGCGTCGGAAAATACATAAGATTAAATGGTTCTCGTCAATAGAACAGACCACTTTTTTTGTGGGCCTGTGTTATGTAAATTACATCCACTGATGATCTCACATCAGCACGTGAGTCCATCCAATGAAAGTTTGCAGTACGCTTTAAAAGGTGTAGGCATGGCGCAGGTAACATGATATCCAATATTCCATTGTAAATTCTACATTTATGTAAGATAAGGAAAGGCCTTTTACCAGTAAGCACCATCTAAATCAAATATGTTGGACCATAGAGACCTCCTGGTAAATTCCTAAGAGCGCAAGTCCACCTGTGGTCAGGGCAAAACAGCGAGAGTCCAGCAACGATCAGAGCAAAACAGCGAAAGTCCACAGCTGAGCAGACCAAACAACGTAAGTCCCTGGCATTGGTGGACTTATGTTGTGTGGTCTGCTCAGGACTTTCGCTGTTTTGCTCTGATCGTGGCTGAACTTTCGCTGTTTTGCGCTGACCACAGGTGGACTTCCGTTGTCTTGCCTGCTCAATTTTTATTATTTTGAGGTCAAACTTTTGCCAAAAGTTGTGTTGTCAAGAGCTTCATATGGTGCTCTTGAAATCTGAAAATACCCAAACAATAGACTTGCGTGCTTATTTCAGATCATCAGTGGTTCCAATAATTCCTTGATCAAACGTAGGCTTGAATTCCAGTTTTCATAGTAAATGAAATTTGAACGTTATTATCGTTGTACGAGTTGTTTGAAGTAGTAGTTGATCCAGTAGTTGTTTCATTGTTCATTTGAGAGTGGTCCAACATACTGGCTATTCGTGGAAATACTCTTACATGGGTTAGGTCCAAGAATTATTGACGTGCAATGATACCTAGAATACATTCGTAGAAACCTCGCTGTGAATTATATCTATCCGAGGGTTCGAGCTGTCCTTGAATGATGCAATCTTATGGTCAATGATAAAATATGAAACATAACTTTAGGTTGGTGAGTCCATGAGATATTCACTTCCCGCTCGGCCGGCAACATACATTGGGTGGTTGTACAAAATTTACAAGCCATCCCTTCTCAGAGCCCAAGAGAGCAGTAAACAGCGGTCCGTGGCCAGTGTATTAAATTCTCCACCCTACTTCAAAATAAGCCACTGACTCGTAGTGAAGTTATCACTTGGTCTAGAAAGAGCGTTCGGTATTTTATGATAACCTCGCTGTTCTAGGAATGCGCGTCCTGAGGAACCCATTACGTGTCGAGACGTTTTTCATTATCTGGAGCTCAATTCTGCTGATGTTACTCTACGTTTTAGCAGCGTTTCTTAGTAAATACGCGATTGAAAATGATCTTAAATTAAACTTTTAACCTACTTGAGAAAATACACTTTTTTAAGTATTATATGTCATAAACTAAATTATATTATAATTTAAGTGGCAACATGACCTATCTCAATTTTTAGCTGTTTTGAGTTGTTTAAAAATGTATTCACCCTACCAAAAATGAATTTTCGTGCAAGACAGGAAAATCAAATTATATTATCAAATCAAATTATTAGGCAAATCAAATCAAATTATACTCCAGGATAGATAAATAGGCAGTTTTTTGTGTCTCCTGTAAATTAGCAAAAAGTGAGATAGGTAAGTTTTTATCTATTTATTTATTTTTTTTTTATTCTAGATAACTCTTTAGTAACAAATTAATTTACAGTTTTGTTCATTACAATAACTGTTATCTGTACTTACTTATAGGAAGTACAATGACACTTGGATGAAGGTTGTTGCTCACTAGCAGTCCTTCTTATTTTGTATTGGTAATGTAGTGTGATAACATTAATAAATAAGTTAAGTATAATTAGTTAAGGATAGTACAATAAATTACTTAGCAAAATACCACAGTTGACGCTTTATGAATACATATTCTTTTAGGGATTGTTCAGAAGGTCAGCTGGCCTTCTTCTTTTTAGTCTTCTCCCGGTTTGTTGGCTTATTAGCTGGTCAGAGAATCCTTGAAATATTGGATTAGGGTGAGTTGAGATTGCGTCAAACTTGTATCTTGTTGATTTGAGTGGCGCAGGTCATGTTGCCACTTGAACGGCGATGTACTACATTATAATATATATTATATAATAGTGGAGGTTGTTGTGACTAGGGAACAGTAGATTGCGGGTAAGGATGACCAACACTAGTCGTTGTTATCATTCGGGTTTATTACGACGAAACGTCGTAATAAACCCGAATGATAACAACGACTAGTGTTGGTCATCCTTACCCGCAATCTATTATATAATATATATATTATATTATACACTGAGATCAACAAAAATTGGCCTAATAATTATTGATCCATAAGCAAGCCGTGTTTAAGAGTATGTAATGGAATTAACCCAAGTACAGAAGGACGTCTCAAGCCTAGTATTCTCTTGAATTCTAGTTAGTCAAGAGAAGACCCTCAAGTCACACCGCTTCGTGGTCGGTATACTCAATGGAACTTTGGAAGAACTTGATTAGCTTGGCGCAACATTGATATGCCATCTCCAGTTTTGACTCTTCCAAGGTATTCAATCCCATTATTGTCTTTGTTGAGTGGTTTTTTACTCAGCATCTGGTCATGCGCATACTGAGATGGTTAGAATAAATTTTAACCTCACACAGTGAAGAGGATTGGCATATTGTAATGACAGTCGTTATACGGATATATCCGTTTCGTTATCCATTTTCATAATATGATACATTATATCAGAATGAAGAACGAAACGAACGGAAAAAGGCAACTAATGAGAGACTTAGTGATGCCCTGAAATACATTTACGTCTCCGAAAGTACCTACATCGCCCCGGATGGTCTAGATAAAACTCGAAATCAACATCGATTCAAGTTTGTATAGAGATCTATTTCTCCATATATCTTTTTCATAATATGATATTATCTTCCTAACATTAAGCATTATGGGTAGGTTCAAGTACGGTCGGATTTACTTAACAAGTACATTTCGAATATGATTGCCGATCTGGGTGAGTACAATTCATAACGCATGAATTACATGTACGAATTACATATATTTAGTATATATACTAAATATATGTAATATAAATTTTATCGACAGTGAATGAATGCATGGAAAAAGTCGTAAGTTCAGAAATAAAAGACAAGTTTTAAAGACGAGAAAGTCTATTTCAACAAAATATAAATTGTATTAAGTATTTATTTCTAGAGATGGATTTTCACTATTTCGCCGCACCCACCTTAATAAATCATAAAGACAAAGGACTAAGTTATGTATCGTTAGCCGTAAATGCCAAGTATTGTAATATAATTAGGTCAGACGAATATTGTTAATGAGATCTATATCTTGGAGCAATAATAAAATATATATTAGAAAAAAAAAACAAAAAAAACCTTAAGTTATGTTTTTATACTCGTAAGTTCCATTTTGGTTGATGTTGATGCAGAAAAAAGGTTTACGTTTGGTCATAGAATGCGAATCGATGTAGTCAGTATCAAAATCTAAATTTCTCGAACCCAACGGACACAATTTAGGAAGTTTTTTCGCCACCTTACAAATTTGTACAAGGCCATTCGGATGGTTGGTGTGGTGATGGTTATATGGTGAGACAATCACATCGAGAGTGGCTTGTATAATGTCCAAGTGTGACTCACGTAGATGTTGGGCGAGGTAAAGAGTAGTTGAGATCAAAATCATGATACTTAGCTAATTCTGATGTTCAATGAAGTACAACTGATTGTCGCAGTCCACTCGGGCGAGAAGCCCTCCCTGAATCAGCGTTTATTTCACCACTTTTACTTTTAACTGTGTATAAATATACCACAGATGGTAGATTCCCTGAGGGGCCACTAAGTAAGCACTAGTGGGCCAGATGTAAGCACTTGAATAGCGAATATAAAGAGGACGATGAATACAGAAGACTTTTCAACGCTCGAGTCAACTTCAAACTAGCGGGGTGTGGTAAATTAAACTCACTATGATTTTTCAAACAATTACGAAGAATTCCGAGCCTTGTGAACTTTTTGTAGTTGATGGGTGATAGTGTGTAGTCTTCAAAGAGACTGTCAGTCCTGAAGGGACTGTTTGTCCGTTCAGCTCCACAAATGGGGCGAGGTAATTAATTAAGTACGTTTCCCGTGTAATAATTGCCTCGCACGTCCTCCGGTGTCAGTTGGCTAGCAAGGCTGGGCACGACGTTCTCAAAATTCCTGCAATTCATTTCCCTGGGGAGACATTTCACCTCAAAGCAGAAATTAGTTGAGCGAAGCTATCCTTGGGACACCGTTCCATTCAGAGCTTATACTAATTACAACGGAGGTTGAGGGTAATGAATTAATATTAACAAGTGAGGGTGGCTTTGTCAGTAAGGACAGGGTCCAGTGACTGGGGACGTGGGCCCGTGTGCGGGAATGTTTCACCTCGATCCAACACCTACCTCTCTCCATCCAGTGGGTACTGGGAAAGTTTTAATTAGGTCTGTGTCACCTACTGGGAACTCGGTAGGCCCTATAAGTTCAGCCCCACTCATCTCGATTCCTCAAATTGTTCACTCGTTCCAGGACAGTATCGAAGCCTAATTGGGTGATTCTCAGCATACAAGGTTTCGCGATACTTGAGCCCACAGATCTTGACTTTTTCCATGGTTCATTGCGTGTTTCACCTGCTATAGACGTTCCCTGTATTTCTCATCGCACTCACTAATCTTTCGAACTTAGTCGTACATCTTCTCTGTTTGACGTCGGATATTAAAGACTGGTGTGTTTGAATCCATCACATGCGGATACAACACACGCGGAGGAGCCAAGAACACGGAACACTTCCTGTATCACGGAAGTCCATTAGAAGGCTCTGTGGCTCACCTTGGTGGATACAGGATTATCCAAAAATTCAATAAGGCCCACAGACATCTGTGAAATAACTCTTTTGGTTTTTGTTCATTCTATGTGTATAAGGGTGGATCATACGATTTTTTCTCGACGAATCGTGCTCCCCAGGGCTTATGTCGTGACATTTGCCCCCAAATGGAAGGCCCCCAAGTTTCAAGTCTGCAGGTGATCGGGAAAGTTGGCCAGTAGGAGCTTAAAGTTTGAAAAAGTCACATTTTTTAAATATTTTATCCAATATTTTTGAAACTAGATTTTTCGACTCTGAATCGTTGTATCATACTCTTAAACCACAATAGATGGCTTAAGAGTTTAATAAATGATAAATTGAAATAATTAATCAAAATCAGAATAATTAATTGAAATAATTAATCAGAACATACCTTGCTTCAAGTGAGGGAAAACGAATGATTACACTGGTCTTCAAAAAAAAAAAAAAAAAAAAAAAAAAGCGATACCTACGTCATATCCGTAGTATTTTGGCCTGCTGAGAACGAATCCGCGACCAGAATTGAGCCATCGCGTCCTGATTTTTGTCAAACCACAACGATTGCACTAATGCCCAAGTTTGTTGAACGTTTGCAGTTTATTGGCTGCCAGATCACAATCAATATCTGCATAAATGAGGTCATCAGCAAAAGTCTGGTGTGGATGGAAGGGGGAAATCATGACAGTAAAATATGTGCAAGTACGGTCCCAGCACACTACCCTGCGGTACCTGAATGTCCTTAATTTTACCAACTGAATCGTAAGAATTTTTAACAGTATTTTGTGGCCGAAAATTAATTTTACTTCTAACAGACTATTTTACTTTTTGACAATTTATAAACTGGAGCTCCAATATATGATACCACTGGTGGTTTTTGAGAAAACAATTTTTTTTTTATTCACATTAAGAAGAAATTAACACTGAATGTCACAAATTAATATTCTAGTTAAGGTTGGTAATTCATCGAAATCATGGCGGTTATTTCGTTCAACTCTTCTACTCTCAAGCAGTTATTCCAAACGAAGCCAGACACTTACTTTCTTTGGAATAACTTACTTGCTCTATACGTAGGCACTTCTAATGTAAATGCCATTACCAGTCTGCATTGAACATTCCTTGTATAAAACTTCGTATTACGTTCTACGGTTCTAGTTTCAACTTTCATACCCTAGCATGAGCTACGATGGTATATTCCTTCCAAGAATGCCATATTGCCATCCCGGTAGGATTTATGTGAGGTAAACCAACTGTACTGGAGGAGGATAGGATGAGAAGGAACGTAAAAACACGAGGAGAACGGAATAGTGTTTCGCCACTGTGAGACAACAGGTTTCTCATAAAGACACGAGGCAAGGAGGTCCCTTGCCTGTAGATTCACCCGCCGAGTTTGTTTCCAATGATTTGAAGTATTGATCGTAGGCAACTTTATTTGTGACTCTCGTTCTTTTCAAGCTCGTCGTTCCGTGCCTTTGTGATAAAAAATTATTCATTACACAGCTAAATTATAGGGGAAAAACTCGGAAAATTCTGTTGGGTCTAACCTTGTTGTACCACAGTACAAATTTTAGTGGTCCTAACAATGTGTTCACTATAATTTCTTCATCAGACTCTCGAAACAGTAAAATATTTACCCCGGTCTTCCGGCAAAACTCATTCGATAGACCCCCCCCCTCCCCCACCGTCCATCTAACTCTTCGTGCAACCATAAACAATTTATCGCCTGCTTCCAACGACCCCCATAGCTGCTGCTCCGACGAAAATGGCGGAAACGTGTAGCGATTTTCAGTTGAAGAGCTGGAGAGAACCCCCCGGTTAAGTGAACGGCACTATTTCCACTGAGAGATGTGTACTACGCCGGGGGAAAAAACGGCCAGCCATTAATATTCGTTTCAGGTCAAGCCCAACTGAAGGGCAACAAGAGAGAAAGCCGTTTTGATGCGAAGCTGGCATTTGTTGACGGAAAAAGTCAGTTTCTTCTACGACCCCCAGCTTCTGCTACTGCAATATGTATTCTATTATTAATATATATAGCGTATTGCGGTCAACTGATTTGTGTCCAATATGCTGAAAATAAAGCAAACAGAGGCTAAACCGGAGTCGTATAGGATGAGGAGGGGCAAGTTTGTGTAGTTTGATGTTAAACATCCAATACTGCTAAAAGCATACTTTTTCATAAGATTTTCACTGTGTACGTAACAATAATCCATGGTCGCTCCCTTGGCCCAAGCGTATCTTCGGAGCTATAGGACCACATTTTGATATAATTTCCGGGGAATCTGAAATTTACATCTAAATTGGAACTTTCATATCATAAATGATTTGCGCACATAAATCATACATGTATGATTATTCTGCAGAAATCACTAGCTCAACTGAAACCATTTTATTATTCCATACACAGCTACTGTTCAAATCAGTACTAGTTATGTTAGGTATGTATCTGTAATATTCTTCGTGCACTATTCATTCATCAGTTTCCAACATCGTTATTCATTTGATACAAATCTCGATACAAATCTTGCCTTCCTTGGTAAAAATCCTGCTCCACTCATGACTATGAATTGGCACAATCGATGTTATCGTTAACACTAATCGAATAAATGAATGAACGAAAATTATTGGCATAACAATAGTTTGCATTGGCATAACAATAGTTCTGTCTCACAAATGTAAACTCTCTCAAGAGTAAACAAAATAAGGAGAGCAATAAACAAAATATCAAAAATAGAAAGAGGGCACATGATATTAAACGGGTTATGATAATTAACGAAAATACGGATACTAATGATCCGGGTGCCCAGGTTCGGTTTTTGGGCTGGTAACGAGCTTTAAAATGCAGTTTTATCTAAGATCTTATTTATTGGTTTATTATCTTCGATAATGAACCATTGGAATCGCCCAAAGAAAAAAAAATTTTAACCCCCCCTCAAAATTTGTTGGTTTACGTTTCAAGATACGTAGATTCAGAAAATCGAATTAAAAAAAATCCGTCCGTCCGCCGTCCGCCGTACGCCGTCCGCCGTCCGAGGCACTTTGCCCAGTTAGCGTTGAGTTAAAATTACGAAATTTGGTTTCTGGGTTTGGACCAGCCCCACAATGATCCACGAAACTTTTCATAACCCTAGGTCAAGGGGAAGGGGTTCAAAACGAATTTTGAAATTTTGAAAATTCCATATCTCGAAAAATTCCCATCAAACGGTGTGTTTTTTATTTCATATTTATATAGAGTTTGTTCCGTAGAATTTTTTAAGACCATCCGCAGCTGTGTACGACCAGCCGTTCGTTCACAATGACGGCTCAAAGATTGTGCCTCACAACCCGATCGTGAATCAAACTGTGGAAATACAGGTCCATTTTCATACTAACAAGCTCTTTGGAACAGCATATGGCTTAAGTGATGTCGAGTTTGTTGTTCTGAGGTGCGTTTCGTGCTACGGAAATGAAGGTACCTAATTTCGAATGTTTGTTGATAGGTACTTCTTTTATAGAAAAATTATTACCGACGTAGTATTAAAAACCCCAGAATTATATCGTATTAATTAATCATAATTAATAATAATTATTATTAATAATAAATACGAATTATCAATACCTAACAATAAATTATAATAATTTTCAGTAGGTACTTGATAAAATTGTTAATAATTAGTGATAATTGATAATAATAATTAATCTAACATTTAGGATCTAGACATTTAGACCTAGTGATCTAGACAGAAGGGTGATCTGTACAAAGAAGATAATGAACCGTTGTGTCAAGAATTTGGAGAGTTTTTTTTTAAATAAGATACTCAATGTGGTTGACTCTGAGGAACAAAAGTGTATCTATTTGTTTTTACAATTGTGGTTTGTGGGCACTCTATGAATTCTAGAAGCATTGTGGATTTCAACGCGCTTCATATATCTTCGGTGGGATGAGTTCTCTCCACGGTTTGTCTTTATTACTGGAATTTATTCCATAATATATTGTACGTTTTTTTCCACTACAGGTATCACAGACAGACGTTTTGGCCGTGAGCCACGCAAGATTGGTCGCTGGCACCATACTGCCGGACTTTTTTTTTTAACTTTCAAAGAGAACTTTTTCCTCTTATTCTCGATAGAAGTGAAATTTATGGCTGATGATTACTTTCTGTGGGAAATATCTCACGGAAAATGGGTTCCCCCCCTGGAGGTTTAAGCCGGCGTCACACGATGCTACCAACACCTTCCAATGTTGGACGCTTGGTGACTGGTAGCATCGTGTAGCCGACCTTCCAACGTCCAGCTTCCAATGGCCAGCGTCCAACGTTGGCGTTGGAGGGCGATCGGTCAGAGAGCGGTCTTTGCGCCCAAGTCAAAGGAAAAAGAAGGGTCCAGCGTTGGCGGGAACCTTCGTTTCTTGGAAGCTCGTTTCTTTGAAGGCAGGAGGCTCGGTCACACGACTCGGCGTTCAGTTTGTAGCGCGTTCAGTTTGATTCCTTTTGCCACCAAGTATTCATCGACACAGGTAATTTATGATTGAAATAATTTCAATCATAAATTACCTGTGTCGATGAATACTTGGTGGCAAAAGGAATCAATGAATATAATGAAATTCAATACAATTCAACAATTATTGTTGAATTGTATTGAATTTCATTATATTTATTTGTCTTTAGTAATTTCTTTGTCTTTATTGTCATGCCTACAACTGTGTCATGGGTCTCCACTTCATTCGTTTTTCCATAATTTAAAACAAACAAACCTAAAAATCAGTAGGTACTTAGATAATAAAAAAAAATATGCAACCTATCAATTTTTGTCATTCTTTTTCAGTTCAACTCAGTTTGAGTTCTAGTTATGCCGAGAATAGCGGGATTATAGATAAATAGCGGTTGAGCTATATAAACCATTAAGGGCATCCCCAGCAATCGCTGCAACATCTTCATCATCCGTTTCCATGTTGAAACAACTCCCGACGGCTCGACCTTCAAACGGCTCGTACTGGATCAAACGTTTGCCACACCGTGTAGCTGGGGCTTTAGCTCGAGTCACTCGTCGAGTCGTCACTCGTCGAGTACGGTCAAACGTTTGGCCCAACATTCGACGCGTCGTGTAGCGCCGGCTTTAGTCGCGGGTCGAACTCCTTGACCAGTTCAAGGAAGGAGCGTAGCCAAGGTAACGGCATCCCCCATCAACCCAGGGCTATAAAGGTGGTTTAGATGGGGAACTTTGGGCGGGTTGTGGTGGCGGGGACGGCCTGGGAGTTCTCTTTCTCCTTGGAAGAGTATCCCTAACATAAATATACGAACGCTCAATAGGGTCCGAGTGGCCCAATCAAACTTTAGTGTGCTCACTAAACGCCCTTGTAGTGGATGTGGTGTTTCAATGTACTTACACCACATATCAACGTTCCTTTCCTTTGCTTAACCCTCCTCTTTTCTAGCATCTTCTTGCCTGTTGTGTTTATTGAGTTCATGTTGGAAACTTCTTGGTCCTTTTCCCTCTCAATACTACGAGTATCTTAATGAACATAGCGCAATTTCAAATACGTATAAAGGGGATGTTTAACATGTAACAGAGGAACATACATCTAATTCATGGTGTAAAATTCGAATTTGGAATCATTATTTGGTTCAAGTTTATTGAAAATTAACATTTTCAACTCGAAAAACAAGTGTAGGAAGATTTTGTTTTCCTCTTTTTTTTGGATAAGAAACTATTGAAATTGTGAATTATCTCACAGCTGCCTAAAATCGACGCCATACCAACCCTTACAGAAATGAAACACTTGGAATCGTTGAAAAAATGTAGTGATTCAATCACTTCAATGATACTAGTGATTACCTGACGGATCATTGCCGTGATTGAAACATTGGTGGGGAATCACTCGCAATAATCACTTGGAATCATTAAAAAACATGTAGTGATTGGATCATGAGTGTATCACTTCCTCTACAGTGATTCAATCGCGATTTCATTATCTCGTTACTGAATAGTTAGTAATAAGTAATATACAACACAGCTTAGCTTGATAATGATTATTCATTATTATCTATCAAGCTTGATCCTGGAGCTCCAGCACTACCACCCACAGCTGCACTCTTCTCCGGCTCAGACAGTATTGTCAACAAGCCAATAATACCTACATGTTTACATACATTTACATGTGAATGATTAGTCACTAATTACTTCAGTGATTCAGCAGTGATTCTTACCAGTGATGCATCACTGATCGTCCTGTGAATTAGTGGTCAACAGTGATTTTTACCAATGATGCACCAATGATCGTCAAGTGATTTAGTGATTAACACTAGTGATACATCACTGGACACTCCACTGATCGTATGATAAAATACAAGTGGTTACACCAGCCAATTACTGGAAATCAGTACATAATCAGTGGTAATCATTAATTTTAACTGATTGAATAATGAAACCGCTAATGATGCAATTCTGTAAGGGAAAAACAGACCTAAATGTTATCGCACTTGTTGAACCTTCGACTCCTCGGTTCAAATCCAATAAATATTCCTTTGTTTCCCAAGTACAGTACAATCTTGATATAAATGACACGTATGGGACCTTGAAACTGTCAGGTTATCGAAGAATTCCGGACTATCGGGTGTACCTAATAGAACAAAAAGAGCCACTTTACTATTTCATTAAGAGGATTGATCCTATAACTTGTATGAATATGTCTGTATAATGAAAATGCTAACAAATTATAGAATGCGGAAGAAATAGATCTAGAAGAAATACCGAGGGTGAAGTGGCAACTCAAAAGGGGCTGAACAACATGGCCAACCTCAAATGGTGCTGTACAACATGATCTAAGTCTTTTTTTTTTTAATTTTTACAGGAGACACAAAAAACTGTTTATTTTCAAGATTTGGGAACATAATATGTAAAAATTTTAAAAAAAAGACTTAGATCATGTTGTACAGCACCATTTGAGGTAGGCCATGTTGTTCAGCCCCTTTTGAGTTGCCACTTCACCCTCGATATTTCTTCTAGATCTATTTCTTCCGCATTCTATATTATACGTTTTAATGTTTGCAACTATAGACACTTCTGGGGGCCAATATATTACACAGACAACTTACGTGATGATGAATAATTTTAATTGATTCTAATTTGAATCCCGCTGAATCAAAGAAAGTCAATATACCCAACATTGTCAGTTAGGCCATTTTATTCTGTACTATTTGAGTTAGGCCATGTTGACTATAGGGCTGGTATCTCAGGTAGGATGTGTTGTTCAGCCCCATTTGAGGTAGGCCTTGTTGCCACTTCACCCTCGATATGTAGTAGTGCAGAATGTTAACACTAAGGGAATGATGAAAAAATAAGAACCGGCAGAAGACTCTTGCATTTTCAAAAGATTCTTGCATTTTCAACATTCAGAAAAGAATCCACAGCTGACGCATCATTAGATCATTTTTCTTCCGTTAAAGTTAAAAACTGATCTCAACCCTTACTTCTAAAACGAATATGCCAGGCCGTCGCTAACCCAACAATCGTCATTTTTCGCACATATATTTTGCTTTTTTCACGATCTAACTGATAGTGGTCTTGTGGTGGTATCAGGCACTCTCTTCCCTTCAAGTCTCCCTCAGCAGTCTTAACGTATTCCAGGATTTTGTCACGGTTGGCTTTACCAAACGTTCCGGACTAACGAACTGTCGGATTTTCAAGATTGTAAGTACATGATCAAAGCCAATGAGACTATATCAATTTTGAGCATTTTATGATAGGATGAGATGTCGGTATAATGAGCGAATAAATCGACCTTTAGTGATGTTTCAACAATACCCTGGCACGGTACGAATATTTTTGAATTATTTCGCTGGGTAACATGCATTAAAATTATAGATCGCAACAATCGATTATTGAACTCAGACCTTTTCAACGCCTATAAGCCTTCCATGGAATTGAAACTTCGTAATTTGGAATTTCGTTGAATATGATCACACACTGAACTATTCCAAGGTCTGTAGGAGTCAATTCTCCATCAAACTGCCATCGGCGTGCAGTTTACCCTTAGTGTACCCTAGTCCCTAGCCGTTTAAGGGATGATTCTGATGATTGAATACTCCCGTATCCATTAGTGGCTCGGGGACGATTGGGTTTAACCGCACGGTGTACAGTTACATGGAAATGATTTAATACTGAGTGGGCTGACTGACAGTGATGTCCGTATATGCACAGATTGGTTATATTATTGAATCGAAACAAAATTGTTGATGCTCAAACGTACCTAAATAATATATCTATGCATATACTGATATCACTGTCAGTCAGCCCACTTAGTATTAAATGATTTCTATGTAGCTGAATAGTATCAATATTCAGAAATACTGTAGATATCTACATACTACGTAACATTCCCTCAACTTGTGCTTGCAAGCGTTGCCATGTCGAATATTCACCAACATGTTACCACTCCGCAATTCCTCGTTACACATATATCCCGATGATATTCTAACTGATTGGCTGTTAGTTAAAGTCTCTTTTAATGCTCTTCCAAAAAGTCCATTTCAATCGGAACAATTTGGTTGCCTCCATTCATTCCAAGGTCCCACAAAATGACGAGAAGCGCCTCGTTATGATTCGGCACATCTTATAGGTGTGTGGCGTTGAGGGCATTATGTTTTCACTATAATGACAGGGAATGGTATATTTCTATTGGAGCGGGCAACGTTTTATAATCTTCAGCCTGCGTTTCAAATCAATAGTGCTGAACTGTTCGCTATTAAACTGGCAATCACCAACTGTACAGCTTCAAACGAGTATTTTGTAATACTAACCGACTCCAAAATTGATTGCTTAATGCGGTCACATAATATGTGACAGCATATTATACACAGAGGACATATAAACAATTATATCGTCTATGGAATTGCTAGTCTAATTCTTACAACACCCAGGAACAACCTACTAACAATCCAATGGATTCCAGCTCACGTCAACGTTACTGGTAATGAAAAAGCCGTCGAACCTGCAATGAAAGGAACGCAAATGACTATGAGCCCATCGATCACACCGGCCCACAGTGTTTCGATTGTACAAGTTAGCTGGACAAAAGGCATGTTCAGAATTCGAAAATTTGGTATTGGAATGATGTAAACAATACTCCAAAACATTGCACTGTTTCAGGCGTAAACAAAGGCTATATTGTTTACGTTTGAAACAGTCCACCTCGTGAGGTCCAAAAGTATGTATCCGTATCGAAATTGAATAAATCAGTTGAATTCCAAATATAATTTCTAACACACAAATCGAAGGGTTCCTAATTTTATATTAACTAATTGTTGAAGACGAATATTAATAATGGTGTTAAGAGCTAATTTTTGCCAACCAATCATTCTGACTGATAATCCAACAATATTTAAAAAAAAAAAAGTTTTCAAGATGAACGGACGATTTTTTCCTTGTTTTATAACTTTAAAGGGACAGTAATGACTTGTACCCTTTTGTACCCGAGCTAATGTTTCTATATATAATAGCTGCACCTTTCCCATTGATAATATAACTGTTATATAGCCTGCACACTCGCCTACAACTTTTTTTTTCTTTTTTTTTTTTTTTTTGAGGAGGGACTTTCTTGAAGAATTGGTGAAGCACCCAAAGGAAAATTTTCTCTTCCTTCCGTCTAAATTTAATTTGAAAACCTCACAGGTGACTCTGAAAAGAATATCAAAATGAAGTTGGCTAACTATGCCTCCAAAATTTGTGATAAAAGGGTTGCTGCGGAACTCGAAGCGAAAACCGAGATTTATACGAATGAATAAATTTTATCCAGAAATTCCTGTAAATTCACTATCGTGTTACACATTAATCTAGCATACGAAAATTTGATTAATGTGTAACACGACAGTGAATAAACGAGATTTTTCGAATCAAAATTTATATTAATGAATAAATTTTATTCAGAAGAATAGGCCTTTGTTTTAACTGTTCCACTTATTCTCTTTGATTAAATGTTTAAATGATAAAATTGTTTTATTCTATAATTACATGTCGTAATTGGTCGATACAGATGTAAAATGGACGAACAAAAAATGTTGTCTAGCTGAAACTACACACTGTGTCCTCGATCTACCCGATGCCCTGAAAAACGCAACACGCCAAGGCCTCCGCTGTTTTTTGAAATTTATGAAAAGTGCAGGCATACGATGATGACCATACCTGAAGTATTAACATCTCATCCGAATATTAAAAGTTGGTGAACAATGTATGTTAAATAATCACTGGTTAGGTGCATCTTAATAAAGGAGCGGAACCATTAAAACAAGAAAAAAAATTGTGAATAAAGTAGGTACTATGTGAAATACACAATAGTGGCTCTTTGAAAAGCTCTAAGTACCAGTTCAACAAAATAAATGTTTAGGTTTCCTCTTTTATTATTTCCATTTATTCAAACCAGTACTTGATGCAGTGATAGTTACGTTAATGGGAAATGCAATTGATATGAATGCATAATATAATAATGCATAAAGATAATGCAATTAATATAAATGCAATTAAATGAATCTTTAATGAGAAACAGAGAGAGAGAGGAGTCGCGAGGTTTTCGCTTCTAACAAATATATTATATCTGTTCGGTATTATCTTCCCTGGGAAATTTAGGTTTGTTGGCTCGTTTCGTTTCAGTGTTTTTACGAAGTGCACCTAGAAATCTATAATATTCTGTACCTCGCCCATAACTCTTAGATGAAATGATGAATGAGATGAACGATGGTCTCAGATAATCTTCCTCCACCTCGTTCATCATCATTTCCCGGCTAACTATTTCTTTTTAACCATAATGGTGGATTAACCATTGACTGCGGGGTGATTTTCGACCAGTCCCGTGGGTAGTCGTGGGGGTTGGACAAAAGAACAGACGTCTGTTCGAGGGATGATCAAGAGAGTTCCTAATGACCCGCGTCTTCTAATCCCCTGTCGTTCCTCCTCTTTTCATTATACCTATCCAGACTTCCCCTGAACTGAAACCCCTTCGTAACATCACGCTCGGTTGAGGCAGTACTATCAGCAGAAACGAGTTTCACATTCACTGAACGGTTAATCAACTATCAAACCGAACACTTTCTCTCAGAAGAATATCCCTACCTCTCCTGGGGTTAGTGATGAATAAAATGTCCTTCCTGGGATACACATCAAAGGGCAGATATGAATACGTGCGCTGGCGTTGTCATGGTGAGTTATCCGAGCCTCGCTGTGCCCATGTGGGACCTATAATACGAGTACGGCAAAAGGAATTCAATGTAGTTGTATGAATATTCGTTATCAACTTTGCTGAGGTACATTTTATTATTCAATGTCATTAGTGTGACTTCAGCAACAGATTCCCATAAATGACTACACATCCCCCCCCCCACCCAGTGATTTTCCCCGTATTTGAAAATAAAGTCTTACTCAACCTGTTTCAAAATACATTGTATAATCACGTTTGATAAAATAATTTGAAATGAGTTTTCATTCATCTGAACCACACTAATATGATATTATTGTGTATTCGTACCAATGAATCGTTTCATTTAGTAATGGTTTAATAACCACCGTTATTAGTGAACTCCTAATCTACCTAACTTTTACATATCTGGTAATATGAATAACAAATAATGGTATCCATTATCGTTGTCGTTAAAGAAATTATTAAATACAAATTTTGTATATTCCAATTTTCCCAGATTGGCATAACTTACTCGTACCCTGTGCATACTCTTAATTACAATTATCGGTTGACCAGTAATCGGTTTCAAATGACAATTATCGGTTGACGAGTAATAGGTATAACATAATATAGTTACCTATATATATGCAAGCACTTTAAGAGGGATATGTCATAGGGTTATTCTCCTAGAAAGCGACATTTTCAAATCTCAATGTTGAAAAATTTAAAAATGCACCAAACTGTTTGAAAAAAATAGGTGCACTCAGGTAACCATAAGTAATGATTATACATGTCTATCCACTCACGAATACTATTTATTTTGAAGAAAAAGAATATGAAACGTACCTAGGTAACATTAATTTTAAAATCACATATTCAATTCCCCAATTTCCCCTTTAAAGTCATGTTCAGTTAAGTAGATGGATTAGCTTCAATTGTATAGAATGACTAATTAAGACAGGAGATCATCGTAGTAGAGATTTTAGTAATTTCCTACACTCCATGAATTTCCTACACTCCAGGTAGGGAGTACATTTAAGTATTGTAGATTAATTTTTAAAGACCTATCTGCGGTCAAATACTTGTACCTTTACACGTTTGAATAATGACTTATTACCTGAATTATCAATTACTAGATAGTCATGATTTTACACATTCAGTCTTAACAAGCCAGTCGAGCTTCAAACTCAATTTAAAAGTAAACGTTGTTGAAATTTAAAAGCAAAAGTCACGTAGCTTTTAAAACTATTGCCGATAAAAAGTGTATACAAAGAAAGATATTGACATTTAAATATCAATACAAACTATTTTTTAAATAGTTGGAAAGACTAGATGCCATATTTTCACATAATTGACAGCTAAATATTATGTTTTTGTAATCACTACTTTCTCCGGGTCTACTGCTTCTTACGTATGAGGGAAGACATCTCCCATGGTGTATAAAAATCTCCATCATAATAATGATTATTGTCTTTACCGTCATCCTCGGCATTCTCCGTCATTGAATGAAACAGGGGTGGACGGAGAATAACGGGAACAAATGGATTTTCCTGTACATCTTAACGTAACATATTCTCTATTGTTTGTAGTGAAATTGAAACTATTCCATGAGCTCTTTCACACCAAAATGAAGAATAAAATTTGTTTCAAACTCTTATCGTGAAATCACCGGCGGGAGAATGACATAGGGTGATTGAGTAGCCACGTCCAAGACGAAATAATAACACGCTGACGCTTTGAAAGGAACTGAAACGAACTGCTGTCCAGTGTTCTGAACAGCTGAGATGCGCGGGAATCGATTTGAGGGAGAAAATTAGCGGGAAAATCAGTGTCCGTCAAAATTCATGAAACATCTTGGACGAGGTTACACATGCAACAGGTCTGGACAAACATATTCTCCTCTTGATTTTCGAAAGATATCAACTTAAAATCATGAGTTTCTGACAAAGGTTTGTCCTCTCAGCTTTCATACTCTTTTCGCCTTTCTGTTTCTCTTCTCCCTCTGTATGTCCCCTCACCCTGTACCGATAGTCAAAATAATCAAATGTAGCATCCAGGTAAAACTTTGTAGCGTCATAATTGTGAAGGTGGCAAAATGAATTGTTTTCAACTCTCACACTTCCAGCACCACAGCGCTCACCTGTATGTTCTCTTCTGGTTGTCACATTGTGTATATCGAAAACCTTCGGTTCATTACAAACAACCTAACTTCGTTCCGCGAAAAGGTTGGGCTTGAAGCTCTTTCCCCGCTGCCAAACCACTCTCATCTCGAATAAAGTGAAACTTTAGTAATAACACGCCCGTTAATTTCTGTGGAAATTTGAACGACTGCGTTTCCTCTCTTACGCAGCCTCCTCACCCCAATTTGGGTCGTTCGTCAAGCGGTACACGAAATGATGGAACTACTAGATGGGACGGGACAGAGAACCAGAGAACTTTTCAAAGGCTTTGAGTCATTACAAGTTGTCGTTTTCAGTTACAAATGCGGTAGGTCGTTTCACTTGTGACCTAATTATGTTTAGCAGTTGAGCGGGAAGGGCACGAGAAGGGTTCAGCGATCAGGCGTCCACTGGCGCATTTACATAATCCACTCGAAGGGCCTTGGCCCACCAGCTATACATAATGCATGTGCAGCGGAGATAATGAAACCGTACCCCTGAGGTTCTCTTTGTAACCCTTAACAACTTCCACCGTCTCTCTTCACTTTAATCAGCATGTTTTCTTCTCAATGCGACATTCAAAACCTCTTTCTTGAGGGCGTCTCCCTTTTTCTACTACTCCGTCCATCTTTGTCAGCCTTTTTTCAAAAGAACTTGGCGTAAATGAGACCCCCGCTCCTTGCTTACTCCAAGGTAATTTCTTTCCCTGGGCCACCTCCGTTTTCTCCTTCATAATTTCAACTGTTCCTCGGAAGGTAATAACGTTTCATAACCTGTGGTAGTACTTTTGGAATGAGATTCTTCCATTACGCACGTCATCTTGTCATTTTCTGTTGGTAACCTCATATTTTAGGGTATTCAGACATTTCGGAGTTAACCACGGAGTTAACCACCACCATCCACGACGACTCATTCAACTTCCAGAACCCACTGGAAGTCCTATTAAATTTTAATATATGCTATACAAAAACCCTTCAACTTCATAGTACTCGTAGTTACACCATCCTCTGGGCAATATGAGGCCATGTGTGACAAACTTAAACGAGTCCGATATCTTGGTCACCTATCACCTTTGATTGTATGAGTAAAGGCGGGTTCACACGTAGCGGAAAGTCCGGATTGCGGCTTGCGTACCACTCTGCGATTGGTCAGCGTCGAAGGTTGAGAGTTCCATGCCCTTGACCAATCACAGAGCAATACGCAATCCGGACATTCCGCTCCAATGTGAACCTACCCGTGTGTACTCGTATGTGCTTTTCTCTTCTTTGGTTGCCTTCGACAAATTGTCACGGTAGGCATTGGCAGTTGTGGATCTTCATTTTCTATTGTATTGTTATCTTCATTCGTTGATGTCTTCTTTCTTTGTTTTTGTCAATTCCTCAGGAGGTGGTGCCAGTGGTGGTGGGGGGGGGGGGGGGGGGTTCATGGTTATCGCCAATTATTGACAAGAACATGCGGGTTATGTCAGAGGGTTGAATTAAATTAGTGAATAGGTTTGTGTTTCAAATCGGAGGGTTGATCATAGGGAATGTTGTTATTGATTCTGAATCTTATACGATTAGTGCGGCATTTTATGCAGTCGTTCAATATACAGAAATGTATACTGGTATAAATTCAGGATGTTTACAGAAATTACGGGACAAACTCGAGGAATCAATTCTACAGCTAATTTGCAACAAAAAGTGTCTCATAGAAAGACTCTTTATTACTCAACTAAAAAACCGATTTTTTTCACTTTAAGATTTTTTTGTCGTATTGGCCTTCACTGCAGTCTGGTGTTCTGCGAGTCGAGTCCATCATGACACGAAATTATGGTGTGTTACCACGCCCAAGGATGATCTTATTGGATGTCGTGTACAGTGTAGCCAATCCTTCTAAATTCCGGTACCATGGTCGAGCAGTTGGGTCTGGCAAAATGTCCCTAGTCCAGTGCCCTCTGTTAATAGTGCTTTCCAGGCTTGTTTTCTTTCCATTTTCATGCATTTGACAGCGCCCACGAAGTGTATGCTGTTATGCATTGAAATTTGGCCATGGTGAGCGTCCACTTGGGCAGCAGTATCCGCTCGATCATTACCTGTCAAATGGCAGTGACTGGAAATCCACTGCAGAATTAGGCGTAGAGCACGGCTGTTGGGTTGTTGCATGATGGCCCTCAGGGCAGAAAGAATTCGTTGAAATATGTTGGGAAGATGATCCCCTATCTTCATGTTTTTGATAGCTACGAAATCAGGTATTGATTCCGACAGAATTAGAGTGGAGGGGTCAGCACGTGCATCTGCAATGTGTTACAATACGAGAAAGATTGCTGATAGTTCAAACCTTCCCATTTGTTACTTTCTATTAAATAGTAAGTTTTGATTAAATGAAATACGATAAAGATTGCTGATAGTTCAAACCTTCCCGTTTGTTACATTCTATTAAATAGAAAGTTTTGATTTAATGAAATTTTCATCTTGTTAAATAGTTAGCAATCAAGTCAATTCCTTGGATTGAAGTTAACTTTGTAATGTAAAATTTTCTATACAAGCGTTAGTATTACTATTTGTGTACACTTATATTAAACATACGCGCATGTCTAGATTCTCGCACGCACTGATCATTGTATACCAGTATCGTCCCGCTGGTTTTTTCCTATTATAACTTCCAGATATTGGAACTGAAGAGGATTTATGGTTCTCGCATTATATCACTTTATTACTTACGGCCGAGGCGTAGGCTCTCAAAGAATGTATTGCCAGGATCAATGCAACTTCGTTATTTACGGTTGTAACGCCGTTGGAGTGTGTCAACATAAATCTATTGATATCACGTACCCAGTAGAATGTAATTTGGCGGAAGAGGCCAAGTGTGAAATGGGATGTTATACCATGATGATAACAGATACGGCCTCTTCCCCTTCCCATTTCTTCCATCTCCCCCTCCACAACGGCGTATCCGTCTCACTTCTTTTTTTCTCCTTTTCCGTGTTTTTCCTTCGGGAGTTGCTTCACCTAATTTCGTCTACCTGGGAAACATATGGCCGCTACCCATCCGGATGGCCAGCTCCGTTCTGGGTCATTGTTCTTCCTCCGTGTTATTCCGACGCCAAAATGGTACCGCTCGCTCTTCACCTCACTTCTCCCGTCAATGTTGTGTGCTCGAATGAAACGGCTTCTCTTTCGTAACATCACATGTCGTTGGTCAATCATATCACTGGTAATGGGCTCGTCAAGGTTGAAGAAGATAACGGAATGATTATTAATGAATCGGTGTTTTAATAACTGATCAGGGTAATAACTATCAACATACCTACCGTGTCTCACCAAAACGATTGGAAATAGTACATACTACTACTACTAGTACCGCATTTATCTTCACCACATTGAGTCTCTCGAAGCAGAAAAATGTCATATTACAAAATTGAAGTTAATTAGAAATGTACAAAATACACAAATCCTCAGCTGTTCTAAATGACAAATGTTTCTGGAACTGAGGTCCCTGCGCCCTTTTGACATTTCATGTCTTTCATATGACACATAACTCAGAAACCGTTACGAACCGTCAGAAACCGTCAATTATGAGTTTCCCAAATGAGTTTCTGACGATTTCCGTGTACAACCGAGTCGTTGCTAGGGGAATAGTACTTCGTCATTTGTCTTCGGACAAAAACCGTTCACCATTCGTTGGAAACCTCTCGATTTATAGAACTCGTAGAATACATTCCTCTCACTCGGATGTCGCCCTTCGAAAAGCTGAGATATGAGCATGACTTGATACGAAGTTTGTTTGCACACAACATGAAAATGTCTCAATGTGTTGCAGACTCGTACGCAAGCGTTTACATAGGCGTTCGTTTTAAATTCGATTTTGTAATTAATTCATCATCTCTATCATTCAGGTTCTGCTCAAAGGAATCCAGTCAATTCCAACAGCCGGATATCGCATCAAATAATCATAATTTTTTAAAGAGACACCGCTCAGAATTTCATGGTAAGTTGACTTGATTTGAAAGAAATCCTACGACTCATTGCTTATGGGTAAAGACCGGATTTCTATGCAGCATTGATGCCCCGAATATGCCATAAAATATGCACTAAAACTAATTAAATATGCGACAAATATGCAACAAAAAATATTGTAAAATTCGAGAAATTAAGTTTCAGTACTTAGAAAAAACCACTCTACCAATAAGTTCCAATAAGGAATGATCTGAATGAAATCCTCATTTCGTAAAAATATTTTGTAATTGCCGCTTTTACAGAACATTATTTGTTTTACTATTTACAACTTTTTCTTGTCATTTTTGCTTTTATGAATTCACTGTCGAAACTTCAAATCGATGTAGAAAGAAAAGTAAAGATGGCGGAAACTGTTTAATTTGTCGTTGTTTTGCACCTAGTTTATCATACCTAGTGCTATTATAGAGTGGCTTGCTAATAATACAAGCTTCAAACGATAACGTTAGCTGCGTTAAACTAATTCGGGAATATGAATCCGACCCGATCCTTTGGAAAATTCAACACCAGGATTACAGGGTTGGGACAAAGAAAAACGTTGTAATGGAGAATATTGCTACAGGCTTCATATGTCCGGTTTCCGAAATGAGTAGGAAACTACACAATATGAGAAATCAGGTATGTTTATTTGACAAACATTTAAATTTTATTTACATTATTTGTTGACAAATTTTGCATTCATTTTCTTATTCCGTTTAGATACTGTTTATACTTGAAAATACTTTCAATTTTTCGTGAAAATGCTTGAATAATATTTGGAAAATACATAAATACATACCTACTTTTAAATATATTCCTTTGAGACCTTTGATATTTGCAGGAGTCGTTTCCTTTATTATCCCACTGATCGTACATGTACGATGTCAAAGAGATATTGTAGGCTGCCATGAGAATCGCCTGTAATGGTAATGTCATTAAATAAATATAAATGAATTCCTTATTATATTTACTCGTTTCAAGAATCGGCAAAAGACGATACCGAAAATAAAATGTATACATTTGAAATACTTACCAGTAACCAAAAATCGTATAGTAACCATAAGCCGCTCACGAACAGGTATTGCCTTTTTCATGACGGAGTCATTTTCAAAAATAATCGGTCCCACTAATTTCACTAACATTTCATCTTGAACACTTGAAAATCTACAAAAAATTTTTAAATTGCTGGGCGTCTTCAATATACAATTTGCGCACCAAACGGTGGTATGCGGCTAAAATATTTCTCCTCTCTATCCATTCCTCAACCAAATTTATTTTTTTGTAATAGTTTTTCTTTTTAATAGGCACAAAACCAACACCGCTGCGGCACCTTCTCTTTTTCGGGTTGACGACTAGCTGAAATCACTTGCGAGACTGACTTCGCATGTAAACAGTCTTTTCGGACTCGCGCGAGTTGGCTCAGAAAGTTACTCTCGGAGAGTGAGCTCGCGAGAATTTTACTCTCACGTGGAAAGGGCTACGCGAGCGACTCACGAAAAGCTGAAAGTACTCTCAAAAACTCTCAGGTCTAAACCCACCTTTACACGTACGTGTCCAGATATTAGTTATATAAATTGCCGTAGCAGTGCCAATAAACCCGGTCAGATTCGTACAGCTCTTAAATGATTAAACAACAGCCCTAAGCGTCTAAATCTCGAAATGATTTAAAATCGCTGTAACCATTTTCAGACTCGGTTGAATCAGATAAAGATAAAGGAAAAACGGTTAGGAAGCCCCTTTTCTACTGAGGACACATTTAATTACCTTCATCTTCAGAAACAGTTGCCGCTCTTATGAATGGGCCACGTCAATCGTCGAAGCATTTCCCAAGATTAAAGTACGTAATGGTTGTTCTCTCCAAGAGTTTAAAGCACCGTTATCAGGAAGAACTCCTCTTGCTTAGTTGAGCGGATGGAGAGATGCTTTCTGCTTCGCATTGTCTCTAAAACGGGTCACTCAGCTAATGGTTCTTAAATATCACCACCCGCTCCCTTCAACTCTTGCATTCGGCCAATTTTATGGGGGATCCCAACCTTTGACAACCTCTAAGCGTTTCCAGACTTTTTTCTCTCGAATCCAATCGCTAAAACCCACTGGATAGTGAGTTACGTTTCATGTAGTCATTCAGACATCTGAATATAACGCAAATGAAACCCAAAAAGCGACTGGAACCTTGAAGATTCCCACTTGCTCCTATAATGAATATGTATTACAATATCAACATTTACATTTACCTTTTCTTCCCACGCCCTGGATGTCAGGATTATCTCCTCCTCTACGTACCAATTGCCCATGATCGGCTATTAGCCCAAATAAGACTGATTGGTTCCTACCATGCGGTCCTCAAATTTGGAAATAAGAGCCTCAAGATCAACCCAAAAGAGACCTGTGAGGACTGCACACTTGGGACCTACCAGACGCTCTACCACATCCTCCTTGAGTGCCCGCTGTACGCATGTTAAAGAAAAGCCATATGCTCTTACCTTCTCTACCCCAAAATAGTCATCGCCATCATCCGATCACCAATTTATCTTCAACGACTCCAATTTATAGGCTCGATCTTCAAAACACGCAATCTATGTGTGTTCGACTGATCCGACAACAATAGCACAATAAAATCAAACGAATAATAACAATAAATAGCAATCAATATGTGGGAGAAAGAAAACCACAACCTTGGTTTTCTTGTACTGGTCGTTGGCTTCTCCTTCTTCGAGGTCTTGTTTCATAATTGAAACGCACTGGTTACGAAAAGAACTGTATTGATAGTCATGATAACTGTGATACGTACTGGCCAAATAATAACCAAACATTTACCACCGGACTGCGAAACTCCCTGGTCAACGATTCACACTGGTCACACGAGAAAGGACTCCCGAGGAAAGCTTTCTTCTCCCTTCCTCTTTGTTCAGGGTGCTTTGCCAGGCGATCGTATACGATAATCCTCTGAACTCCAACAAATAAATAAACAACGAAAATATGTGAAAAAAATGAATAAACAACGCAACAATTACTATACTACACTCCACAAATATCGATGTTGAGTAGAACTGTATCAACTCTACTTTTAGTCCGATTATATACTTGCATTTTCCACTGTATCTTCTGAGAGAAGTATGTAGCTAATTGAAAATTTGCTGCTTGTAACCCACCCTTATGTCAGCTAATGCCAAAAAAAAGGTTATTTTGAACTTGAACTAATATCAACATCGGAAAACGGTGCCATCTCATTTCCAGACCCTATTTTTCATCTCTGGTAGTTCACAGTCATGGGATATTGCTTGTGACTATTGACAGTGGGTTGTAGAAAGTTTCAAGGATCAACCTCAGCCGACATGTTCCCCATTCAAAGTTCGCTAGGAGTAATCAACCAAAATGGGGGTGGAAAGGAGTCGATTTGTCCTTTTATGATTTGAAACGATCGATATAATGTGTAAAATTACGCTGTATTGTGTACTTATCAGGGAAAGCG
Source organism: Stenodema calcarata (assembly GCA_963920205.1). Classification (NCBI taxonomy): domain Eukaryota; kingdom Metazoa; phylum Arthropoda; class Insecta; order Hemiptera; family Miridae; genus Stenodema; species Stenodema calcarata. The sequence continues at coordinate 27,712,928 of OY986056.1, read as the reverse complement.
GTGGATTATATTTTCAATAATGAACCCTCGTAATCAACAAAAAAAAAACTTTTTCACCCTTCCTCAGAAAAAGTTTGTTTCCGTGGAACCAGAGGGGGAAAAAATATATCCGCTGTGTGGTACATTATTTTTCCTCTTTGAAACGTACGTCAATTCATGGAAAATTTCTTCATACCTCAGCACTAATTCTAATTTCAAAATAATACACGCTCCGGTTTCTGTATCAGTCTGATATATCAACAGTGTAGAACGTTGATCAAGGCTGAATGACAAACTACGGTTTCATAATACCGATGAGGTCTATAGTTTCCAAGAATTATTCTTCGCAGAACATGAATGTAAAGTTTGAGACTAAATTTCACCAATCTCTCTCTTCGTATCCATTATTGAAACGAGGAAGGAACACTTCAATGGGCCAAATATGCGGAAAGCCTATAGAGAATCTCCTCTACATTAGCAAACGAACCTTGGGAATGAGAACTTTTTCCTTCGCCGCTGGCTGACTTAATAAGTTTCTACGGAGGAAGCGAGGATGCAAAAAAACAAAAGTTTGAAACAGTTTTAATCTGTAGCCTTTAAATCGCCTGTTAGACGGGAAAAAATAGGGGGGTCGGAAAAGCGGTGAATGGGATGATATAATGAGAAGGCCGTCCTCTTTATCGGATATCGGGATAAATTGACTCCTCTGAAAGATGGAATAATATCAAGGTTTGAAGGCATTAAAATGGACGCCGGAGCTTTCCTTTAATAGGATTACCGGCATGCCGATGTGACTTCCTCCCTTTTCGCTCCGATTGTAAAACAAATTGTCTTTTCTTCTCCATTCAACTAGTCTAATTGATTTATAAAGTGTTTGCGAAAAGGGAACAGGGACAAGGAGGGTTCAATGATGGTAGGAGCTGAGGCGTGGCAGGTTTACTCGAGATTAAACAGGCATCATATTCGTTAGTGAAAACGATTGGCAGAGATCTCCTTAAAGTCACCGATCCATTTTCGACCAATTATTTCCAACGATCCTCCGACTCGTCAGCAGCTGTGATACCATTCGGTGTTTGATTGCGTACATTGAATTTGAATTTTGAAGTATAACAGAAATGAGCAGTCTCGTTCAATTGAACTCGAACCATTAAGTTATTAATCCAAACTGTTTCTCAGTTTTGAAGATAAAATCATTTTTGAGGAGGATAGCTTCATCTTTTCCCGACTAAATACGCACCTATACAGTGTGTTCAGACGCCTCTGAAAATAGGACTTGTATCCACCTACAAATTCTATACTATCCAGCGTTACTGTTCAATCAGATTTCGATACGATTCAAGGTACGTACGGGTGTGGAATGTAGGTCCCCAAAGGTTAATTATTTTCTCCGTAGATCACTGTTCTGTTTTATCCTCAGTCCTGTGGATTCTATGAACTCCTTAGTTTCACCCTCGTCGACCCAGAAGAGATCAACTTCCAATTACCACCAATTCCAACATCGGAATTCGACATGCCAAATTCCTAAGTACTAAGCATGATTCGAAAAAAAAAAATCTTGGAATCGGCCCCGCGTACGACATCTTCCTTCTTAACCAGTTTTCATAATAGATTTTCTAATTCCCATTGATATCAATATTCTATAGTGTGAGGGCAAATATTATGAGTGGTATCTTATTCTAGTTTGATTGGAATCTGAGAACAACCATGTTGTGTTCCTTGGAAATCGTCAAATCAATTTCAATACTGGAAGACATGAGAATTCCATAGACCTTACAGTTTAACTCACAAGGAACAGTTTCTGAATTGCTGCTTTATCGAAAGTTTTTGAAAAATCCCTGAAGGTTGATATAAATGCATTTTTTGGGAATAACAAGCTTTTTAGTGTTTTGCTATTTGGTTTTCGCCTTGGTAGATCCACCTTCGACGTCATTCAAAAATAAATTGATTTTGTGGCTGGTGATTACTCTTCTGCAACTTTTGTGGATATCGCAAAGTGTTTCGATTGCATCTTCCATCCACTTCTTCTGGATAAGCTCCGCAAATATAATTTTTCTGACATTGCGATTTCTATGGCTCATATATATATAGCTACCTCTGTGGTAGAACGCAGACTGTTCGACACAACAATGAGTTGTCACACTCCTTGCATGTTGAGTTTGGTGTACCACAGGGATCCGTTTTGGGATTTGTCTACTCTCGACAAAAATCCAGAAGGCATCAGATTTCTTGGTGTCGTTCTTGACCCAAAGCTCAGCTGGGGGCCTCAATGTCTCAATAGCTAGAGCAGAGCTCCATATGCCATTCTTAGTTAAGAACATTCTGCTGCCTCCTCCACGATTTTTTCATGCCAAAGAATGGCTGTGCGAGTCGTCGCTGGTATGCGCTACCAGGAGGACTGTAGAGCTGCATATTAGGAATTAGAAATTGTAACGGTCCCTGCTGCTTACATCCTAGAAAGCCTGTGCTATATTAGGAGAAATGTGGAGTCTTTCCACACTCCTGTTCACGGTTACTCAACTAGCAATAAAAAAATCTCTGTCTTCCGTTCCATCGAATTGCTGCTACTCGTCATGGTACCACCTGGTGGGGAATTAAATTTTTTAATGCCCTCCCCACGAATATACAAAATGCTCCGATTGGTACGTTTAGGGGCCAAATGAGCGGGTACCTCACCAGATTGGCTCCATACAATTTTGAGGAGTTCCTGATGCAAATTAGCTCTATTCTGGTATTTTAGTTTTATCAACACATTTTATTCCTTTTGTACCTGTTTTGAATGTAGGTATTGTATTGTTTCTCACAATTTTAATTTATTGTTGGTATTTTTGTAAGATGTTGATATTGCTTATGCACTACGCGCGATTTTAGCAAATAAAAATATACCTATTGATTGATTGATTGAATTGACGAACAAAGAGTTAGGCATTCGCTCATTCAAGGCTTCGCGAATTTGGAGATAGCGATAGATCAACAAACAACTCTGACCAACCAGGAAAATCGTATTTCTTGAAAAAATACCAACCTGAGGATTAATTCCTCCAAACCCCACCCATACCTTCCATACCAACTTCCATTCTTAGAGCTTATATTATTAGAGTACCCCGGATATTTTGTCCGCCAAGCCAGTATCCGCCCTCACTCTTCACCACCTATGGGCGTTAAACTGATTCAAATGCAGCATAAACAGAATCTTGCGAAGGAGTGAAGAGATTGATTGGAAAATGGAGTTGAGCGGATGACAGAGTTTTTCTTCTTTTTTTCCTCGTAGAGCTGAGTTTGCTTTTTTTCTCTTTGTTTACGCCCCGAGTACCGTTAGGATTTACTTTATGTGAGCCAAACCTGAATTTAATCTTCGGCCACCAATCGATTCTTGATAAATATTAGGCTTCGACGCTTTTGTTAAGTACCTCAATTCTATCCAGTCCGATTAAATATTAGAGATTGGAATGAGTATAAATTTCGTCAACTTGCATTCAGATTGCAAACTTTCGAACGTCAGTCACTACTCTTTTGGATGATTCTGAAGGTCAATGAAGTTTGGAGAAGTAATAAGTATGTTGTTTCCTACCCACCCTATTATACTCAACCCAATCATGCCCAACTTATTATAATGCGTTTTGAAACATGAAAGTGTTGTTTGAAAGCCGTGAAAGCGACAATTTTTAATTAAAACAACACTTTCATGATTTCAAAAAACATTATGATAAATATTCCCTTTATTGTCTAGAAAAAAATGACAAGTTTCACAACTTGATTTTGTCTTGACATTAATGTAACTTATTCGGTCCTAACTGAGCTAGTTACCGGCTCTCCCTCCCACTCGGAGAAGACCTACACACTCAATAAATTCACTATATTTTAGCTCATTATTCCGATTATTCCGTACAGTGAGCAAGATATAAGGGTGATCTATACAGGTAAATAGTTGTAGTGAGATTCGCTACTATTAGCTAATGTTCCAAGCTATACGATATCTTATTCCATTCTCTAACTGGAGCACTTTGAAGATGACGAAACGTGGTTGATACTTGAGATGTTCTTCATGGTTCACCTGCTCTAATCTGATAACGGAATGAGATATCGCAATTCTGACTTCACCATCGTGTTCAGCGTTGAAAAATCTATAAGCTGAGGTGTTACTCGGCGAATAAAAGGGACAAGATTTGGTATAAAAACAGTAAAATGGAGACATTTCACATAAAATCAGTTATTTCTTTGGAAATTCGCTCTTATTGTCATGCTGCATAACTGTGGATTTTTTTCATTTGAGATGATTTTACCGAGCCTTAATCCAACAACGCGAAATGGTGACTAACTAGTTCAACTAGTTAACTAGGCTTCTTAATTTCTCTCTGCGAATCACATGAATCACCAAATTAGGAGGACGGTTAAACAATGTTTTTCCCTTTTCCTTTACAAAGGTTCATTAATGAAGATAATAAATTAAAATATTGGAAAATACCATTTAAACTTTTTTAATATCTTCGAAAATAAGAGCCTTATGTTTTTTGTTTATTCTGTCCTTTGCGCTCGGCTTGTTTGAAGAGTTTTTCTTCAGAAAAATCCAGTTGGAGCGATACCAACATAATTCTAGCCCCCGCAAGTTCCCTCTTTCCTTCAACGTTATGAAAAGCTGTTGAATGCTCTTAAATGTGGAATGAAGTGATCTTTTATTCTATCTTAAATTAAAGGAGGAATTCGATTATTGTTTATTATTATTGTTACTACTCACTAATTGGTACTTACTTGAACCACCACACTTGAAACCCTTAGACTTTCTATCAAACTAGCGAATAATTGTTGTGTAACGATAATACATAATTATTATGTAACTAGCACTAATTATTATTATTATGTGTAGGGTCCTGCTGTATCGCCTGCAATACTAAAAAATTGGTTTACTGTTTTTCACCACTTGATGACATCACATTCTTATCCGGTGGACTATGGTTCAAGTGCGCTTCTTCAATTTCCAGAAGCAAACCAAGAAAAGCGTGTGACGTTTGTGGAAAGCATTTCCACGCTTCGTGTTTGGGGCTTTCCCATTTTATTGATGGTCAAGAACATTATTTAAACATGTAGCTAATGAGACTGACAAAGCAATGATGATAAAAAGTAAATTTAAGTACTAATTTGCGAAAGTGTTAAGAACCTAACTAATTTTTAAAAATCATTTCACATCGAAAGTAAGTTTTTGTGTCAATTACTGGTGCAACAAAAAATTTGGCTTTCAAAGACTGGCTCAAAAAATGGTTTTAAAAAACTAATTTAGACGGGTTTATTGCTAAAATTTGGGGTTTTTTGAGTTCTCGGCAGTTAGAGGACATCCTGATGCAGTGTATAACGGAAGGAATAAGTGTGAACGAAGAAAACAACCAGACATAAGGCTCGGCATAGTCAAAATATTTCATAATGTGTCAAACACTGGCTCATCTACTCTATTACCGCTCATCACATAATATGTGATAATAAACATATCGTCAGTAGTCAACATTAACTGTACGAGTATGGTGTACACAAATTATTTTGGTATGTATGTAAATATATTCAACATTATTGCTGCATTCGTGGTGATTCTATTTATAGTAATGGCCGTTTTCTTCTTCCCCATTTTTGCCGAGAAATCAATGTGATTTACATTGGCTTCAGAGAGGTTCTCGCTCAACGGCGTCATACACCGACTACGAAGGGGGCCCTAGAATCCTGTTGAGAAATTCCATGTAATGTTCAACAATGGAGATTGAGATCATGTTTAAACCGCTTAGCATGCTAGCCTGCTTACATATACAAGACCTCTGGCACTCTCTTCATCTCTCTCTCTCCTCGAGCTTCGCTTTGAAAACAAGTTAGGCGTTATCCCAAGGCCTTTAGCCGTAAACAGTAAGCCTGAATGCCTTGGTGTTATCGATCGTACAAGGAACGTAGCTTTGCTGTCAATAATCCTTACATTCATTTTCGTGTAGAATATACTCATTCCCAACATTGAGTGACAATTACCCTTAACACCCCCCCCCCCCCCCCTTAACAATTACCCTTAAGGGTATGAATTCTGAATTCTGTATAAAGATCAGCTCCCGTGCCCCATTCCACTAGGTACGTCAATACTGAAATGAGGACCGAAAAATTCGTGATATTCCATTCATCTTAGCTGTGCCCTGATGATACTCTAATACCCCGCATGAAGTGTCGACATTTCCAATCTCAAACTCACCATCCTAAAACCTTCATCCGCATTTGTTAAAGCCCTCTTCTAATCTCTTCCGTGTACGTAATCTGGATTGCTTTCGATCCCCTTTGCCCGACCTTCGTTCTCCCTTTTACGGTTCTCGGAGCCCTCGAACGGGAAAATTGGGATGTCAACTCGTTGTTTTCACTCGTCAGCCTCGATAAGTCGTGCTTCGTGGAAACCAATCATATTGTTATAAGTTGTCCACGTGGAAAACATTTTTTCTTGGAATATACTGTAGAATAAAAGTCTACATTCACAACGAATTTAATTTTTTTTACATTGTTTATTAACATAAAGCCACACTTTTACAAAATATTTGGAAAATGAGCATAAATATTATTTACAAAATTGATTCATTATTACAAAATTTTTGGAACTTACGCACGTTTACAAAAGAACCACATTATTGCAAAAAATGTTCGAAAAATGAAAATAACAACCTATCTACTCGTATAAAGCTTTGAACACAATAGGCATACCTACCTAGAAATTCTTTCATAACAATAATTATTCCACTATGTAGTAAATTTGAAAAGAAAAAAAAAAGAATAGAATGAAATAAAAATTAAATTATGTCGTTTTCATATTTTAAAAGAGGTATGATTCATAAAAGAAATCAGTTCTTTCCTAAGGTAATCCAATATTTTCTCATCTGAGTAGGCATTTATAATTAACTAGGCTGATGCTCATGCTGATATGTACTTTACGTAACATAGCTTCCCTATGCCATGGAATATATAGGGCACACCATCATTAAATGCTCCAAATCGCCTATGGATCAAGTTCAAAATTTTGAATGAAATGGATTAAAACACTGTTCACCGAACAAGCCCAATTCGCACTTATTGTACATTGAGCGAACTCTTGCAATGCAGTTGGTTCCTACGCATCTCTTCCTTTTTTTTCGTTCAGTATAACATACTTACATGGTGATGATGGTGGTCAAATCTGATCGTGACGACGACCCTTGAAGTAGTAGTAATGAAACGTAAAGAAACGTTCATACATTTCAACAGTCTATTGTCCTGAAAATTTGTCACAAATCTCCCGAGGAAAAGATTTCTTATTTTGATCTGTGAAATCTCCATCTATGCACTGTACATTACGTTTTCCTCTTTCAATACGATTGGTAAACCACTAATGATTAGGATTTGTAATGGAGGGACCTTCAAAATCAGTGGTATCAGGATTCTCTAGACCGCTCCCTAGCCTGGTCGCAACCAATAGCAATTTCTTTAGGAGGCAATTTCTTACAGGTAGATGAAGAATGTCGCCCTCCTTGTTATCTTCATTCCCAGAGTTTTCTGGAGACTGCAATCCAGGATCCGGTGGTCCCACATAGATATCTAAGGGAGAAGGAACGATGAAATTGTCGTCATCCTCATTAGCATTCCCCAGTTAAATATCATTGGCGTCCTGAAAATTTAATCCTGGACCAAAAACTCTGCAAATTCTTGACACAACGGTTCATTATCTTCTTTGTACAGATCACCCTTCTGTCTAGATCACTAGGTCTAAATGTCTAGATCCTAAATGTTAGATTAATTATTATTATCAATTATCACTAATTATTAACAATTTTATCAAGTACCTAGTGAAAATTATTATAATTTATTGTTAGGTATTAATAATTTGTATTTATTATTAATAATAGTTATTATTGATTATGATTAATTAATACGATATAATTCTGGGGTTTTTAATACTACGTCGGTAATAATTTTTCTATAAAAGAAGTACCTACCAACAAACATTCGAAATTACCTTCATTTCCGTAGCACGAAACGCACCTCAGAACAACCAACTCGACATCACTTAAGCCATATGATGTTACAAAGAGCTTTTAGTATGAAAATGGACCTGTATTTCAACAGTTTGATTCACGATCGGGTTGTGAGGCACAATCTTTGAGCCGTAATTGTGAACGAACGGCTGGTCGTACAGAGCTGCGGATGGTCTTAAAAGATTCTACGGAACAAACTCTATCTAAATATGAAATAAAAAACATACCGTTCCATATGAATTTTTCGAGATATGAATTTTTCGAGATATGAAATTTTCAAAATTTCAAAATTCGTTTTGAACCCCTTCCCCTTGACCTAGGGTTATGAAAAGTTTCGAGGACCATTGTGGGGTTGGTCGAAACCCATAAAAAAAATTTCGTAATTTTAACTCAACGCTAACTGGGCAAAGTGGCGCGGACGGCGGACGGCGTACGGCGTACGGCGGACGGACGGATTTTTTTTTATTCGATTTTCTGAATCTACGTATCTTGAAACGTAAACCAACAAATTTTGAGGGGGGGTTAAAAAAATTTTTTCTTTGGGCGATTCCAATGGTTCATTATCGAAGATAATAAACCAAAATAGTAGCTCACGTAGGTACCTCCACTACCAAAATGAAGAAAAAATCAACGAGACTACGGGAACTGCCTAGAGCCAATGAAAATTTCGCCAAGAGCCCAGTGGGCTAATTTGGGAACATCATCATACAGACCTTATTCACTGGAGCTGCAATTAAATACCCATCGACTTTTCTATTGATATTCGCTTAGTAAATATCATAGAGTAAAACTGAACACAGAAATGTACTAAAATTTATACGTCAGAGAACTTACCCAAATAAATTCCGAAGCTCCTCAAGGTCCAAATTGTCACTCATATTCAACAAGTCATGAAACACTCCAAATGGCAGCTGAAACCAAACCAAACTTTTTCCTATCATTGTTGGGGGTCTCAACTAGCAAGAAATGTCAGATGTAAACACCTGAGTTTGTAGAACACCAAGAAATTGGAGAAAAGGGAGTGAAGGTTCGCCGTTCCGCTACTAATGGGCGTTTAGACCTTCGTAGGGTGTAGACAGGTGTAGGTGTCGAAGAGCCATAATAATCCCGATTACTTCAGCCGAATAACTGCTAGTCTCCTGCGCTAGCTTATTATAATACGAGTACTTCTTGATTACCCTAATGCTCACATCGAACCATCACTTGCCTTTGAACCGTCCGTAAATACCAACGTACAGTTCTGCCACCTTAGTTCCACAAATTCTGCGAAGTTGGATTTTATTGCCAAACTGTTATCGATTGGCCGGAAATACTGTACATGAATTTCGGAAAGTGAGAGAAATAGAAATCGGGATTTTCCCTGTACTTTAATTGTTTGAGACAACTTAGCTTGTGCGCATTTCATATTAATGTAAAGATAAAAAGTTGATTTATATTTGAAACGACGAGGTAGACCTATCGCCAACCGCACCACAACCTTACTTATACTCGTGCTTCCCTTTGGCGACACGCAATACTGTCTCCCAAACCGCCCTTCGCCTTTGGCCACGACCATTGTTACCTTTAATAATGAAACCAAAGGGAAAGCCCTCTTCCATAGACCTGTCTGGTTGCGACACGAAGATAAAGACAAATGACCGCGTTGAAATTGTAATGGGATGAACGGGAAACAACACAAATGACAATGGGGGTATCCCATATTTATTTTTGGAAATTTGAATCAGTCGTCTCAGAAAATCGACTAGTCCAAAAAATCGATTTTCGGTTTTTGATCGATTCTGCATCCTTATAGGTGAAGCTACACGATGCAAGTTTTTAAAAATTGCTCACTTAGGTATACATTCGTTCATGCCACATACAACCATGTGTTCTGAAAAATCTCAAATCTATGTCAAATGGGCGACGTCAGCAGTTTTCTGCGTTTCCTGGTAACTTGGGTTTCATGGACTAGTTTCCTGGTGAACTTGGGTTTCATGAACTTTCTGAAACGACTGATTCATTCATCTTACTCCCAATCATCGCAGAGATTACCAAAGATTTCGCCGAGTTCAGTTTGGAAACACAAGTTTTAATGGTTTTACGAATCGGTAGACACTGTCGCCATTCCTACGAGGACATTCATTCCTGACCATCTCCACTTTCGCTGATGATAAAGCATTCATGACCGAGGGGGTAACAGCAGAAGAAGCTGCTCGAAAACTGCAAAATCACCTTGATAAAGTCACCAAATGGACCCAACAATGAAAAATCAAACTCAACGAAGCCAAATCTAATTAGGTGAATTTTACATATAAGAAAGATAAACCGTGGCCAGTTATGATTAACCCCAAACTCATACCCGCAGCTAACACAGCTAAATGTGTAGGGTTGCCAAACTAAAATGGAAAGGGCACATCAAAATTTAAAAAACCGAGCTCAACATCAAATATAGGAAGGTGTACTGGTTACTGGGGAGGCACTCAGAACTAGAGGTTCTAAACAAGTTACTGCTGACCAAGCAAATCCTAAAATCAGTCTGGACGTATGGCATACAAATTTGGGACTGCTCTAAAAATTCAACATCAAACACATTCAAACTTTCCAAAACAAAATACTTAGGAGAATAGTCAATACCCCGTGGAATATAAGAAATGACGACCTTCGTCGTGACCTGAAAATGGAAACCGTCTCCGAATAAAGACTTCACAGACATGTAAATCTAGAATTGAACCGAATCTTGGACAACAGTGCGATGTTTGGATCGGACAAAACCACACGACTTATGTATTTTGCGAAATTGAGGACGAAAATGTACGGTCCAGTGTGCTTCTAATTGGGTCAGCTGATGAGCTGTAATTCCATTAACATGTTATTTATGTATGCAAGTGAAGAATAAAGAATTTAAAAAAAAACCATCCAAACATCATGATTCCTGAAAATTCCAATAAGATCAGTTTGATGATTTCAGCAGTTTCAGGCGTGTTAGAAATATCACGTTGATTTTGAACCGTTTATGTCCTCAAAATTTCAACTCATTTGGATAGATATTACATCAAGATTTGGTATTTACAATAATTGGGGTGCAAAAAGAAGATCCACACCAAATCTCAATTTGACCGGCCTGTAGACCCGTCAAATTGGCTAATATCAGCCTAGATTTCAATTTGTTGTTCCTAAAATTTCATAGGGTTGAGATAATGGGTTAAATCATTCAAAAAGCACTGGCTAGAGTTGAAACGAAGCTTTCAGCCAAATTTCAAGTCAATCGGTGAAGGTGGAGAGGCTGTAGCCTTGACCCTATGAATGAGAAGAACAGAGTACGAGATAAGGGGTTTTCGTAGTTAATTAACCCGGCTTCCCTTAGACCTAGCTATTTATATGCTACTTTGAATGCTATTTATATCACACTATGAAGCTGTAATTTGGTTTGTAGTAGCCTCCTTAGGACTTACACTTTAGGCAGCATAGGGTCCGGATCAGCTGAGTGGCTCTTGAAGCTAATTTCTATGCTGTTCACGCTATGGAGCTGTTATTTGGTTTATACCAAAATTTGGTATAGCCTCCTTAAGATTTTGACTTGACGCTACCCAGGCCACGATCAGATTCTCTTGAAGAAGCCCGCATGGCCGAGGTTCTATTTCTAAAATTTTTGGGTTGAGATAATTAGTTAAATCTATTAAAAAGCCCCGTCCAAAGCTGGAACAAAGCTCTGAGCAAAATTTAAAGTCAATCGGTAAAGGTGGAGAGGCTGTAGCCTGGCCTAACTGAACAAGAAGAAGAAGAAGAAGAACAACAAAAAAGCCTAGCCAATGGATATCTACCTGAAAATAGTAGCCAATGGATATCTACCTGAAAAACTGGTTTCTTGGCCCCAGTAAACATACGAGTACCGGTGAACGTATCGTACTTGGTACCGTTTGTTCTTCTCAACTTGTTTGCTTGTCGGGGCGGAACGATGCCGTGTACCTAGTTACCAAACGCCTTGGTGCGATTGGAAATGATAATTTCGGAAGAAGAACTGCTTACTTCAGCTCTTGTATAAATACAAACTCCAGTTGTGTGGGAGAAAACAAACCCAGATTTCATTCGCTATGTGTTTCGACAGTTTGATGAATCAAAGTCGCTCCGAGTGAATTTCAATCCAAACGGTATCCTATGTTGGCTTAATCGATCGTACCGATGAATCCTTGAAAACTCACTAGACCATAGCCCTGTCCATGTCACAGGAAACGTTCACAAAATGTTTAATTTGCTACAGCTCTCGAGCGGGGGTTTTTTTTTTTTCATCTCCCACTCTTTAAAAACTGGAGTCAATTTATTGAAAGAGCGAGTACACGCTTGATAGGTATTTCCCGTCGGAAGGCGATCGGATTTCATTGAAGAATACGCGTTTTAAAACGGGATAGACGCTCACCGGAAGCCTGCTCTTCCAATCCGACCTACCAATCTGTAGACCATTTGAATCCTCGTCAACCATCATCTTTCGAATCATCATAGTTTTACTCACTAGTAATTATAATATTAATTATACTAGTAAACGTCGAATCATCAGGTTGGTAATAGCGATTGAAGGTAACATCTAATTGTTGTTCTAAAGAACTGAAGAATTCACCCGTAGGGTAAAATATGATAGAAAGTGTTAAATAGGATACTAATTCTCAAGATGAATATAGTTTTGTTTTCCGGTCCAAAATTTCTTTATTAGAAACGTAACACAACAACTGAGCTTGGCCCAACAAGTTAGTTTAATTTGATGCTATGTTCGACAATGCGTAGAGTTCGAAGCCCAATGGCAACTACTCTATAGATCACTTTCCCTCACAAGACTTGTCACATCACGTTACAAGATCGAAGGTTTCGTTCTGTAAAGACGTCAGGTGACGTTGCTGTTGTGTACCTAGTAGACAAAGAACGTCTGGGTTCATGTATCCTCGCAGGCCCTAAAAATTGCTTGTAGATAAGCAATTTGTTGTTTAGTGATAGTTGGGAGTACCTGCCGAGCACCCAGTACATTTTTTTGAACTTGATACTTAATTGATCTCTTTTTTTAATGACATGCTTCAATTCTACTTAATCCTGAAATCATATCTCGCTGAGAGAAAGTTTAGAGTGAAACATGAAGGAGAGTATTACAGTCTCAAGAAAATAAGAGCAGGCGTTCCGCAAGGTAGCGTGCGCTATCTCCTGTTTACTCGTGATCTACCTAGCAATGACGATACAACAATTGCAACTTTTGCTGATGGTACTGATGATACTGCTCTATTAGCGGTTGGCGATACGGTAGAGGAAGCAACCAAGAAATTACAAGACAGTGTTAACAATGTCAGTACGTGGCCAAGAAAATGGCGACTCAAACTCAATGAACAGAAATCAACTCATGTTAACTTTACAAACAAAAACGTAAAAAAATACCAGCTATGTTAAATGGACGTGAGATTCCTTACGCCAAATGAATATGGTAAATTAAAATAGGATACCTACTAATTCTCGAATTGAATATGGTAAAATTCTGTATGATTTAAACCTTTACTATACAATATTTTCATATGATGTATTATTTAATTGAGAAATTTCTTGTTTCAGATGACGCGGCCCACGTTATCCGTTCAATTCGAGCCATCAATGGACCTCTAAAAGAAAACGATTGAATCGTAAATAAGGTATGAAAGAAATACTATTATACCGCTGAGCCTCTATTATAATAATAGTAATTGTTTATTGACGGAAGAAGGAATACATATTTACAAGCCAATAAAGATAGAGAAATAATATTTCTTCATCTTTATGAGAAGGATATTATCCTTCTGTGCACCAACCAAGTAAGTTCATATGAAGTTGTGGGGGCTGGTGGACCTGATCTCGACAGCCACAGCTGATGCATTTACGAGAATAATACGAGTAGATACAATACAATAGTACAATAAGTTAGCTAATGAAGGGACCTACTAAGAATGAACAACATCACATCAAACTGAAAAGTCTCTATATGTAAATCAAAATGTTTAATCCTTTTCAAAATTGTTTCTTTAATATGACCAAAAATACTAAAAACGTTGCTGTTGATTCTGTGATGATGGAAAAAAACCCATAAAGCTCTATAACAAGCACTTCTAGCGCTGTCAATTCTAATCTTTGAAAGGGCATATCTGTGGGACGGAATGAGATAGAAACATGCGGTTGGCGGCGTTCAACTAAATTTTTGATCTAGTTTCTCCATCTTGCGTATTGCCATCTATTTGCGATACACCCGGGTCTGCATAATAAAAATAGAATAGGGTCTAATACTACATTAGATGCTGGTATTGGTGTTTGAATTACACCAATAACTGATAGCGTGGCCAACCCGATTGAAATTATGGTAGTTTCACTGAGTAATTTATTAATCGTGTCCATGGTAGTAGATTTACCGAGTTTTCCGAGGAGTCTTATCATCGACTCAATCAGATTGATACATGTGCATAAGCTTTTCGACATATCACTCTCCAAGTGACACACGAAAGCCAGAGGCAGCTCAGTGAACGGTGTAGTAGGCGAAAATTCGATAACACGACGTCCCATGTACACGTCAGCCCTGGGCGATGGTGGGCAGTCCTTACGCTTGACGGAGCTTTCAGAGGAGCTCGGTCCGATTTCACTGGTCACACCAGCTATTTCAATTGCTGCCCTTAGGGATCAAAGTGTAGAGTTTGTTTAACCCCCGATTTGCCACTCAAAGTTAACTCAAAGGCCTGTCCTGAAGGAGAAGTCCCCGGCTGCCGTCATCCCTTTCTCGCCCGAGAGCAGGGCTCGTCCCATTTCCTGAACTGGAATCAATTTTACTTGCTTTGAAGGTTGTTGATAATCATTCGTACTCATGGGGACCTAAAGGGAAGTTTCCTCTCAAATCATTATAGGGAAATTGTAAGCTGTATCTCCCCAATCATTATTGGGAATCGGAAGTTTTAAAGTTAATTGGGGCTGTATTGATCTCGCGATGCCTGACTCAGGGGTTCGAGGATTGCAGAGTTGGTATTCGCCTTTATAGCCTGTAAGTTCATTAGATTTATAGGAAAAACGGTTGAAATGAGTTTCGCAACTTCTCCGATTAATTATTTATTTGCATATTCATACAAACCGTATCAAACATTAACCTAACCCTCACTTTAATATTTCGTTCGCTTTATAGTCGGTCCCTATTCAAGTACTTAATTTTATTTCATATCAAAATTCGACTTCCCTTACCACGTATTCTAAAGGCTTTATTTGATGTTTTTTTTTTTTTTTTGACGGATTTGCTGAAATGAGAGAAGCAGGCAGAGATGGGCGTATTCATATTCATAAATACGAAAAAAATTCATAAATCAGAAAATATGAATCTGAACACAGATATGAAAATGAATATGAAGACGAATCTGATTATGAATACAAATAAACCCATAATAACATCTTTATGTGAATTTCCTCAGAAATTCACTATTTTTTTTTTTAGTCACTTGAATTTACTGTATTTTTCGTGGATGTCACTCAAATTTTCCTATTTTACCAAGAATTACCAAGAATTACAAGTTTTTCCAAAAAAATACAAAAATTCGCATATTTTTGCGAATTACGCGCAATTGGGTTTCTTTGGTGGGTTTTATAAAAATGTTTGCCAATTAAGGACGAATTACTCTAACATTTCTCCTTTTTACTGTAAATTTGACAAAAACACCAATTTCTTACATGAATTTTACTAAAATCCACTGTATTTGGTGTGAATGTTACTAAAATTTTCCTATTTTACAATTACTTTTACCTACTGAAATTCAACTAATATTTTACAGTTATAAGAAAAAATATTAGTGTAATCCATCCATAAATTGCCGAAGTTTTTATAAAATTCACGAAAAAATGAATTGTAGGATAATTAAAAAAAAAATGAATTGTGTGAAATTCACAATAAAAAGTGAATTTTTGTAGAATTTGTGAGAAAAACTTAAGTAAAGTTAAGTAAAAGTTAAGTAAAATTCTTGGTAATAATATTATAGGAAAATCTGAGTGAAATCCACAAAAGAATACAGTAAATTTTGGTAAAATTCACAAAAAAGTGAATTTTTGGACAAATCCACAAAAAGATGTGATTATGGCTTTATTCGTATTCATATTTTCTGATTTATGAATTTGATTCGTATTCATATCAAATATTCATAAATTTTATGAACATGAAAACCTACGCCTATCTCTGGAAGCAGGCGGTATCCTGCGGGGTTCATCCAAATCCCCAGTTTTGAACTATCAATTTTGGACTAACTGTGATAGTGTGTGTTTTACAACTGGGAATTCACCTTAATGTTTGAAAAACTGAGAAGCTATGATGGGATCGAGTGTTTCGAAATAGCGGAGAGTTGGCACTTACGTTGAGGAGCGTTGTTGTGGATTTGAATGTATCAGTGAGCGACTTGATCTGTACGTCCAACGATATAATAAATACTTCATGGAGTGAATCCAACCGAGTCCCATCCAACTCCTCTTCGTTATAGCTAGCGCTCAATCATTTCAGTCTCTTCCTCAGGTGCTACAATAGACCTTAGTTGTTGAGCTCCGGGGGAAATTTTCAAATTAAAAACTTGCTTCCTGCGAAATGTTCCCCTCGGCTGAAAAACACGGGTAATTTCGCTCCAAATTAAACACGAGTGAATTCGTGGAGAAACAAAATGAAAAGTTGCGGAAAAGACTTTTGTTTTATGTCCCTGGAAGTGGAAGAGTATGCCCGGATGGTTTCAGGGGGCGGGGACTATGGCGATGTTGAGCAGTGTGGGATGACGGTTTTCGGTGGGGATAGGAAGCGGGGAATAAATGTTGTCGTCAACTTATGCTCAGTGGTTATAAAAGCGCTGCCTCCAAGAGTTATAACATAGTTGTTTGCCCTCTGAGTTTAACTAGAGACCTGCCAAACTAACTCAACAAGCCTTCAACTATTTCCAGGGGTGAAAAAAAAGAGGTGGAAACCTTGCCAGTCCGACCATCAACTTTATTTGTTATCCTGTTTGCATATTCGAGACACGTTTCGTTCCCATCGATGGGCGGTCAGGTAACGTAAATGTCACTGGGAACGAATCCAAAGTCATATGCTCTTTTTTGTTTGACCTACATACGTTTTCTTTTCAAACCTTCTACTGCCTGCAACTCAAAGTAATGATTGAATCGAAGTTTCAGAAAACTGTATAATTTTGGGTGTTGGATTTACTGATTGGAGCGTGACATTGAGTTACATTACTTACAAAGAAGCTGGAAACTCACATGATTACCACGTAACCAACTCTATCAGGTCGTCCTACCTTTGCAATATCTGCCATTATTTATCCACCTCTAACTACTTAAGTCCATCACTGTTATTGTGTCAGTATTTTAGCAATTATCATTAACGTAAGTAACACTACTTAATATTATTTTTAGTACAAACACTTTGAAAATTAGCTTCTTAATTATCTAATTCACTTCTAATAAATTCCTTGAAAATAAATTCTTCAATACCTATTCGAATTTTGACAAGTTTTGGTATAGTCTTCTTTAACTGTCAATCTTAATTTTGGCCAACATTTTTTGAATTTTTAATTCACATTCAATCGTGTCTCCTGTTTTGCGGTAAAGAAACAATAGAACGCCTTTCATCAATTGAAGTCAAGCTTGGGCGGAACTTAGTCAGAATGTGGTGTGGGACGTGAGCAAATGCTTGATCGATTGCTGAACCTCCTCTGTTAATCATAAATTACCACTCGGTTCAGCGTTAATCGTGCATAATGTTACATTACCAACGTATTAATCTATCACTAAATCACGTGACTGATTCACGTATTCATGACCAGCCATGTAACTCCAGATTTAAGATACCCGTTAAACTCAATTGAAATCTTCTAAACAAGACGCAACATCAGTGACACACTTCAATTGAGTGATAAAAGTTTATTTTAAGAACTACGGTATTGCTATTTCCGTAGGTATGCACCTAAATCCGTTTAGAATCTATGTAACGGTCACTATTTGAAATGTATAAAAGTATAACAATATTATACTTTTATATATTATACTTTAGAGACGTAGGGAGTTTTTCGAAATTGCTAACGTGACCATAATATGGTCACGTTAGCAATTTAGAAAAACTCCCAACGTCTCTAACCTGAAATACCACACCCAACACCCATGGTAGAAGAAGGAGAAAAACCCATACCAACCATAGCCTAATTTTAGATTTCGATAGAATGTACTGCATTCCACTGAATGCAATTTTCTTGAATGCACTGATAAAATGAGAAGTGGAGAGCGGCGTAAAAGTTATATACTACACGCAAGACCGAGCGGTCGCGCTGTTTTAACATAATCGTCGCGCGGGAAGAGTAGGTTCTGAAAACACCGTATTTCATACGGTTGTTATATTTATTCTGATTTATGGCCAGTGTTGCCAATTTGAAACACTTTGATACACCGGTAAGTATAAGTATAAGTTAGGTATAAGTTGGGTACCCAGGTTAGGTGACACAAATCTCACGATGTACTTTACTGAATTACTCAGTAAACATAGTCATTGGCAGATGGTTTTTTGGCTCTGCTGAAAAGTCGCCAAGTAATGCAGGGAAACCGTCCATAAGCTTACGAGCTGGGGAACCCTCTACAGTAGATTGATACAGAAATTGAAATTTTTCTTCCTCATCCAAGTCCTCATCTTCAAAAATCTTCCAATGTTGAGCCCAAAACCCGAACAGTTCTTAATAAGACCATCAAATTTACGCAGCTCAAGCTTTGGTAGGTTATACACATGCTTGCATCCCGAACCGGCAGGATCAGAGATCCGATTGGAAGCAGACACAGAATGAGATTTATATATTATATTTTAGAGACGTAGGGAGTTTTTCTAAATTGCTAACGTGACCATAATATGGTCACGTTAGCAATTTAGAAAAACTCCCTACGTCTCTAACTTGAAATACCACGTCCAACACCCATGGTAGAAGAAGGAGAAAAAACCATACCAACCCTAGCCTAATTTTAGATTTCGATAGAATGTACTGCATTCCACTGAATGCAATTTTCTTGAATGCACTAATAAAATGAGACGTGGAGAGCGGCGTAAAAGTTATATACTACACGCAAGACCGAGCGGTCGCGCTGTTTTAACATAATCGTCGCGCAAGGAAGAGTAGGTTCTGAAAACACCGTATTTCATACGGTTGTTATATTTATTCTGATTTATGGCCAGTGTTGCCAATTTGAAACACTTTGATACATCGGTAAGTATGAGTTAGGTATAATTTAGGTACCTAAGTTGGGTAACACTAAATCTCACGATTTACTTTACTGAATTACTCAGTAAACATAGTCAGTGGCAGATGGTTTTTTGGCTCTACTGAAAAGACGCCAAAATGACGATGTGGGAAGTTGCTGTGCGACCATCGAATTGTTCAATTTCCTTGCGGTAATTAGCAGCAGATGCAGGGAAACCGTCCATAAGCTTACGAGCTGGGGAACCCTCTACAGTAGATTGATACAGAAATTGAAATTTCTCTTCTTCATCCAAGTCCTTATCTTCAAAAATCTTCCAATGTTGAGCCCAAAACCCCAACCAGTTCTTAATATGACCATCAAATTTACGCAGTTCAAGCTTTGGTAGGTTATACATATCGGTATCTACCAACCTAATGAGCCCATTTTAATTAAATGCTTGACATTTGATGCCCCTGAGGAGATGGAACGGGTACACGCCCCCAGTACGATGGAAAGGGAACACCCCCCTCCTCGCCAAACTATCCAGTTGGTTTTATGACAGGCGGAGCAAGTAGTTGAGGAAGGGTCCCCTTCTGGGACAGATTCGAGTAGTGCCTTTCGAAGAGTGCAGTTGTTCAATATACCAATCTTTACTATCGCTGTGCTCTAAATGCCTTGTTTTCATTTCATTTCCTTCCTCCCTAATCTGCATAATGGATCAAATCCGATATCAGAAGTGGGATTGTACTCTACCCCTCTATTTTTATTTTTATTCATATCTTTCTTTATTCTCTTTTATTTACCTCTTCAATTTCTTGATCTTCTTACTATATTTCAATAATTTCTACGTCTCAAGTTCCTCCGGCTAATCTTCCATCTCTATTAAGTCTTTCGTTACTATCGCGTTCGCGTGTGTCGGAAATAGTCAGTATGAACGACTGGAAAGACCACATGTGCGGGCTCGGACAAAGACGCCAACACCGACGCCGGCAGTTCCCGATGGCACCTTTGAGGAATGTTTTCGAAAGAGCTATTCTACGTTGGGCTTTTTCTCAAAAGCCTCAGAAGAGATTGAAACTACCGGAATCCTCTTCTTTAACCAATCTTTGGCAAACCGCTGGGAACTTCGTTCGTTAAGGTAAAACATTTACTCATGTTTTTGACAGTGGAAGTGAAGTTTCCTTATTATCTGAAGAATTTATTGCCTCAATTTTCTGGTCGAAATTTTAATAATCCTATCAACCTAACAGGAATAGATTTTGGAAAAATTCTGGTACATAAACAAATTTAGGTAATGTTGATTTTGGAAGGAATTGACGTACCAGTTGTACTTTTAATTACCATTACGGTTTTAAAAGATCGATATGAGGTTGCAAAAAAAAAAAAATTCTCCTGACAAGGAAAAGGTGCGGGAACGTAAAGAAAAATATTTAATAAGAATGAACCGATTTGAACAATAAATCGGATGGCAATAATTTTGATAAGAGTGAACTAGTAATTTACTAATTTTCCTTTAAAAAGGACGATGATATGGATCGGTTGAAAAATATTTTAAATAAATATTCAGATAGTTTCATAAGAGGTTTACCTAGAAGGCCAATTACTACCGCAAAATGTCATGTTAATCCTTTTAATCCAGAGCGAATTGTTTATAGAAGACCCAAATGATAGGTTAGCTGTAAGGGACTTCTTTCACTGCCACTGAATTTTTGAAATTTTGTTCACAAAATTACATTGAAACCCAAGTGGAACGTGTGATGACATCAATAACAAATTTAGTTACAGTAGCATTACACATCAAAAGACAATCAATCAAACAGTTGACACCCAAAATTCAGCTTTGTCTAAACTCAACTATTCATAGAGTAAACTGCTACATCTCCCCTTGAATTGTTAACTGGACGTAAACCGCACATTCCTGGTTCAATCCTAGTAAGAGACGATATCTCGTCTCCTACCCGCTCAAATTTATCCGAGTTGAGGACTGAAGCGAAAACTCGATTTGACAGAGCGGCCGAGTACAAAATGAAACGCTTTGAAGGCATAAATACCTTCATATTTTAGTTGTTTATGTGTGTATTATATGGACAACAGACTGTCTTTACACAATAAAGGTTTTTATTATTATTATTAAAAGCCAAAATTACCCCGCTTGTGCTAGGGGATTTGTGCGTACGAATGATTGAGCCTCGTGCATCCCAGAAAACGTCAGATAAATTCAAAGGAATGTATCGAGTTGTAGAAATTTTACCTGGGGACAGGTACTTGCTTGAGAACATTAATAATACAAGGAGAGTAAAATACTCACACGAAAGAGTTTGAAAAATAACTCAAGATTCTGACTTGTTACCACAACGTCTTGCTGATTTTTTTATAATAGCATCTCCACCTTCTTTCTTGTACATTTTGGTTTGGACCACTATGGACTGCAGCCATAGCGTTCCCTTCTCTGCAACAGAGTGGAAGTATTCGGAAATCTCATGCTGGAGCTGAATTTAGCTCATGTGTCTTAGTTTCTCCGATTCTTCAATTTTGGCGGAGAAGTCCATCCTGGTCCTATGGACCTATAGTGGCCACTGTTCCGAGGTGAATTAGAGAACTCTGTGGTGTTATTTTATTTATTTTTTTTCTCCCTTACCTATATCCCTAACCAAGATTTTTTTACTTTTCACCCAGAAAATAATTCTCATTCACCTCCAGATGTGGTAGCAACATCATTCGGACACGAACTGGAATAAGACACTAGGTCTTTTTCTGGATGTTGTCCCTATGTGAAGCTTTCGTTGTATATGGACCCAAAAGTATTTTGTGGAGCACATGAGCAGTCAACAATACCATGGAGATTTGAATTTTCCTTATGGTGCTCATGGCATATGCCGCTATATCGGACCCAAAATCTTTTGTGGAGTTCTAGATGGTGTTCCCCCATCCTGAGCATATGCCAATTTTCCATCTAATGCCGTTGGTCTAAGTCCGGCAAAATGATGAATACATTCTACCGTTGGTCTAAGTCCGGTAGCAAATTTTATTATTAAATTTTGTAGTCTATCGTTGGTCTAAGTCCGATAGCTACGCCGTTGGTTTGAGCCCGGCAAATGATGCATACATTCTACCGTTGGTCTAAGTCCGGTAGCGATTTAATTATTAATTTTTGTAGTCTGTCGTTGGTCTAAGATCCGACAGCTACGCCGTTGGTCTAAGTCCGGCAAATTATGCATCATTTCACCGTTGGTCTAAGTCCGGTGAAATCCCAGTACGTACACAAAAGAAGAGTGGTGGAGAATGTTCTATCTCAAAAATCAAATCAAAACCCAATGGCGGATACTTGCCTACTTGATCTGCTCAAAACGAACTATGACGCATTTACAGAAAACAGGAGACTTGTTGTAGTCAGAATAGCCGAGTGGACCTCATTTTTCTTTTAATTTTTATTTCAATTTACACCTCCACTCATACTGACAAAAATTATTTTTTCTCCTGTGCATCACCGATTTTACTATGCAATTTTTTTATGCAATTATTTTATTAATACTTCTTATTTCCACAGGAAAACGATCTGGAAAACGTTGAATTGAATAACAATGATTTTTGTTTCTTATGCGTCACGATGAATGACGACTATTGTTAATTCAACAAATTGCTGTATTTTTCTTTTCAAATTACGCTGATATTTTTGGGCCCGCCAACACGTCTGGTGTTTGATCAAGGAACTGCGTTTACTTTAAAATTGTTTACCGATTTTTGCAATCAACATTCGAAAAAAAAAAAAAAAATGCATCCGATTGCAACTGGTGCAAGTCGCGGAAACGCGCAGGTAGAACGTTTTATGAGTTCAATCACAAATTTAACGACAATGGCCCAGTCAATTAAACAACAATCGTTGAGAATATTAGCATCCCAATTGCAGTTGATTTTTAATTCAACTACAAATCGCATCGCTTCATTTTCACCACTTGAGCTTTTAACTGGAAGCAAAAAAAAATAAATCTCTATCAGGTTGGCGATCTTGTGGTTCGACAAATAGAGCCCAGGATTAATGAGAAAAGTCCCCTAAAATTCAAAGGGACTTACACAATTATTCAAGTACTACCAAATCATAGAAAATTTAGTCTCTAATCGGCAGGTTAAATATCCTCATGAACGTGTGCGTAAATTGTCAATGGATAGATCTCTCTTGCCACAGCTCTTTGATAGTGAAAATGATTGTCAGTCACATTCCGAAGAAGATAATTGAACAAATTTTGAAGGTTCATTATCATAGGACAAGCCATAATAAGGACCAATTTCTCGTTGAGAACGAAACCAAACGATTTTTTTAACTTAACGATTTCACAAAATAAATTATCTGAATTTATGAACTTTAAAAGTAATGAATGATTGTTAGATTCAGTCTCTTGCACGAACATCGAATTATAGACATATGATGTTGACGGAGCGCTACGCCATCATCTCTTGATCGTTTTCTGTACGGTAATCATGTTGAGCTTATCCAGCGTGATCTCCAAACGGGCGTACGATCTTGGTCTCTCCCTTAATGCAAGAAAACTTAAGAACTTTGAGGGTCATCCTCGCTTAATGTCAGTGAATAAAAGAATGATTTTCAGTCGGATATATCGACAATAACAAAATGTTCGAACATTCGAAATTAAATTATGCTCTCTATTCATGTGAGTTTCAGAAATCATTCATCTCTCGATAAGAGATTGAACAAAATCGCTGCATAGAATTTTCTATGAGGTTTTTCTCTCTCAATAAAATGTGAACGTTGGTTTCAAAACTGGTCTTCGCTTGTTGTTCAACTTATCCTAGTGGAGTTCATGTTATAACCAAAAGAAAATTTTTTGTCAATTTTGACACGTTTTTCAAGCCGACACAGTGTTCGCACGCATCTAATCTGAATTCAATATTTTCAGGACTACCCTGAGGCAAATCACACGAAATAAATAATTCTCTTTGCACTCTTTGCACAAAATTTATTTTGAAATACTCAACCACAAATGAACAACAACTATTATAGCTTGACAGTCGAAAAAAGGGAATACTTGAAACCAGAGTAACTTCCGTTTTTGAAAAAAAAAAAAAAAAAAAAAAAAAAAAAAAAAAAAGGGTCAGAACAGCGAGTGGCGACAAAGTTAAAACCTGGCAATAAAACGTAGGGACTTTCCTGTAACTATTTTCCTGGAATCTCGGTGTCAACAACAAGCAGGTGGTCTAGGCAGGTATCAACTTGCAAAACTCGAAACGCATTGTTGAGTTGCTTCAACTCAACTTTCCAAACCCATAAAAATCACCCCTTCAAGTGACCTGGTGTTTTTCTAATAGCGATTTTACGACTTCCTTTTCGTCCTTCTCTTTTGTGCAGTAGGCCCTCAGATAGGGTACCTGCAATCGTTAATTTTCCATGGGAAAAATATGTCAATATGATGATTTCTAATCCTTTTGAATCTGTTACAGGAGGATCGTCCCGATAAGGGTACACTAAGTGATTTCTAAACGAATGAAATTATGATGATGTATTAGAACCTGTACATAGTATACAAATTTACATCCAACATTGTAAATATTTTGTAAATAATATTTTTTTACATCTTTGTTTACCCAATTTAAATATTGTATCGATATTGTATCAATTTAAATATTATATCGAGTCATCTTGACGCCGAATCATCGGTTTTTATTTATGGCATATTGTAAACAAATAGAAAAACAAAAGGGTGATACTTTACGGCGATCACCAGGTTTACATAAGGTGTATGTAAAATGTTATTTTATATCGTGTAATTCTAGCTTGTAAGCGCAATGAATACTTTGTATAACGCATATGTGAGCGTATCAATTTGAAGTATTTAAATATCTCCGCCTTAGGGAAAATATTTTTGTGTGCTTGCATACAAGGCACTAATTACATTGCCTTGCAGAGGGTTTTCATCCTGGCGGTTACACGGGGCTATGCGTGGCTGTCAAAGCCTTTTCGCTGGTCACGGGTTCTGCAAAGGTTTCCCACTGCCATAGAGTCATGATTGCAAACCAAACCAAAATTTATAAATCAATACATTGTGAAATTAAAGTAGAGTCTCCATAGGTCCAAAAACCAACATTGTTAGGGACGCGGTCAACTCACGAGTTCGGGTAGGCGCTTCATAAACCTTATATGTTTTTGCTCGCGCGTCCGAAACAACATAGGATTTTTTGTGACACAAAATTATTGAATTTTGAATTTTTTCCCTACTTCTCGCAGGGACCGCTCGAGGTCAGGTTGGCCGTATCGGTATCTACCAACCTAATGAGCCCATTTTAATTAAATGCTTGACATTTGATGCCCCTGAGGAGATGGAACGGGTACACGCCCCCAGTACGATGGAAAGGGAACACCCCCCTCCTCGCCAAACTATCCAGTTGGTTTTATGACAGGCGGAGCAAGTAGTTGAGGAAGGGTCCCCTTCTGGGACAGATTCGAGTAGTGCCTTTCGAAGAGTGCAGTTGTTCAATATACCAATCTTTACTATCGCTGTGCTCTAAATGCCTTGTTTTCATTTCATTTCCTTCCTCCCTAATCTGCATAATGGATCAAATCCGATATACACATGCTTGCATAGGGAACCTGCAGGACCAGAGATCCGATTGGAAGCAGATACAGAATGAGATTTCTCGGAATGTTCTTGGATTAGCGGGAGATCCGCTTTGAAGAGCTGGTTTCGTTTGTTATTGTAAAATATACGTTTATCCGTATAAACTTCAATTGCATCATACTCATTTTCAAGGTACTTTTCGTTTGTAATGACAATAAAAATTACCTCGTTCACCTTTTCATCAAGGGCAAATAAACGATTGGCTTTGTCGTCGAGGCTATCCAACTGACAGCTGAGATCCGAGCTGGCTAAAACTGCACTAGAAGAAAACACAAGTAGTAATCAATGTTCCGCCAAATAAACACTGCCAAATTCGCGAAAATCACTTCGTTCCCCACAAGGGATGCCACTATTTTGGGAAATATTGAGGTGCTCACTTTTAATTGAATCAATATTTGTAATTAACCGAAATTCGGGACATACAACAAAAACGTTCCAGATCAACGGAGAATGATACATAGCATGTATCATTCTCCTTTGATATATTAGGTATAACATATATTTTCTTATATTATAAGGAGAAAACATCATCGAGATTAGGCTTCATCAAGCCTTGATACATAGATACTACCTATCTAATCTGGAATTAAACAAATTGCCGTTAGAAGAACTTGCTACACCAATCGTGTAAATTCACTAATTCCTGCAATTATCACTGACATAGTTAATTTTTCGTTATTTTAGATGGGAATGAGGACAGTTCCACCGTACCATTCCCTGACACTCCTACCGTTCCCGCTTCGAGTTCTCTAGCCACCCCAGACCACAACCGCCTCTGTTAAATGAAACATTAATTCACCGACCATTTACATTGCAAATTCTGTAAATAGAAACACGTTTTATTAAAGTTTCAGACCCGTACAAAAGAGGCGAGAGATGTAGCAGTAAAACGGGAGCGGGGTGAAAACTGCCACGAAAAACTGGCTTTGACCGTCGACTGAGGATGAAATGGGGAGAGAAACCGCAGGAAAATTAGTAACCATTATAAACGTTAGAGACGGCGAGAGGACAAAGCGCCTCGCGCTCAATCATTTTTCACGAATAATTCGAGTAATTATTGGGGTATTACCAGTATTTTACCACACCAGTATTTTACCTGTCGTTCGTCTGAATCTACTCGGATACTTATACTGAATATCGTAATCGTAATAATATTCTATTGACTGCAGTAGTGAGAAGAGTGGGTTTTTTATTGTAGGGATGAAGATTATATTATTTAGTTACAAATCTTTCTAAATAGGTACCCTCAATAATAACTTCAAACTGAAATTATCCAAGTTTTTCATTAATCCGCCTAATTTATACCGTAATAACGTTTTTTGGTTTATTTAGTGATTAAGTCCATTGTACTCGTATAATATCCACATGAGATAATATCGTATTATACGAGTACAATGGACTCAATCACCGCTTCTCCTTCATCACCTCCACCCCTTGCCTCTCCTACACCGTAAAATCGCATTTCGGTCGGTTCTAATTAACCGATTTGAAATCTGAAAACTGTTTTGGACTCAGGACGATGCAGTGCATTGCAGAGCTACCTCAGTTTTTCAAAAAATGGCTTGGAAATGTAAAAAAACGATCGCAACTTTCTCAATTTTTGATTATGACTCATTTCGACTAATTTCCGAAAATTCTACGCTCTTTTTACGTCCATAGCCGTTTTCAGATCTAAAATCGGTTCAATAGAACTCGAATTATCCCCTATCTAAATTTCCTTCATTTTGGTGCTGCTACGTGGTCGCTGATTTTAGAACTATACAAGGGCTATTGAGCCTTAACCCTTGGGGGTTAACCAACAGTGTTGATATGCGATCACCAAATTCAGAATTTCGGATTTTTTGACGTTCAAGTTGGTTTAATTGTCTACGAAATGACATTACTTACTGGTAATTTGCAAGTTCTAAACCCCGCAAGGAAAATATAAAGAATACATGTCAATAAGTACCATGTAATAAGTTCTTGGTTTTGATTAGGTCCTATATTGATGTTATGATTTTTTTTTCATTTCACGTATTGTCATCCTAAATTTCTGATAGAATATAAAAGCAGTGACGTGTAAAATACAAAACGTATTGAAGAAACTCTTACTGTTGGGAGAATGTTGGAAGTATGAGGGAACTTTCCTCAAAATCATACGATGAGTGCACCAGAGGTCGGAACTGGCTTCGCCTCGACTTATGCCCCCTTTCGAGCTCGGCACACGTACTCATTCGAGTCAATAAATTTGACAAAACGGCCCTTAATATCTCACTAAAAAGTAAGTGGGTGGAACGGGCTCGGCTGGAGTGAGAGGTTGTGGCTCGTAACCGGCGATCGTTATATTAAAATTGCCTGAGACCGTTGCGTTCAGCCGGAACGAGTGGAAAAGGCCTGGGGCGTTCTGCGAAACATTGGTACGCTCCTCTCCGAAGTATATATCACTGAATAACGCCTTTTTTATTTTTATTTTTTTCTTCTTGTGCATCAGAGTATAACGGCAAACGTTTTTTCTTCTTTTTCCTCGCCCGTGGACTCGAGTGGGATTGAGTGGGCTTGTAGATAAGCTTTGATTTGGTTAAGCCAACAATCTGACTGCAAAACTCTCTCGATAACTGTAATAATATAATTAATTCGTTTCGTTTTGGTTCAGACGAGTTCGAGCAAAATAATTAGGTATATTACCTAACTGCATTTTCTTTTCTGTAGTTTCACCCAACGTGTTATGGAATTCCAACAAGGTTTGATTCTACTCGTTGAAACATATGGCATAGTTGTTTGTATTGGTGATTCAGGGGGATTCAGTAGTGGTGAGGGGTTGTAGTACTTATACACAATTATTGTACCTACAACCCCTCACCACAACTCAAAACTCAATTGTAAATGCAGCACTAGGGGAAAAAAATGTTCTTTGGGTGATTCCAATGGCTCATTATCGAAGATAATAAACCATAACTCTGCAAATTCTTGACACACCGGTGTATTAGCTTCTTTGTACAAAAACTAAATGCTAGAGATAATGAATTAATTGCAAATAAAATGTACCGATATAATCGATGTAATTCAGGGGTTTTAATTACACATACCTACGACGGCAATAATTTTTCCATGAATGACGTACCTACTAACAAACTTTCGAAATTACCATCATTCCGTAGCACAAAAAGTACCTTGGAACAAAAACATGTGATGTTCCAAACAGCTGTTCCTTAGTATAAACATTGGCCTGTATTCCAACCATTTGATTCACGGTCATGTTTCTAGACGAGTTCATATCGGCTCAACGTTCGAACCCTCATTGTGAACGAACGGCTGGTCGTACAAAGCTGCGGATGGTTTTAAAAAAACTCTAAAAAATTAAACTCGATCTAAATGTGATACTCCGTTCCATTTGAATTTTTCGAGTTTTGAAATTAGCAAAATTTCAAAATTCGATTTTGAACCCCTTCCTCTTGGCCTGGGGTTGTGAAAAGTTTCAAGGATCATTGTGGGGTTGGCCTGTAACCGTAAACTAAATTTCGTAATTTTAGCTCAACACTAACTCGGATGGCGTACGGCGGACGGACGGATTTTTATTAATTCGATTTTCTGAAACTACGTATCTTGACACGTAAACCCTCAAATTTCTGTTTACTTAGGTCGATTCCAATGTTTCAATATCGAAGATAATTAAATAAACCAGAAGACGATACTCGAACGATATATCGTACAAAGAGTTCACAGCTATGACTATCCGACAACTATAATATAGTATATTACAATATACAACTATAATATACTATATTATATAATATCTTGTTTGCTTTTTTATCAGAAAAATGTTTCACTATTCACCAAACCATCAACTGTTGCATCAACTTCCATATCATGTTCAACCCGAGCCATCAGCTACTACTTAGTCCCTACTCCAAGCTTTAATCTCATATCCTCAACCAAACACTCATACCTACTACATCATAAGTATATTAATAAATAAACTCCCAATTTAAAAAGGCAAACATTTAAAATAAGAGATATCAAATGGATCATTGATCAGGGTAGAACGGCTGTGGAAATGGTACTCCGTAGTATTTATTTACAATGAAATACCTACCAAAAAATATTATTTTATAAGAAAATTGGTTTAGTTTAATATATTTGATAAATTAGTCACTGTAACAACAATTCAATGTCAATTGAAGTCACTACAAGTCAATTGTTTACTCATTATCATTTAGTATTCTATTAGTGAAGATACTAAAAGAAAATAATTATTGTTCATACTTTCGGGAATAATCCAATTTCGTTTCATTTCACATAATATGCTAGACTGCTCAAAGAAGATAATAAACCGTCGGGTAAAGAATTTGCAGAGTTTTTAGTAAGTAGCTACCTACATAATGTTTTGAACATTTCTCTAAACTTTGGATAAACATTGTTAGATAAAAATTACGTAGTATTCGACACATGAATGATGATGAGTGATACTGCACGATTGAAACATTTTTTTTTTTTACCAAAGAAGATCTGTCAAAAGATGAAGTCAGACAACAAAGGTTTATACAGGCATAAATTATTTCAATACAGAACAATAATTGTTCTGAATTATTTGGGTTGGCAAATAACCCAAACATTATGTAGAAGTGTTTAGGAGATGTTTTAATATTTTCAAACTAAGAACGCGTGTGTTGAGGGTAGTTCGGATATTTCACTTCGAAAGTTGCTCACGAGGTGATGCTGCTCACACTTTTTTGTTGTTATTCCTTCTCACTCACCAAGTGTGTTTCCTATCCCCCGGTTCTGTACACTTCAACAGTTTTTTCCTGTTTCCGACAATTTTGCGAGAATCGGAAGGAGCTCGAATAGAACAAAATGGACCAAAGGACAAACCGTCGGTGGCGTTGTGGCTTTTCATCATTCCACCGTCGACTTTTCCGCTCCCAAGCTTTTCATTCGCTTCAATGAATAATGACCTTGGAAAAAAAGGAAGGAGTCCGATTTCATCCATTATTTACAGCACTTTATAATCTCCGGTAGTGACGGTAACGGCAGAATTTCTAGGGACTCTGTTCCTTGCTCTTCGTTCGATGATTTATGTTTTGCCCACGATTAGGCTGTCGTTTGGTTCACGTGCAGAAGCGAATATCGATTAGTAATTCCAGATCACCAATCGCCTCTTTATAGAAGAGGACCTCAACGTAATGATGAATTTATTAATAGAGACTCAATGGGTTAATTTTACAAAGCAAAAAAGGAGTTCCCGAAATGTCTGTTAAATGAGCTACTTATCATCTATTATGAACCTTTGGAAATGTTGCCGAAATGACGATGAGGGAAGTTGCCGTGAGACCCTCGATATTGACAACTACAATAAATATTATGAATGCAACATTATTTTGGAATTATTTGAGGCGTTCAGGATCAAAAGCGGATAACTCCAACATTTCAAACATTGTTTTTTTCACAGTATTGGCACGTTCAGTAAAGCCATATTAATAATAATTAATTATTATATTATTAATAATTGATCCTGAACGCCTCATCTGAGCCTAAGGTCAGTAGCCTGTCCAGGCTCGTTTCTTTCCCAGCTCACCTTGCGTGTGCGTTCGTTCGGTTACTACTTCTCAAATATATATATTACTTCTCAAATATCCTACTTTTAACAAACCAAAATGTGGTATAGTCAAAAACCTAAACCGAGTACACCTAATGTCTAACAAAGGTCGTTGTGGTAGTACATTTCTGTTATATTCAAAATTTTAATTTGAGGTTGATGGGTTTTGCATTTACTTGACTCATCAAATGTTGAAATGTTATCTATTTGCATAGAGATACAGAATTAGTTGTTTTAATTGCTAATGGCAAATTCGTCAAGGCAAATTTGTCAAGGCAACTGTCTACTGTAGGAGTCATTGCTTGGGTGTTCTGTTGATAAAATACTTTGTGCGTTCAACCTGTAGGTCTCCCATCACTTCTCTTCTGAGGGACTCAGGCTACGGTTACTATGGATGCGTGTGATATGTTCTGACGAATTCGCTTGAACAAACCAACGCCTTATTTCCAATGAAAGTGGTTACTATGGGAGGGGAAGCATCGTCAGAATACGCACGTCGTCGACAGAACGATTTGAGCGGTCAAACTAGTTTGAAATTTTCGTTAGAATTTGTCCGAATCCAACCTTTTGCAACCTGTAGTTGGTTTATCCTCGTGTGGAATGAAAACAGTGACTTGTACATAATCAAGGTCGCGGCTGACATCCTCGCATAGTGGTAGAACACTTCCTCTTGGCTTCGGAATTCAGCGTCGAGGAGATGGAATTCTGCATGTTTTTCCGGAAAAACATAAATGTCGATTAATCGATTGAAGCAATCGATTTTTTTTATTTATTTGGATGACTGCCAGCATTGGATCGGTATCGATGTCCCTGAAAAAGAATCAGATCGATAGGACGTATCGGAGGGAAACTACACGGTGGTTCATATGAAAAACTTTGAAGCTAATTTCTGAAAAACTTGATTATGGACTTCAGAGGTTTCTCCTTAACACGACAGCGTGAAGCTTTCAATAATAAAAATTTCGAAAATAACATTTTCATACGATGGATATTTTGCGATAAATACGGACAGAGAACGAACGAAGCTAATTTTGCTCGTGTTTCGCCGTTTATTCATTCGAGTCCACTCTGACGGCGTCAAAGCGAGTGGCTCAAGACTTTCGGACATTACGAGCGCGCTCGCTCGGGTCGCCGTCCACGTAGAACGTAGCGTACACATAGGACATCGTACTCGCCGTTCACGAAGGACAAAGCGTTATACGCGACAGCGTTACATGCGACAAAGCGTTAAACGCGACATAGCTTTATACGCGACATAGCGTTAAACGCGACAAAGCGTCGTACGTGACAAAGCGATCGTCGCCCATTGCACGATCGCGCGACCACTTCTCAATTATGCCATGGTTATAGACAGTAGCGAGTAGTCGTTATGGATGGGTATCGGATACTCGATGTTTTAAAACACTTGATGTTTTTCATTGAACATCGATGTTTTTCTTCCGATTTTTTATCACAAACCGACGTTTTTTCCTTTTTACCGGAATACCTATAATTAATAAGCGCACAATTTATTCTTTTAACAACCTGCTTACCAGAATACAGCGGCTGGTAAATAATGTTGGTGTTGATTTGGACTTCAACTTGAGTCAGAGAGGACTATAAAAAAGAAATTATATGAATATTTTTTCCATGACGACACCTATAATTAATGAGCAATGGATAATTATGTAATTTTCTGTAGTAGGAACTTCTTGCGTTTTTTTTAAATTTTTGTATTCTTATGTAGGTAATTGGGATTTTATCCCGTGTTTCTGAATAAATAAATTGCAAACCTATCTTACGTTTCAATTCCTAGACAATTGCATTATTCTGTCCCTTGTGAAGAGCTTTACTTACCTTCTACATTATTTCATATTTTACGAGGCCCTTTTGCCTTTAATTATTCTAGCAGCTGCAATGTTCAAGTTGCATATTTTCCGTGTCAGTCATGGATGACTTGATAGTAGGAATGAAACCAAAACCACCACCACGTCCAATGAAACCGTCCAACATTTAGGTTAACGGTTATCATTTGCCGATACCGAAAAGTGGCAGATGAGGAAACGAATTTCCCTGATGAGCTTCATCTATCTTTGAACTGTCCACTCGAAAAATTCAACAAAACGTCTTGGCATGTAGATATGAATATATCATAATAATATTATGTTATTATATTATAATATGATATAATATAATAACATCATATGCATCATATCCTAACTTTTATGACGTAGTATTTAAATTGTAAGTTGCCTCCTCTGTTCCCGCGGATGAGCTTTTTTATCAAGCGGGTTTAATTTAGAACTTTCTCAGGAATCGCATCTCCGAAAGCAAAACTGCTATTTTTGCATTCGGCCATCAATAAATATTCTGAATTGAGTAAATTGTTTGTTAAGTTTTGCTCAATCAATCTGTTAGAGGTAAATTTGTACATTTTTCATGTTCAATTTCTTTAAAAAAAAAAAAAAAAAAAAAAAAAAAATACCCCAAAACAGCGAGGTACCTACTTGGTAGTCCACAGTAGGTAAGTTATTTGCGGGGAAAACATCGATGTTTTAGTGAACGATGTTTCGAAACATCGATGTTTTTTATACAATGTGTCAAAACATCGATGTTTTTTATACGATGTTTCAAAACATCGATGTTGGTCATACGATGTTTCAAAACACCCAAAAAATGAAAGTCTGACAAGTGACACCTCATTTTAAAGGTTTTTACACGCAGAATAAGATGGGGAAGTCAGAATATCTTACTCCGCTCTTAAACTGGAGCACTTTGAAGATGAAGAAACGTGGTTGTTACTTGAGATGTTCTTCATGGACATCAGGTTCTCTAATGGAGACGTTTTACATAAAACCAATTATTTCTTCGACAATTCGCTCTTATTGTCATGTTTTAGAATATATTTATTGACTCAAGTAGTCATTTACAAAGATTTACCGAAAAATCAACAGTATACAATGGACCTGAGGGATGACTTATTTGGCCCAACAATTATTGTGACATGAACAACAATAAATTTACAGCAACATAGTAATATTGTATATAATAGAATAACACACCCACGATCTAGTCCAGCAAAGCGGTACCGCGTTGAAGTTCCGCGACGAATTTCCGTTTTAGGGTTTTGCGAGGAATTTGAGACGTTTTGCTTTTAATCAAGGGGTTCAACGTGAAGGTCTTTATGGAGGGTATCATCACTGACGTACCAAGGTGCGGTTCTTAAGACTCGGTTTTGAAAAATTTTAATATAATTTAAGTTGCCAGATTTGGCAACCGTAGGTCGGAATAGGTCTGATTAGTTGCATATGTATACATAAGTTTTTTAGTGCTTGAACCAATTTGTTCATTCTTGAACAGGGTATATCGAGGGTCTCACGGCAACTTCCCACATCGTCACTTTTGGCCAAAATGAGTTACCTACCTATGCATACCATTCGAAGCGTCTTCTTCCGGCGGATCGATCTAACTAAGTATAAGTTAGGTACCTAAGTTAGGTAGCACTAAATCTCACGATTTATTTTACTGGATTAGTCAGACCCTCGATATACTGTCTTTCTGGTTCAGTTAAGGTGGGTTTTCCCTTGGGTTTTCCAAATGGGCGTTCTTTAATTGGACGCACATTTTGATCGTTAGATCCACACGCGGGTCGGATCGGATGGTCGTTCGATGGAGTTCCGAAGAGGACATCAGAGTCACAGACAACTCCCCCTCCACCCGTCGCACTCATTACAGACAACTCCTCCCCCCCTCAACCACCCCATCGCACTCATCACATCTAATTCCCCCACCGCACCAATCGCATCCAACTGCCCCCCCCCCCCCCCACCGCCGCCCCCGCCCATCGCACTCATCGCATCCAACTCCTCCCCCACCGCCAAACTCATCGCATCCAACTCCTCCCCCACCGCCAGACTCATCGCAGAGTACCCCCCCCCCCCCCCAACTCTCATCAACCTTTTGTGTAGTGAGGGTCAGCTCATGAATGACAGACGATGAATAGTATGATACTTCAAAGGCTCATTCGCATCTTCAGACTGTGAACGTGTCCAGCACGTATCGTGTCAGGCTAGAACGTATTCTTCTATGCTGTGTCTATGGACGAATTCAACCGTTCCGCTCCCGTTGTAAGAGCCAATGAGAACTAAGTAAGGTACTCTAGGTCTCCATTAACCCCCCAAAATTGTTAAATGAATATTACTTATAAGTGTATTCACTTTCTGTGCATATTATTACTTGGAGCAAATGAAGAAATATCGAAGGGAAAAAAATACAAGGTTTACTAGTGAATGTACGAGTGTACTCGTAGTGTGAGGGTTGAATTATCTACATCTCACAACAATTATCTACAATTACCTACATCTACAATTATCTCATTCTCCGACATGAGGTTTTTCATGGGTTGGTTTGTTTAGCGAAGTACTTTACTCCTGTGAATCGTCCTTTCCTTTGACCCTTGTTCCAGGGTGTCCACATTCTGTGTAGTCTGTATTAACTATTTATGTTCAATAATATTATTCTGTAAGTACACATATTTAAGCACAACTCCTCCCCTCAGCGCAAGTTTTACTTAAAGAGGGGAGTTGCATTTTGTCGTAGCTACATTGTGACATTTTCTTATTTTGTTAAATAAATGCATTAAAAAAAAAAAAAAAAATCTATCTATGTATATAATAAAATCGTGACTGTCTGTTTGTTTGTTTGTTTGTCTCATCATCAATTGAGAACGGCTGAACGTAGAAAGTTGCGGCTGGTACCATTTGACGCAGAATTTATCTAAGAAGGTTTGTGAAAAATCCGCGTTTAAATCTGTCCATCCGTTGAAACGCTATGAATGAAATACTACTAAAAAACGTGTTATAATCACTTCAATGAGGACGTCTATGCTTATAACTTTTGAACGGTTGAACGTAAATCAGATTGTAAGTAGTGTCTGGATTCAGCTCGACAAGTACTTTAAAGTGGTACTTCAATCAGGATGTTAGTGTGAGGGGGCAGGTTGTTAGAGGAGAGGGGGGAGGGGTCTACAGGCCTTCAAAACTACTTGACCAGTTGGAGTGCAACTTTGGGAATTTGTTGTGTGAACATTGAGGAATGTTTCTAAACAGATAGGGTGGGTCGATAGTATGGGGGGAGGGGGGTTAAATGCAGTTAGGTTAAGGGGGGGGGGGGTATTACCGGGATTTCAAAACTACTTGACCGATCTGAATGAAACTTCGGGAATAATTTTTAAATTTTTTTAAATTTAAAAACATGCTTTATTTGTGCATCGAACAAAAATACAAAATAAATTCCCCGGAGCTATAGCTCTGCATATGCATATATGCATAGCCATGTTCCTATATAAGGAACGTCAGGCGGGTTCGCGCCTTTGCAATTGACTTAATCTAAACTTGTTTGTGGTATTAATAAATAGTTAGTGTAATATTATGCATTTCAAGCATGCTGCAACCCATCATATTTAATCCTAATAATAAACTCGGTAACAACAAATCAATAATAGGTAAACAATAACATCATAATAACGATAGCGGTTAAATAATAACAAATAAATAAACAAAATAGGCAAGGCCAATGACTAGAGGGCTGGTACATCAATTTTTCATACTTTACTTACCTACTTACTTACTTACATTATCGAGGGACCAGAATTTTAGCGAGATAACAACCACTTGCACAGAACTACTCGAGGCCATACTCGCTTATCGCTTTAAACCTTAAAGGTCAAGCTATGCTACAAAATTTCACCAGCAAAGGATCGGCCTTTCTCAGCAACTCTTCAAAGCTGTGTCAAGATATTTCTCCGATCTTGAAACATTGGTTCCTTACGCTAATTAAGGCTGTGCACCTGCAAACGAAATGGTATGCATCTTCGGTTTCCCCACTGCTGCACAGCAGACAGCTCTGATTCTCATCAGTATAATGTCTGTACCGAAGCGCCAATAGATCACCTCTCAGCTTTGAAATCCACCTACATGCCTTGAAATTCCTTATTTCTACAGCTGGTCTCATCTCCGTTATCCCTGACCGTAGATCTCGATACAGTGTCTACCTGGTCGACTCCGCAGCCCTACTTTCGAAATCCCTCTTAATGCTTGCGGAAATGATTTCAAGCGACTGTGTCATCTTCGCAGCCCATTGATCTCTCCCCTCCTCTTTGTCTAATGGAATGGGGGGAGGAGGGTTAAATGCAGTTAGGTTAGGGGGGGGGGGGGGTATTACCGGGATTTCAAAACTACTTGACCGATCTGAATGAAACTTCGGGAATATGTTGAGTGAACGTTGGGGAAGGTTCTGACCAATTTAGGAGGGGGGGGGGGGTACAGGTTGTGTGTGTGTGGTGGGGGGGGGGTTACCCAATCCACTCAAACCAATCACAATCCAATCAAACAACCACTCTTGGTCAATCCTGAGGTAGTATCTGTTATGAGTGGGGCCTGTCCTAAAGGTGGTGTCTGTTCTACCGTTGCGAAGCGCGGGTACACAGCTAGTTAGATATAAATGATCACCTTCCAAGATGACGAGGTCTCAGTTTCTTCTCATTCATTATCGCAAAACAATCTTCATAAAACTTACCTATAGTTATCAGTTACTGGTGTTTTTCGAAGTTATTTCTCCTGGGTGCGCTAATTGTGTGTTGAAATACGGAATTAATTAAATACTTATGTGTGATGTAACTCTTGGATATTATTCCTGTACAAATTCGTCGTACTCATACAGAAAGTGAGAGAGCCTAATAAAAAAACAGCAGACATAAACATAAATCTACACAATTCATGGAGATAACGGGAACAATAAAATAAAAACAGAAAAAAGTATATCAGCCACCTGCACGTCCTAAACCCGGAAGGGCCAACATAAATCAACTCGTTTTCAAAACACACCGAGATAAACAGGATTTTAATTTCAATTTCGCCAAGTGACGGTGAATAAATATGAATATTTAAGCGGCAAAGGAAATTCTGACTCATTCGAAAAGCTCACTTTTTGGCGGGTACGTTCTCCCCAGCTCCGGTCTCCGCTGCAACTCACCGTCTATCATTCGTGTAGGGCCTGGGAAGAGCTGAATCACCGGTCCGCTTCCGTCTACAGCGCGGAAACAACACAGTTTACTCCCTAACACCGGATTTATGGGACATCAATCTCGGCAGGAAAACACACCATGTAAATCTCATTGTCGTCCTATTTTCGAGATTATTTGTGTCTCTGGAAATAGATCATATCGACGATGACGTCAAGGATTTGTGTTTTCAAACTTTATCTTTCTTTACCTACTGAGCGAGTGTTGTTGTTCAAAAGCCACAAGTAACAAACAGAGGTTGTCAAGAATTTCGAACGCTTTAAAACGATTTTTGTCGATTTTTAACACATTTGAAAATATTTTAAGCGATTTTCCACTCATGAAAACACTGGCCTTATCATTTCCAAATGAGGGGCAAAGAAGAAGAAGGCGCAATGTCAAGCTCTGGGCGAAAATGAGATAGTAATGCTATCTAATAAAGGATGATCAGACGCTGTATGAACAACTCTGTATTACGCAGCTCCCAGTTCATACCAGTCAACCAATTTTTTCCGTTTAAATATTCCACAGCATTGGTTAAATACAAGATCCGAAATGCGCTTTGCGAATACCCCTCAAAATATGAGGAAAAAATTAGGAAAAGAAAAAAACTCGATAGACCACACTGATATTAAATTAAATCGTACATGAATAAGTGTTGAGAAGATAATTGTGGCGATAAATAAATAATCAAAATTATTGGAAAAGTAAATAAACTAATTTTATTCTTGAATTCTGTTGATTGTACCTACTTACGTAGAACGGGAAATAACTTTACTTGCCTAAATCTATGGCCGTAGAATTACAAACAAAAAGACTTGCTGTGGATGATAATGATGGTAGATGTTGCTTATGATGAATAATGATGATACTGGTGATTTTCTGGGTTTGTTAAATGAATATTGCTTATAAGTAGATTGTGTATTCACTTTGTGTACACATTTTTCATGGAGACGCGAGGCGTAGCGGTCGAAAACGAACCGTCGACACTCAGTGCATAACAATCGATCGCGGTATTTCTGTTATTTCAGCTATCGTCGATATTGCCGTTTGAAACCAAAACGCCTTATCTCCAATGTTGACAAAAATGAGATTTTCACGTACCGCCCCCCCCCCCCCCTCTATATTTTCTGATATGCTCTTTTCGATGGTGAAGTTCAAATTTTAAAATTTCATTCATAAGTGGGGGTAATTCCTACCCTCGAAATCGAAAAATCGTTGAACTTGAAGGTAAAACGCCTTATCTAGGTAACTGATTTTTAAAGTGATACGCATGTACAAAAACGCCTCGAACTAATGTTGATTCGTGAATATTTTTGATGGTGAAACGCCTTAACTCAGCGAAAATCGGAATAACCCCGAGAGTAACCCCCAATCCACAGGAGTTGAGATTATGTGATGTTGGAGGGACGATCGTAAAAAACCGTCATCAGTTGGGTTATGAATGACGATTTCAACAGTCTTCTCTACTCCTGTGGAAAATCCGGTAGCTGCCGGTATAATTGTCGGTAGATTATATTTTTGATGTTTTAGGAGTTGTTGAGAATTAAGAACAACAATTCACATTGAAAGCTCAAACTTTAATGAAACACAACTGTTTTCTGTAACTACAAGGATTGGTTGATGTTGAACTAATATTGTAGACGACAATATCTCAACACGCCCCCTCAACATCATCCGATAAATCCAAAGCGCGCTCGGAATTCTTGAAACTTCTTTCCTGCAATGGGTTTCGTAAGAATGTCAGCAAGGTTGTCATCAGTTGGACAGTATTCTAATGATATTTCTCTTTTGTGGATGAGATCCTTCATATAAAACTTCCGAACATCTAAGTGCTTGATCCTTGCACTGGCCTTATCGTTTTCAATAAATTTCATGCAACTTTGGTTGTCTTCAAAAATCGACGTTGCAGTTTCTTGAGGATGGCCCATGTCTTTCAGAAGCATCCGAATCCAAACTGCCTCTTGGACTCCTGTTGACGCGGCGACGAGTTCTGCTTCAGTCGAGGACAGAGCAACTGAGGTTTGTTTCTTACATAACCAACCCACACAGCTTGAACCCACTCTGAATAAACACCCGCTGATTGACTTTCGATCTTCTCGATCCCCCGCCCAATCAGCATCCACATAACAATTCAATTTAATTTCGTCTTGTGAACTTAATCTCAGCTTGATGTCCAGTGTCGATTTCAAATAGGATACGACCCTCTTCACTGCGTTCCAATCACTTTGCGTTGGCTTTTCGACTCTGCGTGATAAAATCCCTACTGCTGATGAAATATCTGGCCGTGAAGTTACAGCCAAATACAGTAGAGACCCTATAGCTTGGCGGTACTTTCTGTTATCGGACAATAGCGTAGACTCAGCATTGGAATTCATGAAACCGGCCTCCATAGGTATTTTCACTGGCTTGGCGTCCTGCAGACCAAATTGGGTGACCAAATCTTCAATCTTTCTTCGTTGATGTATGAAGTAGTCGGGACCATCATGCTCGATTTCTACGCCCAAGTAATTTGACGCAGTTCCTAAATCTTTCAGTTCAAACGACAATGACAACAATTGGAAAGCCTTCTGAACACCTTCTTCACTCCCTGCACAAAGAATATCATCGACGTGAATTACTATGTACGTGTAGGACCCTTCTTCTAGCTTAACATATAAACAAGAGTCTGCATCACTTCTTCTAAAACCATTGTCAATTAACACACCATTAATTTTCTCATTCCAGGCTCGTGCTGCCTGTTTTAGACCGTATAGACTTTTCTGAAGTTTACACACTAAATTCTTACTGTTTTGATTCTCGAAACCTTCAGGTTGAGTCATGTATATGTCTTCTTTAAGGTCTCCATTCAAGAATGCTGTTTTGACGTCAAACTGCTTCAGAAACAATTTCTTGGAAGCTGCTAAAGTGAGCAGTATTCTTACAGTGACGGGGTTTATTGTTGGTGCAAAAACCTCATCGTAATCTTCGCCGTACTTCTGTAAAAACCCTTTTGCAACCAAACGCGCTTTGTAACGCTCCACTTTCCCATCATTCCCATATTTGACCTTGAATACCCATTTTGATCCCACAGCTTTCTTTCCGGGAGGTAGTTCTACCAATGCCCAAGTTTGATTTTGTATAAGAGATTCCATCTCTTCTCGTGCAGCCAAAATCCATTTTTCTTTTTCGGGGCCTTGCATACTTTCAACTTGTTTCCAACTCCTTGGTTCAAAAATTGTATCTTTATCACTGTCGGCAATCAGAGCTCTGTACCGTTCTGGGGGAATGCCTTTAGTAGTTCTACCAGAACGTCTCAATGGAAAATCATTGTTATCCCCTGGGTTGCAATGGATCTGCTGGTGATCCTGGGATTCTATTTGTTCATGAAATTCCTGACCCTGTTGATTCGTCCCACATGGCGCTGGATCCAAAATTACGGTGGGTTGGACAGTACTCATGGTGGGTTGGAGAGTACTCATGGTGGGTTGGACAGTACTCAAGGGACTTCTTGAAGATTCATTTCCTGGAATCGTTATGAAATACTTCGAAATTGATAAATCATCGTTCGTATAACCAATTTCTTTCAATGCTGATATTACTTTCGCAGTATCTTCGGTTTCGCTCATAAATCTGACATCACTTGATGTTACAAATTTCTTTTCATCTGGCAGCCAAACTCTATACCCTTTCGAACTATTTGGGTAACCAACGAAAACTCCCGATTTACCCCGTGGGTCGTACTTCCCTCTACTGGGGTCTTTGTTTAAAACATAAACTTTACTCCCAAATTGTTGGAAATAAGCTACTACTGGTGTCTTTCCAGTCCAATAAGTATACGGAAGTTCACCATTCAAAGCATCTGATGGACACCTGTTGCGAATATGTGCCGCTGTGGATATAGCTTCGGCCCAAAACATCTGTGGAAGGCTTGATTCAATGAGGAAACTTCTTGCCATGTCGTTCAGAGTACGGTTTTGCCTTTCAGCTACTCCGTTCTGCTGTGGGGTTCTGGCACAAGTAAACCTTCTCTGTATCCCACATGTGTCTAAAAATGTATTAAATTCATGATTGTCATACTCTCGACCATTATCGCTCTGCAAAAACTTGATTTTTCTACCTGTCATATTTTCTACCATGTTTTTGTAGTTTTTAAACGCGTTTAATGCCTCATTCTTATTCCTCAAGAATCTCACTTCTGTCCATCTAGAAAAATCGTCTATAAACGTTATGAAATATCGCGACTTACCGAAAGATTGAATTCTCATTGGCCCGCATAAGTCAGTGTGAACCACCTCCAGTAGTCCTGAAGATCTCCCTCCTTCACTTTGTGGATATGACCTGCGCGTTAGTTTTGCTTGAATGCAAGTCTCACATTGATGAACGATTTCGTTAGGGTTTGCCCGTATACCTCTTGCTAATCTTTCTCTGATAAGTCGTCTCAAGTCTTTGAAATTTAAATGACCGAATTTCCTATGCCATGACAAAAGAGAAAATTGTTCTGACACCCTTTGAACACTTTCTTTTTTCTGGTGCTGGCGTAGGTAGTACAAACCATTGTTACGATCAGCAGTTAACTTCGTTAATCCTTCACCATCTTGAACGATAGCAGTGTCTTTATCAAATATTACTTTGTAACCTTTGTCGGTTATTTTCCCCACTGAAATGAGATTCGTTCTTAATTCAGGCACAAATAGAGTTTCCGATAAGGAAAGCTTATTATGGCCATCATTTATTGGTATGATAGCAGTCCCAATGCCTTTCGAGGATGCATGTGTGTCGTTTGCGAGGCTGACACTTCTTCCACGGTCAGGTCTTCGGTCAGCAAGGATACTCAACTCGTTTGTCATATGCGACGTACATCCACTATCGAGACACCAACGTATATCTGTTGACTGGAAGTTGCTGGACTCATGGATCAGTAGCCCGAAATCTCCATTATCTCCGAAATCTCCATTATTTTCGCAAACAACTGCAGACTCCTCTTGGTGCCTTGTTCTTCTCTCTGGACAGAATCGAGATATGTGTCCAGATTTGCTACAATTGAAACATGTTCTATTTGAGCGGAACTGCGGTTTCCGTGCATCTGTAGAATCTATCAATTTTTCCCGATACTGTTGCCGTGGCTGACTCTTCCCTAAAAAAGCATTATGCTCATCCGTGTCAGTGTAATTCTCTTTCCGTGCCTCACTTTCTTCAACAATTTTTATTTTTAGAGCCTGGGGTGATGGTAGTGTATCTCTGGTCTCAATGGCGATTCGAAAATTTTCAAAATCGTGGGGTAGAGAGTACAAGAGCATGATAGTAAGAAGATCTTCATTTATTACAATATCCATGTTCTCAAGTTTGTCAACCACGTCAAAAAAATCATTCAAATGATCTCTCACGTTATCTCCAGTTTTCATCTTTTTCAACACTAAATTTTTCAGCAAGGATGCTTTCCTAGCTGGCCCTTTTGATTCATAAATTGAACTCAATTTGTCCCAAACATCCTTGGAAGATTTGCAACCTTTGACCTGCTTCAACTCTCCAGCGCTGATTGCGAGTATTATGTCAGCTTTAGCTTTGCCGTCCGCGAGTTCCCATTCTTTAGCCCTCACTTCTTCTGTCGGCTTCACAATGTCTCCAGTGACGTAACCAAAAGTATCATTCTTGGTTAATAATGCTTCAATGTGCATCTTCCAAGTATCATAATTCTCCCGCCCCAGCGGTTCAATTTTAAGTATACTAGAACACATTTTCGTTTTCTTTCTAACTCTTAAGTCTCATAATCATTGTTGAGAATTAAGAACAACAATTCACATTGAAAGCTCAAACTTTAATGAAACACAACTGTTTTCTGTAACTACAAGGATTGGTTGATGTTGAACTAATATTGTAGACGACAATATCTCAACAGGAGTCGTAAATCCATTTGTGTTCAAGGGCAATGAAGTAGAAGTTTCGCAAACGTTCAGTACATTCTGAGATTCAGTTGAATTGTTCAAATGTACGAGTGTATCGTCCCTTAACGTCCTACAAGGTCTAACTCAGTTTTTTGGCAAAATTAATTAGGAACGGATACTCATGCGAAATCTCTCGGTCCGTCTTTCTAGCTCATTGGTTTGGCTTTTATGTCAATGCAGGAAAAGGCTCCTTCAACATAAATCTACAGTACGTTGGAAAATTCGTTTATTGCCTCTTCTGAAAAGTTGGGAAAACCTAGTTAGACCTTGTGGGATCTTAAGGGACGA
Organism: Stenodema calcarata; assembly: GCA_963920205.1. Classification (NCBI taxonomy): domain Eukaryota; kingdom Metazoa; phylum Arthropoda; class Insecta; order Hemiptera; family Miridae; genus Stenodema; species Stenodema calcarata. The sequence continues at coordinate 27,668,289 of OY986056.1, read as the reverse complement.
TATACAAATATAAACCGTGAAAGTTTTCGGGAGCTTCCACAAAATTGATGTATCTGTAGTTGCTGCATTTGTGTTACAGAGCGCCAAGTGCCAAAGGAAACAAGAAGCGAGTAGTAAAATAGGAAACATTTAATCCTGCAGAAGAAGCCGCGAAAACTGGGTTTGGAATTGCGGAGTTGTGCAGCCGACAAAGCGTGAGCGCTCCAGGGCTTTGAGAATGGGAACCAGGGACCGGAGGAACAAGGCAAAAGCTCTCCTTTCTCCGAGAGTAACCCCCAATAAGAGGATAACATGCCTCCACGCCTCATAATCCTATTAGAACATCTGATTATTTATTAGATTAAGTAACCGCTCCTACCGCCCTTCCCGCCCCGGGTTCAACCCACGGATTCCACAATTGCTCTCAAAAGTGGTCGAGGCCCTTGAATTAGAGAGATTGGGTTGCTGGGTGTACAAAGAGTGCTGTGGTGAGCGAGGAAGGGGAGCTTTTGTTCTGCTGCGCTCTCGCCATTTACTCCCGTTGCACCATCAACATAATGGAATGATCCAAAATGAACCCTGAAGCTCTGCGGATAATCGGTGTATTACAGAACGGATGTTCCGCGATTTAAGTTGACTCTAGACCGCGACACAGAAAAGTCACGGCTAATATTTACATTAGAGGATCGTACGGTACTGAAGAAAGAAAGAGGAAAAAACCGATGCGTTGCCGTTGGGGTGTCTACTTGCCAGTGAAGAAGAAGAAGAAGAAAAAAGTTTATTGACAAAATAAAACATAGTAAATGATTCCTTCTGCATTACAAAATAAACAATACGGACATGGTTTTTCAAACCGTCTGTCGGGGGTGTCAGCAGGATAAACTAAAAACTACAATGAAAACAAAATACAATAAAATAAAAAGAAATTAAAAATTAAACTGATGTACCAACGCAGAGCGATATCGCCAGGCTATTTTACTGAAAGCCACCAGTTGGGGCCATTCACCACCATCCAGCAAAGCCACAGCCTCATTCCGAGAAAGCACGGGTTTATTAAAAACTTCTACTCTAAACTCAGCAAGTACTGTACTCTAAACTCAGCAAGTACTGGGCAAGTACAGAGAAAGTGGTGCACGTCTTCCTTCTCATGTCTAATGCACAGTGCACACTCCTCATTACGGTCGGTGTCATATGGCTTTGCATTGAGATGCAACAATTCTCCCCTCAACTTGAAAATCCACCTCGCCCAGAAAATATCCATCACTGGCTCACCAACCAAGCTCGCGGCCTTGAAGCGAGTGTCAAGCTCCCTACATAGCGTGAACCTCTCCGAATCCATAGCCCTCTGCCAGAACCAATGCTTTTTGTGCTCCTTAAACTTCTCAAGGATGTCAGCTGTTGAAGCCGGACAGATTCAAAAGACAAAGAATCCAACCCATCTATGACACCCAATCCAGTGGCGAGGCGGGCAAGATGCCCAGCCCATGAAACTCTGCTTCTCATCACTTCCATGGCAATTATTTTAGGGAGACGTGTCCAGGAGATGAGCTACTTGCCAGTGTTATTTGTTGTACCATCATACATTTCGACGGTCTCAAGGCAGAAAGGTGTAAGCGCCAATTTGGCGAAAATGGTTTTTTTATTGAAAAGTGGTCGTAAGCGTTAGTTCTTCCACTAAACACTAGGTTTAGAGTTGAAAACTCTGCAAATTCTTGACACAACGGTTTATTATCTTCTCTGAGCAGATCACCCTAATCCAATTAACGAACTGTTAGATGAAACTCTAGCTCATCATCATCAACAACTGTCGACTCTATTACATCGTGAAAACGAAAAAAAGTTGACTTCATATCGACTCGAGGTGTTTATTTGAGTTCGAATGGACCTTCAAGAAGAACAATTGTCGACTCAAATACTTCGTGAAAACGAAAAAAAGTAGACTTCATATCGACTCGACGTGTTTATTTGAGTTCGAATGGACCTTTAAGAAGAGCAATTGTCGACTCAAACACATCGTGAAAACGAAACAAAGTTGACTTCATATCGACTCGACGTGTTTATTTGAGTTCAAATGGACCTTCAAGAAGAGCAATTGTCGACTCAAATACTTCGTGAAAACGAAAAAAAGTTGACTTCATATCGACTCGAGGTGTTTATTTGAGTTCGAATGGACCTTCAAGAAGAGCAATTGTTGACTCAAACACATCGTGAAAACGAAAAAAAGTTGACTTCATATCGACTCGACGTGTCTATTTGAGTTCGAATGGACCTTCGAGAAGAGCAATTTTCGACTCAAATACATCGTGAAAACGAAAAAAAGTTGACTTCATATCGACTCGACGTGTCTATTTGAGTTCGAATGGACCTTCGAGAAGAGCAATTTTCGACTCAAATACTTCGTGAATACGAAAAAAAGTTGACTTCATATCGACTCGACGTGTTTATTTGAGTTCGAATGGACCTTCAAGAAGAGCAATTGTCGACTCAAATAGTTCGTGAAAACGAAAAAAAGTTGACTTCATATCGACTCGACGTGTCTATTTGAGTTCGAATGGACCTTCAAGAAGAGCAATTTTCGACTCAAATACTTCGTGAAAACGAAAAAAAGTTGACTTCATATCGACTCGACGTGTTTATTTGAGTTCGAATGGACCTTCAAGAAGAGCAATTGTCGACTCAAACACATCGTGAAAACGAAAAAAAGTTGACTTCATATCGACTCGACGTGTCTATTTGAGTTCGAATGGACCTTCAAGAAGAGCAATTGTCGACTCAAACACATCGTGAAAACGAAAAAAAGTTGACTTCATATCGACTCGAGGTGTCTATTTGAGTTCGAATGGACCTTCAAGAAGAGCAATTGTCGACTCAAATACTTCGTGAAAACGAAAAAAAGTTGACTTCATATCGACTCGACGTGTCTATTTGAGTTCGAATGGACCTTCAAGAAGAGCAATTGTCGACTCAAATACTTCGTGAAAACGAAAAAAAGTTGACTTCATATCGACTCGACGTGTCTATTTGAGTTCGAATGGACCTTCAAGAAGAGCAATTGTCGACTCAAATACTTCGTGAAAACGAAAAAAAGTTGACTTCATATCGACTCGACGTGTCTATTTGAGTTCGAATGGACCTTCAAGAAGAGCAATTTTCGACTCAAAAACTTCGTGAAAACGAAAAAAAGTTGACTTCATATCGACTCGACGTGTTTATTTGAGTTCGAATGGACCTTCAAGAAGAGCAATTGTCGACTCAAACACATCGTGAAAACGAAAAAAAGTTGACTTCATATCGACTCGACGTGTTTATTTGAGTTCAAATGGACCTTCAAGAAGAGCAATTGTCGACTCAAATACTTCGTGAAAACGAAAAAAAGTTGACTTCATATCGACTCGAGGTGTTTATTTGAGTTCGAATGGACCTTCAAGAAGAGCAATTGTTGACTCAAACACATCGTGAAAACGAAAAAAAGTTGACTTCATATCGACTCGACGTGTCTATTTGAGTTCGAATGGACCTTCGAGAAGAGCAATTTTCGACTCAAATACATCGTGAAAACGAAAAAAAGTTGACTTCATATCGACTCGACGTGTCTATTTGAGTTCGAATGGACCTTCGAGAAGAGCAATTTTCGACTCAAATACTTCGTGAATACGAAAAAAAGTTGACTTCATATCGACTCGACGTGTTTATTTGAGTTCAAATGGACCTTCAAGAAGAGCAATTGTCGACTCAAATACTTCGTGAAAACGAAAAAAAGTTGACTTCATATCGACTCGAGGTGTTTATTTGAGTTCGAATGGACCTTCAAGAAGAGCAATTGTTGACTCAAACACATCGTGAAAACGAAAAAAAGTTGACTTCATATCGACTCGACGTGTCTATTTGAGTTCGAATGGACCTTCGAGAAGAGCAATTTTCGACTCAAATACATCGTGAAAACGAAAAAAAGTTGACTTCATATCGACTCGACGTGTCTATTTGAGTTCGAATGGACCTTCGAGAAGAGCAATTTTCGACTCAAATACTTCGTGAATACGAAAAAAAGTTGACTTCATATCGACTCGACGTGTTTATTTGAGTTCGAATGGACCTTCAAGAAGAGCAATTGTCGACTCAAATAGTTCGTGAAAACGAAAAAAAGTTGACTTCCTATCGACTCGACGTGTCTATTTGAGTTCGAATGGACCTTCAAGAAGAGCAATTTTCGACTCAAATACTTCGTGAAAACGAAATAAAGTTGACTTCATATCGACTCGACGTGTTTATTTGAGTTCGAATGGACCTTCAAGAAGAGCAATTGTCGACTCAAACACATCGTGAAAACGAAAAAAAGTTGACTTCATATCGACTCGACGTGTCTATTTGAGTTCGAATGGACCTTCAAGAAGAGCAATTGTCGACTCAAACACATCGTGAAAACGAAAAAAAGTTGACTTCATATCGACTCGAGGTGTCTATTTGAGTTCGAATGGACCTTCAAGAAGAGCAATTGTCGACTCAAATACTTCGTGAAAACGAAAAAAAGTTGACTTCATATCGACTCGACGTGTCTATTTGAGTTCGAATGGACCTTCAAGAAGAGCAATTGTCGACTCAAATACTTCGTGAAAACGAAAAAAAGTTGACTTCATATCGACTCGACGTGTCTATTTGAGTTCGAATGGACCTTCAAGAAGAGCAATTGTCGACTCAAATACTTCGTGAAAACGAAAAAAAGTTGACTTCATATCGACTCGACGTGTCTATTTGAGTTCGAATGGACCTTCAAGAAGAGCAATTTTCGACTCAAAAACTTCGTGAAAACGAAAAAAAGTTGACTTCATATCGACTCGACGTGTTTATTTGAGTTCGAATGGACCTTCAAGAAGAGCAATTGTCGACTCAAACACATCGTGAAAACGAAAAAAAGTTGACTTCATATCGACTCGACGTGTTTATTTGAGTTCGAATGGACCTTCAAGAAGAGCAATTGTCGACTCAAACACATCGTGAAAACGAAAAAAAGTTGACTTCATATCGACTCGACGTGTCTATTTGAGTTCGAATGGACCTTCAAGAAGAGCAATTGTCGACTCAAACACATCGTGAAAACGAAAAAAAGTTGACTTCATATCGACTCGACGTGTCTATTTGAGTTCGAATGGACCTTCAAGAAGAGCAATTGTCGACTCAAATACTTCGTGAAAACGAAAAAAAGTTGACTTCATATCGACTCGACGTGTCTATTTGAGTTCGAATGGACCTTCAAGAAGAGCAATTTTCGACTCAAATACTTCGTGAAAACGAAAAAAAGTTGACTTCATATCGACTCGACGTGTTTATTTGAGTTCGAATGGACCTTCAAGAAGAGCAATTGTCGACTCAAACACATCGTGAAAACGAAAAAAAGTTGACTTCATATCGACTCGACGTGTTTATTTGAGTTCGAATGGACCTTCAAGAAGAGCAATTGTCGACTCAAACACATCGTGAAAACGAAAAAAAGTTGACTTCATATCGACTCGACGTGTCTATTTGAGTTCGAATGGACCTTCAAGAAGAGCAATTGTCGACTCAAACACATCGTGAAAACGAAAAAAAGTTGACTTCATATCGACTCGACGTGTCTATTTGAGTTCGAATGAACCTTCAAGAAGAGCAATTGTCGACTCAAATACTTCGTGAAAACGAAAAAAAGTTGACTTCATATCGACTCGACGTGTCTATTTGAGTTCGAATGGACCTTCAAGAAGAGCAATTTTCGACTCAAATACTTCGTGAAAACGAAAAAAAGTTGACTTCATATCGACTCGACGTGTTTATTTGAGTTCGAATGGACCTTCAAGAAGAGCAATTGTCGACTCAAACACATCGTGAAAACGAAAAAAAGTTGACTTCATATCGACTCGACGTGTTTATTTGAGTTCGAATGGACCTTCAAGAAGAGCAATTGTCGACTCAAACACATCGTGAAAACGAAAAAAATTTGACTTCATATCGACTCGACGTGTCTATTTGAGTTCGAATGGACCTACAAGAAGAGCAATTGTCGACGCAAATACATCGTGAAAACGAAAAAAAGTTTACTTCATATCGACTCGACGTGTCTATTTGAGTTCGAATGTACCTTCAAGAAGATCAATTGTCGACTCAAATAGTTCGTGAAAACGAAAAAAAGTTGACATCATATCGACTCGAGGTGTTTATTTAAGTTCGAATGGACCTTCAAGAAGAATACTTGTCGACTCAAATACTTCGTGAAAACGAAAAAAAGTTGACTTCATATCGACTCGACGTATTTATTTGAGTTCGAATGGACCTTCAAGAAGAGCAATTGTCGACTGAAATACTTCGTGAAAACGAAAAAAAGTTGACTTCATATCGACTTGACGTGTCTATTTGAGTTCGAATGGACCTTCAAGAAGAGCAATTGTCGACTCAAATAGTTCGTGAAAACGAAAAAAAGTAGACTTCATATCGACTCGACGTGTTTATTTCAGTTCGAACGGACCTTCAAGAAGAGGAATTGTCGACTCAAATAGTTCGTGAAAACGAAAAAAAGTAGACTTCATATCGACTCGACGTGTTTATTTGAGTTTGAATGGACCTTCAAGAAGAGCAATTGTCGACTCAAATACATCGTGAAAACGAAAAAAAGTTGACATCATATCGACTCGAGGTGTTTATTTAAGTTCGAATGGACCTTCAAGAAGAAAACTTGTCGACTCAAATACTTCGAGAAAACGAAAAAAAGTTGACTTCATATCGACTCGACGTGTCTATTTGAGTTCGGATGGACCTACAAGAAGAGCAATTGTCGACTGAAATACTTCGTGAAAACGAAAAAAAGTTGACTTCATATCGACTCGAGGTGTTTATTTGAGTTCGAATGGACCTTCAAGAAGAGCAATTGTCGACTGAAATACTTCGCGAAAACGAAAAAAAGTTGACTTCATTTCGACTCGACGTGTTTATTTGAGTTCGAATGGACCTACAAGAAGAGCAATTGTCGACTCAAATACTTCGTGAAAACGAAAAAAAGTTGACTTCATATCGACTCGAGGTGTTTATTTGAGTTCGAATGGACCTTCAAGAAGAGCAATTGTCGACGCAAATACATCGTGAAAACGAAAAAAAGTTGACTTCATATCGACTCGACGTGTCTATTTGAGTTCGAATGGACCTTTAAGAAGAGCAATTGTCGACTCAAATACATCGTGAAAACGAAAAAAAGTTGACTTCATATCGACTCGACATGTTTATTTGAGTTCGAATGGACCTTCAAGAAGAGCAATTGTCGACTCAAATTCTTCGTGAAAACGAAAAAAATTTGACTTCATATCGACTCGACGTGTTTATTTGAGTTCGAATGGACCTTCAAGAAGAGCAATTGTCGACGCAAATACATCGTGAAAACGAAAAAAATTTGACTTCATATCGACTCGACGTGTTTATTTGAGTTCGAATGGACCTTCAAGAAGAGCAATTGTCGACGCAAATACATCGTGAAAACGAAAAAAATTTGACTTCATATCGACTCGACGTGTCTGTTTGAGTTCGAATGGACCTTTAAGAAGACAATTATTGTCGACTCAAATACATCGTGATTACGAAAAGAAGTTGACTTCATATCGACTCGACGTGTTTATTTGAGTTCGAATGGACCTTTAAGAAGAGCAATTGTCGACTCAAATACATCGTGAAAACGAAAAAAAGTTGACTTCATATCGACTCGACGTGTCTATTTGAGTTCGAATGGACCTTTAAGAAGAGCAATTGTCGACTCAAATACATCGTGAATACGAAAAAAAGTTGACTTCATATCAGTTGACTTCATATCGACTCGAGGTGTCTATTTGAGTTCGAATGGACCGTCAAGAAGAATTATATCGTATTAAATAATCATAATAATTATATAATAATTAATAATATTAATTATTAATAATAAATACAAATGATTAATACCTAACAATAAATTATAATAATTTCCACTAGGTAGGTACTTGATAAAATTATTAATAATTAGTGATAATTCATAATAATAATTAATCTAACATTTAGGATCTAGACATTTAGACCTAATGATCTAAACAGAAGGATGATCTGTACAAAGAAGATAATGAACCGTTGTGTCAAGAATTTGCAGAGTTTTTTTTATTCGATTTTCTGAATCTACGTACTATGTTGAAACGTAAACCAACAAATTTTGTGGGGGGGTTAAACATTTTTTTTCTTTGGGCGATTCCAATCGTTCATTATCGATGATAATATACCAAAAGCGGAAAAAACTCCGTTTCTTCAGAACGAATAGTGATATCGATTCGGGAATGGTTTTATTCAATTCAGGAAGGAAAAATACATTAGAAAATACTACTTTCCCAGAAAAAAATGCACCGTTTGTATGCGTATAACATACGCATATATTATATGCGGATATTCAGAAAATTCAATTTAAAACCAAGAGTAATTAATTAAACAGGAGTTAATTACTGTTATTAATTAGGAGTGCCTTAGCCCTATCAGCCCAAAATACTTTTCATATTAAGTTCAAAGAAAAATTCTTCATCTGAACATAATTTATTTTACTTTTATTCAACCGCACGCTTCATCAGAAAATTGTACGAGAAAAATACCTACCTACCTACTTTTTCATTTTTGACATTTTATGTCTTTACTGTGGCACCTAACTCGACAAGTGTGACATTGTGACGAAGAAAGCGTTATAAAAAATTTATAATGATTTTCACGTACAACGGATTCGTTGCTACGGAACTTCAACTTCGCCAGTTATCATCGTACAAAAATCGTTCACCACTCGTTGGATAGCTCTCGATTTACCTAACCATATTACGTTAACCACTGCGGAGTGCGTGGCCGACAAGCTGTGGTATGAGCGTGATTGTTTAAATAACTTTTAACACAGATACGATTTCTACAACAATGAAGTACGAGGTACGTGGTGTGGGTGTGGGAGGGGGCGCAAAGACATAAAATGTCCCTCGTGGTTGCGTACTTGTACGAAAGCTGTACCCACTTTATGGTTGCTTTGAATCACGAATCCTATGGCTATGACTGGCATGTCTGAAGCCAAATCATCTAAGAAGAAGAATTCAAATAAACACCTCGATTCGATATGAAGTCTATTTTGTCTCCTTAATTCACCTCATCCACGGGCCTCTCAGATAATATGAAGTCGCAACACAAGCGACCAACTACGTCAAAAGATATGACGTCAAACAGGTGCCGCCAAGAACACCTCACAGGCGATGACGTACGTGTACCGGCAGGAGGTGGATGACGTCAGACAAGTGGCTGGTAAGAACACCTCTTAGGATATGACGTACGTGGACCGGCAGGGGGTGGATGACGTCAGACAAGTGACCGGCAAGAACACCTCACAGGATATGATGACGTACGTGGACCGGCAGGGGGTGGATGACGTAAGACAAGTGGCCGGCAAGAACACCTCACAGGATATGACCTACGTGGACCGGCAGGGGGTGGATGACGTCCGACAAGTGGCTGGTAAGAACATCTCACTGGATATGACATACGTGGACCGGCAGTGGGTGGATGACGTCAGACAAGTGGCCGGCAAGAACACCTCACAGGATGCGATGACGCACGAAGACCGGCAGGGGGTGGATGACGTCAGACAAGTGGCCGGCAAGAACACCTCACAGGATGCGATGACGTACGAGGACCGGCAGGAATAGATGACGTCAGAGGGGTCAAGGGGAGCCAATTATTTTAAACCTCCATTTCTACCTTACTAATATTAATAAGCAATATGTAAATACGGATCGTAATCTTGAATCTACTTGTACTCTCAATAGTTCCATTATATAAAATAAATGGTAGATTAATTATTATTATGAATTATCACTAATTATTAATAATTTTTTTCAAGTACCTAGTGAATATTATTATAAATTATTGTTAGGTATTAATAAGTTGTATTTATTATTAATAATAATTATTATTAATTATGATTAATTAATACGATATAATTCTGGGGTTTTTAATACTACGTCGGTAATAATTTTTCTATAAAAGAAGTACCTACCAACAAACATTAATCACTAATTTTTAAAATAGAACACAGAGATGTTGAAAAAACGGAAATACTGTAGATTATTTATTCTTTGCAAAATCACTTTGAATTTTCTTCGCGTTCATGTCGTTTACGCCATTTAAGACAGTGTTAATTCCACAAGACCAATAAAACATTTTGATACAGTTGACAAAGGCCTGTAACAGTTAGTGAAGATGAGGAAGCTTGAGAAGATTTTGTTTCCATTTTTTGCGGAGTAACACTTCAGGTAATGGATATTTCAACACGAACACGACAGTGAAGTCAGAATGGCGATATCTCATTCCGTTATCAGGTTAGAGCAGATGAACCGCGAAGGACCTGTCAAGTAACAACCACGTTTCTTCATCTTCAAAATTGGAGAACGGAATAAGATACCACAATTATCCGTGTTCAGCGTGAAAAATCCGTTAAAATGATGTGTCACTAGTCAGACTGTTTTATTTAGGGAATTCATGGATAATTTCTCCCCCTAAAACTCCCCAAAATCCGTTTGGAGTGACCCGATTCTGCCCACCTAAAACCTTACAAACGAACTTAGCTTGTGCCAATTTGAACTTCTTACCTCAATTCTATCGATGATCAAGTCTGCCGATGACAGGCCTAGCGAAACGTTTAGACCGTCAGTGTGTTTGTTGTTTGTTTATGTGAAGTTTCCTCAATTCTAATATAGTCACCAGTAGTAATAATCCAGATTTCCAAGTTTTTAAGACCTCGGGAAATGGCCAAACTATGAAATTATCGCACTTTTTTTGGTTTTCGCTATATATTTATGAAAACTCTGCAAATTCTTGACACAACGGTTCATTATCTTCTTTGTACAGATCACCCTTCTGTCTAGATCACTAGGTCTAAATGTCTAGATCCTAAATGTTAGATTAATTATTATTATCAATTATCACTAATTATTAACAATTTTATCAAGTAGGTACCTAGTGAAAATTATTATAATTTATTGTTAGGTATTAATAATTCGTATTTATTATTAATAATAATTATTATTAATTATGATTAATTAATACGATATAATCTGGGGTTTTTAATACTACGTCGGTAATAATTTTTCAATAAAAGAAGTACCTACCAACAAACATTCGAAATAACCTTCATTTCCGTAGCACGAAACGCACCTCAGAACAACAAACTCGACATCACTTAAGCCATATGATGTTCCAAAGAGCTTGTTAGTATGAAAATGGACCTGTATTTCAACAGTTTGATACACGATCGTGTTGTGAGGCAATATCTTTGAGCCCTCATTGTGAACAAACGGCTGGTCGTACGAAGCTGCGGATGGTCTTAAAAAATTCTACGGAACAAACTCTATCTAAATATGAAATAAAAAACATACCGTTTGATGGGAATTTTTCGAGATATGAGATTTTCAAATTTTCAAAATTCGTTTTGAACCCCTTCCCCTTGACCTAGGGTTATGAAAAGTTTCGAGGACCATTGAGGGGTTGGTCGAAACCCATAAAAAAAATTTCGTAATTTTAACTCAACGCTAACTGGGCAAAGTGGCGCGGACGGCGTACGGCGGACGGCGGACGGCGTACGGCGGACGGACGGATTTTTTTTATTCGATTTTCTGAATCTACGTATCTTGAAACGTAAACCAACAAATTTTGAGGGGGGGTTATAAAAATTTTTTCTTTGGCCGATTCCAATGGTTCATTATCGAAGATAATAAACCAAAATTGGTCGGACGGGTATGGAGATGAAAGCTGATTAAATTAACTACAACTTCATATCTTATAATATTTTACGAGGATGAGTATTTTAGAAGATATTCCACAAAATAAGTGACCATTTTGAGAGTTTTTCACTCTTTGGAAAAAATGACCTCTATTTGAAAGGATGTATCGTTGAAGAAACGAAGAATCGTTGAAAGCTCGGTCTGGTACCAAATCGTAGAAAATATAGTCTTCTTTTAAAGTTAATGGGGTGACCATACCCGTCAGACCAATTCTCCATGAAGATATAGCAAAAACCGAAAAAAGTGCGAAAATTTCATGGGTTTTTGGCCATAACGGCCATTTCCCGAGGTCTCAGAAAGTTGGAAATCTGGATTTTTACTATTAGTTTACGTCCGAACATCAAAAAATCAGAACGACCGGGTTTCTTGCAATCACGACCCCTTTTATGCACATCTTGACTGGACTATTAACAGATAACGGATGGACGGGCAGGGTTCCTTGACAGGGGGAGGGTGGTTCCAAACCGAATCCCGCCCGTAAAAACATGTTCCATGTTAACAATCCCGTCATCCATCATGAATAATTGTGAGCGTATTTTACTAGTAATTTATTTCCCTATTTAGAACTTTACATTGTTATGCTCTACAGAAAATAAGACATGAGAGAAGAATTTACAAATAGTATACAAATCAAAGACATATTATAAGAAAAAGAAAAATATGACACAATCAGGTTGATTGGAGTGCCTCAGCACGTCCTGTCGAAATTTCAGCAGTCCAGATGTAAAGAGGTCCACATCGAGCCAGTAATGCACTCAATCGACCCCTAAATGTACCACATTGTCCAACATGTTCCACAGCTTTAACCATTAAAAACAAGAAAAAAAATCCAAACGTAACCAATATTTCTCCTCTAAACCCTTTTGATTATTCAAATAATATTATTTTTTGCATTTTGCAAAAAATAGATGAAACATAATAAATTTAATTATGTTTCATCTATTGAAATTGATTCATCTTTTGGTCATCAATGCGCAGTCGAATTAAACTAACTTAGTTGGTTTGTCTACCGCCTTACACTGATATAACTGGAGAATGTGAATCTACCGGCAATATATATTGTTTGCAATCTTGATAATGTGGTAGTGAGAGAGAAACCAAGGGCCTCTTACAATGTAGTTAGAGGGTTTGAGTTAAAACAATAATTTAGTTGTTATCGTAGGTGCGGTCGGTGAGCGTATAAAGAGATAGAGTTCTCAGATTATACAATGTAGGGCTCCCAATTACTGTCCGATGTTTTCCCCTACCCTGAACCACCCTCGCGGTATCAGCCCCTTCCGAGGACCCACGCAGATAATCTTCTAGATTTTCCCTTGTAGTTGATGAGTTGGATATTATTAGGGAATGTTCTTACACTCACAATGGTGTTCGCACCGAGAATGTCTCCCATCCTCACCGCGTTTCAAGGGGTTTTCAAGAGAATAATTTGAGGCCGTGCGCGTACAAAGGCGAGGACGGAGTACGCTGTGGACAAGGCTCTCAAGCCATCAGAGGGAAACCCGTCTGAGGTTACATTGTGGGATTAAACGACGTCGTTTTCTCAACAGCCTAATCACTATCACCATTATCATCATCATTACTGCGATGATCGTAGTAGTAGATGAAATTTCAAAACGTGGAATAAAAACGGCATGACCTTTTCATGGGGAGTCGGTGAGAACTCAGCATACGACTATAGTCTGCTCGTTGAGAATCGTCAAAATACACTGGAATTGGAGGGTTTATTGACCCATAATATCGAATTCATCTATTTTTTCATGAACTCAGCAAATATTGAGAGTTAATGAGGGTTCTTAATACCACCCGTAGGTGGACAAGTATAACATTAAGGGCCGGTTTCACCAATAAACCATGAACTTGGTTTATTTGAAACCTAGTTGCTGAGGAATGATCTCAGTTTGAAAAGATTTGGGTTTCACCAAGTTGTACGAGTTTTTAGGATCGGAGTTCACATTGAACTAAGATCAGGGAGCGAAGATGAGGGAGGAGGAACTACAAAGTCGTATCTAGAGAGTATTGAAATTAGGGATGGGGCATCGACATCGATGGTAAGAATAGTCGATCCTATCGAACATCGGTTTTGACTCCATCAATGTTACCGATGTTATTCCCCACAACATCGATGTTTTCGTTACCGAAGAGAGTAGCCTTGATGCCACGTTCGATTCTTCATTCTGATTCGGGTTGCTCACCACTAACCTTCCTGAAACCTGCAGGACTGTTTTCAAGTTTTTTTTTGCTTCCTCCTCGTTGCCGGTCGCGAATTTCTTTAAAGATGCCTCCAAAAAGCAAGTGGAGTCAAATGGTTTTGCAAAATGTAAAACCTGCTGTAAAAAGCTCAAAACCTCAGGCAACACAACTAATTTGCGGTGCTCCGTACAAAGCTCGTATCCTTCGTTATTGCCCAAAAGTCATCAGCGTGATGGTGAAACTGCTCCAGTACCACCATCGAAAAAATCAAAAGGCCACATCATAGTACGAAATGTAGGTACTAGGTACATTTTTGTACATTTTGTCCAAATACCCATTCATTTTGATTTTAGTGTGGTATTGTTCAGAGTTAATTATTTCAAATTTGTATTTCTGAGACCATCCTACGTTTACATGGGACAGTTACCCACTTGATAGCCCTAGTTCGTGATAACCGACAAATTCAATGTCCACTCATCAATCCCTGAAATAAGTTTAATGTACAGAGTAATGGATTCGTTGAATGCCTTTGAAATCCGAGGTCGCAGCTGGCCATTACGTTCAGAGAGCGCTATTCAATTTACGGGTTGAAATAAACAGCGGCGATGGGGGAAATTCGAGGAAGGAAAATCAACCCCTGGTGTAGTAGCAAGGGAAAAAGGAGAACACCTGCAGCTGTTGAGAGTTCGATCGCGAATATTTCCGCCGCTGCTTGAAAAAGAATGAATTTCTAACAATAGCGAGACAACGACAATACACCGCCAATTTATCTGAACTACCGAGTTCTTCAAGGTGTATGCTGTAGAAAGTATGTAGTTGAATTGAAACTCCTGTACTTGATTCACGCCGTATAAAGAAAAGGAAGTTTGAAGCACAAATCACGTTCTTTACTATTGTACAATAAACAGGCATTTAAGGTTGTTTAAGGCTTCTGGATACGTCTAACATTTTTGTTGAATTGGCTCGAGCACCTGGTATAGTTGGTTGCTAGAGAAGATACCCTTGGGTAAAGTTGGTTTGGAAGCCTTGTATACAACGTGACGTGATCAGGGGCCAATCTGACCTAAACATCCTTTGTAGTAGGCTATAATAGTCAATAGACATAAATTGTCAAGGAGGGTTTAATTATCAGGAAAAACTACGAGTTATCATCCATCTGGACTAGTAATGGTTTTAATGACATCACAATCATCACTAGTCCAGATGGTACAAACATTGTACTTTCGCTGTGTTGGCATTGCATAGTAACGAAGTAATGTAATGGAAAAAGTCGACTTTTTGCTGACCTCCAAAGCTTTGAAGCCGTTTTTACCTAAACTACAATTTTGCAGATTCGTGGTTTTGGCTTTGTGCCAAATATCTACACGACAAGAAATGTCTCGTAATACTCGTATGTGTTGAACTGTATTACATTCACGTTTAGTAGAAATAATCCGGCAATGGGTATGAAATTGAACACCATCCTTCAACGTACTGTTGGAAATCACAACTAGCAAGTAGGTCAGCAACCGAAGGTTGATGTCATCATCTTTCCATGGATAGGATTGTTGGTCTATGGATTTCGGTTCCCCGAAAACCGTCTCCTAATGGTAGGAAATCGTTGTGTGCTACAAGGGCCTTGTGTCCATATTTATGGAAGTGGCCAGCAGGTAACAAGGACGTGGCTTTGTCGGTTTTAGTGGCCGCTGGGTTTTGCATTCAATCCGCAGCCAGGGCTAAGGTTCCAGCCCTCATTAGCGCGACCATTCGCCCACCTGTCACGCCAAAGGTTTTTTCTCCCGCTCCCAGACGGTTCTGCCTTCAGATTGATGTTTTCCACCTCCACAACGGAATTTATTACTCCACCTTCGGTTTTATGGTGGAGATATCCACTGCTGTCCCTCCGAAGTTTTTTTTTTTGCCGCAGGGCATGACCCACTTTTGAGAGGAAAAAACCGGTCCTGGAGCTTTCTACTTAAATTACTCTCTTCCACAGGGAATAGGAAAATGTGATAAAACGTAAATGAAACACGTATTATGAAATATTCGTTTGGGGTTTTGAACGAAGGGATTGCGGATTGAATACTGCTGCTTGCCCGTTTTGACCAACCCCAGTATCAAATATGCTTGTAATTAAACACTATAGAGGAAAAAGGGGGTAACTCACTTTTCTTAAATGTTCTGCAGAGTCAATTTTCCCTCGGAAATTGCCTGTATTCTTCACTTGGGCCAATTTTAAAGACATTAAAAGTAGTAATAAATTCCATAAAGTCCACTGTGAAATGAGATAAATTAATCGATTCTTTTTGTAAATTTGAAAGGTGGCAATGTAGCATTGAACATCAGAAGGTCCAGTTGATCAGAG
The DNA here is from genome assembly GCA_963920205.1 of Stenodema calcarata. Taxonomy (NCBI): domain Eukaryota; kingdom Metazoa; phylum Arthropoda; class Insecta; order Hemiptera; family Miridae; genus Stenodema; species Stenodema calcarata. Next base: position 27,651,945 of record OY986056.1, on the reverse strand, counting down.
GAAAAACGAGGTGTCTATGTGCTATGCGGGTCAGAACCAAGGTATCTTACACCCTACTGCTGATTTAGAATGCATTTAAAAATCAAAACGACGATTTATTATCACTATAGGTTCTAAAATTGAAATAGTGAACCAAAATTTAAAATGTGTAAAGTAAATGAAAGTTTTTGAATTACTGCATTTTCCTCTGATTGGCGAAATAAGCTTGAGCTGTTGAACTACAGAAATGCTTCAAAAATTAGACGTCGTCGGATTTCGGTTTTGACAGTGAGTGGCATCGTTTATAGGCTTTAGTAGGAATATTAAATTCATTCGCTCGCAGCTGTTGACCCTGATTCTTCACGTTGTTGCTCATATCTGTTCGGATTAGGAATGATGATTGTGCTCTAGTAGTTTCCGCCGTATGTGGTTCCGTGGTATATTAGCTGAGAATGGTTTTTATTTATTTTCACCTCTCCCATTGACCTGGTCTTCAACGTTTCAACGTCTTTGTTTCCATAGATCGTACTAAAAAATTGGCACCAGTTTCTAACAAGGTACTTGTTTACTATTTCAATGATGAATGGCTTTGGCTTATACAGGGCAATCCTGAGAAGCCTGATCCAATCATTTGAGCTTGAACCTTTTGATTGAGCCCTACACCGGATACCTCGTTTTCCCCCTGTACGCTAATCTTTCAACGGCGATTTGAGGCCTTTTAAACTAGTTTTTCCCCTATTTGACTTGTCTATCGTATCCGCCATCCAAAAATCTACCATAAACCATCGCTAACTCATTTTCGGAAACAACGGAGTTACCTCGTATTTTCCCATGTAGTCTTCAATTGTAATTTTCTTGAATATTCCGATAAAGCAGGACCCCAATTCCATATGATCATGAAATATAATCCACTTCAACCTGAATATCAATTCATTAAACGGTCGGTCCGTCAAAGAGCTAAGATCATCGAGGTTAAGTTCGATCTGTTCACACGACAATTGCCCGGTAAACGTCTCTATTAAGTCGTCAACATGGGCTGCCACCGAACTTACCCACGGAGATCTCAGCTCTTTGGCGAACTAACATTTTAATGAATTGATATTCAGGTTGATGGGGCATATTCAGGTTGATATTCAGGTTTTTGGGTTATTCAGGTTTTCTGGTGCCACCAGTCCACTTATACGAGACAAAACAAGTTCGTCTACGGGGAAAACAACATAATTTGCCGCTAAGTGAACCTTCAACGTTGTTTTGCTCCAGCTGGAAGAACTACGGTTTTTGTTGCGCCGCGTCTAAGGGACCATACATATTTTTCCTTGAGGTACATCCCTTTCACTGCTGAGGCGTTATCAATTGGTTTGTATGGACAGTCAGTCCTGAACGGTTCTTAATTGACCACGCCCCTTTTGACCGCATGCACAGCGTCAGGATCAGTTCAGGATTTTTAGTTCGCTGTATAGACAGCTAGTCCAGAACTGACTTGAACCAGTTCAGACGGTTCGAGGTTTTTTTTTCAGAACTCCTAGTCCCGAACTTCCCCCACTACCTTAATAGGCTCCGCCCCCTAAATTTCCGCGCTGACTTGGCCTTTTCAATTTATTGTTATTAAAGTTGTTATGTTGGACGTTGGCTTGGCTTGTGCTGTACAAAATCATTATTATTAATTAAATTATGATAAAAGGGGACGGAATCCCATGCTGCAGCGTCAGGACAAGAAATGAGAAATGAAGAAGACGAATAGGTTCTTATTTTGAACTGGTTCTAAACGCGTATGGACAGGTAGGAGTTACGAACGGTCCTCATCACCTCCCCCTGTCAGTTCTATCTCGAACTAGTTCAATTCTGAACCGTTCAGGACTGACTGTCTATACGAACCTGTCATTTCTAGAACTGATAGCCATTTCGAAAATTCGAATTAACTCCCTAAAATCCTCCATCTCATCAGTGAATCAATAAACTCGATTTCATGATAGTCGTTAAAATGAATATTCCAAACGTCACTAACACTCAACGGCCTGCGTTACTCTTGCAATCAACTTAACTCGTGTGTACAATTTAGTAGGAAGTTGACGATGTCATAATCCGTGTCAAGGGTAACATCCGGTTTTGATTTCCCAAGACGAAGTCTTGGCTCGTTAAAGTCCTAAGCTGACGTGCTAACTAAACCCCCTGGCAAAAACTCACTAATAAAACTCACTAAAACACTATTACCTCCTGGTCCATAGTGTTTCAGTAATCGAATTCCTACGGGCGCAAATTTGGTTGTTTACTTTGCTTGCCGGTGAGCTTTAATCTATAATATAAAAATGAATTGCAAAATGTGTTGGTAAGCGCATAACTCAACAACGCCTGGACCAATTTGGCCAATTCTTTTTTTAAAATGTTTGTTGAACTTCAAAGATGGTTTTTACGGCGAGAAAAATTCGAATAATTGCCGGAAAAACCATAAAAACAGCCCTTTTCTTTTTCCCATACCAATGTTTTCTAACTAAAACGTAGTCAAGCACTCATTGTTGTCTAAGCAACGAGGATTGCCACATGCACACATTTTGATTTGGTGGGTTGAAAAGATAAGGCCAAATTAAGTTGATGCAGTGATATCAGCTGAAATCCCTAATGTACAAGACTTGTACTTAGTAGATCCTGGATTGCATGAGGTAGTTATCAAAAACATGATACATGGTCCCTGTGGAACTCTTAATCAAAATTCACCGTGTATGATGGATGGTAAATGTTCAAAACGATATCCACGGACATCAATACCGGAAACAATTACTGGTAATGACGGTTATCCATTGTATCGTCGCCGATCGACAGCAGACAATGGAAAATCAACAATTGTCAAATTAAATCAACAAGATATTGAAATAGATAATCGTTGGATTGTTCCATATTCACCCATTTTATCAAAGACATTCAAAGCACACATCAACGTTGAATCTTGCCATTCAGTGAAATCTATTAAATACATTTGCAAATAGGTATGTAACCAAAGGGAGTGATATGGCTGTGATTGGAATTGGTGCAGAGAATTCCAATGATGAAGTTACCCAATACCAAATGGGTCGCTATGTTAGTAGTAATGAAGCAGTTTGGCGAATATTTTCTTTTCCAATTCATGAGAGACACCCTTCTGTTGTTCACTTAGCTGTACATTTAAAAATGGACAAAGGGTGTATTTTACAGCACAGAACGCAGTACAAAGAGCTGCTCAGCCACCATCTACTACATTAACCAGTTTTTTTGAGACATGCCAAAACGATGATTTTGCACAAACATTGCTATATTCTGAAATGCCAAAATATTATACGTGGAATCAATCCTCAAGGAGATTTATACGATGGAAACAAGGAAAACCAGGAAATACCCAGATGTATATTCCACCGATGCGATTCGTCGAATTTATTCAGTACCTACATCCAAGCAATGATGAATGTTTTCATTTACGACTGCTATTAGTCAATGTACGTGGCCCAACATCATTCCAAGAACCCAACATCAACCCAACATCATTCCAACATCATTCCGAACTGTCGATGGTGAATTGTGTGGATCCTACAGAGAAGCCTGTCAACGTTTGCAATTGCTACAAAATGACGCTCATTAGGATCAAACTCTCAATGATGCTGTAATATCATCACACGCTCATCAAATCAAACAAAAAACATCGTATATCACAAAGCACTACAATGATAATAAAACTGATTTCTGTTAATAATTATGATTCACATGATTAACAATATAGCGATTACTTACTTTTAAATCCTTTTAAATATGTTTCATTTAATTATTTTTTATTCACAACGTCTTATCGGTTTTTGACGGTTCTATTCAGGTGATTTTTTAGACTCGACTATAAAATACGTAGGAACAAAAAACTGCCACATAACAAATCTTTATGACAGGACGAAGTCTGTCGGGTCCGCTAGTTCTGTATAAAACTGCAAGCACTCTATTTTAAATCACGTTGGACCAAGTGTTGGAAAATTCCACCCGGCGACACTGAATTATGCCCTTGTCAATTGTTCTCAACATTGATGAGGATGCATGCCGTGGGATAAAGCAGCTCTTATATAGCTACTCTCCAACGTATCCTCGAGGATTATACTTTATCCTTCATTTAATGGCTCACTGAAGCCTTGCCTCGTGTAGTCGATTTTTCAATGTCGCTTCATTCTCCCGGCTTTTTCACGTTTCATGTAAACTGCGACATCGCAGGATTGCTCGTTGAACGAGGTGAAACGTAGGCTGTTTTATGAAGATAATGATTGTTGATGTACTGATCGCAGTCCGTGTACGCTGCCACCACTTCAGTATTAGTTTTATTCTGATACAAAACGACATCGTGTTCTTACCAACTCTTTCAACATATCTGGAGTAGGCCTTCATTTTTCCTACGCATCCCAAAGCTGCTTCGGTGTGAGACGTGTTCGGAACCCCGACGTGACCCTACACCGTGGAAGGCGGGTTCCTGAATAAATTTCCCCACGTTTGCGAAGCAATGACAATGAAGACAGCCTATAGGGTGAGAGAGAGTGGCAGCCAGCATGCAGGGCGGAGGGCCTTCCTTCAAAGGAATTCTATCCATCGGGCCCATCAATCTACTCGTAGCTTAATGGGAATGCTCTGGCAACTGCATTCATAAGAGACTCGCTGCAAATACTTGGTGTTTGAAAGACGGCTGGCAGCAAGAACCACTTTGGCCTGATGAAATTTCGTCTGTGAACCAAAGAAGGCTTGAAATTGAAGGAAACTACCTATTTTGAATACCACCTACTGGTGGAAACGTGACAAATCTATCCCTGTTATGTCACACTAAACGAATATTTGAGGTGGTTGCAGCCGGATTACTTCAAGAACCTCTTTCGCTGAGAAGGTCGACGAAGAATATAATGGAGGATGGAACTCGCCGCCGGATTTGAGTCGAGTTGCTGGGCCCCTCTAATGTACCTGAGGCTTGAGGGATATTGCAGAGCCCTTATCTACTTCCCACTCCGCTCTCCGACCTCCCTTTTGTTACATTTATGATTGTGGCAAATCGCTGAAACCGCTGAAGGAAAGGGTTGGCGCCCCTCGTTTTCCTTGATAAATTATATGAGGAAGAAGGGAACCCCGCTCGGGAGACATCTTCTTACTTTGGGGAGACTGATGGATAGAAAGGTCCAAACCTGTTTGAATCGTAACAGTTCTCTCGGGTCAAAACAAGTTCATTTGTAATCATAATGAAACATATCCCCGTTTTGTAAATCAGTCCATCCATTGGCGGATCTAGGGGGTGGGGGGGTGGGGGGTGTCACAACAACTTGAATATTCTCCAACGCTGGCATATGTTTTGTTGGTTTTTTTCTTGCTGGTGTACATTCGTCTTTCAATTCCTCTTGTCCGTTGGTCTAGTTACCTTGAATGGTGTTATGAAAGTGGTGGCGTTTCAATTGAGCCTACAGTAGTAACTACACATTACCTTAATTCTTGTTGAGGTTCAGGGCGAATAGATTTGTGGGCAAAACTTAGATATCAACAAGGTCTTCATCCGTTTAGCTTCTTGGATTACGCTGAAAGTCTCTGATCTGATTTGCATCGAAAATCTTCTTGTTCAACTATATAAACCCTTTGAGACGGGAAATGCAGCTCTGGGGAGCTTTGTAGCAAACGACGTTACCTTCGAGTTTGGTAACTCGTCCCGCTTCTTAAAACTTGGATTCCGCGGCAACTCATCGACAAGATTCACCCGAGTCCAGGGAAGGTTTGCAACAGTCGTTTAAGGCGTGTTACCATTATTGAAGAATTCCACACTCGTCCCTCTATATATGACATTTTAGATATCATCATAAATATTGCTCATCCAACACTTCCTGCCATTAATTTAGATTCTCAGAGTGGAGATAGACTACATGATCAGATTCTATATCCTCTTTTTGCGCGGAATTAACATTATTGCCATGAGGCTTGTACGATCGAATAGGTGCGTCTCGTAGGGTTGTAGAGGGTGGATAAATGAAAATTCTATAACCAAAATTCTGTATGATTATTAGGGTTAGTGAAGTCAAAGGAACTACGTGCGGAATGAATAAAATCGGTCTGTAATACAAACCTGACTTGCGTCAGATGATGTTTCCCCAACCGACTGGTGCCATTTAATACCAATGTGACGTTAAATCCTGTGGTCTTCTAGTAGACTTGGTTATCATTAATATGAGAGAGGTTGATGAGATTCATGTGGGGTTGTTGAGAGAATGGAACCATTCTCTCTGCGTGGTCAATTGAGATGCCTGTATGCCTTTGGTCTTAAACTGGAAAATGTGTAAGCTCGCCCGATACAAAGCTTGCAATATCCTTCACATCACAATGGTGGGTGATTTATGTAAACCTACAGACTGTGCCTCTCTATTTCCTCTCGTGGTAGAGTGAGATTCACTACCAATTAACTGGATCTATCAATCCTAGAATATATTACATTGGTCCTTTAATAACTCTGCAAGTACACTGGAAAGTATGGATCGGGCGTTTCACCGTGGAGTGTATTCTAGATTGTAAGGAGGATCAGACGAGGACCGTAGACATCTACCCGATCTATTCCTGAAGTAGAAATTCCACTATTGTGTTTTTTTTTTTTCAAAAATAATTTTATCGTTTACAAACATTTAGGGCCGGATTAATAGACTGGTCTCAAGTGTGAGAGTCACTCACACTCGTGGAAGTGGCCGGGGCCCCCAAGTAAGGATCCCACTGGAGATTGGAATTAATAGTCTGAGTGGGACCCGCACTTTGCTGAGTAAGTACAGGTGTCACTTGGGGGAGTTGGGGTCCGACTTGTGTAGGATCCATGCAGATTTCTTCCAGGGAGGTTACAATCTACCAGGTTATCGCGTGTTGTTAACCATATTTTACGAGTTTGTTTTCGCGGAGTTCTATCAAATTACATAATATTACTATACTAATTACCTACATTCTATGTAATTTGATAGCTTTTTAGTTTGTGAGTTAGGTATGTGACGTTGTTTTGGTGTTGGACGTTTTCGCTCTTCAACACAATAGTGGAAACAGTCTTCAAAATAAACCTAAGCGAACGAACGGTGTTTTCCGTTGTAGATTCTGAAAATTTGTTGTGTTAATTGTGTTTTCCCACTTTATTCTTCGTTTGAAAAGGTATTCATAGAAGAAAGGATTATTAGATACTCGTAAATGGGAAAAATGAAGTGAACGGCTGAGCATTTTTTGATTGCTTACGTTTTACTATCTTACATTACTATTTTATTTTGGTTGTTCCTAATAAATTCCTCAAACAAAAGTGTTGTCCTTTTACAATTTATTTTGTCTACCTACCCTTCGGCATGGCCGCTCAACAAAGATAATATTATAATAGCACAATGTCATATCACAAAGATAATATTATAATAGCACATACTTAATATGTGCTATTATTATGATAATATGACATAATATTATTATCACATATTATTATATCTCCATTTTTACCATTTTTACGTACCTACATTAACGTTATCCGACATTTTACCTGGCAAGTGTAGTAGAAGAAAAATTACGGTAAGAGGAAAATAGTGGAGGGTGTAAGACTCCAAAATACGAGTAAGCAATCTAGGGTAGTTATGTCAAGGATGATTTACGTCATGAAATTACAAAAAAAAGCGTTTTATTAAGTACAAAAAAATTATTGAAACATACAGAAGAGTTTAATTAATGTGTTTTTAGGCACATCATACAAGCAAGAGCTTATTTTCAGGTCGATGTGAGCAAGGTTGTAGTTTTCTCTTATTCCTCACTGGGCTCAAAATGTAACTCCTTTGCCAAGATAGCCAATATCCCCCATGTGATGATTGGATGCACCAGAGGAACCAGTACCTGCAACATAAGTAAATGATAAGTATAAATAGAGAAGTGAAGCCTGTATTTAACTGAATTAATTTAGAATAATTAGAATAATAAAGGCCATTTCGATGAGATACTTTGATAATCAATTAAATGGATTGGCAAACAACTAGCGAAAACGACGAGTTGACAATGCTTGGACAACAGTTTCTTTTAAAATCGGCGTTACTGGCCATCTACAGAGTATTTTCCTGGTCTAGCACATATTTATTTCAAATAAACATCATAATAATTTAAAAAAAAAAAAAACAGGCCTCATCGAATCGAGTCAGCTCAACCTAACCTTAAAAGTTGCGTATAACTTACCTTTTCAGAATCCTGACGATCAAATTAATCGTGAAACTCCATTGCAGCAAGTAAAATAATGATTTATTTGAATTCGAATTGAATTTGAATTCGAGATCAATTTGAGGGCACATTGTTTTGTTAGCGATGAAAACGCGTTATAGAAACGATCGAACTGATAAGCCGATACTCAAGGTACCTATCGAGGTTACTTGGGATAAATCCCAAGTTTGGCTGGTTCAAGTACGGGTCCCACTCGGAATTTCGTCTATTAATACGGGCTGAGTGCAAGTGTGAGGGACCCTGAAGTGTCGATCGTACTCAGGTCTCCAAGTGCCGTCTATAAATACCGATCGGAGACTTGAGGACTCGTTTATCAATACTTAGGGGCTTCTGACCCTCAAGTGTCGACTATAAATCCGGCCCTAAAACATTACAATTAGTATCACACGAATATAGTAGGAATCATCTCCTAATTAACACGTAATGTGATGCAGGAACAGCTCATTAGCTGACCTGTCGAGTACCTATATAACAACATTCCCAAGTAGGAATATAATATATTCCTATATTATAGTGATAGGTACGAATATAGTTAGATCTTTGGCTCAACATAAAGTAAACATGAAGTAATATTAGGGCAGCCACACCACTTTACAATGACGTTTATATGAAGTTTCATCAATTAAGAAAATCAAAAGGCCTCTTCCTTTTGAGCCGTCGCTGGTTTCGTGGAGGAGGCAAGCCGCGAAACATCTCAGTCATCAGGTGGTTGGGGTGTAATTCCATTAATAGGTGAATCCTGGTGTAGTTTGCACGGAGTACCTCGTGGACAAATGATACGTCAGTATCTTGGTGCAGCGTAGTATTTCTGACATACCAAGGAGCGTCCATAATAAGTCTTAGGACCCGATTCTGAGTAACCTCCCGATAGTCCCGAGGAGTAATACCAGATCGGTCTAATAAGCGTCAGATACAGAAGTCTTTTGGTTTTCAAAGACTAAGGCGAGCGCCTATGGTCCAGGAGGTGGTGAAGCTGCCTGATGCGTTGCCGCATCTTAGTGACCAGATGATCAACGTGACATCTCCATGTTAATCTCTTGTCAAGGAGCAATCCGAGATATCTTACAGAGTCATCTTGTGAGACCTGTCTACCGTCAAGTTGTTCCTTGTCTGGTTGGTTATTGTCACCAGTACCGATTTTTTCGCGTTCATGCTTACCCTCCATCTCCGGCACCATACCTATTGTGTTTGAGTTACTGTTACGGTGGCTCAGAACCTTATTGTCCCTGATTATCTGAATAGTGACAGAGATTATTGTATTTTCCGGATATCACAAAGATCACTAATACACTAATTTATGATCTCATATTCAACGCCAACAATAAGTTTCATACAATATATACGACACAAGAAAGAGTGGCATTAATAATCATTTACCCTTGAGGAAGCAACACAAGAAAAATGTCTAGATGATGGAGCATCGTTAGTGAAAGAGTTACAGCCGTCAGAAAAGGCTTTGTCCAGGGTGGTGGGGATCCGGTTGAGGCAGTAATGGGTGCTTACCATCAGGAGTAATTATTGTAGCCTATTACGGTGGACTGCGACAATAGCGAGAACCCCTCCTTCCCTTGCATCCTCGACCGTCCTTACCCTAATTCGAACTTGGCGACGGTTTTCCCGCAGTCTTCTCCACAAAATTACTCCGGTTAACATCTATTGTCCGAAAAGTGATTGCCCTGGGGGAAGCCCTAAGTTCAAACTTTCTTTTTTTCCGCTAACTGGATGTTTGAAACCGCAGCTCCCTCTACTCATCAAACCGAGAATCACAGAGTCCTTCTAGAAGGACTAGAAGGACAATTCCTTCGGAGACGAACCGCTGTGGCAATACAATGGAATTGTCCATCTTGAGGGAGTGAGAGTCGAATGGAAAACACTTCATGTGGAAGTTGTTTGCGGACCTCTATTGCGCTGTTGCCACAGAAGTTAATACACCGGAACACAATCCGGGAACCGCGGTTTTTCTCCGAAAGACAATCAAAGACTCTTCAACGCGATAGATATCACCTTGTTCTAGTGAAATTCGTGACTTGCATTTTAATTCATTCTGAACAATGATTTATAAAGACTACTAATTAGACATGTATGATTTGATTTGTAGTCATATATGATATGATCTTTATCATCCTTCAGATACACTTTCAGACCATCTTTATTGTTACAACTGTATATATACACTTCACCATCTTCTCATTACGTTCTTCCTCTATGTAACAAGGCGTACATATATACATATCTGGTAACACTTGACACATATTACTTTTACCTAAGATCTGGAGCGCGGGGCCTAATACCCTCGGTAATGCAGATCTTCCTTCACACTATCTCAAAACCTTCCTCCAATTTACTGAACCAAAACTTATGGCTAGTACCTTCCTCCTTGGAAGGAAAAGTTTACATAGTGAGGTACCATACTGCATCACAGAAACTGGTCCTCACAGTCTGATAAAGAGGGAATAAATTATGGCTCACCCGTCCATACGATTATGTGCGGACCTAAGCAAGGCTTTGAAAATATCTTGGCTGGATTCGGCTGATGGTGATACGCTCCTTTGAGTTCGTTGAGTCGATTTGATGTCAGAGCCTTTTGGTGGGTTTGGATCGATCCCTGCATGCAAGGTAACGTCGAGGAGATATTTGGTTCTGGGCCTCCTAACGGAATTTGATGCGCCCTTTCCCGTAGGAGACCAGAAAAGAATGAGATCTCAGAACTAAAAACCCGATCACGTCCATCACAATGTAACAAAGTGTGTGTATTTAGGGCTGTGTGTGTGTTTTGGGCGGTCCATGTGCGTCCCGTCGTGTTGAGTCGAGAGACTCGCTCAGCTCATATGTCAACAGATGGACCTCCCCGTGCCAATCAGAATAGCTTCACTGGCAAACAGGTCAGAACTAGGGTTAGCCTCGGCTTAAGCTGAATCTCCACCTCTAGCAAATAACCTTGGATTTTTTTATCCTCTTATTTTCCGACCTCTGGAAGGACAGCTCAATTACGGGGAGCAGAGTCTCGCCTCTTTCTGGAAAACGAGAACCCTAAACAAACAAGATGCTAAGAGATTGTAATAACGATTGAAATCCAGGCCGTATTGAGTGAGTTCGTTCCTGTATTTCCCTTACAAGTGGTGACCTCCTAACATTTCAATTAATTCTCAAGTATAGCTCGAGCGATCGTACCTATGGGGCATTAGGGGATCATCAAAAATACTGTCTCGATAAAGCCCTTCAAAGTAGAATTGAGCGTATTCATATTCATAAATATGAATACGAATACAATTCTGATAAAGATGTTTTGTGTGCCAACGTTTCAAAGAATTTATTTCTTCGTCATCAGGGCCTTAAATCAGTTTCACAATGCTCTTCTTGAAGGTCCATTTGATCTCAATCAAACACCTCGATTCGATATGAAGTCGACTTTTTTCGTTTTTCTCGAAGTATTTGAGTTGACAACTGCTCTTCTTGAAGGTCCATTTGATCTCTATCAAACCTCCGATTCGATATGAAGCAGACTTTTTTCGTTTTTCTAGATGTATTTGAGTTGACAATTCCTCTTCTTGAAGGTCCATTCGGTCTGAATCAACCACCTCGATCCAATTAATCAAATTCAAATCAGCCGATTCCGTGTAAATACTGATATTCCGGATATTAACCATTCTGCATTGCTGTTTTCGGTTGAATATCGGTAGGTATGTGATATTATGTGATTCCTGAAAGGTAATAAAGAATTATTTGAGTGGAAACGAGGAAGGGCAACTAATCGATATTTGAAGCGTTACTCAAGAATAATGGGACCTAATTTATCATAAAATGTTACTTGTAATTAACTCCAGGTAAAGTTCCAAAATAATCAAGATCAGTAGAATTAATAACGTATTACCAGCTCGAATTACTTACCAATTATTTACCAGAAATGTACGAGTACAATACCTCTCTCTCTGCTTTCAATTTCTGCGAATTATTGTCAATAATTATTCGTATTCGAAGTGTTTAGAACAGGCAGTTTCAAATTATCTTATTCGTTGAATCGTTATAATACTCCATTTTTACTCACCATTAAATTCCCACTGCTATGATTTGGCCATCCTTGATTTGGATTTTGGATTTGGTCTGAATACCGTATGCAAACGTCACAGGTTCCCTTCTCTCAACTTTATATTCAGTTCACCCGGTAGAAAAATCCAAGGTTGCGGCTAAAGTCGAATACACTCCAAGAGAATGCTGTTGAGCGTGCAATCCCTTCAAGCCAAGTTGGACCTATCATTCAAAGAACCTGCCCAGGCAAAGTCAGCGAGAGCTTCACTTTTAGTTTGTGGACTCCAATGTAGAGAAGTTCACCGGTCCGAAAGTGCTTCCCTCTTCCGTTGAGGTGTATAACCCATTCAGAGAAGAAACATTTTAAAAATTTCATTTCTTCTCATTCCGTGCGAGGGACTTCTTTTCATCACTTTTCTTTCTTTTCTCGAGTGGGGTATTATCAACGTTGTTCACATTTTTAACAGTGAAAATCTTCATCGGAAAGAGGCTGACATGAAAGTAAAGAATTCGAAATGAAAATTATATACCGGCGAGGAATATTCTTATTTCGCAAAGAGTAACTTAACATCGAGTACAATGAATAGCAGAGTTCATAAGACGAACTCAATTGTATAAAGTAAATCAAAGCCGCAGGGAATCTCTATTGGATGGTCCTATGGTGAATGATGAAAATGATGAAAATGTACGACTTCTTTGTGAATGACTCGAATGAATTATTTGTGCTCTGCCCTGATCAATCGATTTTACTTTGGTGTAATGAGATATTTCAGTAAGAGTGAGTCTTTTCAACCAGACTGCTCATACTGGATTGAGAATCCAGGAATTTAGGGATTGTAGGAATTGAACAGATTTATCAATTATCTCCAAGAACTGATAAAATCAAGAATTTTCATTGTTCGTCAATCCACGTAGGTAGGTAGGGATGGTAAGGATATTTCGATATTATCGATATCAATGAATATCGAGGTCGTTTATATCATCGATTATTCATTTTCCGAACACGTATATCCAATTAGGTACATTTGTTTTCCGTTTAAAAATATGCACGAGCCTCGTTCACTCCACTCGACCAATGATATCGTTATTATTCCTGAACGAGCCCAATGATTGGGCCCCAATCAGATAGTACTCAATCTGGCACGTATAATTTGAATGATTCATGATTGAATAACGTAGCGAACTTATATTTAGAATAGGGTGAATACATGAGTATAATCAATCACTAGATCACTAGAATACTAGAATATGTAATGAGATTACAATTTGAAGAATTACAACAACAGGATTTAGTTTGTACCACATGCAGGTACGAGTGGATAGATGATGACTTAGGACCTAAGTGAAGTTATACTTTCTCGGAACGGCTATATTCATATTCCTTTCAAATATTGAGGTGTTCTCCGAGTTCTCACGAAAATATACTCGTAATTTCAACTGCCCGCCAAGATAAGGTGTTGTTGGATTTTACGACGAAACACGACTTTCCAGTATAGCGTCGACTAAATAATGAATAACGTCCAGTGCATGGATTTTGAGAGTCCCATTAATTTCTATACGAAGATGGAATAATAAGCTTATGTGTGCTTTCAAGAAGGAGATCAGATGGTTAGTTCCCGTTTTTTGAGCGCTAGGTAAACTTTACCTTGCCCTGAACAATTTGATAAAGTTGACATGTCACATTTTGGCATCTTACCACAGACATAATATGATATTATCCACCTCCATTCTTTAGGTATGTGGATTCAACTTTCATGTTCTTCATCCGTTGATTAGGTACTGCTTGTAACATAACAAGGAAACTCCACAGCACATCGTTTTCTCCAAGGCTTGAGGAGGAAAATATTTTGGCCGGTTCGGTAACTGTGCTCGAGTTTGTTCCTCAACATCAATTCGATTAGTTCTATTAGGCCGTAAATCGCTAGGCTGAAGGGACGATAACGCAACCCGACAACGGCAAGTATATAATCATGTTATACTCATATTCTCAATAGTTGTTCCCCTTCGATATCTCGGGGTTCCTCTACATGGAACGTTTCAAACTTATTACACCCTTGAAGTCCCTTCAGTGCTCAGCAAAGAAATAAAAACGCATCTATAGAGTAGCGAGCTCTCAATTGGGTATTATCTAAAGTGCTCCTTCTATGGTGTGGTGGGAGCGCGGAAAAAGGGGACTAGGCGGAGAATTATTATATATATATGTGTGTGTGTGTGTGTGTTCATGAGTGGGGAATAGAATGACGTGGGTAGGAAGGCCAGATTTTCCAAGAATATCAAGATCCCCAATAATTGCTAAGTGCCCAAATCTTCAATAATAAACCATTGGAATCGATTAAAAAAAAAAAAAAAAAAAAAAAAAACTGGAAATTGTTGGACTTGGATAATGGTTCATTATATTTTTTACAGATCAGTAGGGGAAAACGAACAGTATCGTAACTACAATTTCAGCCCTTCTCGATCCTTTTTAGGACCCCGAGTTAATGTCCTGTTTCCCATACTCAGATCGCTCTTATGTATAGATCACTGTTCTGTATACAGAGAAACATTATTTTGAATTAATTTGGATTGGTATAATCTGAGATTTCTTCTTCTATCTACCGACGTCAATAATATTTTATAGCAGAACACACCAACAAATCGCACCTCACGAATAGGAGTGTGACAAGCCGAAAAATTCGATTTTCGAGTTATACTCATAGGCAGACGGATTTTGACGGGCCCTACAAGAATATAATATATTCACCATAGTGTTCAGCATTAAAAAAACCTTTAAAATCAAGTTTTACTTGTCAGAATATTGCATTTTGGGAATTTATGGGTGATGTTCCCGCCTAACCCCCCCCCCCACCCTTAGAGTGGCCCGATTCTGTTCATCTACGAACTTAGCCTTCCGATTACCAAAAAGTATTTTTTGTGCAAATTTGAACTTTTTATCTCAATTCTATCGAGAGTTGATGCTGGAATAATGTTTTGTGAATTTGCGAGTTGATACGTGCAAAATTGGGTAAACAATCAGGGAAATGAATATAAAAAATCCAAGATGGTAATGTAACCACTATAAACTTTTTCTCAATATATCCAACAAAATTATCCAGAATTTTTTCAAGTCGCTAGTTGTTGATGGGGAAGGTGGCTAGACGTCCCTAGAAACTGTAATCATAAGCCGCTTCTCTTAAAAAAAATTAATTTAAAGACATTTCCAGCAATATTTGGGACCTAAAACTTCAGATACGTTTTACCAACATTTAGGATTTTTGACTTGTCACACTCCAATTCTTGAGGTGCGAAATATTCGAAATAACCTTCGTCTTTCTGTTTATGATCTAACTGCGGTGAAGTCCAACTTCATTGTCAGGGCCATTTAAATTTCAGAATTGAGACCGTGGTATTATCTCTACCCTTGTAACACCCCATACCTGACGAAGTCGGTCGAATTGATCTTACTAAAATCTGAGTGACAAGGTTGCTGTATATTCTGATCGTTTTAAATAAACTTCTTGACATTCCAATTATTTTGTTGTCTCAAAACAGATTGACCTAATCACAGGTTGTTGGTGGGATGTTTTCTTCGGTACCCACAACAATAGCTGCTAAATCGTGAAGCTGTACCTAAAGGCTGAAATGGGGAAAAAATGAATATGGCTCGTGAGGAGGTTATGGGAGGTGAAACACCAATTTATCACACTAGCGAAACATGGTTAGAAGCTAACTTGTTGACAAGCGTTGTTTTTCTACCCTCAAAAGTTGGAAGAGAACAACGTATTGCCGGAGACAGGAACGCCCGAGGGTGGAGGGAAGTAGGCGCGGGAAAAGGCCTCACCCCTGGACACATGTGCTTTTGAAAAGCGTTCAACAGAGCCAATATGCCCTATTCGGCCCTTCTTCCACCCGTCGCCCTGCCGTTAAAAGGCCCTCATACCATTCAATTTACAAGACATTTCCCCTTTCCCTAAACAATGTCCCAGCCCCAACACGAGGATTTTCGCCCATCTTCAATATGTAATGTCCTCTGGGAATCCCTCTGCGTATTCTCTCGTCGTAAATCATATATTCCGTACGACGGGTTTCGAGGGGAAGGGAATTTCAGAAGGGTTTCGTTAGTCGCGGCGTATTTTATGAGTTTTACATAACTTTAGAACCCTTCAGGGTGCCCGCACGCCTGAGTTTCGGTAATGTACAAGCTGGGTAGGGTAATCGATGGACCTAATGTTGGACTCATCATGAGTTTCATTCTGCAATATGCGGACATGCTTTCAGGTTTGAATTTCCCAACTGGCGCTTTATGTGTATCTTTCACTATCTAAAAGTTTGAATGATCATATTTGGGGAAGGTCTTTAGTGTTTTAAAAATATTGATTCTTTGGGGTTACTAAAGGTCGTGACCAGCCCGAGGGTCGAACCCAGAACCCACCGCAGTACCGAGCGGCTTCGCACCAACTGCCATGAGATTAAAGATTAAAAAAAATTCATAGACATACCTAATTGTTTTATAGTGTCTTAAGCTATTTGAGTATGGCCAATATCGGCTTGACGGTCTTAAATTTGGATTCCCCCCCCCCCCCCCGGTTTTTCTTCCAGCTACGGCCCTGGTCATTGTACTCCCGGAAATGCGTAAGCACAACAACCTTCAACAATTAAAATAAAGCTGCAACCATCAAACGCTGGAATCCCTATTTGAACAGTTAACGCTCTTAACTAAGACTCATCAACAGGGAAATTAAAAAAAATTGTTCTTGAATATTTTGAACTTGGAAATAATGAAAGTAAAATTATAGACAGGTTTCAGTTAGGTTTCATTTGGGGGTAGAGTACTTCAGGTAGATGTCGTACCTATATTTTTTGCACTGAACACCTAATACTAATTAAAATAAGCATTTCAGATGCATTAATTTTACTACTTACTAAGGAGCATGGAAGAGACGGGCCTGGACGGGTCACAGGACCTTAGGCTCAGATGTCCACCTTAATTTTGGAACTATCATTATGTACTTGGACTGTAAAAAATGTCTGGTATATGTATTGTGTTTTTTTTAATAAAATTATATTCCATCGTGTTAACTAGCAACCCTTGGTTAATTCATAGGGTCTCGTACGCTACCGACCGTCTATCTGGTTGATACTCGCTTCAAACAAATAATGATGTCAGAACTTCATAGGTGATTTCGAGGGAGTACTGTTTACTGTTCGTATGAATTGGATCCGAGTGATCAGATGTTGAATGTCTGCGGGTACGCAGTTGGGGTAGAATAATCATTGTTGAATATAAGCGATTGACGAAATCTGGTCTGACCCAAAATACGATAAATTTCGAGAATGAGGAGGTAAAAGTGGGAGAAAAAAAATAGAAAAACGACTACGTATAACTGAAGGGTCGGTAATGTGACTGGAGGGTGTGGCGACCCATTCCAGTTTAAGCGTTCTGAGCCAAAGGAGGGAGGGGAGAAACCTGTTTCGGTTTCTTTTTTTTCCGGATTTGTTGAGTGTGTAAGAGTAGGCTTGGAGGGGTTAGGAAAGAGACTCCTTGAATAGCACCCTGATTCCGCTCTTGCACATTTTTTTCCTTTTCCGAATAGAAGAAAACTCAAGAAACGATAAGCCAAGTGCAGAGTTGAGGACGGCGGGAAGCTCATGACCATTTCCTCTACCCTAAATCTTTCTTTGCTACCGAGAATACCACATTCCAACCTTCTCCATCTTTCTAAATCCATGTACTAGTACATGTCGGCTCATTATTTCTGAACAAAACCAAACGAATGAAAAAGGAATTTGAAGTTTGGAAGTTTGGTATTCGGCAGGTCGAAGATGACCTAAGAAAATTCCTAACGCAGCTCGGTGGAATCCATAGCACAGCACAGCACAGTTGGATTAAACAAAATGCTGTTTTTGATGTACCTACTGTTGTAAGAATGTTTATTTTGTTAACCACTAATCTATAAACACCGTTTGGAAACTTCAAAGTGTACCTAATGTTTAGTTGTACGGGTAAAGATAAATGAACGAATGAAGTCGGGAAATCGTGGTTTATTGTGGTAGAACAATTGGAAATATGGACAACTGGGGACGCGTAAGTAACATCGGGAGGCATTAGACTGAATGGAGTCGAAATTCGGAAGGGAGCAATATGACGTCACATGACGCAGTTCGGAATGTCAAGGTACCTTTTCTCGGCATATTACCATAACTGGCCTTTATAAATTAGGAAATAATATTATGGAATTATTATGTGTCGGGTGATTAGTGTAGGTGTCGTAATTCAGTAAATAAGTGTGATAATGTGGATGTTCGGGAGCGCTAGTGGTCTATGAGGAAGGTCGATAGCGTTTTAACCTCAATACCGTACTGGAAACTTCAAACATCGAAGTGTATTAGAATTTCTGAAATGTATTAATGTTGATTTGTGATATAAGTTTATATATTTTTATTTTGACTTCATTTTTATTTTGCTTTAAATATTATGTTTACTAAGTAAGTGATTTTTATTATCTAAACTTGTAACGGCTGTATTTTTTTTTAAAGTCAATAAAATGAAAAAAAAAAAGTCGATAGAATTAGTGGCAACTATATGTAGAAGGGTGCCAGGTCGAGAGCGCTAGTGGGCTACGGGGAATAAGGGAAACTGAGGAACTGGGGCCCCAAGAAGCCCTAACAGCTTTGGGGGCCGAACATCTACCTACATTCCTCCAAAGAGGAAGATTTCAAACATTTGTACGGGTCAGAGATGATCCTAGATACGGAAACCAGTGGAAAATGGGAATACTATTTTCCTTCAAGCATTTTCAAAATTAGTAGATATCTTTATTTGAGAAATTTTCTCAAAAATTGATGAGCTGACCAATCTTACAACTGACTGACAATGGAATACAGCTGTCAGCTGCTGTTTATTGGGTTGTCTCTAATCTTTAACCAACAGAAATGGTCACGAGAAAGTGTCAGCAAAACTTACCTAATTGACCATGGGAATTTGTATTTAAAGTAACCAATATTGCCATCACTCAAAACAAACACAATATTCCCTAGGCTTGTTTTATTCCGACCCTCTTATTTAGATAGCCTTTTTTTTATCTCGCTGTCCACGTGAAAAACCTTCACAAAATTTGATCTTATATTGCAGAAGTCAAAGAGTATTATAATAACAAACTCTTCTCTCCATTTTTACACAGGCTTTTTACAACTTCTTCCGTACTAAACATCCTTTGTTTTCAGGAGTTTTTTTCATTTTATTTTATTTTATTTTTTTATTAAAGATTGTTTCTTTTTGGAGGGAGACCGCGTTTGTGTGGAACTTTCAACTGAATTATTCTCAACATTTTCCATTAAAACTTTTTTCGATTTGACGTTGGTTGACTCGGAAGTTATTGCGGAATTCAAAATTATTCAATGATCAAATACATAGGTTAGTTTGCATACCATACATTTTTTATGTACCTATGGCGGGGGTACTAGGGGACTTCCGTTAACAAAATTTAGTTCACTAGTGGAACCGTTGGAGCACGAAGGCTCTAAACATACATGTATGAAGTATAAATTCCAACAGCTGGCGAGATTATTAAATGAACCCGTAGGTGGTGCATTGTATGACGCTGGAAGTTGCAGCTTTAGGTTTTATCGTTTGCTATACCTATTTTAGAGAAAGTATTAATTTTAAAAAAGTTTGAAAAACACAATACCCTCACTGCAGACTTCCTTGTACATACAATTTCTTGGAGGGCATGAAACTCAATCTGTCTGGAAAATTGTCATATTCCATCAGATGACCAATTGAGATTCGATATTCAAGTCGAAATAAGCCTTTATATATTCATCCTTCTCAGTACTCTTAATCGATGTATTTGGATCCGTAGCAGTTACAATAACCCGTTATTCGAAGGCCAATATTCAGAAGGGGCGTCAATTCTAACTCAATAGGGCGTTTCTTTCTTCCTTTTCAGTTCACTTTATATCCCTTCCTCCCTAATAGAAGGTCCAGACGTCCAAATAAAGGCTACAGACGGTTTGGACTGGCTCCAACAAACTAAGTGATGACAACTCCAAATCTACCAACCTAACCTTTGCTCAAAACTCATTTTGCTCAACCCATTCCCTCCAGCGTGACCAACTTTAATGTAATAAATTAAGAGAAAACGCTTTCACAAAATATTCCTGACTGGGGTTTCAAGTTGAGTTTTGTTAATAAACTCAGAGCCCTTAGAGCCCGGTTTTTCACTTTTTTGTTTACTAAACTATTCTTCCAGAAGATTTGACAATTTCTCATTGACTGTCCATTCAGTGAAACTATACGTGGAATTCAGTGAAACAACACAAAGATTCCATCTCTTTCATTTACGAGGATGATATAGACATCGGACCGGGGATCTGAAAATGGTCCTATATACATGAGACTAAAAAATTATACTGTAGATATCAGGAGGATTTTATCATTTCTATCCCTAGTGGTGTGACCGATGTTGGACAACTTATATCCAATTCAAGATTGTTCATCGTGAAAGAATCCATCCAATCGAAAGCGTGAGTTTGAAAATCATAGACTCATCAACGTGTAGCGAACCCCAGCCGATGTTTACCATATAATCAGCTCCCAACTTATCAGTGGACCTCGACAACCAAATAACATCTTCCCCTCCTTCTCCATCAAGCAAGCTGCCGATCCATTTTCACTACCTCGGGAGTTGGTCTTCATCTATCGCCTCGAGCGGATCGTATGACAATCAGCATCTTGAGCTGTTAGCGTATTCCACGTGTTCAACGCCCTTTTTCAACCTCTCCTAGTAGCGGTGTGAATTCCCACCTATTCACTGGAGGATCAGTACTGGAGCGCACCCTTCGAATCCAACTCTAATTGTTTCGAGGTATGAATGATGGTTTCTCAGAAAAATATTGAATTCCCGTCGAATGACTGCTCCATATCCAACCAAATTCAACATTTTTCCATGATTTGTTCGCTTCTTTTGATGCAGCCCTTCGACTCTCTTCTCCATCGGTCGGCCCACCTCAACTTCATCAACGCCTTTCCTATCAAGACGTTGCTTCATCGGCGATCCCATTCTTGGGAATATACAGCGATTTCATCGCATTTCCCCCCTACTTCGAGGTATGGTAATCCATTTATTCACCTCAAAACAAGAAAAGAAACTTACATATTCGTAGTGAGTTAGGTGATAGGGGAACTAATTGAGACGAGCTCGAGGAGATTAATAAGAAAACAAATGGCAAAAATGATTTAAAAAAAAAAAAGGAGAAATTAAGAAGGTTTGTTTTCTTTGTCCAACAGCCTCCAATCTCACCCCGGAGGTTCCAAGTTTTGGGTGGACATTTTGGTCTCGAAGCTGAAGACCAGATCGTCTCGAGGATTTCGCCCCTTATCACCAGGTGTGCCCTTTCTAATTTTCTCCGTTTGTCTCGAGTCTCGCCAACCCTGCATCAGTATCTTTTAATATTTTCCGAAGAGAATTTAGTTTTATTTTCATTCAAATTTCGCAGCCGAAACCTACAAGACCTAGGATATATAGGCTCAGTAGTAACCTGGATTATTTTAGATTTCGTGTAAGGGTGGCCACTCAGGTTTTGGAACAAACATTTTATTTCGAATTTTTTTCCACAGTAATATTTATTTTGATTCGTAGCACGAATGGAGGTAGATAATATATAATAATATATTATATTACGTTCACATATTATTTCAAAATAAAGTAATTAATTCTTCGATGTACATGAACTTGTGGTTGCCTTTCCCTAGGGGCCCTACCCATCTTCAACTTGGCTAGTTGAGGTAAATTAGTAAATTTATATTGTGCTCTTATTCCCACAAGGGGGGAGCTATAAACGATTTGTCATACATAGAACTACCACTATTCAATATACATCTAACATAGAAAAACAGAACTATATAGTTCCGCTTAGAAACAGAGTTATCTTATAAATACCATCTGTAAATATTTAAATAGCCTTTACAATCTATAGGTCACTCAAAAACGTTTAATTAAAATATCTATTAAAATATCTAGAGAAACGTTATTCCACGGAAGAACTATTCAAGGTTTTCAACGTACTAAGCCTGAGATCGATTGCTAAAAAAATAGGTTTGATATATGTTTTCAAGGAGTGATGAAATAGTGATCAGCCCCTGGTATTTGACGAGACGGTTTCGCGGGTTCAAATATTGATTGAGAATCGAAAATGAGGATGAATTCATTCTCATTTTTCGATTCTTAATAATGAAGTACATAATTATTATGTACATTCCAATAGCTTTGCCGGACTTGATCCAGGATTAATTAAAACAAAGAAGAAGAAAAAAATGAAACGCAGTTACGTTACATCGGCTAACCGTGAATTGAATTGTTAATAACCGCTGGCCGTATATATGTAATGATAGTGGGTACAGTAATTTTGCAATCGGAGAAATCCCAGTTATTGCGTTATTAATACCTCCATTCTAATAACCTCCGCTCAGGCATTCCGGGAGCTTCGAAATGCAGTTCAGAAATGCAGGACTCGGAGGCAGAGATAACCGAGCACCCGCTTCCCGGGGATTATGTCCTAGTTGCCGCCGGGAAAGAGCGTTCGAATAACAGAAAGCCTGTCGAGGGAGAATGACAATAATTTACTGTTTCAAGCTGAGCAGGTTATTAAGTCCCTTATTTCAGTCCCGTTTAATACCGAAAGCGTGCGGTCGGACTAATGAACCGACTGAAACAGCGTGACGGCGGAGGTGGATGTAGTGGGGGGCGTCCTTCCGGAATGGGACTCCGTAGATGAAATTCGATGCGGATACTTGCGAATTCCTCAGCCCCGTAATTAACAGAGTGGAGGAAGGGATGCGGTTACGAGAAGAGTGTTTTCAGTTTTCTGTAGATCGGAACTGAAATAGTTGCTACTGTACGGTACGTCGTATTTGCTAACAGAATCTCGCAAAATAAGTACCTGACCAAAAATACCTAAAAATTTTTACCTTTGTGGATAAGTACGGTTTTTGGAAATGTACTCATTCAAGAAGAAGAATTGATTTTTTGGCAATAATTGAGGAGCTAGTTTCCAAAAGGAACTAAAGACCATTTTTGTCAAAATGGAGTTATTTTACTACCTTCCCGGGGGTTTCGGGACCAAGTTCTACACAAAAATGCAATCAGATTGGAGCTTAAAGTACTGTATGCCCTTGAAAATCGAGGCTGAAAATTCAATTTTGTTTCAAAAGGTACTTTATCCACCATGAAGGATCACTTCCATCTATTTTGGTTCAAAATGTACGATATCCACTGAAGAGTATCACACTGGCTACATCGTTTGATCACAAAGTACTATATCCATTATTTTATAGGATTCCTCTACCTTTTCGAGCTATTTTTGGAGGTTTTCAGTGATTTCAACCGTATTTTTTTTTTTTTTTTAGTTTATTGGTATCGACTTTAATAGAAAAATGTTGGCAACCCTGGAGAAACCTCCGGGGTGGCTTCCATAACGTTGAAATCATCAAAAACTGCCTGTCACTGCTTCGATAAAGCTGAGTATTTGAGGCCGTGTTTTTTGTTAATTTAAACTGAATAAAAAGTTCGCAGTGTCCAGAAGCGTGTATTAATTGAAAGAAAAACTATTTTTCGGTAGAAAAAGTTAGGGATGGAGGAGCAGGAAGGCGGCAGCTGCCTACAACTGCTTGGGAATGTCGACGGTCTCCTTGGAGACTCCCAAGAATCTCCAAGAAATTTTCTAAAGATAACTGGGCCAAAAATGATAAGAAAATGAAAACAGTTAATAAAACAATAATTGTTTAAATTATTGAATCATTCCACCTGATTAAACTCAAATTTTTCAAACTGACATTTTTGCTTTCCGTGACAACAGTTTGAGCATTTCAACGGCGATTGATCAAAGGAAGTTCGTTCAACGAAACATTTGTTTTGAGCTCACAGAGAGATATATCGTGTGTCAGCCGATTCAAGGAAGAGAGTGAGTAAAGGATCTTCAACATCATTTTTCGTCCAGACCCCGACCAAGCGAGTGCAAGTTAGCAAGAAAGCATTTCAAAACACTATCGGAGTAGGTAGAAGGAAAATTGAAAACGCTGCTAAGTCAATTTTGACACCCGATGAGCAAATGGTTGAAAGGAGCTGCATGACTAAATGAGTTGAAAGAGAGTTGAAATAAAATAATTTTCATTTTCATTTTCAAGCTGCTATTTCTACTAGTCCCTATAGCTATGTATACCCTTTTAACTCGTTTTTGTAGGTTAAGACATAATTTATTGAGTTCTGTGATTTGATTCCAAAACGTACTAGGTATGTCCACCTTGTTTGGTTTCAAACAGTCCTAAACGCCACGTTTGATTCCAAAAAGTACTATGTCCAAAATCTTGAAATTTCACAGCTCCGCCTAGATTAATTGACGTTTTGAAAAAAACTTACTTTTTTTCCATATTTTTAATATTAAAATGTAGAATAGGTACATTTATACAAAGTTTTTTGACATGGGGGCAAGTTTCCAGCCTGTAATGGTTTCCGTGAATTCCTCGCATTTGACCAAACCGGATAGGTAGTACCTTCTGGAACCAAGCTCCTCAATTACAGACAATAATTATTTACAATGTACTACAGCAGAAAGCCCAACGACAAAAAGTTCACAATATAAATTACATAAATTATACGAAATGAACAAATTTGAACTAAAACTTTCTTAAACAGGGAAATAGTAGGCAAAGTTTTCATATAGAAACGAAATAGCTCTGTTGTAGGGATTTCTTTTGATGAATTCAGTTCTACATACGGAAATTTTAGGATTAGATTCATTGAAGGTTCTGCTATGGCTTATACTAGATACATTTTCTTTCTGGATTTCAGTTTTATGAACATGTAAACAAACATTAAACATCAAACTATTATTAACCCTAAAACATCAAATTTTTTATAAAGTGCAGCTGTCGAAAACCTAGGATGTTTATTCCAAAATTATTTTTAGAAGAGCGTTTTGAACATTTACACATGATGTTGAGGGATATACACCAAACGTCCATTCGATGCGCAACCCTTGGAAATCCCTAAAATTATAATTTCAAGACGATCACATTATGAACCGCTGAATAGGCCTTAATGTCCCCTCTGCGATACATCTAACACAGTATTAAGGGTGAGTAAACGTGCGTATCACGTGACTAATCAATGGTAGTTTCTCTAATCCTCTAATGATGTTGGGCCAATGGGATCTACGAGCCTGCCCTCTGCCTACATTCTGCCGTTTAACGTTATATTGGATTGGGTTATTAGGGGAATCTGCAAAACGGGAATTCGTATGGATATTGTGGCTCGGACTAAAAACAGTGAATAAACGCTTTTGATTTTCTGGAAGAGACTAAAAATGCATGTTCAGCTTTAACTCGCTGTTTCAAGAGTTTATGCCTATAATAGGGGCTACAAAGAGAGAGTTAACTCCTCCAATAATATGTTATATGATATTATATTATAATATATATTATATATACGATGAAACAGGTCTATAGTGGAATCTCAAGGGACCAGAAAATGTTTCCACATTAAGGCTCAATAGCCCTTGTATAGTTCTAAAATCAGCCACCACGTAGCAGCACCAAAATGAAGAAAATTTAGATAGGGGATAATTCGAGTTCTATTGAACCGATTTTAGATCTGAAAACGGCTATGGACGTAAAAAGAGCGTAGAATTTTCGGAAATTAGTCGAAATGAGTCATAATCAAAAATTGAGAAAGTTGCGATCGTTTTTTTACATTTCCAAGCCATTTTTTGAAAAACTGAGGTAGCTCTGCAATGCACTGCATCGTCCTGAGTCCAAAACAATTTTCAGATTTCAAATCGGTTAATTAGAACCGACCGAAACGCGATTTTACGGTGTAGGAGAGGCAAGGGGTGGAGGTGATGAAGGAGAAGCGGCAAGGGGCTGTTCTCTTCGTCGAAAACGATATGGAAAATGGTACAAACACGGTGCGTAATAGCGTGGAGTTTGGACTACTTCCTAACTAAGAGTACCTAGAAGGCAACAAGGCGATGATTTGGGGAACCAGTGAGTGGGGGAAGCCTCACACATCGTCGGGTCCCACTAGGCCCCTCTAGTATATTGAGATTGGTCCCTATCCGCAGCGTTTCTGACCCTGGAAAACATCGAAGTATGCCAATAAGAGAGCCGTCTACATTGAACCAACCATGATACATTATGTTGCTACAATCTGTATACTAAAATCTTCATTTACTGGTATATAAAAGAAGTACCTACTCATCTTCCTGTATATTTTGAAATTTATACTTTCTTCACCCTATCACCAAAGCTTGAAAAAGATAGGTAGTATTGCAATCGGCTTGAAAACCAAATTTCGAAATGACTTCCGAAAAATTCCTTTATCAACATATAAACCTGTTTCAGAACATTCTAAACAAATTTCTGTGTGTGTGTGTATGTGATTATGTATGGAAGTCGTCACGATTGCGGCCGGTAGGAAGAATACATTTGTCGCATTGTCATTAGTTTCACTTCCACCATTGTCCATTTTGGGGCCGATAATAGAACAAAACAACCTTCTATGCAAACGAAACTGTATTTCTATATAAATTCACAAACTGTTCCCCGAGGGTAATTTTCAATCAATCCGAAAAACTCCAAAACTGCTTGTCATCTCCTTTTTTACTGTCCTCGTTCTCCAGCCTTCTTCCTCTTCGCCTTTCCCATTGCTTGTCTATCCGACACGGCCATCTTGATAGACACCCGTCCCGGGTGCGAGATCTGTGAAAATACAAGGCAAGCAAAGTATACTCCGTACACTCGGCCTAACCTGACCCACAATTTTTTTTTTTTTTTTTTTTGGGTCTATATTTTACTATACTATATAGTTTACAATATTATAAATTCTAGTTGATCTATTTCGCCACATTGGAATGCAGCGCTAATAAGTTTAAAATAGTCTGTTCAAATTTTACAGATTTTTTTTTTTTTTTTTTTTTTTAATTTTTATTAGGTATATTTTTTATTTATTTATTTTTTTTTATTTTTATTTTTTTTATATATGGAAGGCAGACTTTCACCGAGCTCAAGACATCTGGCGTCTTGAGGTTCAGCATACGGCAAGTCAATTTTGAAAGATAGACCTCACCGAGCTCAAAACATCTGGCGTCTTGAGGTTCAGCATACGGCAAGTCAATTTTGAAAGACAGACCTCACCGAGCTCAAGACATCTGGCGTCTTGAGGTTCGGCATACGGCAAGTCAATTTTGAAAGATAGACCTCACCGAGCTCAAGACATCTGGCGTCCTGAGGTTCAACATACGGCAAGTTTGTTCAATTTTGAAAGATAGACCTCACCGAGCCCAAGACATTTGGCGTCCTGAGGTTCAACATACGGCAAGTTTGTTCAATTTTGAAAGATAGACCTCACCGAGCTCAAGACATCTGGCGTCTTAAGGTTCAACATATGGCAAGTTTGTTCAATTTTGAAAGATAGACCTCACCGAGCCCAAGACATTTGGCGTCCTGAGGTTCAACATACGGCAAGGTTTTTTATTTTTTTTTTTTTTTTACAATGCTGTTTCTTTACCCCAAAGGGTTGATGGTTGGTCCAGCTCCTCTGACGAGGTGCCATCATCACTATCAGTATCCATGTCAACCAGTTGTGTTGGCATTTTCCTTAGCCTATCGTGGGCATATTTATAGGTACGGTTGGAGTTTAATGCTTTTAGCAAGTATCTATCATTCTCTAAAACAGCAATTATTTTGAAAGGGCCTTTAAATTTTGGAGCCAATTTAGTTTGATTTCGCTCGTCGTTTTCAATCAAAGCAAAGTCACCAACAGCAAATCTGTGCACTTCTGCTTTGTTAGAGTCAAATCTTTTTTTATCATAAGCTGAGTTTTTATTTATATTCAGAATCGCTTTAGTTCTTATTTCGTCGACATTCACAGTATTATCTTTTTCTTTATCGGAATAAGTAACTAGGCTCAGAGGTTTAGCTACTTTACCAAACATGAGCTCAATAGGGGTTGCCTTAGTTACCCGATTAATGGTACAGTTCATCGCGAGCTGCACATCCTCCATTGCATCTTGCCAAGAACACTCTCGGCCAACTTCTACAGCAGTGAGCATGCTTTTAAGGGTACTCATAACACGCTCGACCTGACCATTTCCCCTACTTGTTCCAGTAGATATGAGGTGAAGCTGGATTTTGTACGACTCACAAAAATCCCTGAATTCCTTGCTAGCATAACAACGTCCCTGGTCGGCAATTATACGGCATGGGGCACCAAACAGCGCTACGCAGGATTTTAGGGCTTTTATACAATTAGCTGAATCTAAATGGAAAGTGTGATGAAGTAGGACGTACTTTGTAAAAGAATCAATAGTCACCATTACATACTCCTTGATATCATTTTTCCCACTCAATTTCCCAGTGATATCCATATGGATGGTATGCCAAGGGGTGGAGACCTTGGGTATAGGGTAGAGTTCTGCATGAATTTTTCCACTTTGGGGTTTTGCTACCTTACACGTAATGCAATTATCGACAAACTTGCGCACAAATTTCGACATATTTTCAAACCAGTAATAGTCATATAACTTGTCTAATGTTTTCTCCCAGCCCAAGTGAATGATTGCCTCGTGGACATTGTTAACAACAGACCATCTAAGAGCCTTGGGGACTATGGGAAGACATTTATCTCTATTATTTTTTTGGACCTTACGGTGAAGTACCCCAGCCCTAATCTCATAGGTTTTATAAACCTGTTCATCAATTTCACTGTTATTTAGTTTTACTAGTAGTCCTACCAGATCCTCATCACGTTGCTGTTCTACTTGTAACCAATTGCTTGGTAATTCGTTAAAATCAACTTGCTTGTGAATAAATTTTCTCACAACAGGTTCTTGCACATGGGGTACGGAATGGGGCAAAACGGGCAATGGGTTTCTAGACAAAAAGTCAACATGATTCATACATTTACCTTGCCTGTAGATAATTTCAAAATCATAGGCTTGAAGGAAAGCCCACCACCTATGGACCCTAGGAGATAAATCACTCTTACTATGTGATGCCTTCACTGAATTACAGTCAGTGACCACAATGAATTTTCGGCCCTGTAAGTACTGCTGAAAATGCTTTATGGAATTCACCACAGCCAAGGTTTCGAGTTCATATGAGTGATACTTTGATTCGGGTAGAGTTGTACGCTTACTGAAGTATGCAACAACATGAGGCTTGTTTTCAACTTTTTGCATCAAAATACCTCCATAGCCATCAGAGCTGGCATCTGTATGAAGTTCAATTGGATATTTAGGGTCAAATATCATGAGCAAGGGCTTCTTAGTTAATCTTTGGATTATTAAATTTCTGATTTGATCATGTTCGGGGAGCCATTCAATTTTCCCCTTATTTGTGCCTGTAAGTTTGAACAAAGGGGCCATTGTTTCTGAAAATTTTGGAATGAACTGTCTGAAATAAGAAGCCAGTCCAATGAACTGTCGGAGTTGGGTCACAGTGTGAGGAGGTGGTAATAGTGTGAGAGCCTCAACCTTGCTAGCATTTGGACGAACTTGTCCAGCAAAAACTTCATAACCCAAGAATTCGATTCGCTTCATAATAAACGAACACTTCGACAATTTTAGTGAAAATCCCGCATCCTTTAGAACAGTAAGAACAGTGTGGAGCCTTTCTAATGCTTCGTCAATTGTTTCCGAAATTATAGTTATGTCGTCCATGTACGATACCACATAAGTGTACGCTAGTTCACCCAGTGCCTTCAGTATGGCTCTTTGGTAGACAGACGGGCCATTGCGAAGGCCAAAGGGGACTACCAGGTACTCCCATTGACCAAATGGAGTCACAAATGCTGTTCGTTCAACTGATTCATGATGAATAGGAATTTGATTGAATCCACTAGCCATGTCCAAGCAAGTGAAGTAATGAGCGCCCCCAAGCCTAGCAATTTGATCTGAGATCAGGGGTAGAGGAAATCGATCTGGAATGGTATTGGCATTTAGCTCACGGTAGTCGACCACCATTCGATCAGACCCATCCTTCTTTTTGACTAGTAACACAGGACTTGCAAACGGAGAGCAGCTGGGGCGAATGATATTAGCTAATTCCATCTTTTCAATGATTTTGCGAACTTTTTCACTGTCCACTGGACTCAACCTATATGGTCTTCTTTGAACTGTGCGGGAAGGGTCTATCAAACGAATATCCATTTCCCCTGTTGTTACTCGGGATTTTGGTAAATCATTAGTAAATGCAAGAGCGAATTTATTTAAAATGTTTAGGAGTTGGGGTTTTAGATGGGTGGGTAGATCTGTTTTAATATCTTGGAAAGACAGGATTTCCTCCACGGTAGGACGGTTTGCGACCATACATTCCTCAATAGTTTTCTCCTGAGTAGTTTTCACCAAACTGCATTTTTTTGCGTCAATATTCATACTGAACCCCTTTGCCAGTATTTCCCTACCAATCATTATGTCACTCCTAAGGTAAGCTCTAGGGAGGATATGGAAAAGAATTTCAAGTTCGACGTTATTGATAGAGACTGCACTAAGCACCTGATTATTGCATTCAATGCTCGAATTTCCTATACCCGACATCCTAACACAGTTGGAGAAGTTTTTGCCTGAAAATCTTATAACCACATCATCTTTTATAAGGGAACATTCCGAACCTGAATCAAAGGTGTATGAAAATAGCTCACCCTTGTGTGATAGTATTCCTGTAGGGTTGACCTCACAGATGTCCACTCTCTTATCCTCTGCCATGGCTGCCGTTTTCTTGTTTGCCTTACAATGAGCTGCAATATGTCCTTCTGTTCCGCAGTTGTAGCATGTCAGTTTCGGCTTGGCTGGCACCGTAGACTTCAGTTGTGAGGCTACCTCAGTGGTCGGCAGGGGTTTTGTTTTTTTAAAGTAGCAGGATTCTGAGCGGTGGTTATTTTTTCCACACCAGTTACATTTACTCTCTGTTCGAGGGCGTTTGGAATCGAGAGGAGCGCTGGTGGTGGGTCGCTTCTTGAGGAAAGATATAGATTTCAATTCTTTAAAGAGGCCATCCCTTGTCTTTACATCGGTGGTGAAGGCCATGCGTTGGATCTTAGGGTCAAACTGTGCGAGATGTGCTATTATTGTGGCGATGGCGATCTGCTCGGAGCTGAGACCCTTCCAAGCAGACTGTAGGGAGTTTAACAGCCTCCCTGCGTACACGGCGTAGCACTCGTCTATTTTCGGCCTACTCTGGAGGGTGTTAATTAGAGCGGCAGCTGGGGACTCTGTGGCATCGTATTGAGCCAAAAAGATATTCTTGAAATCGGTCCATGTCATCCCTGCGTATGTCACCTGGGACAGCCAACTTGAGGCACCACCCTTGAGGGATTGACTCAAGGCTAGCACAAGCTTTGACCCTTCTAGAGGGCTTTCAGCTAGGCACAGGTCCACGGTTGTGCACCAGGCTTTGGCATCGCTAAACTGTTCGTCAGGGTTAAATTCCGGCAAGATGATGTTTTCCTGACGTGGTTGCATCACCGTCCGCATGAATTGCATGAATTGGCGATTCTGGTCATTCTGTGATTTCAAGATTTCTTGCCAGAATTCGAGAGGCGGCGTAGAACTAACCTGTCGTGGTTCCACTTGTTCCTGTGGGCGTTCAGAAGTGAATCCCACTTCTGATGTCGCATTGTCATTAGTTTCACTTCCACCATTGTCCATTTTGGGGCCGATAATAGAACAAAACAACCTTCTATGCAAACGAAACTGTATTTCTATATAAATTCACAAACTGTTCCCCGAGGGTAATTTTCAATCAATCCGAAAAACTCCAAAACTGCTTGTCATCTCCTTTTTTACTGTCCTCGTTCTCCAGCCTTCTTCCTCTTCGCCTTTCCCATTGCTTGTCTATCCGACACATTTTTATAATGTAGGTAGTTTCTTCATAATATTTTAATTATGGTTTATAAAATAGTTTTATCGTAATATTGAGATATACTCAATATTATACACTACACCACATTACTAAACAAGTAAACTTGTACAATAATATACAAGTATACTGTACAATATTATATGGTAATAAACAACGCCATTCTTTTGCCCGCTGTTCGAATCAACTTGCAAAGGGAAGTGGTTCCCCAACCTCATTGGGATCATCTAATGTGTTGACGTTTCCAAGGAAACGAATGATGACCTTGGTTTACGTGCTTTGATGCCTACCGGCGCGACGACGGCCCGTTTGTTGCCCCCTTCTCCCTTGCCGCGATTCCTTCATCACCTCCACCCCTTGCCTCTCCTACACCGTAAAATCGCGTTTCGGTCGGTTCTAATTAACCGATTTGAAATCTGAAAATTGTTTTGGACTCAGGACGATGCAGTGCATTGCAGAGCTACCTCAGTTTTTCAAAAAATGGCTTGGAAATGTAAAAAAACGATCGCAACTTTCTCAATTTTTGATTATGACTCATTCCGACTAATTTCCGAAAATTCTACGCTCTTTTTACGTCCATAGCCGTTTTCAGATCTAAAATCGGTTCAATAGAACTCGAATTATCACCTATCTAAATTTAGGGTCGATGGTGCAGCCATCTATTGAATTTTCTTACAAGTTTTTTTTGGGCTATTGAGCCTTAAACCGTTTTCTCACGTTGTCCTGGTTTCAAGGTACGACTAATCGAATGGGGGAAGGTTGACATTACACTGAAAAAGATGAATGATATTCACACATATCATGTGTGTAATTAACAAACTTAGTCATTATTTACTACATACAGTACAAAATGGGTTCATAAATTCAATAAATTTTAAAAAATTATTCATTCCATTTACAATTTCGTTTTACGCATCAGTCGAGTAACGAATTTCTAGATCAGAATTTCCATTTTACAACAAGTCCTCTTCATCATCTCGTACCAATCCACAAACTTGAGGAAGAACTCGTAGAAAAGAAAACTTGGGTACCAGATTCATACTCCTCCTTCAATTCCGCTTTCCTCTTCAGTACATTATAAACTGCGGACTTTCCACACTTGACCAAATCTATACACTGCTTCATACTTGTCCCTTTTCCCTCCACAAGTTCAATAATTTTGATTTTATCAGCTTCTTTGGTGCCATCGTAAACAAAAGTGTGCGTCTGTTCAACTGGTGAGTAATGACGCAGTTGGATTGTATCGTCACTGTAATTCTAACACAGCATAATATTGTAAACTTTTTGCACAAGTTCAGCCGAGTGTAAAAACTGATTCATCTAATCCATTGAGTTGTTTATATCACTGGCTTCATATTTTCCAACCCGATCCAAAGAACCTGTGCATTCGTACGTCTAATATGGAAAACCTGTCTAACGCGGAAATGGACAGATCAGGATCTCAATCTTTCCATTTCCGCGTTAGACAGGTTTTCCACATTAGACGTACAAATGCACTGGTTTTCTGAAGGGACCAGAGATATTTCTCACATTAGGCAGGTTTTCCGCTTTATGCAGAGTCCACATAAGACAGGTTTCACTGTATATATAATATGAATATGGTCTACATGGTACGGCAGACGGAGTTTTTAAATTTGATTTTCAGAAGCTACGTATCTTGAAACGTATACCCTAAAATTGTGAGGGGAAATAATAAAAAATGTTTCATGGTCGATTCTAATGGTTCATTATTGAAAATTGGAACTAATCTGCAGTATAATGAATGTTGTTCTTTATTCTGCAGTATCTCATTTTGATCTACTGTGAGGCGTTACACACCGGTTTTCGGGAGAATATGGACAATATATTACGGTTTTCAAATTTTGGATGCGTATGTGTTAAATTCCAAGATGGAAAGCTCTATGAGGAGTTTAACATTGACTTTAATTTCAATAGCCCTTCTAAAATGAAATTGCTTCGAGAGTGGGGCACTTTAGTCGAGAAACGGGCGAAGCGGTGAAAAGGGAGCTAGAGTAATCTCTCTGCAAGTGCCCGGCAGTTCCCTTCGCGAGCTTTCTCCTCAATTGTGCATAATTTTGATCAAAGTGTTGCGGGCTGAGGCCCCAGCACTGCCCGGGGGGTCTTTGTCCCCCCCCCCCTCCCCCCATCACCACTATCCACAGGGCCTTTGGACAAGGGTAATTGGAGAGGTCTTTGAGAGTCTCTGTGCATGCTTGACCACACATAGAAATTCCGACCCTCATCCTTGCCTGCTTTCTGACGTCTTCCTTCCTTTCTCTCCTCCTTCATACCCACATTCTCATCTCATCACTTGAGGAACAGTTTTCTCTATTGTCAACTCTGTAGCTGTAGAACGCAATTCACCACATACTCCTTCAGATTTAGATGATGCTCAGAGGAAAATAAGGTATTGCAATGGGTCCCTTTTTTAACTTCTTCGGAAATAAATCGGATACCTAACACCCAGAATACCCTAAACGTGATATATCACGTTTACATATAGCATTCGAGACGATATTAAATCCCTTCAATATCCTTCAATATCCCAAACCTTCCCCAAGATGAGTTCAATATCCGACAATTGCAGCAAGAACGAGTTAACTCCAATTTTGAGTATTGAATACCTGTGGGTACATGACTTTATACCAAACTATGTTAATCATGGTGTTCGTTTCTACCATCGCACTTTCTCTTCTGTTCCTGACGCTAAAACGTTATAATTGGTACGGTCCTTGAGAATTACCCCATTAAAACGATCGAGCTCAGTTTCTGAGCTATCAGCGAGAAAAAAAGATGAATGACTCCGTTCACCTAATAACTACCAAAGTAATTAGACTGTCAGGAGAAACATAATTCCATATTGATTCCCCGATTGGTCGCTGGGAATCATCAATAATATCCCTGTATTTTAATGAGCTGAGCAACTCTCAATTAACATAAAAGAAGGAAACTGAATGAGGTGAAAAGGATGGGCCAACCAATTAAAAGTTATAATGACACTATTCTTTATCGCAATGAATGGAGCTCCATGAAGGAAGTAAGAACTCTCCAGTAAAGAAGATTTGATTGCTACCAGTGGTGGTTCGAGACATAGTTCATATTGCATGAAAGCTATTAATTTTTTCTTTTTTTTCCTTCAAATTGGAATATCTATATTTCAAGAGAGGAATATCTATAAATAAAATATTATTTTTTGGCAGAAATTATAAAGAAGAGACGATACAAAAGTCTTAGGCTCTTTAAATATAGATATTCCAATTTATTGTCACCTTTGATGTTTTCATGTACATAAATTGATTTGGACCCTTAATACATGCAGGAGATGTGAAAGTTTCCACTTATTCATATTATGTTATACGAACCGAAATTTTTCTGTATTCGTTGGTTCTTAACCGTAACTGTTTTACATTCGCGATCCAAGAGAAGAGCATCGAATGATGAATATTCATGAAGCAACCTTTATGGGGGTGTATATAATGTAGTTCACCGTAATAAGTTTATTAAAACTGACCCAGCTCATTATCAGAGACGAGGAACGTCCATTAGACCAATTACGTCCTCCAATTGATGAAGTGATGTAACGTCGTTGGCTTCGTCTTTTGCCGAGTTGCTCCGCCTGCCAAAAATTAACATCGACAAGATACCTACCACGGTTTAATGAATTCGCTTGGGCGAAACGTTCGAGTAACACAACTTCAAAGTTGAATCTGGCGTTGCTCTAAGGTCGTTTGGTAGAGCAGAGAAAGGCTCTTACGATCATGTTCGGAAGTAAATGGAAAACGGCGGGAGTGATGGTGGAATTTCGATTACAATGAGATCACAGTTCGCTTACATTAGCTTAAAAACGATAAATGCGAAAATATTGCGAAATATGGGATGTGTCAGGTGGTGTTCAATTTCAAGGAAAACTCGTATAGCGTCGATATGACGACAAAATCCCTCAATAGAATAGAATGCGATTTATTTTGGAAACTTTTCGGGAGCAGGAAAAAACCGTTAATTTTTTCGTATTGCCACGTCAAGTACCTTGGGTTTTGGCGTTCATTCCTCTACCTACTGACGTATTGTTGTAGTTTCATGGGGAAATCTTGCGAAAAGACAAATTCCTTGACAATAGATTGAGTTGTGTCTTGCTGCCCACATTTTCAGCTGAGATGTGTGATGCCCACAGTATGAAAACTTCAGATTACGTTCGAAAAATTACTTTATTGATTTAACTAAATCACAGTGAAACTTCCATTTTATTACAACTTGGTAACATACCTACTTATTTATAATCAAATCTTTGGAAGAAAATATCACCGAAAAAATTATTTTAAAAGGCAAAATGCAATATTCTTTGAAAAAAAAGAAGAAATTAGAGAACTCTACAATCATTAAATGATTCCTAAATTTTGGGAAAGACCTTGTTTGGGGAAGAAGAGAAAAATGTTTTGGGTACGGTCACAGCCTCAAAACCAAGTTGCTAGATCAGTCTCTCCTATCTCTCGCTAGGTAAATTAAGCTTTAGGTAACCAACTAGGTGACTTCTTCAGTCTCACTTTTTCTTCTTCAGTCTTTTCTCTTCTGGCTGAGTCTCACTTTTTTGTTTCTTCTTTGTTTCTCTCTTCGCTCTCCGGATGCTCCCCTCTTGATGGGGTAGGTTGTCAGAAGTGCCAACATTTTTATATTTTCGGTCGAATTTCATGGAACTCACTCTCTTTTCCTACAGCTAACCATTATGTTCATTGCTGAAGTGGGTATTACTATTTTAGTTCGAAAAAAATTGAAGTTGTAAACCAAGAGGAACTTATTATTTATCTATTCTTCATGTAACAGGTTATATACACTCAATGAAATGGTGATGAGATGTGTCATGCTGCTAGGTGAAGTCAGATGTGCTATGCTAACTAAATCAGCGATATTAACGACTTCTAGCGTTTAAGCGCTTAAACTATCGTTAATCGATTCAGCGCTTTTTTTTAAATGCAAAATGGTTGAAACCTCAAAATGGCAAAAAATGAGATGTGTCATGCTGCTTCTAGACGACGATATATTGGTTATGTGTTTCTACTACCTATTTCCGAGTACTTTCAGCATCTATCAAAAGACCATCATCACTGCTCTCTAACCACTGGATAAGATAAGACACCGCGGTGCACCGTCTACGGGTTCTGGAGTGGACATGGAAGATGAAATGTTGATTATGAGGAATACTGGCCTAGAATCAATCATGTCAATCCAGGAATAATGAATCATTGAGTTCAAATCGACTCAGTAGATTATGATCTATAGATTGATAATGATCACTTTTTTTTTCTCGGTCAAATCTGTTTTTACCGAGACCGAAAAAAAAAAAATCTTTTTTCTCAGCGTACTCCAATCATTTCCTCGTTTTGTACTTTGAAGATAAGATTGATGTTGAAATAGTTTGGACTGAACGGAAGCTTATTGATTTATTTGCTCATCCCAAATTGTACTGTTTCGCTCAAAACAGGCCCCATCCACAACAATCTATGAACTCGATTTCGTGAACAAAGGAGTTCTCTGACGAACGGAGTTGGCCACGGTCAAAGTTTCCATTGAATAAAGTAAGCTATTCAAGTTCAGGGCGTTACGTACATTGTTCCCATTTATTCGCTTTTCATGAGAGCGTGCGCCTCCTCAGTCAGTACGCGGAAGTTTTGTCCATAAATTGTTAACAAGCTCAACCGAGTCGTGATGGAGTTTGGTTTTGTTTTCCTCCTAAAACCGGAGAATAATTACGGAACATCCCAGCACGTATGATGTAAATTGAAGAATTGACGATGCACTTGTATTTTTCACCCGCCTTGTCGGTTGCAGTCAGTGGTACATATAAAATCCTTCGTCATTTACTCAATTGCAACCGCCAATAAATAGGTAATCATGCATGAACACGATCATGCGTCAACATCCACAATCAACTTTTTCAATCGTACGCAATAACTCATTACCTCGATATTTGTTCAAATATGACGTATGAAGATTTAATCACCACATTCAAACGGCTGACCAATTTTCCCCCCTTGCTGCCTCAAGGTTAAATCTCGTTCAGTCAGAAACAGACTGATAAAAATTCGTTTCAACTGATAAAATAAATATGTAACTAGGGAAATCTTTCAACTTCTTCTTACATCCATCTATAATGCTATCCTGAGATTGTCTTATTTCCCAAAAAGCTGGAAACACGAAGGAGTCATATCAATTAAAAAGCCGAACAAGCCGGCAGCTGATCCTAAAAGCTATCGTCCCATAAGCTTACTCCACTATTCTCAAAAGTGCTCGAGCACCTACTGCTTCCTACACTACTAAGCTACCTACGTAACTGAATACACGACTTTCATTTGGGATTCCGGCCAATCCATTCCTGTCCACATCAGTTACACAGGGTTATTGGCAAAGAACTCTGTTATGGGGTCTTTATCGATACCCAGCAGGCTTTTGGCAGAGTACGGCATACCGGGCATCTATACAAACTCAAACCACTACTACTTGGTTCATACGAATTAGTATTATAGAATCCTCCAATATAATCTCTCGCAGCGGCCCTTCTGTGTGTAAGGCTATGGTTCGAGATCGGCGATTAACGAGATCCGATCGGGCGTCCCCCAGGGTAGTGCCCTGGGACCGTTGCTGTATTTAATCTTCACAAGCCACATTCCATCAACTATCCAATACATCCATAGCAATGTTTGCAGATGACATAGCCATGCTCAGCAGCAACCTTGACGAGCTAACAACTGCCCACAACCTGCAAACCCATGTCTCTGCTATTGAAGAATGGAACCACAAATGGCGAGATACAGATAATGAGAGCAAGTCATCCAAGACAATTTTTACACTCCTATCCCAGTGGCAGATTGTACACGATATCTGGGAGTCCACCTCGATAAACGCATTCCGTCACGCATACGGCAACTAAGACCACTCCTGTGTTCACATTCTGCTCTATCCCTTACAACAAACGCCTACTCTACTTATCCCTTATGCGACCCATATGGTAGTATGTAACAGGACTTTGGGGGTTTCCCAAACAACAACAAGCATTTCCCAAATAAATAGAACACACTTACAGCAGAACAGAGTGCTCAGACTCATCACGAGCGCACCGTGGTGTGTGAGAAATTCAGTTCTCCACAGGGACCTAAACAACCCCCAGGTCAGCAGCATAATTTGATATCATATGATATCATACCATCCCCTCGATATCAGACCACCACAACACAGCCATCTCAAGCTGCACTGCGAAACTTCCTACTTCAAGACCACTTAAGCGCCTAAAACGAAAGCACCACTCAGACCTTCTTCTCCCTGAATAACTTTACTTACTATCAATGGAGAGCACACTACTGCATGTTTCATGAATAATACTGTGTATTGCGATAAATTTATATGTGATATCATCCAGTGTAAGGTATATATTTGCACATTGAAGTTATCTATGAATAATTTTAAAAAGTTGTCGTTATGTCGGCTGTTTAGCATTATTTTGCTTTGTATCTTGACCAGATGGTCGTATTGGCGGGCTTACAAAATCCATTTATTTTATACACAGCTCCTATATAATATATTGTCAGTTATGTCTGCATAAAAGAGTGAAGCAGATTATTTATAGAATGAGCAACAAGGAATAGCAGCAATGAGACTCCCGATTGTACCGATGAGCTGACGGACTCGATGTGTGAAAAATTCAACGAAACAGTACCTGTTGGAAATTCTAACTGTTAGATCAGCGAGTTAACGAGATACATACTAGATACCCGGGTTATCTACAGAATATGGTCAGGTAGGTTGTTTCCATGAAAAGGCATACAGTCGTCCGGTGATAACTGTCATCAAACATTTCTCCTTATGAGAAATTTCAAACGTACCTCATTATTGGTATCCTTAGGACTTGAACTTGACAGAGCTATTATAAAACCCTCCTTGACAACCAAATTCAACAAAATAACAAATTATCTCGTATAATTTTTGCCAACAAGGTTTTCCACAGTATATTTCAAGAGCATAGACCTTGAGAATTCTTGGTACATACCTACTGGTATAATTCCAAGATGGCGTCGATGTGAGATGTTCCACTTCATCTGTGGTCCTTATTCGCTGGCCCATTCTAGATTTACCTTTGAATACTTGAACTTCATTTAATAAGCGAGCAAGTATATTTCGTTTTCCCATAACCCGTTAACCTGCCTTTATAAAGTGTTGACTGTGAACCGCAACCACTTTTTAACGATTTTTTCTAATCTTCTCAGGGAAAAAGCTGAAAATCTCCACGACGTATTATATAATAAAAATGTTTACTCCTTTTTTATTAAGGAGAACTCCGCCTCGAGCACCGCTTAGACCTTTGTGCACTGATAAAGCCTTTGTGTAGCTAAATTAAATTGTTGTTGGCCTGCGAGTAGACCTTTCCCTCCTTTTGTTCAACGTTGAAATACCCGCCTTTTTGCGTCCGATACGTCAGACTATTATTCCTTCAACATAATTATCACACCCTTATCTTAACTGATATTTACGATACTGATACATCATCATAAATGAGGGCGATAGAATAACCGTATAAATCGCTTTACTTTTCATCAAGGCATTTCAGTACCCATCACCTTTTGAAGTTGATAGCTCGAAAATTACTTTTTTTTTCAAATTTTTTGAAACGTTTCAGCAACAAAGAAGCGTTCAGATTTGAATTTTTGTGATTTGAAAATTGTTACATGTTTTGACAAAGTAAATCGTCGTTTTTCAGTGTGTTACTAGGCGAGCGCCATCGATATTCAGACTGGTGATCAATACACTTTGTTTGACTGTACAACACTTAGGGCCGGTTTCACCAATGAAACTCGGTTTATTGGAAACCTAGTTCAAGGTAACCGATGGATTGATCTCAGTTTGAAACGATTTGGGTTTTACCAAGTATACGAGTTTCTAGGATCGGAGTTCACATTGAACTCAGATCAATGAAAACCAAGTTCGAGCAGCTGTTAATCCACGGTTTGAACTCTGATTATGAAGGCAGTGGGTACGATTATTCGATAAGGTGATAACGAGGCTATATTGCGGGAGTCAGCTGTTTTGATGAACGTGGGAACTGGATACCTACTAATCATACTATGCTTAACGATTAACATCCTAATTCAATAATACGGTGAACTCCGGCTGACGGTATTTTTACCATTGCCGTTCATGTTACAACGCAGTTCTTTGTATCATTATTGCTGTACAATAAAAACATGTTTTCATTCATTCATTCATCGATTATTTGGTTCCGATGTTCCATCCCTATTTCCAACACCCTACAAATGGATCACAATACTTTTGTATAACATAGTTCATGTGATGGAACGCAGGGGAAAACCTACATACCTACTTGGGTGGTTATCTAATAAACTATTCTTCCGAGACCGGTGAATTTATTTTCGCGTTTTCCCTTCGTCTACCCCCAAGCAAACGTTTTTCCCAAGGCAAAAGGCAGTTTTTCCGTGGCAAAGAGTTACCAATGAAGGTGAAACTGGGAGAGTTTAGTGGGAAAACGAGCGGAGGCTTGGGAAGCATTGGTGCCTGAGGCCCGCCCTGCCGTCAGAAAGGGGGTCTGGAGTAATTTGTTAAAGGTAATAAAAGAAGGTGTTGTGGTCGGAAGTAAAAGAGAAACGAGGTTTTACGTTTTACCTCGTGCCCTCCGTTTTGTTTTCCCCTGACGTTGTTGGAACACACAAAAACTAAATGGTGGAGTCCCTCCGACCCGCACGGGGCACAAGTTGGTACAAACGCCGTGTTTTCCATTGCGGTAGAAGGGACATGACGAAATCCCCAGGCTGCAATAAACCAAATGAACCCGCGTCCCAGAGCCTGCCGATCTCCCTCGTTCCTCTCCCACGTTCCCTGCGTTGTCCTTCTACCAAGTTCGGATCGAATTGCTGCTGCGGTCGAACGCCCTTAGATTTCACATCGCTGAAGGCGGTTGTTCGAGATGGCTCTGGAGGCGCGGACCTCGATTTACGGGCCGAACTGTCAGTGGTTCACAACCGTAATCTTGATGTTGACCGATAGTGGGTAAGTACACTGCGGGAACGTTGAGGTGAATCGACTTCGGACAGATATCAAATTCAAATAGTCTCACAACCACCCAACTCAATCTATCATCCTTGATTGGAGTTGGTCGTGGCTCATATAATCAGTCAAAACACAATACGCTGATGCATTTACTTATTCTTACAAGCATGTATGTCAATTAAAATACCATAATCATCATGGCAATTCCCGTTATTATTATGGTTGCTATAAGACAAACCTGATTTCTTTTCTTTTTTCTGCTCTTCCTTGTATTTTTTGTTTTATTCGAATATTACTCTTTAATGTACTCGTATTATTCTTCTTTCTCCTCTATAATAGAAGGACAAGTGTAACCAGATAACATTGTGGTTATTGTGGTTGAATAAATCTATTTTTTCCCCCTTAAATGGTGTATATTAAGTGTTTATTTTACGTGCGTTGGCACATAAATCAAGCCCACACACCATTTCAATTTATCTCTTTAGCTATCTGTTTTAACGTCATTCGTTTAACTAAATTGTTTATAAAAACTACCTACAACTAAATTATTACTGTAACTAAATATAACTAAATAACTACAACAACTTTCTCACAATAGAACTGTAATCAATATTATGAAACTGTTTTTAGGCCCTGAAGATGAAGAAATATATTCTTCGAAACGTTGGCACATAAATCAATTTTCATTTGACCGACCCTCGACATCCCTCAACATCATGTTTATTTTACGATTATGTAATCATGAAACGAGAGATTATTATGATCACAGTTGGCTCAAGTATCTCCCCTTAACCGCACAGGGTTTGTCCTATGGTTAAGGTGTTCCATAATATTAATGCCATAATATGATTGTATACTCGCTCATGTAATTTGCTGTGTCTCGGAATAAACTCACTTTCATTCATAGTTCAGAATGATAAGTGAACACCTAACCACACTTACCAATCTGAATAAACCCCAAGGCTTTGGACTCACTTCCTCATCTTCCAACACGAGCTTTGACTCACATGGAAGATTAATTTCCACGAAATTGATTGTACGACTCTATGTATAATATAATATATTATACATAGAGTCCTACATTCCATTATTCATAATATGTATGATGTTATTATGTATAATGGAATGTAGGACTCTATGTATAATGTAATGATTGCATTACATATTATGTCGATGGTCTCAAGTAGAGATGGGCGATCTTGAAAGTGAGTGAGCGAACGATGACTCATGAAAAATGAGCGGTACCTTCCTCCTTCTATGACGAACCGAGTGGGATCGTTCGATCACCGCCGGCTCTGGCTCTCCCCTCGGAGTGTTGGATGGTGGGAGGGGGGGGGGGTGGATCGGATCAGCTCCTAACACTGCTCCAAGTGATTAACGATCAACGATCTGACCCAATTGAACGGTGAGCGGGATCGCTGGGATCGTTCGATCACCGTCGCGATCCACGCGTCGGCTCTGGCTCTCCCCTCGAAGTGTTGGAAGGTGGTGGTGTGGAGGGGGGTGGTGGATCGGATCAGCTCCTAACACTGCTCCAAGTGATCAACGATCTGATCCAATTGAACGGTGAGCGGGATCGCTGGGATCTTTCGATCACCGCCGGCTCTGGCTCTCCCCTCGGAGTGTTGAAAGGTGGGGGGGATCCGATCAGCTCCAAGTGATCAACGATCTGAGCGGTGAGCGGGATCGCTGGGATCGTTCAGACTTCAGATCAGAGGTAGCCACTTGGCGAGGGATCTCATTCGATAGATAGTGCTATTCCTCAATCAAATTAGCAATCGTTTCGACTGCTAATTTTCTCTCAGTTCTCTAAAGTTCTCTCAGTGTTGCCAGATTTGGCTAGGTATAGCCATTTGGGCTATTTTGCGAGAAAACTGCGACATTTTCCTCAGTATTCGAAATTTCGCGCCTCTTTTTTTTCTTCGGTTCTTTTCTGTTCTATGCCTCCCCCCCCCCCCCCCCGCCATGCAGGTGAACCATAATTCTCATCTATAATAAATACTTGTAAATACAATCATTGTAAATACAAGGTTTAATTGTTGCTTGGCATCCTTCATTTAACCGGAAAATGACGCCTTACTTTGTTAATATATTTATTATAATTGCATTTTACAGTTCACTTTAGCCAAGTTATTGATAATTTTGTAGCTTACGCCTTTTCTTTGTTAAAAAGAGGTGCTTTTAAGCCTTTTTTGCTGGCATATAAGCCTTTTGGTTTTAAAATGAATTCTTCCCAATTGGCGTTTAAGAACTACTTACTCCCTTTAGTTTTAACTGTCAGGCGCTTACTACCTTTACGATAATAATAATTATCACTAAAGAATTATTTCTAATAAACCTAAGATTTACCTATTGCTTCCGTCCACGAAACCTTTCGATAGTTGGACTTGAAGTTTGGGCGGCGTCCAAAAGAAAAAGAAAAAGGTATTGAAAAAAAGGTTTGTATTATGAAATGTTTTGTTTTAGTAGGTAACTTGAAAGATGAAGTATAAAGAGCAGGAATTGAGTGTTTAATACAGTAAAAAATGTAAAATGGAACATCAAAACGTATGAAAGGTTATCATGAGATAAAACAACCAAAAAACGAATTACAATTACTCCTTTATATCTCAAACTTCCTCAACTATTCGATACCCACCCCTACCCTCGACTTGAAAGCCTGAGTTATTCAAGTGGAAACGGTTTCACGAAATAATCTCGACATGTCGGATCTCACATCACAAGCAA
The DNA here is from genome assembly GCA_963920205.1 of Stenodema calcarata. Taxonomy (NCBI): domain Eukaryota; kingdom Metazoa; phylum Arthropoda; class Insecta; order Hemiptera; family Miridae; genus Stenodema; species Stenodema calcarata. The sequence goes on along the minus strand of OY986056.1, from coordinate 27,607,040 downwards.
CAGTCAGAACCACGGGTCGCGATAAAATACCAAAGTATTGAAAATGAAATAGCCAAGGTACCAAGACTCAGGAATACTTAGTCGCATTCGACTGATCGATCGACAAAACATAAAGAATGTAAGTATGATCCAATTCAGAACATCTTTGAATTGTTTCGCGCTAAATGTCCATTCTAGCCCACTGTGCGTCAGGATAACTACGAAAACGAAACTATTCCTTTAATGAACTAATTCATCAAGCTCGTAATGCGCCATAACGCTATTACTAGAATGTTAATTTCATGAAGTTTTAATTAAAACAGTTACCCTGTTAGACGGAGTTGGTTGGAGTAATCGAATTGACTCTTAATTTAAGGAGTGACACAGTTATGTAATGTTTAGGGGGAGAAGATTCTGTCGTCGGAAAATTGATTTTCCAGAGAAGAGAGGAAAGGACCCTCATAATTCGTTTAGTCCTCTGATGTAACGCCAATCACAAACAAATTGGCTTTGAACATTTTTGATCATCTCCAAGTAAAAATTTTCGTGATGAAAATGAAAAAAAAAGTTGGTAAAATGTATTGGCAATTTTTTTTATTCATTACTTTTATTTTAGCTGATGTCGTCGTTTATATTTTGACCTAGTTCCTTTGAGAGAGTTAACGGCTGGGTAGGCTATTCTAAGCGTGATTGGAGGTCTACCCGTTCCAATAACCAAGTTTTTCAACCAACTTGAATCTACTCAGAGGATGCAATTATTATGTCCGTCCCCGATAATAAATTTCGGCTGTTCTTCCAAGCGCTAATCTGTTTCTATACTAAGGATTCGCTTGTTCTATCTTCGAGCGTTTATTCTGAATGAATGGCTAGTCGTACAATGCAATTGAACAAATCATTTTCCTGTTTAAGCTCACGATTCCATTACTTTAATGATCTAGGGACGCGGGAGCGTCCCGCCCGCCAACAAAACCGAAGCCCAAAAAACCGAAGCGACTGAGACACTGATTACGCGACGGAACAAGTTCGGGTTTTCACCCTATCGTAGCGCGGCTCCCTGAGTGTCTCGAGAGTTGATTTTTTGTACACCAACTCTCCAGGGGCACGTGAGGACGTAAACCAAATTTCAGCTCTCGGGAACATCAGGTGTCGGGGGTATAACAATTTTAAAACCACTATTTTTCACGTTTTTCGTGTTCTTCTTCTTCTTCTCGTCGTTGTTGTTGTTGTTGTTGTTGTTCATTGACGGGGCTACAGCCCAGCAGACAAATCGGATCGAGCTGAAATTTTGCACACACGTTTGTTATGCTCCAAGGGAGTGCCTTTTGAACATTTTTTCTCCCTCCCCCCATTTCCCTCCCAATTAGGGGGGAAATAGTGTTTTTTAGGAATTTCAAATGGTCATAACTCCTTCAAAATTGAAGCTTTTTCAGATTTTCTTTTTTAGTTGTGTTCAGCTTTTCAAACTGTTTAATTTGAGATCAAAAAATGCTTCCTAAGATGATAAATAAAGGAGTTATGGTGATTTTTCTATTTTCAACAACAACTGCCGCAAATATTGATGAAAATTGGTGCGGTTGGTCTTAAAATGTCCGCTAGGTTGTCTAGAATATGCTCAATAATTTTGAACTAAATCTCAATCGATTTGACTAATCCACAGCCAAAAATACGTGAATAAATTCCACATCTACTGATTTGGCTAATTTCCGAAAACATCAAAGTTGAACGGTGGTCAGAAAAATTGTCGTAGAGTGGCGCCTGTTTAAGGATCGATAGGAAATTTTATGGGCTTTCGAATGAGGGTAGCGCACTTTGTCACTTTTCCCAACGGTTCTCGAGTTATTCGCGATTGTTGGTGTAAAAACGTGCGTTTTACCAGTTGCAAACTTTCTCTTTCCTCTTTCTCTTCGACACCAATAATTACAATTATTGTAATGATTCTCAACAACAAAAATTTGCACAATCCCCAAGAAAAAATGCAACCAATTTTCAAAAAATTTCTAATTCAAATTTATTCAAATGTCTAATTCTTTCTATTTTTTTAAATTTAATAATAAGAATAATTGTATTAAATTTTAATAATTGTTTTAAATTGTTGATTTTTTTAATTAATCGAAAATTTTAAAACTACTATTTAACCAATTCGCAAAAATTTTAAAACTACTTATTTTTCAAACACATTTCAGATAAACAATAATTTCCAAAAAATAATTATTCTTGTCACAAAAAGAAGAAACAAAAAGGCGTACTAATTTTTTATTAAATTTTGACTAGAATAAAACTTCATTTAGGAAAAAATTTACTAGTTACCTCGTAGGTACTTTTGTTAAATTGTACCGTATTGTATAAGTACCACTCGAAAACTAGCCATGCAAAAAGATGTGATATCCCCCCAAAAACAACTCCGTTGTAAAAACTGGCCCGCCAAAAAACGTCAGCCGCAAAAAGGAATGATATCCATTTTGCCCGCCAGCCACATATATATAGGATGCTCGGTGCTTCGCACCTCGCTGTTGAGTGTGCATATAGAAACCTGATCCTCCTACCCCTAACCTCCACCGTCAATGTTTTCCTGTTCCCTGTCTCCTTCCCACAACCCCCTCTCACCCTTAGTTCCCCTCGGTTTCACCTAATATGTTTCCTCTGTTACACCGGCAGGGAGCTTTACGCTTCTTTCAATGCTGTTGGCGGGAGCTTTTTGCAAGGCTTCTGAGAATTATAATATATTATGATATTATATGTATTACCGGTGGTCACGATTAATCAGTGGTGGTACACCTATAATGAAGTAATGCTTCAATTATATTATAAATATATTTTAGAAATATATTATAATTATTTATAAATATAAATATATTAATTTAATTATAATTATAATTAATTTAATTATAATTATATTCTATAATTATATTATAGTTCTTAGACGCCTTGCTTTTGCAATGTCAGGCAGCCTGAAATGGCTCATTACTTTACTTTTGTACCAGCACCAAGTACTCATCATCACCACTACTATCTGTATATCTAATTCTCAGAAGCCTTGCAAAAAGCTCCCGCCAACAGCATTGAAAGAAGCGTAAAGCTCCCTGCCGGTGTAACAGAGGAAACATATTAGGTGAAACCGAGGGGAACTAAGGGTGAGAGGGGGTTGTGGGAAGGAGACAGGGAACAGGAAAACATTGACGGTGGAGGTTAGGGGTAGGAGGATCAGGTTTCTATATGCACACTCAACAGCGAGGTGCGAAGCACCGAGCATCCTATATATATGTGGCTGGCGGGCAAAATGGATATCATTCCTTTTTGCGGCTGACGTTTTTTGGCGGGCCAGTTTTTACAACGGAGTTGTTTTTGGGGGGATGTATTTTACAGCATACACTACCTAAATATATGTATATCACATTTTTGAATGGCAGAAAATCTGCAATTACCTGCATTATTTTCCGTAATGTTTTTTATTTAATTATTTTCAATACCTTTTTGAATAACGATTTCTGGCTATTTTCCATGTGTCATTAAAAAAGCCAACAAAAAAGAAATTATTCAAAAAGCAATAATATTGGGCTTTCCTACTTACCTTGGGACGATGATCCCTTAGCAAGAATAGTGAACATACGCCAGGATGCCACAGCAATCGAACACGTAATGAGGTGAAAAATAAGGAAAACAAGGTATAGATTCAACCTAATAGATTCACGTCTCATCATGTGCCCCAAGGTAATTATTGGAGCTTCCTCTTTCGGGGTCAAGTTCCTCAACAACACCTGTTTGAACCCTATTTTTAAAAACCACTGCCCACCGACTTTCAAATTTGGACTTATTTCGCGCTAAATGTCCCTTCTAGCCCACTGTGTGTCGTACTGCAATAATTGAAGACCTCTTGTATTCTTAGAGAAACAAATTGAGCGAAAAACTAATGGGGTTAGCGAAGTGTTTCAAGTATCGAGTTATTGCGTTTTTTCAGACCACAAATTACCAACTTGTGACCTGAATTGTTGGTTATTTATACATTTTGACCAAATAGACGTCTGGTACTGATCAACCGATGAGTTTCAGATTGTTTTTAAAGGGATTTTGGAGAGAATTTCAAAATTTCTGAAGCCACTGCGATAGAATTTGTTTACTCTGCGAAAACGCGTTGAAAATTGTGCCGTTTTTTGGACTTATTGCAATAATTTATCCCCCTCGAAAATTCGGAGAGAGAAGACCCAGGAGATATACAGGCGACCGGGCCAGGATCCACGAAGTGGTCACTAAACGAAAATGGGGATTCCTCGCTAAATTGAAGGAGCGGGAAACCGTTTCCATTCCCCCCTGAACTCTATTTTTCCAGTTTAGGGCCTGTACGTCTTCCGAAGGAAAGGCGGTCAAACCCCCCAGTCCCGCCATCCAACATCGGCGGAGACAGTGGTGTGAAATAAATAGGTCACGTAGGAGGATGCTGGGTCGGAGCTCCATCTAATTTATTGATGAGTCGTGCTCGATCTGTCTTTCCGCATCCCTCCACAGAACTGTTCCAATGTCCCAGGTCTGGTTTTCGAATTGTTCCTCCTTAAAATCAAGATGCCACACGTTCTGAACAGTTGGATGATGACAAAATGGTGGAGACGTGAGAAACGTCTGGCAAAAGGAGGAATGCGAACTTAGAACTGCGTGCTCCACCTGCATCCTGGAATAACTACTGTTATGTTCTTTAGTGGCTGAAGATTGAAACATGGGGCTAAATGATATCTCAGGGTCGTGGTCAGGGCATCAAATAGGTAGTGAAGAGTCTATTTCCATGAGAAAGTCTATTTCCACGAAAAACCGCTGAGTAGGTTCATGAACTGTGTACATGTTCATGTTTGTTACTGATGATGACAAAATCGATTTAACAATTGTACTCATTGTTTTTCGTGGAAATAGACTCTCTCATTCAATACCTCCGTTTTTTATTGAAATGGGTTTCCACAACCTCGTCGCGAGTGATCAAATTCGTAGTGAAGTGTGGGGGTGAAATGAACTGACGAGCCTCAAAGGGCTATCAATTTAAAATGGAGAATGTTGCAGATATTCAGTTTTTTTTTAAATTTCAATCAGAACATAATATGATAAGAACATAATTTTGATTAAAATTGGTATAATTATTTGAACGTAATATTATGACGTTTGAAGAATTACACCAACAAGATGACAGCATCTATATAACTGAATTTAAAGTCGATTTTCGTGTTCCTTGGGTATTTTCGAAAAATTTCACTACAGTTATTTGGTTCACTTCCGGATCCGATGCATTGGGGTGGGGGTAACCGGAGAAGCCGAAATATTAAACTCTTCCTCCCGGTGAGACAGATGAATATTATTTTTGCTATTTAAAGAAATATTAACGAATAAAACATACTGAAAAGCCACAATAACTGAGTGGGATAAGAGATGTAAGAGGTATAATCCGTAAAGCGACAGGTAAGAGTGGCAGATGGATCCATCCCGAGTTCTGCCCGTCCGGGTCACGTAACAACGCACGATTACCGTTCAATCGAGTATCGGCACCAAGTATAGTCAATCGCAGGGGGAAAGATAAGGGAACAAATGGATTCGGAAAATCTGTAGTTTATTGTAGTGGAACAATTGAAAATATGGGAAACTGGGGAGTGCGAATATAACAAACTGGAAGCATTAGACTGAATGGAGTCGGAATTCGTGAGGGAGCAATATGGCGCACATGGTCACATGACGCATTCGATATATTGAGGTACTTCATGTTTTGCCCTTTTCTCGGCATATTACTCAAACTGGCATTTATAATTTAGGAAATAATATTCTAGAATTATTATGTATCGGGTGACTCGTGTAGTGTTGTAATTCGGTAAATATGTGTGGTAAAGTGGAAGTTCGAAAGCGCTAGTGATACTATACTCATACCTAATATAATTGTAGAAATCTAAGTTTGGATTTAGAATGTTTCAAAATGGATTCGTATTGGAAAAAGTTACACTGTTTTCAAGTATGTAGTTCTTGACAGTGAGGAGTTCGTGACTTTGTGCGTTTAATCACAACGAATAATCACATTTGCGTTTAATCAACCCGTGGGAGGAAGATCTTGGTTGCTGTAGACTGACCCACTATAACTCTCGTCGGAATAATTCTCATTTTAGTTTCGCAACGAACCAGCGGGCGAAACTATCCCACGATAAATGATAGTAGAGGCCATTTCTAAAACAATATCAGAAGTATGTGCGGGAGTGTCCGCTATCATGATTGATGACAGGACCTAGCTCCGCGACGCGCAGCATTAATCACGTTGAATGCACGTCCTGATAATCCCCCATGAGATGTCTTGTCATGTTGTATTTAATTAAACAAAAACCCGTTCATAAGGCGAGCGGGTGGGTTCGGTGGGACCGGCCGAGCAGCGCGCGGGGGATTTACTGTCGGGAGAAGGCTTGGCAGGTCCCGCTTTTGGGGGTAGAAGGTTTAGGTAAGTGAGAGGTGTGATTAATGACCTCCTACGTAATACTAATGGGCCGACGTGACAGTGCTATGCCTATTGACGCCGTACAAATGGCAAGCCAGGCACCCTCTAATTTTTTTTTCGCTTCTGCCCTCTCGAAGGGTTTCCACAAATTGTTGGCATTTCCGAAGATACATCAAGGTCGAACAAACGGCGGTACAAAAACTGTTGTAAGGATACGTACAGAACCGTTTCGTCCACGTCTGTGAACGGGATCAGAAACTCAAGTGGAGTTCCAGAAAAGATTTTTTTTTTAATCTTTGGTTATTACCAGAGACGAGTAAATGACCTATGACCTATGCAAATGACCTAAATATGCCGTTTTTTTTTTTTTTCAAAAATGACCTAAATCACAGAAGAAAGTGGCAACGACATAGAAAACGACACATTTTAGATGTTTTCAGGGTGTGAAATGACTACTCTCTTTTTCAACGAACTTTTCTATCTGCTCACGTTCTTCGGCCGTTAATTAGGTGACGAATGTAGAGCCTTGCGATAATCCCATGGGAAAAGTTATTCGTGATCTCGTTATCTCGTTCATTGAACTATTCATGGACACTCCAGTCATCGTCAGACTTGTCCCATTCCTCCCTCCCCCCCCCCCACAGCCAGTTTGGGGAACGGTATACCAGGTCTAGTACTTTCCTCATCCGTCAGTCTGTACTGCTACCAACCATGTCAAAAATTACGAGCAAAGCTGCTCTTATGCGGAAGTGGATAGAGGGTTGTAAAGACTTCGCAGTGGTGGGGGAGAAGCTTTTCTGCAGACCTTGTGGAAACTCGGAAAGTTCTGAGCATTTGTACCTATTAATTAGATAAAAATTATGTATTAAATACATAAAATAAATAAAATAAATACATTTATAAATTTTATAAAATTGTAATTAATAAAACGTTAAATTGGCATTTGTACATATGGACTGTTTTTTACTCTCCTGGAGTTCTATGTATATTTTTTAATGTATCAAGGCTGATTAAGATTATTAGGTTCTGGAAAATGAGGGGCAATGAATGACCTATTTGTACAATATTGGCAAAATTAATGACCTAAATCTGCAAAACGAATGCCCTAATTGACCTATCAAAAATGACCTAAATCATGAAACTTAATGACCTATGGTTACTCGTCTCTGGTTATTAGTTACAAAAACAACAAATATACATATACATTTACAATACAACAGAGTTACGACGCCCTGTAAGAAGACTTGTGCCGGGGGTCGGAGTTGCATCCTATATAATAACAGTGAGTAGCTCATATATGAACTATTATACTAATTCCCGAATCAATGTAAATTCACAATGAATGGCAAAACGAACAAATTATTAAACAAAATTTCCCTTTTTGAGGCTCACTTGTTCATCATCAATCCAATTGACTCGTATGAATTTGGATGAAACAGATAATATAAATCCTATTTCGATATATTCGCTCACACTGTGAGATTGTTTAGAATATGTGATTATCAATCAATCGTATTGAAAATTAGCTTCCACCTATTTCGGGCACGAACAACTCATCAGCCATCTCCATGCCGTTTATCCCCTTAACTGGTGAATTGACTTTTTCTACTCTCGTGTAACCCAGTGAAACCCTCGGAAAGTAAATTTTTTTCCGAACAATTCAACTATCTTCACAGCTTCCGAACGCTTAGTTCGAGCCAAAACCCTGTGTGATAGCGAACCGTCAACATGGGGTTCGAAACCGTTGTGTCCAACGCTTACTTGACTTGAATCTCATTTGCTAATGAAGGGAACGAATACCGAGCGCTGGCAGTACAATTTTCACAATTGGATGAGAGGTTTCCTTTGTCACTGCAGTTCACACGGTACTAATGGCCCCTCCGTCGTTTCCCTTTTCCATTGCGAACAGCAGTTCACACTCATCGAAAGTCTTATTCATATGAATGCTCCTTAATCTCTGTCTCCCCTCCCGCACTGAAAACCCTGTCTACGTTGAATGGGTTGAACTCCGAGTTTTCCAAGCCTCGCAATAAGAACGATTCAAATCCGACGAATGATCTCTTTATGTGAACTCAGTTTTTCAATTAGTAATTCAAACATGATATTCCGTGTTGATCAAGGATCCCTCGAAGACATACCAGATATTCCTGCTGAGAAACGTGAATTGTTACTGTGCGTTATGACTCCTCTTGCATAATGTATCACCAACTGCTTTTCGATAAAATCTAATTGTTAAGTGCTCAGAATAAAAACTCATCCTATTCAATTTTTAAAAAAACGTGAGATAAGGGCGGTTTCTTATATGAAATGTCATGGTACATTCAATGGTGTAGTCGTTTGGATCAAAACGTTCAACTTCCCATTGAAGAAAAACCGAGAGTTGGAATCAAAGTGTGTCCTATCCACTGCGATGCGTTTTGGCTCCGTCGACCAATCAGGTGTCTGTTACCGGTTTGAACCCTCTGTACCTATTTTTGAGCTATTTTATATTATTTATTTCCATCATTTCTAATTTTAAATAACGAAATAACTAGTTTTTTCTAATTTTGAAATTCGGGTAAATAGCATCTTCCTACAGATAAACATAGGCGACGGCTTCTGGCTAAATACGTAACTGATAAATCAACTTTCCACATCGAGTGGTTGTTACTACGTCAACCAAATGCTCTTCTCGGCTCAAGGTTTTGTAAAAACAAATAACAAGTTGATATTTCCAGTAAATGCTAATTTCACTCGACTGTCAGATATCATTGTGACCCCCTTTATTGCAGAATATTAGAAAATCCCTGAACTTCCGCATCCCATTGGTGGAAGTTGAGAAATATTTTCTTCCTAGAAACGTGCTGGTTCTTCGGGAAACGGAGTGAAATCAATTTATTAGGGACCTCCCTCGTACATTCTTCATACCGATTCAACCCTCCTTGTTTGTTCCAACAGGAAAAGAAAGAAGTAATAAAACACGAATCAAACTTGAGGGGAAAACATTGTACGAAGTATTTACTCTCAGGGCTCTGCATGCCTGGGAACTGACTGTTGGTCAAACGCACGGTTTTATTTATTATTGACGGAAGTCATATTTTTCCTTCCACACGACTATTACAAGGGTAGAAACGGGATGTAGAAAAGGGTCTCAGAATGTAAGAGACCATAAGGGGAACAGAGGGAGGTCCATAGTGGAGAGAGTAATGTAGCCAAAACCGAGACCATAAAACATCCCCGTCTGGGGCCATAACTCGGGGTATCAAGGTAATAATACATTATTCTAGAGCTCCCTGTCGGTACCTAGGTTGCGGGGTTTTTGGATAGTCAAACCCTTCTCAAAATCCATTCAAGTTTCTTTCCAAAGCAGGAAATGCTATTTTTGAAGATTAGTATCAGATTATCATCCGCAAAATATGATCCTGTAGGGTCATTGAAGGATCTCGCCAAACCTCTACTCTGGTCGTTACTCAGTAAACGTACTGGAGTAGACGCCGCTTATTTTGGTTGATTAGGACCATACCAAATTTGACCGCTATATCCGACGGATGGAAAAGGGAAGAGAAAAAATTCGCTCTTAAATACGCCGCTTAAAATACGTGCCATAAAATTATTATTATTTTTTAAATCAGTGATTTCAGTGCTTTTGAGATGAAGCTGTGGTTAGGGCTTGTTCAATTAAATCCAAGGATTTAAAAAGTTAATGACTGACAACATTCTGCTCGACGAAGGGTGTTCACAGCGCTCAGTATTTCAACCTGGAGGTGGATGTCATTGCCGTCGTTTTCGTCTTCCGTTTCTAAGGGAGTTGGGGCCAAGACGGTTTGAGCGATCTGTTCGTCGTCCATCACATGATTAACACATTTCGTAGGGTTAATATCTGGTGGGATTTTCCCCAGTCTAGCTCTAACTCCGTACTAGTCCTGTGAGTAGCGAATTTACAGAATTAGAATAAAGGTCAGTTCTTACGTTTCCCACCATCACACAACCGAATTGCCCGCCGGCACGACTGATATAAACGACGAAAATCCCTTGCAAAACCCCTGTTTTGTTCCGTCCCAAGCCCTTTTCACCGGAATAAGCTGTTCACCGAAATGAGCGGCGACTACTACATTAGCTCTTGAATCGGTGAATGCTAAAGGGGCAATAGGCGAAGAACGCTGACTTTTGGGAAAACGGAAAAACTGTCCTGTTTCGAGAATATTGGCAAATGATTCAATTGGACCTTAACCTTCATTCAAACATCAATGTACACTTTATAACAAAGAGCAATGAACCGACACTTTCAGTACCTCCCTAACATTCGACTTGAGTGTCATTCGTTTGTTTCCATCTGTATGTTGTTCTCTAGTGACGTATGACAGGTGATCTACAGAGCGAGCGCGGTCCCACAGACCTCTCCGTACGAGAAACGAGTATACTGAAATATATTTCAGTAGGTAGCGGTATGAGAAACCTCCCGTACGGGCAACAGTGAATTTCTTTAATCATCTACTGCTATAATTTCGCTTTTGCTCTACCATTACTGTTTGGTAACTCGTGTAATATTTTACCGACAATTAGGATGTCCAATTCTGATCTCCCACAATCAAGAGGCGAAGTAAGCGAAGTGCTTTTGAGGGTTGATGACGAAGTTACAGTGAATGCTGGAGATGTGTTAGTGGAAGATGATCCCACATAATATTTCATTGAGGATGAGGTCGATAGTAGTGATAAATACCGCGCAGACTTTTAAATACGTGTATTCAAATATAGGAAATAAACTTCACCGAGAAAGAGAGGCGAATCGCCGTTCAAGTGGCAACATGACCTATCTCAATGTTTAGCGGTTTTATTTATTTATTTATTTATTTATTTATTGATACGGCCGAAGCCATTTTACAAAGAAGGAAAATGAAGGAGTAGAAGGAAAGAAGGAATTTTGAGTTATTTACAAATTTCGGCTGTTTCGTGCATTGACTTTGGTATTTAACTTCGGTTTCAATTATCACTGGTATTTTATCACAGTATAGCTTGAGTGGACATTCCTGATTTCAGTTAGTCTCCCAGTGTCTTCTTCGTGTAACCTTAATTACCCGGCGGAATATAGACGGTAATATAATATATTATATTATAAGGACCGGGTTCCTCTTCTCGGAGCGCCACATGGGGATTACCTTAAGCTTCAAGCTCCTGGTAAAAGCCTTTCTCAGTAATTATCAATGTCGAGGGGTTTGCTAGGCAAGCATGTTTAGTTAGGTCAGCAGATAAGCTAATGAGAAAGGACCGTAATACTGACTTGCGGACAGTATTGTATCCCACGGCGGCCCCTTCACAGGAAGATTAGGTTAAATATTAATTCTGTAGACTGTCGAACTCCAATCGATGCGTGAACGGCCTTATCTTCAGAATTGTCTGCGACTACAGTATTCCCTAGGGTTGATGGAGTCAACGAACATTACATTAGATCCAAAGAAGGTTAATCGATGAACATAGGAAATTACGGACAGTGAGGCGTAGGCCTATCAAAAATTGATTTCCTTTAGCTTCCCCCCTTAAACAACCTGGACGGACCTTGTAGGTGCAATTGCTTTCCTCCCGGTATATCTAGTCATGTGCCAGAAGCTAGACCCACCTCTTCCTTTGTATTTTGATGCGCTGAATCCAAAAATGACCTTCAAAAAAAATTTTCATCGTTCTATTTTCCGCTATTCACCCCCTTCAACCCCCTAATGGTTCAAAATTTCGTTTTTTTTAACACAGAAAATAAGTCCATTTTTTATTTTTTGATCCTGAGAAATAGGTATTGATCGATACAAAATTTTCTTAACTATTTCCTACCCTCCAACACCCCCTAAAGTGAGGGGGTAATATTCCATTTTCCCGTAAATCCCAAATAAATGGACATTTATGCATTTTATCTTTTTTCTTTGGTTTGTTGCACGCGGTAGTAAATTGAAGGGGTTGTAAATTGTCATGATTATTGTCAAATGCTACTTTCGGGTGTAACGAACTCAAGAATAAAGATAAACTTATTCATCGTGGTGCAATTGTTTACGACTCAGCGGTAACGTTAGGCTATTATAATTTTGAAAAAAAATTGTAATCGTGGTAATGTACGGTAATCTAGAGACTATTTCCTGAAATTAAACACGGTTTAGTCTGAATTATCCTAAAACGGAACGTCCAGACCACCCAGTTCACAGAATATTGATCCGATCAACGGAGATGATCTGAATGATATTGTGATCACCATCAACGTACAGTAATTAATGTACCGATAAATTTAGATTCAACGCCCCAAGTAGAGGGGAGGTGGATTCTCCCTGGTGTTTGAACGCCATATTACTGTAGTCATAGTAATAGTAATTTCCAGAGAACCGCGTTTAGTGATCTGTTTCAGGGAGAGTCAACGGACGAAAACCATTGGTTGATCAATTAATTTCACACCAATGAACTCAATAATTTATTGTATCATACAAGATACGGGGTATATGTGATTTTTCATCGTAGCTTGTGGTATAATTGACCGCAGAATTCGAGGATAATTCATTATCAATGCATCCGGTGTGCGGTTGGGTGTCTGCTTGTTTTTCAGTAGGTGGTGTGAATTAGCATTCTATAATTTTTAGAGTTCTCCAAAAATAGACCTTTTCACGGTCTGTATTTAGATCCCCACGTCACTCAGACCGTCAGTTCCCTTACACTTGGTTTGCTCATTCACTGAAAGGTGAATCGCATATGGCGTGGGAGTTGAATAATGGTTTACAGAAATAGCCCTTGAATGACCTCTTGTCACCATCACACTCTTCATCCTCAACGGGATTCTGGTTAGCCTGGCAACGCAGGTCATCATGGCTCGTTGTCCACCACATATGGTGGCATCACATTGCTTTACCCCAGTATTCAATTGATAATAGTAGGTAGGTAATCGATACTACGAGTCGAATCTTGAAAATGTATTGGCTGGTTTTTCAAAAGTGTTTTACGAATTCGGATATTGTCGGTCAATTCCGATGAAAAGACAAAATTTTCAATATTTGTCCAAGTATTTCAATACCTACTTGCTCAAGTAAAATTTTCAAATATTCAGAAAGAAGCAAGTTGGACATTATCAACAAAAATAATAGTGAGCCCGGTCGGTGAAGAATGAGTTTCCAAAACTCCTCATTATAGTATACGAACACCGACCTCGGAAGACTGATGTGAAACGAACATTTTACAAAAACACTCAAAAAAATCTTAATTTACTAAGAACTAGATCTCCTCATAATTTTCCTTTAAGATTTAAATTATACCTGACAATAACAATTTGATTTTTTGAATCTTAAATTTTTGTGGATTTCCAGTGTTTTATTGTGCAAAATGGATTGATTATCCCATTGAGAAATACATCTCTGTTTTAATAGGCATCCAGTGTTCTTTCATTGTTCATCTAGAGCTTAATAAAATAGAACTTAACGTAGGAATGGGGGAAAATTTGCAGCTGATAAACTTGAAATGTTTTTCCATTAAGCTCATTGATAAAACAGTGGACATTTTTTAAATAAAACAATGCGAAATCCAATAATAAACCAATCAATGTTAACAAACATTGAAGTTCAGACATTCGAAATCAGTATCTTCCTCCGCATTCCCTTTCATATGATTGAATGAAGCATTTAGTGCCTTACTAAATTTAAAAATCCTCCAAAATCCCAATAATATCAAAATTATAGTGATTTTTCTGTCGAAAACGAACTTGGTCATTATTACCACTCCAAATTTCGTTTGAGAGTATGAACAGGCATCCGCAAGATGTGTCCACCTGGAACATGGCCAGTTTTACTAAACAAACTCCTGTATCCCCCGTAATAGTGAACTGAAGAAAAACTGACCTTATGCCACTTGATCAATTTTACATGGAAACGAAATGAGGGCTTCCCTTCGTGATCACTTGTACCTGCGGAATTCTGTACAACCAGTGGAATCGATTGTACGGGTTAATGTTATCATGTGCCAAATGGTCATATTATGAAGGTCACAATATCGGGCTGGAAAAAATTATTTTTCTTTTTTTCTCCAAATTGAAGTAAAATACCACTATAAACCCGTTTCCAGGTTATAAATCAACAAATTCTGCACCACATACTCAAAACTTCATTTTCTTAAAAAATGTCACTTGGTCACTTCAACCAATCACCCCACGATATCAATGTTGAAAGTAACAATGATTACACCATCGATGGTCCTCGCTTTGACGTCCTCTTCCTACTTCAATTCGTTTCAAGTTTTCACCCTTACTCATTGAGTTGACTCATGATAATTACACTGCCACTGTACTACAGGATTTCTTAACAGAGATTTCTTGTTTTTCTTTTATTGTAGCCGAATGGGGATAATTAACATGGGAGGCATTTCACCCCAACAGATGGCTAATTACCGAAGCGTCGAAACGTGCTTGTACAGCAAAACTCTCGAGGAAAACAGGAAGGCAAGAAGCTGAGCGAAGGATGTTAGATGCAAATCAGCGGAAAGAAGGTTCTGGATCGGTTGGTTAGGGGATTTCCTGCCTCTCACGCCTGGCCCCCCAACCATCGCCCTTCTCCCATGAGGTTTATCTTGAAGAGTGAGAACGGCGCGTGTGCCGGAGAGCTATAATACGAAAGATAATTCAGCATAGGCCTTCTAAAACGATCCTCACCTCCCCTTAAAAAAACCGCATTCCAGTCTCGCAGCGTGGCTTTATGGACGATTTATTTAAAGCAACTTGAACCATTTCTACCGTCCGGTGAAATCCGTACATAACCGAAGATACAGCTCGAAAAACTGTAGACCATCAACGGCTCGTCATAATCAAGTTATGAAGTTGGAAAATTGTTCCAGGATTCCATGATTGGCATGACTCCAAACACATATTTTTCAACGCCTTAATTTGCGTCTTTGAAAATTTGTAGCGTTCATCATTCAGTATTCCCAAAGAATTTAACGTGTATTTGCAGTATACAGTCTACTGCTCTCGAAATTTACCTTCCAATAGTATTAAGGTACCTATTAAGCCAATATAATAATCGAATCGTATTCTCTGCTTCGCAAAAACCATATTATTATGAGGTTTGTTAGTGTTGGAGAAAGCAAAGTGTTGCCTCACGTAGAATAAACTATATCACTTTAGATTACTGACATAGCTGCTTGATGAACACTTCTCCACTCAAGGGGATGAGGCAATGAGTATCCAAAAGGGAAATGATCAGAAAATCAAATTCACATCCGTGACACTGCAAGGACAGCGTGTTTTAGCTTCGGCAACGTAAGGAACAATGGACGCCACTTTGAGCCCTGTTTGTGTTATAACGAAAACTTCGTTGCTATGGAGGACGAAAACTGCCTCTTTGACTTGACAAAATCGGGGAAGGAAACCCAAATTTTTTCAATACTGGAACTAGTGGCGAACGTGATGATATCAACAGTCAATTCGACGTATTGAATTTGGAAGATCTATTCACCATTTTGAAATGCGTATTTTTACCTAATAATTTCGTAGCCATACAGTACTTTGTAAATTAATGCTACCGTGGAAATACAAAGCAAAGAGCCAGAACTTAATCGAGATATTCCATAATGTACGGCAAACGTCTCAGGCGTGAACTCACCGACCAGATGATCAGCACCGGTGAGGGTTCGTTGGGGAGTTAAGTAAGGGCTCAATGTTCGGGGCTTAGGACCGACCAGGCATAAGGCGGGTTGTTAGTCACGTTACAAGAATAAGTATGTAAGCTTCACAATTTCGTACTCGGGTGAATTTTAGAACAATATCAAACGTGAAGATAGCGCAGGCGCCTACTACATAATTTTAACGGGGGATTGACCGCCTGTAGTTCATTAATGAAGTCCCAACTGTATGGTATGAGCAATAAGTTGGCGCTCATCATGATGCAGATGATCGGAAGTTGTCCTTCAGAATTTGTCCTGCGTAGTTCGTCCCCAAGCGGGTATTCTTGGAGGAATATCAAAAGGAAAATGCATGGGATGGAAGGCGGACAGAGGTGGGTATAGCTAGTGAAAACGTTGGTTGAAGGGGAGAAAGGGAGAGAAACGAAAAAGCCTTTACTTTGTCACGGACAAACGAGTTCCATCCATCAGCCGCACGCATGCAAACTTTTCCTTCCTCCACCATCCACCCTGCGCTCTTAGGGTTATCGTAACAACCACCACCCTTCGCTATCCCGACGACCAACACTCCATCTTCATACTGACTGTTCTTTTCACTTCGTGCTTCTCTGTAGCTTTGAGGAGTGCATCCACTCCGCTTTCAATCCGTGAGAGAAGAGGGGTCGTCAGCGTACCATTGAAATTATTTATGGGCGTTTTTTCCTTTTGTCTCGTCTATTTTTCCATCTTCCTGTTGGGAACATCTCTTAGTCGCTCTACAGGAAGAGAACTAAGTGCACCGAAATGCATGCAAAGCCAATTTCCAAGGGCACCAATGTCGGTTAGGATATCGATACATTCAGTCATGCCCATGCACTTATTTTGCTCACCACCGACCTGTTTGCTCCGTTCAAATACCGAATATAATGCAAGTATATCGCGTCTACTACAAATACAGTTTAGTTTTCTTGCAACTGACTCGTTCGTTAAGGAAACGTAGCCTTAAATATGTGGTTGTAAAGCGTATTCGTTTTCTACTTAACGGTCGGTGAGATATCACAACGTACACCGAGTCTTTTTCACGACGCCCAGTGGTCGGAAAACCGATTTTATGCGAGCGAAATTATCTCGATATGGATTCTTATAGGACATTTTACGTTGAACAAAAAAGTGCTATAAACATGGGATCTAAAATGGATCCCATAATATTCATCCATAATGTACCAGAGTTTCATTAAATGTTGAAATCTAGAGTTCCTTGTTGGCAATGCAAAAAAATGTTATTGCTGTTGCAAAAATGTAATATACTTGGAAATACGAAATTCGAATAGGTATATATTTGAAAAAATAACAGATTCTTATTGATAACATAAACGATATTAAAACGAACTCAGCAGTGTAATTACACAATAGGTGAAACACCGTTTTGCGGCACTGAAATAGTTATAATAAAGACGATACAGCGTTTCTCTGTAAAACGAAAGAATTTATTTTTATAGTACGGAAATGTGATTTGAACATCATCATAGTAATAATTGTTTTATGAAAAAGGTTTACGAACCTGTAAAACGAAAGAAACAACAATTAAAGTCCTTATTCCCAGGTTCTTTCAACAAAATCACGGAACGTCGATAAGTAAAGTAAAATGAGTTTCTCTCATCCAAATCATCCAATAGAAGTTTCACATCTGGTTGTCAGTCGTCATATTTGGTTAGTCAAGTAGAGCGGCGTCCGTATCGACGATACACAATTTAATGAGTGACGCAGTAGGTACTCATTACATCTCCCCCCTCAGAGAGAAACAATTTCAAACGATCATTGGCAGGTATTTGAAATTGTTCGTGCATCATCCATCACTGGAAAAATTTTCGTAATGTGGTAAAGGTTTGACTCTGCTTTCTTGCGTCCAGTGTCCACCTCATAGATAGAATTCGAAATCTTCTTCACGATTTTAAACGGTCCAATTTTCAATTCGTCCAACTTCTTCCTATTTAATCGGTTTCCATTTTCCACATATACTCTGTCACCAACTTTCAAGTTACATTCTTTTCTATGTAGATCAAATATGTCTTTGTTATAATTATGTGATTTAATAGTATTTTCAAGAGCATATTTTCTGTCTCTTGTTAAATCTCGTTTTTTACATGTTGTTTGTAATTCTGGTGGTAGAATGTTTACTGGATCGCCTTCCAAAAGGTATTTCGGAGCGAATTTCGTGACTGTGTGTTCCGTTTCATTATATTTCGCCACGCAATTCTGTGCAATAGTAGTCCAAGCACATTTCTTTTCACTCTCATTTATTTTACATCTTATCTTGTTCACTATAGTCTGATTTAGCCTTTCATTTAGTCCGTTTGAAAATGGTGTATCAACAGCCGTGAAAACTAGTCTTATGTTATCATCTTCCAGGAACTGTTTAAATTCTGTTGAGTTTATGCCTGGATATTGGTCTGTCAATATTATGTCCATCTTATAATCCTTTTTTACTTTTTGCACTAATTTTATAAAATCATTTGCGTTTTGATTCTTCGACGTGAGAATATAAGCATATCTGGTGAAATGATCCACTAAAAGATGTAAGTATTTTTTTGTTGATCGTGACCCTCCGAAGCCTCCAATGGTATCAATAGATGTAATTTCAAATGGGCGTTTAGCCGGGCCTAAATGTGACAGCAACCCATATTTTGGTTTTCTTCTCGACTTGTTTTTAAAGCAAATCTCGCATGAATCACAATATTGTTTTATGTTTTTTATAATATTCCTAGCTGTGTAGAATGGTGTTATTTTATTTATCATTTGGGTCCTCCCAATGTGGCAGTAACTGTCGTGGACATCTCTTATTAGGGTCTTGCTGAGATCTTCCGATATTAAAATTTTATTTCTTTTTCCTTTCTTTTGATAGTAAATTTCATTGTCCAGAATAAGTTTTTCATTTCTAAAGTCAAGGTTTTTTCTTTGGTCATTTTTTATATCCGTTAAATTTATTAAATTGACTACTCTCAAAACATCTTCAGTATTTTCGTGTGATTCCAATACTGGATTTCTGCTTAGACAGTCAGCTTCTTGATTTGATTTTCCTGGATTATATTCAATTGTGAAATCATATTGGGATAAATAATACATCAAATCCCCTAATTCCTCATCAGTTCTAGCCCTTATGTTCATGTTTTCCAACGGTTTATGATCTGTATAAACTTTGAATTTCTTTCCCATGAGCCAATGCTGCCAGTATTTTACAGCTTCTTTTATCGCCAGACATTCTAGGTACACTGCCTTCTTCTTCTTCTGAGATTCTGTTAATTTCTTCGAAAAATAAGCAACTGGTTTTCTATCTCCATTTTTTATTTTCCTGTTTCAATACCGCTCCTACTCCCTTGATACTAGCGTCTGTGTAAATATATATAGGTAGATCAGGATCAAAGATTTGTAGAAGTGGTTCTGAACATAACATTTCCTTTATTTTGTCAAATGATTGCTGGCACTCTTCAGACCATATGAATTTAACATCCTTCCTTAATAAATTGTGTAGGGGTTCCAAGATAATTGCACTATGTGGGACAAATTTATGATGAAAATTTATTTTTCCAAGGAATTGGCGTATTTGTTTTTTTGTTTCTGGAACCGGAAAGTTCTTGACAGCGGTCAAATAGTCTTTCAGTGGTCTGATTGAATTATTTTCTATTATGTGGCCCAAATATTTGGCGTAGTTATTCGCAAAATTGCATTTCGAAAATTTTATTCTAAAGCCTTCTGCCTGAAGTGCTTCCAACAACCGTGATAGGTGTAGAATATGTTCTTCAAAAGTTGTTGAGAAAATTAATATGTCATCTATAAAATTTACTGAATTATCTGAGAGTTTGTATTTTCTTATAATGTTGCTCAAAATTCTCTGGAAAATGGCAGGAGACGTCTTCAGTCCAAAAGGGAGGCAAGTCCATTGATAATGTCCCTGTTGCGTTACGAATGCAGTTTTGTATCTATCTTGAATCCTCATAGGAATTGACCAAAATGCTGAATTTACATCTAACGTAGAAAAATATTTACAGTTTACAGTTTTCACCATTAAATCTTCAATCAAAGGAAAAGGTTGCGATTGAGGGACGACAATTTTATTCAAGTCTCTGAAATCTATACATAATCTCGTCTTTCCATCATCCTCTTTTTTATATGCGAGAGTGACAGGGGCAGCGAACGGGCTATAAGATTCTTCAATAAGATTCTTCTCCAATAGTTTGGATATTTGTTTTTCTATCTCTTTCCTGTCGTCCTCTGTGCATCTGTATGGACGTTTCGCACAGTACCTGTCCACCATCAAGTCAATGTGGGCTTCATATTGGTTTACAGTACCGACGTCATATTTATCCTTGGCGAATACAGATTTGTATTTGTCGATCAATTTATTAATTTCTGATTTTTGATGTAAATTCAGATGGTTTACTGTAGTTTCAAATCCGTCCGTGTTTATATGTTCATTGAAATTAATTTCACATTTGTCGATAGGCGGTTTCGAGGAAGGATTTTCTTTATTTTGTCGTTCTAGTGCATCCGGAATCATCAATTTATTGTTTTGTATGATTTGTAATTCCTCATTTTGCATCAATCTAAATTCTTTTATGCAATCTAAACCAATTAAAAAGTCGTGATTAAAATTTTCATTGTCCACTACAAATATATCCATACATTTCTCCATATTGTAGATTTTTATTTTCAGTGTCACTACACCTTTCGTTTTCTTCTCACCATTAATAGTCTTCAAGTTCAATAATTTTATAGCACCTGTATCATTTTGAGGTTTTATTTTTAGTAATTTTGCATTAATTAATGACACGTTTGATCCTGAATCATAAATTCCGAAAACTGATAAAGTATCATTTAACAGTAACTTGATTTTTATTAATGGTGGCACTATTAGTTTTTTGGATTATCCCTGTTCAAATCGATTTCCAATTCGGAGTTGTTAACAGTTTTCAAAATAGCTTTTCCGTTTTTTCCTTTGAACCAACAATTTTCCTCAGGATGGTAGCGTTTCCCCTTCTTTTCGTTGAAACAGATGCTGCATGGTTTTTTTTCTTCTATACGTTTTGATGTGGTGCCAGAAGGTGTATTGTATTTTTTTTCATATTTATTCTTTCCAACAAGATGTTCTAATCTCCCCAACTCACTGTAAAGATCTTCTGTTTCTTCTAAATCTCCTCTGTTTATTTTATCAGCCACAAAATTCGGTAAACCAAAAGCTATAAGGTCGATAAGGGTACCTGTGTCAATTGATTTCCTAACTTCCAGTAATAATTTTTCTTTTTTTAAAGCGTATTCAAGCAATGAACCTGCTTGATATTTAAATGCTAGAGCATATCTAATAGGTGACCATCCTTTATTTTCAAATGTCTCTCGAAAACATTGCTCCCATGCATTCCATTCCGATTCCACTGTTAGTTTTATAAGCATGCAGCTGTACCACTCTCCCGCAGAGTTTTCCAAAAAATGCTTCAAAATTTTAATTTTATTCAAGTCCTCTTCGATTTGAAACCGTTCACACTCCTTGTTAAAGTTCTCGATCCATTGGTTAGCGTTCGAGTTTCTTCCTGTAAACTTCTCTATCATGAAATCATTTGCAATTTTTCCTAAATTCCGAGTTTCTGGGTTTCGTTGTTTTTCCTCAAGCAATTTTTCTATCAGTTTCTCTAGCATTTGATTTGAGCCACTAGGCATGGGTCCCGCAGTTTCAAGTGTTTCTGTAACTTCCTCTAGGTAAACTTCATTGAATTGCAAATTTTCTTCTTCATCTAAATATGTTTTTGATAGTTCGTCCGTCAAAGTTATCCATATCCTCCTAGTCTGGTGTCGTTTAGTTAAAGATTTTTTTACCTTTGTATAATTCGGTGTTTCCTTAAGTTCGAGGTGTAGGTCTGCAGGTTGGAATTCGGGTGGCATTTCAAAAACATTCCCATCAGGTGTAGCTATCGAAGTTATGCATATCAAGTTTGATTTTCCATCCGCCGCTTGTTTCACCGTAAACTGGAACTTCAATTTCTCCATAATCCGTGAAATCGTCGCAGAAATTGTTGTTTTATAATAAAGACGATACAGCGTTTCTCTGTAAAACGAAAGAATTTATTTTTATAGTACGGAAATGTGATTTGAACATCATCATAGTAATAATTGTTTTATGAAAAAGGTTTACGAACCTGTAAAACGAAAGAAACAACAATTAAAGTCCTTATTCCCAGGTTCTTTCAACAAAATCACGGAACGTCGATAAGTAAAGTAAAATGAGTTTCTCTCATCCAAATCATCCAATAGAAGTTTCACATCTGGTTGTCAGTCGTCATATTTGGTTAGTCAAGTAGAGCGGCGTCCGTATCGACGATACACAATTTAATGAGTGACGCAGTAGGTACTCATTACATAGTTAAAACACAAAAAGTTGCTGGTAGTAGCAGTTGATTTTGGAACATTATATTACTGGAACATTACCTCTACAGGAACATTACTGAAGAGATTCATACAGACTGAAGGATCATGTTTGAAATAAGTCAAGTTCACTTTTGCCAGACTTAGAATGTTTCGTAGGGTATAAAAAAATGGTTCCCATTGTATAATTTTTTACATACGATCAAAAGTTTTTTGAATATTTTTTTTTCATGAAATATGTTTGTTACTTACCTATTTGTATCCATCGTAGTAAGCACCAGAAAGGCACAACACGGATATTCGGACATGAAATACAATTATGCACCGATTTCTGTAGCGAAATTACAACTTTTAAACTAAATGTATTACTAAAATAAGCCATATAACAAATAATCGTGCTGTTTCTCCCATTTCACCCCTGTTTGACCAAAACACACTCAATACAATCGGCAATGGTTGAAGGTTGATTCGAATAGGGCTTCGAATTGATTTTTATATTAGAATGTTGCAGTGTTCCTCAAGTTGAACCCCACATAAGTGAAAACCGTTCGTTATTCACCTTTCTGTGAGCCAAAGTAATGAAGTGAGCGGGGTCGATGGGAGGTTGGCCAACACGTTTCCAATTACCCTTTTCGCCGAAACTTGCGCGACGGGAATAGAAATAGCACCAGAAGCCGTAGCGGCTCCTCCCTTAATAGTAAAAGCCCTCAACGGTCAGAAATGGACCCCTGAATAATTGATCAAGGAAAATGCCTGTCCCTTAAGACCGGAGGTCTCGGCTTAATAATTCCTTCTTTTCCTCTCACATCCACTTAAGTCCTCCTTCTTATTCTCCCTTCCCCTCGTGACCGTCTCCGAGTTTCATTTCCTAAGTCTTCCTCCCACGATTTTCGTCACAAAACCAATTAAATCTTGACTCGCTCCGCGTTCCGATATTATCCCTTAACTATTTTCGATTTGAATCATTTCTACTTGAACTCATAAGGTTCTGTCTTCCAGGAATTTCAACTGTGATAAAAATTATTGTCAGGGAAACTTGAATTTGAATTGTATACCTATTTTGAGTTTTATCTGCTTTATTAATGTTGATTATCCATTGTTATTTCTGTGTATCTAATTTTACAATCCTCATAGTTTGGTCTCAAGCTCCGGTTCGCTATTTTTTTAAATTTTATTGGCTTCGAAAACAGGTTCATACAGTCGCATACAGTGAATACAATAGAAAGGAGATGCTTATTTTCGTTTCGAGAAATTATGACACATATTTTACTTGAACGGGGATGTTTGCTTGTTTCACGAAGTTGAACAACTGAATGTAGACGTCACAGTCACTTTCAGCGAGGATGGTTTCCAGATTGAAGGGCCGGCGTATTGTATGAGGGATCTGTAAGAGAAAAAGATCACGAACGCACGAACACAGTAGCTGTCCTACTAACTACAGCGTTCGTGATCTCAACTGTTGAGGATCATCTGCTCTGGCGTGTCCTCCGACTCGTGGCAGTGCCGACAGACGGCCGAGTCGCTGATTTCAATTCTATACTGGTAGGAATTTGTGTTGCCGTGGCCGCTTCATAGCCTACATTGTGGATCTTCAGATTAGAATTTATTCCATCTAATTACGTACGGAAAAATGTACAGAACTAACAGTACGACGAAATTACTAGTGTGCGAAAAAAACCTTCAAAAAGTACCGAGTTGACTGTGTAAGGACTGCCGTTGGGTATCATACAATTTGCTAACTGCGATGCATTCACAATGTAGAAGTACGGGTGTGAATAAAATTTAGAAGTGTGCAGAATTCAAAAAGGAGTGAAGCTTCTTGTTCATTAGTAGTCCACCATTTTCCCGAAATATAGGAGAAACATTCTCGGTATGTTGCATGTTTCTGAGTTTCGGAACTACTAAACATCATAGTAGCAGGGGTGGTGTTGATGGCACCCTTCTGGGTTTCCGGAAACTTGAAATCCGTCACATCCTGGAATGCATCACGAAAACCGTGGAAACGGGAAGAAGTATTTATCTGCTCTCAAAATTAACCCGCGCCCCCGGCTGTCGGCTAGCCCTAGAGTAAATAACAACTTTACAAGCGTCAAGTGGTAACGACATGCAAGCCTGGCAACTCAGAGGGCAGGGGAGAGGTAGACGCACTCGTGACCGTAATGAGAGAGCTGGGGTGAGGGCTGCTTGATGGAGTTCATCCCAGCCCGGATACAATCGTCTGCCTAGTCCGAGCCCCTGATTACCAATCCTTAGGTCAACACCTGAACCAAGTCTAATTGCAGTCGTTGTTAGCTTTAGGCTCTGATAGCGTTTTCTGAAGGACTCCGACATCCACCACTCCGGAGCCATAGACACTATTTACTAGACACTTTTCAAACTGTTAAAGTTTGTTAGTACAGACCATTTCCCACCGAGTGCCCATCCGCTACAATGTTTCTTCTCTATTCCATTTACAAATAATATCAACGGCGAACAAATACAGGACTAACGAAAATATTATAAAAACATCAGCGTTCTAAATCACTCACAATATTATGTTGGGCATCTACAAATATTGTTCTCAAAAATCCCTTCTTCATTTCCGCTCTTCAACAAAATTCACCCATTTGTGTCCTCATTTCTGAAACGATAAAAGTGGAGTTATAGCGTTAAAACTCAAAACTGGGAACTTGAAGGGTTCACGAGATGTTCTTATGACTTTTGTTTATATGTTTTTCTCGTGCACATATTGTTATTACACCGTCTGACTCATTGAAGTTGTCAAAGACTTTATTTCAAGTTTTAATCAGACCCCCACTTTCCGTAACATCCACTCTTCAAAAACTCGAGAACAGCTCTGGCATAGCATCACCAAACTCCGATGATCAAGATACATGCATTTCAAAGAAAGGTCAATATTTCGGGCTAATCGAGACGAGCTAATCTTTTTCGGTCTCGTGTAAATAAGTTCATACTAATTTACAAAAATATAAATGAACGAAAGTACCTTCATACTCGTATTTCAAGGCAGACTTCTTCAGAAATTGCTATTGATATACTTTTAAATAATCAACTATTATATCATTTTTCTTGTCCTATACAGGAGGAAGGGATGGCTCACATCGAGTCTCTCGCATGGCTCCTGCTGACACTGCCTATAACCTTTGGATCAACTCGACCAACGTGTCGGGTCTCGGAGTTTTTTTGCGATACGGGGCAATGCGTTGCACTGGATCGCTACTGCGACGGATCCTACGACTGCAGCGATAAGTCTGACGAGCCTCGATACTGCTCACGTGAGTACATGCCTAATCTGATATTAAATACAGTAATAATTTTATGATCTACGTGAAGGTGCCTCGTTTTTTGGTAGTTTGGGCTCGTATCTTTCAAATATAGCCTAGCTCAAGCGTGATGTTTGAGCAGACAAACAGATGTGCGGCCACGATCGACTCCATGTCAAAAATGATCTTCCAACAGTGATAGTTTATATTCATTTATCAACTGTAATTTTGAGAACCTATCATTCATTGACTGAATTATCAGACAAATTGAATGATTGAATGAATGAATTGATATTTTATTGACAATTAGGTTCACATATTACAGTCGCCAATCAACAAATTACAATATTATTGCTACAGGGCTGTATCCTTCTAGTAACGATTAATATTTATTTTAGTATATTGTACAATGAGTGATTAGGAATGTTCCGTCAATTTATTGTGCAGCTGTAGGCTTTGGCCCGTAATGCTGCACAAGAGTCGCGTCAGCCGCCCACTTCGAAAGAAAAGAACTCGAAAACAAACATGCTCTCAATCTAAAATCTAACATGCACTCAATGTATAAATCCAAAAACAGAATAATATGCGGAATAAATTTGAAATAAAAATTAGAACTGACAATATCTATTATAGATATTGTCAGTTCTAATTTTTATTTCAAATTTATTCCGCATATTATTCTGTTTTTGGATTTAATACAAAATAATAATACAAAATGTATAATATAAAATGTATAATACAAAATGCAAATAGTTGAATTTATACAAGCTGCCAGACGCACAGTTGTTACTCCTAAGTATAAATGCTCGTCACAAACATTTGTAGAAAATATATTCTCTCAGTTGTGTCCTATATTATGGTTTCGTGATCATTTCGACATTGCAGGAAAAAACGAAGGAAACTACCGAATATTGTTGTCTCTATACGAAATTACGCTCTTACCATTCAGGGAGGATTCCCCTGCGACATCAAAGCGTGTGTGGATCCTTCATCGAATCAATTCCTGGTTGACTATTACCGTATAGAATGTAATGTACATAGAATGCGTGAATATATTTAGGGAGAACATCCCTTATTCATGGAACAAAATCCGTAATAAAGGCAATTTCAGAATGCCCCAAGAAAAATTACAAATGTTTCATACATGCGCCGCACAACGGCCACCTCACTTCAAAACCCCACCCGCCCCATTCTTTTTCGCCATTTTTCATCCCCAAATGATATTTCCCCTGGAAACATTACCGAGCGAGGTTGGCGCGCAATAACATTTGAATTTCACATTGTTGTCAAAGTGAGTAATTACTGTCGAGCTGAGGAAAATAGGGTGTATATGGACGAGGGAAAAAATAAAAGAGAGAGAACTGTGTGGGTCACGTAGCTCACTTTATGTTTCCTGTGTTCGAATCAAGAAAAAAAAGAGGTTAAAAAAAAACTCTTGCCGACTTTTCCGATAAAGGATCCGCAAAAAGCGCAGGGGGGAAACGATTCTTGCCATACAAGATTTTTGCGCCGGTCTGCCGTCCAGAATACAGATGTAGGGCCACTGTAAAGCCTTCCGTACTAACCACTTGAGGGTGCTCTTTTCATCAGTAACGAGAAGGGTAGAGAGTCGAAGGAGGGTGTTTTTTTTTTCAGGGAGTTATCGTGGAGCAGGAGAAAATCCAAGGGTGAGTTTCCCAGCTGCGGGTTTTTGGTGCAGGGGGGTGTGAAGCGCTGATTGGACGAAAAACCCCTCCTTAATAACCTCACCCCTAGGCTCTCTACACTATTTTCAATTTTCTGCATCTTCGGGTTTTTATTTCGGCCGTTTTCCCTTAGGATTTTCCCCCTAAACCGTATTTTTGATTTTTTCTTCTCTCTATTTTGTGGAGCTGGGAAAGCCTCCCGGTGTTATCTTTTCACGACCGTGTATACCAAGAAAAATATCCGTAGTGCCTCTGTGTTCAGTTCAGTTTGTCAATGTGCCACTCATAACCTCGATATAGTTAAGGCACTCTCCGGCTTAGCAACATTGTGCCTGGAGGGAAGCTTTCCTCTACGAAATGGAACCAATGAAGGCAATGGAAACATGTTAATATAGAATATCGATAATTTCTACAACATTCGATACAACATCGCAATTAAGAGGGTAGCGTAGTGACACCAATAAACAAAGTCACGATCAATCAGTTATAAAAATTGATATTTCACCATTTTCAGCTTCAAACTCACTTGGCGTTATTTTGGCGAACTTTTGGATTTGTATCATCCCACTTGGTGTAAAAGAAAAGATTCGGTAAAACCTGACTGAGAATTGAGTGGAACGCCGCCGACCGCATCTTTCTATCGCAATCAGTTCCCAAAGTATGATTTTTGCCAGAAAACCACATGGTTTGCCATAAAAACCCTCGTTTCTACTTTTTGAAATATTTTTCTCCACTTTTGACCACATGTGGATTCACCGTTATTTCCTACATACGCCTAATGCAAGTTCGAAATTACGATTTTTCTGGTAGGCTACTCATTTTTTGTAGTTGCCTACTGTTTTTCCGCATTCAAAGTTGAATTTCTCCATGAAATCGATAAAGAATCGCACAAGTAACCATACCATTACAAGCTGATTGAGTTTGCAAGATTTCCTGAGACTTTACACCTTCCAGCACGTGTTTTGGGAATGCAGTTAACGTACAAGTACTTTCAATGGTTTTTTTTTCTTCAAATTATCAGTGCTCCTTAGGAGTTCGTTTTTGATTACTAATGTGCATTTAACGTATGTAGGAAATAACGCTGAATCCGAAAATGTGGTCAAAAGTGGAAAAACAAATGTTTTGAAGTGAAGAAACGAGGGTTTTTATGGCAAAAAACGTGGTTTTGTGGAGAAAAAAAACCTAAGAAATCATATATATCTTGGAAACTGATTGAGATAGAAAGGTGCGGTTTGCGGCGTTCTACTCCACATTCAGTCTAGGTTTACCCAATTGTTTCTTTTACGTCAAGTGGCGAACACCCTGCATACATTTTCTCTTCTTAGGCCATAAGACTTAGGGAGAGATAATTTGTAGTTATGGAAATTATACCCTCCATTCCTCAACTTTTTTTAAACAGCAGTGCTTACGGAGATTACCTATATTATTTAATATACCTCTCCGACTTACTTGCAGGCTGGAGTGGTTTTCCTTCACTCCGTTAGCTAGCGAACCAAATAAAAATGTTACAATATTTCTACCAGGTTGCTAATTTTCCCCGACTACACATCAAGTGCGTATTTTAGCCGCGATAACGGTGCCGTTTAGTTAGCGCATAATTCCAGGTGAAAATCATCCATATTTACGATACTCCTTTTCCGCCTGATACTGCTAGGATCTATAGCCCCGACCTGGAATAAATTTCTTCTTCGCGGGTAATTACGCCATCGTTTACGAACGTAAGGCATAACAGGGGGATTGGATGTAGGAGGTACTTCAGTTGGTAATACGCTTATCTTGAACGGCCCTCGGATCTCTCGACCAGCTTTTCTCAAGTTAAGAGTCTGGTACTGGTTAATCCTTCTCCATGATGTTGTAATACCTTGCAGTTTGCTTTAAAGCTAATTTGAATAAACCCTTACCAGTATAATGCTCCGTATGGGTCCCTCAACATGTTCCGCGCCACCCTCTTTCTTGTCTCTTCCTGTCATTCCCATGTTCCCCTTGTTGTATAATCCATTGTTGTATAGGATAAGTCGAACTGTATTACGGTTTATCTTCTTATCGCCGGACAGGTATGCTACCGAAACACCTAAAGATTGGAAAATGCTATAATGATGCCTGAATTGTGTGACTATCATTTCACCTCATTTACTAAAGAGGTAGGTAATCATTGAAATCATCTGTAGATAATTTTAAACTTTCACCAAAACGTTCGTCATTCCATGTATATTAGACAACTGAAAAAAACCGATGCATTGCCGTTGGGATGTCTAGCCGCCAGTGGTTTGTGTTCATGATGTTACATGATAATTTACGAGTTATGATGGCCCCGTATATGATGCCTCATATATGATGGCCCCTGTTACGTTCTTAATAGATTAAAATCGTCAAAACATTTAATAGGAATGAACTTTATTTGACTTGAAAGAGAAATCCTATTATGCCTATCATGATGGCCTCGTATACGATGGCCCCTGTTATGTTCTTAATAGATTAAAATCTCAAAACATTTATTTGGAATGAACTTAAATTGACTTGAAAGAGAAATCAATAATCAAGAACAGAGTAATTCCCAATAATGGGCCAATCCCAAGGAAATCATCCGCCAATCACATATTGCCCAGATGATGCAATTATAATAATACCACAGCGCAGAACCGTAGGAGCTAACAAGTGAAATCAACAACAATAAGAAAATGGCATTAATAATTCATTATTATCCCATTTCTATCTAAAAAAGTAGCGGCCTACGAAGTACTGAAAAATTAATATCGAAGGCAAATAGGTTGTATGGTAGAACCATTTGGCGGTCCAGCTCCCTCCATGTAAAAGACGAAAAGATGTAGGAAGAAGATAAGAATGGATGAAGGAATGGGATAAGGTGATTCCATATGCCAGTGATCTCCAACTTACATTATTCAAGATACCCTTTCTCGTTAGGGTCTTCGGATCAGGAGCCTGTCTGTGGGTTGAATTTCATCCAAGTTTGTTTTCACTCTTATGAGAAATTGCTTGAGAATGGAATATTGAAGAATAACAACCATTCATCCTTAGTCCCCTTTTATGAAAAATGTGACAATCAATCACCCCTCTCTATCGTTTGTCGGTGCATTCATTCTCCGAGAATAAAATGGTGAGACGATGGAAATACAGAGCGCACAGATAATAAATTACAGTTATGAGTAATTAACTTGGTTGTTGGTTTCCAGCTATATCTTTCCTTCCTCATTCCACTAAATCTTATTGAATCCAATCAGTTGATCTTATAAGGGTAATATACGAACATTACCAGCGATATCGTTCACTAGCGGGCTTCCAGAGAGGTAAGACAGATTACTTAGCGAATTTCCGAAGAAAATGTAGTTGTTGTTCTCGGTCCAAAAATTTTATAACTCGAATTTTCGAAAAATTTGCATACCAAAATCCGTTTCAGCCCATCCTGAAATCACTGCCAAAAGACACCAACAATTATATGTATATATATATATACATATAATTGTTGGTGTCTTTTGGCAGTGATTTCAGGATGGGCTGAAACGGATTTTGGTATGCAAATTTTTCGAAAATTCGAGTTATAAAATTTTTGGACCGAGAACAACAACTACATTTTCTTCGGAAATTCGCTAAGTAATCTGTCTTACCTCTCTGGAAGCCCGCTAGTGAACGATATCGCTGGTAATGTTCGTATATTACCACGAATATATATATATATATATATATATATGAACTTGAATGAATGTACAGGAGGATGACAATTATAGAAAACACTTACCTACGCAAATTTAGAAAAACTTGATGATAATGGAAATTTTCGCCTTACAACGTCATCAGCCCTGGGAGAAGTTTATATGTTTATATATTTATGTATGTGTCATTACTAATGACTCATTACAGACGATAACTCTCGATAGAATTGTGATAAAAAGTTCAAATTTGCACAAAAAATCTGTTTTGGCAATCGAAAGGCAAAGTTGGTGGATGGGCAGAATTGGGCGACTCTAAAGGGGGGTTTCGGGGAGTTTAAGGGGGAAAAAACTCTGCAAATTCTTGACACAACGGTTTATTATCTTCTTTGTACAGATCACCCTTCTGTCTAGATTACTGAATAATAATTATTATGAATTAAATCATTAAATATTAATCATTATTATCAATTAGTGCAAATAATTAATATTTATTGTTGGTCATTAATGATTTGTATGCTTCATTTTTAAAGAACTCGAATGAAGTCGACTTCAAATCGACTCGAGGTGTTCATTTGAAATCGAATGGGCCTTCAAGAAGAGCAATAATTATTGTCGACTCAGATACGTCGTAAAACTCGAATGAAGTTGACTTCAAATCGACACGAGGTGTTTATTTGAAATCGAATGGACCTTCAAGAAGAGCAATTGTCGATACAAATACTTCGTAAAACTCGAAAGAAGTCGACTTTTAATCGACTCGAGGTGTTTATTTTAAATCGACTGGACCTTCAAGAAGAGCAATTGTCAACTCAGATACGTCGTAAAACTCGAATGAAGTCGACTTCAAATCGACTCGAGGTGTTTATTTGAAATCGAATGGACCTTCAAGCAGTGCAATTGTCGATTCAAGTACGTCGTAAAACTCGAATGAAGTTGACTTCAAATCGACACGAGGTGTTTATTTGAAATCGAATAGACCTTCAAGAAGAGCAACTGTCGATTCAAATACGTCGTAAAACTCGAAAGAAGTCCACTTCAAATCCACTCGATGTGTTCATTTGAAATCGAATGGACCTTCAAGAAAAGAATTGTCGATTCAAATACGTCGTGAAAGTCAATAGAAGTCTAGTTAAAATCGACACGAGGTGTTTATTTGAAATCGAATGGACCTTCAAGAAGAACAATTATCAACTCAGATAAGTACGTCGTAAAACTCGAGTGAAGTCGACTTCAAATCGACTCGAGGTGTTCATTTGAAATCGAATGGACCTTCGAGAAGAGCAACTGTCGATTCAAATACGATGTAAAACTCGAAAGAAGTCCAATTCAAATCGACTCGAGGTGTTCATTTGAAATTGCATGGACCTCCAAGAAGAGCAATTGTCGACTCAGATACGTCGTAAAACTCGAGTGAAGTCGACTTCAAATCGACTCGAGGTGTTCATTTGAAATCGAATGAACCTTCGAGAAGAGCAACTGTCGATTCAAATACGATGTAAAACTCGAAAGAAGTCTAGTTTAAATCGACTCGAGGTGTTCATTTGAAATCGAATGGACCTTCAAGAAGAGCAATTGTCGATACAAATACTTCGTAAAACTCGAATGAAGTTGACTTCAAATCGACACGAGGTGTTTATTTGAAATCGAATGGACCTTCAAGAAGAGCAATTGTCGATACAAATACTTCGTAAAACTCGAAAGAAGTCGACTTTTAATCGACTCGAGGTGTTTATTTTAAATCGACTGGACCTTCAAGAAGAGCAATTGTCAACTCAGATACGTCGTAAAACTCGAATGAAGTCGACTTCAAATCGACTCGAGGTGTTTATTTGAAATCGAATGGACCTTCAAGCAGTGCAATTGTCGATTCAAGTACGTCGTAAAACTCGAATGAAGTTGACTTCAAATCGACACGAGGTGTTTATTTGAAATCGAATAGACCTTCAAGAAGAGCAACTGTCGATTCAAATACGTCGTAAAACTCGAAAGAAGTCCACTTCAAATCCACTCGATGTGTTCATTTGAAATCGAATGGACCTTCAAGAAAAGAATTGTCGATTCAAATACGTCGTGAAAGTCAATAGAAGTCTAGTTAAAATCGACACGAGGTGTTTATTTGAAATCGAATGGACCTTCAAGAAGAACAATTATCAACTCAGATAAGTACGTCGTAAAACTCGAGTGAAGTCGACTTCAAATCGACTCGAGGTGTTCATTTGAAATCGAATGGACCTTCGAGAAGAGCAACTGTCGATTCAAATACGATGTAAAACTCGAAAGAAGTCCAATTCAAATCGACTCGAGGTGTTCATTTGAAATTGCATGGACCTCCAAGAAGAGCAATTGTCGACTCAGATACGTCGTAAAACTCGAGTGAAGTCGACTTCAAATCGACTCGAGGTGTTCATTTGAAATCGAATGAACCTTCGAGAAGAGCAACTGTCGATTCAAATACGATGTAAAACTCGAAAGAAGTCTAGTTTAAATCGACTCGAGGTGTTCATTTGAAATCGAATGGACCTTCAAGAAGAGCAATTGTCGATACAAATACTTCGTAAAACTCGAAAGAAGTCGACTTTTAATCGACTCAAGGTGTTTATTTGAAATCGAATGGACCTTCAAGAAGAGCAATTGTCGATACAAATACTTCGTAAAACTCGAAAGAAGTCGACTTTTAATCGACTCGAGGTGTTTATTTTAAATCGAATGGACCTTCAAGAAGAGCAATTGTCGATTCAAATACGTCTTAAAACTCGAATAAAGTCGACTGCAAATAGACTCGAGGTATTCATTTGAAAACGAATGGACCTTCAAGAAGAGCAATTGTCGGTTCAAATACGTCGTAAAACACGAAAGAAGTCAGGTTTTATACGCTGAATACGACTATATCTTATTCCGCTCTCGAACTGGAGCACTTTGAAGATGAAGAAACGTGGTTGATGCTTGAGATGTTCTTCGTGGATTTCATCTTCTTTAATGGAGACATTTTACAAAAAACCAATTATTTCTTCGAAAATTCGCTCTATAGGCATGCTGCATGACTGTGGATTTATAAGTACTCGTAAAACCAGCTCAAGTCACTTCTTGGTGAACGTTCTCCGATGAGTCTGTCGACAAAACGGCTGCTGCACGTTTCTTTAATCCGGCTCATCTGGGAGTATTCAGGTGGTCTATGGGGATCAGCAGCAGAATGTCACATCAATAAGATTCAGGTCACACAAAATCGATTCTTCCGATGACTACTGAGCACCCTGGTACGTCCGCAACTCCACCCTCCATTACGATTTACTCGTATGTCTACCAACCGTTCGAGAAATAATAAGAAACAGCAACAAAAGACTGAACGACGGAATGACAGACCATGGAAATCCAATAATAGCATGAATCCCACCCCAACCAGTCAGAAGGCGTCTTAAGAGGAAGAGACCCCAGGACTCATTACTCTACTAACCCTCTCGTCTTTCCTCGTTTTCATGGAATAGTTATACATGACATCGTACTAATATTTATTGTTGTTATATACTGTTATACGCACCTCAAGTACCTCTATATAATATGGTAATACCAAGTAACACTTACTGATATAGGACAGCCAATGGGCTGCACCTAAGACACGCGTTAAGTGTTAATGTATAATATACATTAACACTTAAGGCGTGTCTTAGGTGCAGCCCATTGGCTGTCCTATATCAGTAAGTGTTATATTATAATATGTGTGCACAACTGTTATGTCAAAAATTTGACAATAAAGTTTACATACTTGAAAAAAAAAAAGATGTTCAGATGTCAGACACCAACAATGGTAGTATATTATACTACCCTTGTTGGTGTCTACCACTATATTATGGTGGTATATTCATAATATCGTGATATGTAGACCAAAATTATGAAATGATAAATCTAGCATTTTTTGAGATATCAACACACTTCTTTACCTGGTTTATGAATGAGATTCGTTCATTTTCCATCGTTGATATTGGTCAATCACGTCTTTCTCACTGTAACGCAGTTTCATGTTCAATAATTATCGAGTGGATGTGAAAAAAAGGTTTAGAAGTCGATAAAAGTGGCCCATTTTCTATGCTCGTTTTGCCGTCGCTTTCGACTTATTTGCTGCATCGTGGGCGGCGGAAGCATGCGAAATTTGAAATCGAAAATTGATGCGGAGAAATGACGGTGAAAAGCCCTCGCTCTTGGAGCAAATGTCATCGGCGGAAGGACGACGAGGCAACAGGCTTCACCGGCGATGAGAGTCGAGGCGTGGAATGCATAACTAACTTTGAGCAAGAATGGCAACCATTACAGCGATGTCCAGAGTTTCTGGTACCCCTTGCCCCACCCTTCCTGCGACCCCTCTTGAACAACACCACATACAGATACGCACATATACACATTCCCTCACACAATATTGCATGAATCGTGTTATTAGTCCCAGTGCATTGCCGAACCCTGAGAGAGGGGCCCGGTTAACGCAAGAACACGAGTCGTAATGTACCTACTCCAGACCCGCGGATACAATGCTGATTGTGAGTATCATTACAATTCCTTCAAACCCGCGACCCTATTTCAATCCTCAATCGCATTCGAATGGAGAACAGTTCCCCTTGACTGGTATTGTTCCACATCATGTTTGTTCTCTACGCGCTACTACTTCCGTATGCTCTACAATAAAAAGCGTTTCTCATCGCATGTGATGCCCACAACAATCATAATTTTGAATTCCAAGCGAAGCTCACGCAACCAAGACCTCATCACACTATCAAAACGTCGAATACGACTCGTAGTTTACTACAATTTGCTCCCGTTCGTGACTTCGTCTTCGACGCACCGATCCACTAATGTTGTTGGACTGCGTACAAACATTCCGACCGGGTCAAATTAGAGATTAAATACGAGTTGCACTTAATCGTAGTTGCACTTTTCTAGATACCACCCCAATACAACATTCGTCCCAATACAACATTCGACGGATTCACGGAGCAACTGTTGAACCAACGAACTGGAAGACGACTCAAAAGAAGAAGGCTCATCGACCTACTTGATGTGAATTAGTCAATCAATTTATTCAACACAAGCCTACAAGGACCTTTGAAAACCCTATTTACTAAACTCATTATTTTGTTGTTGCTGCTTATTATTATTACTAACTAATTATCGTTGTTGTTGTTGTTACCTAATCATAAAATTCTATATCTGCATTGATGACTAGAAAGGACTGCCGCTGGCCAATTACTACCTTTAAGCACGTGCCATTGTATTTATACAAAGAAGTACTACTCGTATATAATTGTCAAAACTAGAAAGTGATTATGTTTACTAAAAGTTGTTCTGAATTTAAAAAAAAAATGTCTGCCCTTAAGATATAATTTAGCGTCACTTGAACGAATCTCACTGCTGCGGGTGTTGTACTGATCCTGATATTTTTTTCTGCCATCATATCAACTCCTTATGTAAATACTACCTGTATTTCTAATTTGCAGCAAATTTTGGCTCCAGCTATACTGCGCACCAGCATCTCAATTTTAATTGAGATGCTGGTATTGGGAGTATTAATACAATACTCTCAATTGAGAGGTGCAATTTTAATTTTTTATTTTTAATTATTGTGATATAGGTATAGGGGATAGCAGTATAGCAGTATCCAATACAAATGTGATTATTATTGATTTACGATTGCAAGAAGAGTTTTTGTAATTGTTATTTCCAGGGAATGTGGAAGAGAGGGCCTTCAGGCCCTAACATTCCCCTGGTGGATAAATAAAAACATCAATCAATCAATCAATCTCACTGCACAATTACCGAACAGATCTTTTGTTTACAGCTGGTGGTACGTTCGACCCTGTTCTCCCTTGGATCTTATATGCGAGTTTCCACCAATCAATATACCTGCACTGTAGATTTTTAGAATTGTGATGCGAACAATGCGCACACAGAAGTCGTTCGCAGAACAGAGCCCTGCGTACTGCAGACGTAGCGTAGTGAAAGCGCAGGCAAATATTCACCTCCCCCTTCCACCATAATAATCCTACTTTTATTGTTTACAGTAATGAAGAACCCTTTTAAATGCCGCATTGTGTGTCGACTTTTTTCACCTTTAAAATAGAATTTTTTTTTAGAACCAATGAAATTATCCGGATAATTGGAGTTTTAATGTACTCCTGATACTGCTTCCATACATACGTCCTTCTCTTGAATGTCTATATGTGCCAAAGATACTGAAAAAGTAACACGAACGAAATTGGCTCCCAATTAACCTTTAAATCGCCATTCAATTCAATCTAAATCATTCGGATGCCTGTTACTTATCCCCTGTCACGTCCCACACACATAAAACCTTTGTTAAAGTATGAAGATGAAGATTGATTCGTGTGTATGTTTACCAACAGGAAATCATTCATTCGTGCAGGGAGATGAAAAACTCGGATTATCATGTGCCGTTGGTAGAGGTGACTTATTGTAAAATTCTTGTGGAACCGAGTGGCACGAAAACAGTGGCAGTTATCGCGAACAAAAACGTATTTTTACAATAGTGGTTCTTTTCTAGTATCTGCGAGAAAATGTTTAGATTGGAGTTATATCGTAGATTTGTATTTTGAATTCTAGCACGTTTGAAGAGAGAACGTGTAACGTACGCTTCTACTACCTTCCTAAGCTAAGGAAAACAAGAGTACTTGAACAAATCGTACATTTCCACTGAAATATCAGTGCGCTGTTAGACCGGTTTCAGTGATTAAACCATCATCAGTAGCAAAACAATATTTACTACTACTACCTAACACAGAGCGTCAATCCTCTTGGATTTGAGACTCGCTGTGTGTAAGTAGGAAGTAGGTAGATTGCACCGAACTAAGTCATTAAGCGGAATGGATGCCCTCGGGGGCGACGGTAGAACAAAAGGCGTAATGAAGGCTTTTCCCCTACGGCCACCCGCGGAAAAGCGGCTATCGATATTGACGCAAAACGGAGATATCTGCTTGACACAGCCTATCCAAGGCTATTACGTTGCGTAAGTGAAGGCTGGCCCTGAAAAGAGCCGCATCGAGGGAGGAAGAGGGGATTTTCTGTCAAAAGCAGAGCTATCATAGTCTGCCCTGGCTCCCGCCAACTCATTACAGCGCTGGATAAAAGGGTCTGGGGCCCACTACACCGGATAATTTATTCCAACTGAAAGAGAGATCCGCTTGCCTTGTATGAACCAGATTGCCCTTCCTCGCCACCTCTGCGAGCATAAACAATGTTCGAATGACCGCGATCTGCCATCGGCTGCTGTGGACAAAATGTGGAGGTTTATCGGTACCCTCAAATACACGTGAACCGATGTAGAACAAAAGTCAGCATTCCCCACTCCATACGGATTGCAGTCAGTAAATGAGGTACTGCGACGGTATAATTATCGGTATAATGATCCATAAGTCACAATTTACTGGGTAAAGGAAGCGAAGTTTCGGAATGAAAACAATACTGCATATTAATGACTAATGAACGGATTTAGATTTTTTTTCTTCGTCCAATCTTGCACGTATCAAACTGGAGACCTGGTGTAGGAGATCATGTGTGACTCCCTTAGCCCCATAACCAACTGAGCTGTTTACGAGATGCATGCGGGAATAAAATGTCCAACCAGCTTCTATCTTTTTACGCCTTATTTTCAAAGTAATCAAGTATTGTTTTAAACATTTCGTATTTCGAGTATTTGCAGCTGAAGGTACTGTTGCTGATTATCGGAACATCTTCACATCCCACTATACGGAATTCCTCTAGCCGGTAAGAAAAATCACCCTCGTGGCTGTGAAAGGTGAACTCATTGAGACAGACGTGTTGGTCTGTAGCTAAACATCGAAGCTGTTTATGACACATACGATGCAACTATATGCCAAAAACCAACTTAGTGGCAAATTCGAGGCTACACCTATAGTGAGGTCACCAACATTATATCAAGAAATTCTGGAGTGCACACGAATGCTACGTGGAGTTACTGTTATTCACTAAGGTCCAATTCGCTCTCAGATTATCAGGTTTCAAGTGTGAACGGCTTTTCAAGTGACTTTCAGAATTAACAAGAAAATAAGTACATCAGATACAAATTATTACATAATATAGAGAAATGTGGTGGCTTATCAGCAAGGTTGCGGGTAACGGAGCGTTAACAAAGAAGTAGCAATCGCCTTGAATAGACATGAATATTCTCATATGAATTACAATGTCCCATTTCAACTTCAGTGATGCGTAATTAACAGCACCCGATAAATCATTCAGAAGATCATCGCTCTCAGTACCAATGTTATAGAAGCTGAACGGAGAAAACCCTTCGGGCGGATTTCCATCCAGTGGCAGACAGTGAAAGCGGTTCATCTTGATAATCGCTACTTCGTTCATTGTTCCTACCACTTCTGAGAATCGCATCGATTCCCATCAATACCAAGTTCTGTGTACAGGATCTCCCCCACTGTTTGACGAGGGGGACTGATATTGTGACAACAGGTTCCATGGTTATTCTGATTCTCTCAGGGTTTCCATCACTTCAAGAATGATTTGGTGAGTACGGTGTGCGTGAATCGAGAGCATCCGATAAGTTTCTCGCATCATTCGATCGATGAATGGGGTGAGGGACTAGGAACGATCATCATCAGGCAGGGTGTTGATTGATAACGCTTGAGGATGAGGTTTCTCCGGTGATTTTCCTCAATTCAATTCCGTGCCCATATCCTTGAGACCTCATTCCGAATAGAATACCTCCCAATATACTGACATTTGGAAGTTGAATTGAGCTGTTTCTCTTATGTTTCACTTAACTGCTGTATTAGTTCAATCGAAACTCCATCGTTCGTTTCCTTCACTAAATGAAAAATTAGGCACTGAACTTCGACTCATCTCAGTTGTATTCAAAAAATCTCAATGAAATATTCAGTCCGATCAATGTTTCAAGTGGATCCTTAAGGATTTCAGTGTAAATGGAAAGATGATACTGGATTCCCCGTATTTCTACTCATCTACTTTGTACAGGTTATTCAATGATTTGAAACATATAAGCTTTGTTCGCAGTGGGAGTTCGGAACGTTCCAAACGGTTCTGCAAATGCGCAGTCTAGTTTGGTCATTCGCATTGCGCGTCTGACATTTCCGGAATTTTTTCATAACTCGCAGAACGCAAGCGCATCCGCATTTCACAACTCTTCAGAGCTTGTGAAATAAACAACAACAAACTTACTTTGGTTGCCTTGCGTTCAATTTATTTGCTTACGGTTGAATTTATTCACTTTGTTCATTATTCTTATTTATTCCGGTTGAATTGTACACTAGATCGAAATGCCAAACACTACCAGTTTCGACTACAGTGGTGAAATGGTGTGGTTTGTAGGTGATGAGGACGAGATCGAAGTGCGAACTATAACATCGCAGTTTTACCGCGACTCACTGGCTGCAAAGTTCAGGCCTGTTTTCCTAGCGACAGGTTTTTTGCGCCGCTGACAACGTGATACGCCAGGCGTATAACGTCGACCACTCGATCTCTTGAATTTAGTTAGGGTGTTTTCCTAGAGAGCGCATCACGTCGGCGCAGAACGTGTTGCGTTGACGCGGTCTGCCCGACTGGTCAAGAATGAGTCTACTGCGTAGTGCGCTGGCGTGATTGATTTGGATTCCAGTGTTTGTGTTGCTCCAATTTCCGATTTCCGAGGTTTTCAAGATGTCCCAAAGCGGTAAAGTGCTCAAATGTTCAGTAAATCGCACATCTAACTTTGACCTACTTTTCAGGAGAGCATTAAAACCAAAATGTTCAACAGTTATAGAGATTTTAATATCTTCCTTTTTCATTTTATCTCGATTTATTCTTTGCTAATATGAGGTTGCATACAGTTGGACAATAAACCCACTTGTGCTATGATGTAACTCATCATTCTCTGTTGTGCCATGATGACATATCGCTCTTGGTATATGTGCTATGATGCAGGCACTGAAAATGAACGAAACTTATCCTTTAAAAGGAAAAAGTAAGGTGCATGTAAGGATGATGCATCTTAAGCGACGAAATGTTCAAAATGAAGAAAAACCTTTTTCTGATCAGTCTAAAGTATCTTTGGAATTACTCTTCATCGCCAAGAAGATGATTCTTGATTAAACTGCTGAACATTCCTTCATTTCTGCGGTTTGAGAATATATCACTCACACGTTTCCTTACTTTCGCATATTTTGTTAACCCTCTCTCTTCTTCTTCGTCACCATCTATTACTTCTATAATTATAATTAAAGAAGTATCATTATCAATGCAGCAATTACATTTCTCTTTCTCATCTCGTTCTCCATTTCAGCAGTAGGTACCTAAATGTTACCACACACGTGCTACC
Organism: Stenodema calcarata; assembly: GCA_963920205.1. Classification (NCBI taxonomy): domain Eukaryota; kingdom Metazoa; phylum Arthropoda; class Insecta; order Hemiptera; family Miridae; genus Stenodema; species Stenodema calcarata. Next base: position 27,565,659 of record OY986056.1, on the reverse strand, counting down.
TTCAACACAATTCAACGCCAACTGAACAGATAATAAAACGGTGCTAGGAAAACACTTTTACGCAGCGCAATATATTTCACGCTCCTGCCAACGTTTTTCAGGCAAATTCGGTTCCTGCTGCGCAAAAAACCTGTCGCTAGGAAAACAGGCCTTTCCTTTGCAGGTCCCCAACAATTCTTGTCAGAGAGCTGAGTTATGTACAATTTATATTTGGGCACACCAGGAGCACAGGTAATTCTGAGTAAGGTTACAAACAACGAGACAGGTTACTCCACTTCCAGCTCTGAAATCGTTCGCAGTGCAGAATGCGGTTTTACAAGTTCTGAAACTCCCCGGGACTTTCCGTCCCAGTTCTAAAGAATTCCGGATCAGTCAGAACGCGCACTGCGAACGAAGCTTTAGGCTACATATTAAATTCTTATTTTTCGGAAGGAATGTACTACCTATTGACTACTAATACCTTAGTCCATTTCCCACCGTTCAGTTTAAAATAGACAAATTAGATGCCAACATAATAGAGAGTTCCAGGTTACCGCGGTGGTTGTTAGCAAGGTCCCACATGAGAGCGACGCTCTTGTGGTTGTTCGACATACGCGTGATCTTCGTTACAATTCGTGAACTTTCGGCCGACTTCGGATCAGGTGACACTACGGGAACGCCCACCACGGTACCGTGCTAACAGCCACCGTGGTAACCTGTAACTGTAATAACTCTTGTAAGACGAGATGAATCAACGGACTGATATCGTTCTAGCAAATACACGCCTCACACTGGACAGACTAGTCAGAAAGACCACTGGAGCAACCTCGTTCTGGGCTACCTGGCAACCTTCCCATGGGATTTTCTCCAGACCTTTATTTTATAGTTGAACTTTACCAAAGCGTTTAACGTCAATACTGCTCGGTCTCTAAGGTTTTCCAGGGTTGGAAGATATTTAATCGAGAATCTGTATTTTTTTCTCACATGTTCTTCACCCTCACTCATGATCTTACGTTATATCCTTAATAAAATGCCACGGGGCATAAACGTCACACAGGGTGGCCCCGTATAGAATGTTCGCCCTCCCCCAGTTTAATCTTTATGATCTTATTTATTTAATATATTTCCTCTTCTTCCACCCACTATCTACAGAAAGAGACGTGACCAATTTGGGAATCTGGCCAATAAAAGATGAATGTCAATGCAGGGAGAAAAAAATGGAAAAAATAGAATGAACGAGAACAACGGAAGAAAAAAACGTTGTGTTTCTCGAGGAGAAGTCGAAGTGGAACAATGATATATGGTACTCCTACCCGTCCACCTCATCCCTACTCCAGCCATGTAATAACTTTTCTCCCTTATTTTCTTTGTTTTCCTTGTGAAATATAATGGTCGATTCTTCTGACACTCTCGGGCCGTGAAGGAAAATTCCACTGATGTATGGGGTTTATAACTTTATTGTATCAGTTTTTCCGCATCGAGATGCTTATTTGTTTTATTTTTCTAAAATTCTTCTTCGAAAAGGCTTTTAGGATAGGAATTCAAGGATGAATGGCGAATGAACGGAAGTGCGTAATAATAATTATAGTAATTATAAATAAATGTCATTATACGGATCCGTATATTTCAGTAAAATGGTTTTCACAACTGCCAGGAAACAAAAACCTCATAATATCTAAGATTTAATTTTGACTGCTACACCACCTCAGAAATGAGAAAACGGACATTTTTTTAAAAACTACCCAATATCACTATAATAATGATTATAACATAATATGAACCTATATAATATAATGACTATAATATGGTCCTATATAATATAAACCTCATAATATGACTATAATATAATATGACGTCATTTACGACTATATTACAGTCGTATAAGGCGGCAAACGGTACTTCAGAAACTCAACTATTCTACTGAGCGGTTGATTTTTTTTTTTTTTGCAAATATTACTTACTATATGATTAAACATTTTGAGGAATTTTCTACGTTACTTTAATGTTGAATCGATGAAATCAACTTAGACACAAATTTGGTTTCTTAGTCGATTTCATCGATTCATTATTGAAAATGAGAATTATTGAATTGCGAATATTTTTGTCCACCAAAAATGATTGATACTCCGCCGAATATTGTAGGAATGGAAAAATGCAATTCAGATAAAAGTTGAACATTGAATAATATGGACTGCTATTGTCTTTTACTGAAAAGGTCAAAGGTCAAAGATGGGATTTTGATTTTCCCATAATCATGATACTCAAACCTATGGTCTGCTCAAGTTGATATTCCCAGATGTACCTGTAAGAGAACGGCGCATGAAATTCAAATAGGTAACAAGATATATCCGTAATAAATTTCCAATCCGATCGGATCGCGTACATCAATATGCGCGACCCCGATATCGGCTGCGGTATATCAAAGGTAAGTGAATCCCGATCGGGAACACAAATCTTGGTGGTCGCGGGGGATGCACGGTTGTAAATACCAGAATAGTAAAGTAGCTCAAAATAGAAGAGCGGGCGTGAGGCGGTGGTCCACGGAGGCGAAAGAGCTTGAAAAATGGCCGACAGCATTTGAAGGTGTAATAGAAACAGATAACCGAGCGAAGCAGGTGCTAGGGATATAGACTGGGTGATTCCGGCAGGGTGAGCAGGTGGGTAAAGTCTGAGAGACGGAAAATGGCTTAGGCCATAGCCGCTGTGTAAGGGAAAGAGGAAAAGCTTCGTTGGGCACTCACGACTCCTCAATATCGGAGGATTCCCAGGTTTCGACCGTCTTCTGCACCAACCACCGCCATCACCACCAGAGAAACCTCTTACCTCTTTTTACGCTGGTGGAGTCCAACAAAAACACGCCACAGTTCATTTTTCACCGGAGGATTCCCGGAGCATGAGGCAGTCGAAATAAGCGCGAGGCGTCAAAAGACTGATGTTCCTTATACACAAGCCTGAGGGGCCTTCACAGGTCTCTTCATCTGATTATTATGGAATTCCAAAAGTATGAACGAAGAAACCAAAAGAACAGAGCAGCCGACCGGCAAAATATAGAAGAGCTCCAAGAATAGACTTCATCTAAGCAGCCAAATGATTGAAAAGTATTCATTTTGTTTAGAAACAATCCCGGTAGCTATTTTTTATTGGCCGTAAGTAACCTGTTGAAGTTGTGATCAACCGAGAATAAATTACGTTACCGGACCTGATCCCGTGTGAACTTCTCAAACGATTCGAGGGTCTCACGGCAACACCCCACATCGTCACTTTTGGCCAAAATTAGTTATGCATACCATTCGAAACGTCTTCCCCCGGCGGATCGATCTAAGTATAAGTTAGGTACCTAAGTTAGGTAACACTAAATCTCACGATTTATTTTACTGAATTACTAAGTAAACATAGTCATTGGCAGATGGTTTTTTTGGCTCTGCTGAAAAGTCGCCCAAATGACGATGTGGGAAGTTGCCGTGAGACCCTCGAATTGCAGAATTGTCTGATCACTTCTCTATATAAGGTTCTCTAGTATCCCTAATCCATTCAATAATAATTGAATTATGATTAACGTCAAGTATAACAAGTTTTAGATTGTTGAATTAATCGGAACAGTCTTTGGACATTGGACGGCGATTGAATCCATGAATACTTTGCATATACATTTCCACACTTTATTCAGTAGGTTAAAATTTTCACATTCGGAGAATATGCTTACAATGTTATTCCGGAGTAGTAGTTCACTACACAGAGTTTGATACTCATGATATCCAGCGAACAATAATAATTGTTCAATAATTGTAGTATCAAACTCTGTGTAGTGAACTACTACTCCGGAATAACATTGTAAGCATATTCTCCGAATGTGAAAATTTTAACCTACTGAATAAAGTGTGGAAATGTATATGCAAAGTATTCATGGATTCAATCGCCGTCCAATGTCCAAAGACTGTTCCGATTAATTCAACAATCTAAAACTTGTTATACTTGACGTTAATCATAGAATTTCACATTCAGAACGGCTGTAGCGTTGCGAGGCCGATTTGTGGATCACAAATAGGTACCCACGTCGAATGCAAGGCGTACCTATCATAACGAAACACGGCAATCAATATGATTGTTATCAAGAGAACATGATTCCAACTCTGAACGGTTATGGGGAAGAATGATTTTTCAATTGGGCAATTTTCGGTTGAGTGAACATCATCCACCTTCCTCCTCTGCTCAAGCCAGTAGACGTGGCGCAAGTTCGGTGTCATAGATAATAAGGCCCTGCATGAGTTACAAGGCGTGACAGATTCACCAGAGGGGAATAATAATGCTGTTACACGCTGAAGTGAACTCACCTAAAGGGAGCTTCCCGAATAACATCTGCTCCCTGGGTTTTCCTGCCTTTTTGCCATCAACCTTTCCACCACCGTCTCCGAACTATTTCCAAGCAACGAAATTGTAGTTGAAATAAACACGGCTGAAATCCCTACTTTCCAGCGCATCCTGTCAATTAGGTGAATTTTGTTTGCTGTGATATTTCGTAGGTTTAAATGAAAAAAACATCTCAAACGTTTTTGATTTATCGTTTATAACACGAGTTTTTGTTTCCATCGACAAATGGAACACCGATCTACAAATAACCGTTAATCGTACATGAAAAAATAAACTATTTTCTTTAAAATTTCTTTGAAATTTGTATTAAATCGATTTTTATAAAAATTAAAGGGCAAGGGGAAACAAATTCATAAACCATTGATCTAAATCCATCGCTAAATGATCGGTACAGATTTTTCAGTTGTCTTCTGCGATAAGTAATGTAAATTATTATTAGTGGTTAATACAAATTATTAAGAACTAACCATAAATATTAATCATTAACGTTCATTAATAATCAAAAGTTGTTGTTTAAAGTTGTTTTCAATTTTTGACATTAAAATAGTTCTAGGTTTTCTATCGAGTTGAAATTCGGTGTATTAATTGTAGTTAACTTATACTTAAAAACTGGAAAAAAATATTTCATGAATACCATTTACCTATTAGGTACCTACAAATTTCAATTTTTTTAAAAACCCGGTTTTGTCCTCTGACGGATTGTGAGTGATTATCCTCTGAACCCCACCCTCAAGCGGAATGTGGTAAATATTTTACCTTTCAACACTTTTTGTCACCAATAAAAATACAACAATTCCAGGAGATAATAAACCATTGTACAAGACTCAGCAGTATTTTTTACTTTTATGCGGTTAAAGTGTGGAAAAATGAGTCAAAATATGGCGGGACTTTCGTATTTTCAAACCCGGAAAAGTGCGTGAATTTGTCAACCAGCCTTTGCTGCCAACCCTGGAGAGGTAACGGGATGTACTCGTATATCTGCAATATGTTGGGTAGATGTTAACGAAGGTCGGTTTTAAGACAGCAAATATCCAAAGTAAGACTTAACTACATTTCTCCCCCTGAAGGTGATAGTTGAAGTTCCACTGTGGTGTGTTTTTTTTTTTTTTTTTACTGGTGGTATTCTCCCCGAAATAGCTACCCAACCGCATTTATAAACTGAGTGAGTTCAGTATTAACTTTTACAGAGGTCAAGTATCATCGTAACGTTACCTCGGATTTCAATTTTTTCCCAGCAGCCTCTTATATTTAATAAGCTTCGGATAAAAGGGAAGACGGCCGGTGGGGTGGGGGGGGAGGGTTTAAAGTTTCGTCGAAGACTGGGGTTTGAGAAGTGTATCAGTTTGGATATTAAATAACTTAGAGTGGAAGGTTGTGGAAACCCACAGAGTTGGACACCCCTTCACTTCTTCGCGAGAGGTTTCGATGGCAGTGGGTCTGGCGTGTGGAAGAATGGGGGGTGACCTGTCATTGGCAGACTATGACTTAAGCCCTTGCCAAATAGCGAACCACCCTAGAAACATACCCACCAAAGCTTCTGTTCTTCCATCCTTTGCAGTTCAATAGCTCGGGCACCCGCCACCTCGCTTGCTCGTTCTCCGTTATTTATTCACCTCAGTTGAACATAATATTTTTTATTTAGCCCCCCCAGCTTATGAAATTTTCCCATTTTCTCTTCACCAGTTCGTTTCAAATTCAGGAGTTCACAATAGGTTCCCCACTGAAGTGTACTTCACTGAACCGCAATGTATGCAACAGTTTTTTACCCAACATAATTCTAAAGTATTGGGGCAAAAATACACCAGTAACTTCAGGTTCTGTAAGTAATGGTAGCTTCACACCAATAACAGAATCAGTAACTCACTAACAATTTGTGTTGTCCGGGGATTCCAAGGGAGTAGCCATCTCTTCGTTCAACTTCAAAACTCTCACTTTCCTCCACATAAATTGGAATGGTTAAAGTTGCTTTTCTTGTTTAAATTCGATTCTTTGGGTTGACACTGATCGTTCAGTGGTCGCTGGATCGATACAGGTGTTTCTGGTGCACCGGCTTCAACAATAATGGTAATCCTCTGATGTTACTCGCTGTACACTTTTCCCATCTGTCGACCAGTGTACAATAATTGGATCAATAAAACATACAGATACCGATACGGAGTAGAAAACTCCCAAAAGATCGATGATATCACGAAGAACGAAACATTCAGGTAGAAAATCATAATTTTTGCTGTATGCTTTCTTTTCCATCCTTGAGGTTATCGTGGTAACTAACTACCAACTATTCAATCCATTCAATTCTTCAAGTTTCCACTATAGTTACAGGAAAATAACCGCTCAGCGCATCGGTCATTTAACGGTAACGGGTTATGGAAACCATTTCTTGCCCTTGTTGATGTGGTGGTCAGCGGAAGTCTTGATGATCAGTCTCTTTGTTGATGATTCATGGATTGGATGCTTTTCTCTGGGATTGAATGATGAATTAGGTGCAACGTGAGCTTACGATCGATCTTGACCCACGACGAAATTTGAATGAGAATTGTTGAAGTCGATCCAACGAGCACTGAACGACGGTGTGTATTGAATAATTGAGTACCACCAAGAAAGCGCAAAGCTGTATGAAGAGAAAATGAAAAGAGTGAAGATTGAGTTTTCAAGTCACTTTGTGCGATTAGTAGAAGGGAAAGAGGTCGAGATATTTCCCTGATCACTAGGCTGAAGGTGCACTTGAGTTTGAGAGGTTGCCAACTCTCCTTAGGAGCAAGGGTGGAGTGGAGATACTTCTTGATAGAACCTTCTGTTGATTGGAAGGCGGGTAGCGGAACCCACAATTAGCGCCAGTTATTGTAAGTGCCGTAATGGGGGCTCCCTCACAAAGCTTTGGTCTTGACTTCTCCGCTTTTCTCTGCCTTGGAACGGAGGTCGCCCCTTAGTTGCTTTTCCTATCCTTCTCAATTGATTACTCTTTGCCTTTCGAACTGGAAAAACGTACGGTTCTAGTTATATTTTAGGCCCGGGTTCCCAAGGAACTGATCAAATATCGAGCGTCATGCGTCGTGATGAATCATGTTCCAATCAAACGAATTCACCGACTTAGTGTTGAGGGTTCGAACCAACATGTTAAATGACATCGAAAGGTATTGCGAGAAACAAACCAGAATAAAATCCCAGTTGACAGAAATACTTCGTAGGGAACTTTTTAAGTCCTTGTTTCGTATGACTTATGGTACATTGAATCATTTGATACGATGATGGTGTCTAGTTTTACTGCGAAAATTATGAATTCGTAAGTCAACAAGAGGGTTATGACAAATAGGTAACGGTTTTCTCCAACGGCTTTCAATTTTTGGTACAAGAATACAATAATCTACCCTTTGTTGGGCTCTCGAGAGCCTAACAAAGGGTAGAACGGACGTGTTTCTAGCATAGACATATCCTGTCCTCAGCGATAAAACCCCTTTTGGTTTATTATTTTCGATAATGAACCTTTGTAGTCGACCGAGAAAAACAAAAAAAAATTACCCCCCCCCCTCAAAATTTGAGGGTTTACGTTTCAAGATACGTAGATTCCAAAAATTGAATACAAAAACTCTGCAAATTCTCGACACAACGGATTATTATCTTCTTTGTACAGATCACCCTCAGAGCGCCGCGGCGCGCCGGTTCGTAAAGTGGTTCTATTCTTTATAAGGCCTATTATTTATCTAACAAAATCTGATATTTAGGTAAGTTATAAATCTATGTCATTAAATGTTTTTAAATTTTGGACAAATGTTTCCTTAAACTGTTTTTGATTTCCCTCTCCATAGAAATCCCTTTGAACCGGATTTTAAATAAACATTGGTATTACGAGAAAAATCACATGCAGGGTTGCAACACGTTGGGCGGTATAGAGAAGTTGACAGTAGGAGGTAGAAAGCCAAGTTTCATATAGAGAGCTTTACTGTGGCTTTGGTATCTAGTTCTAAATATAAAATGAAATACCGACTTTGTAGGGTCTCTACTGAATCAAAGGTCGTTTGATTCCACCCCACACACTAATAAAATCGAATTCATTGTATTGAGGTCGGTTTGCAAGAAATTCACTGAATTATAACAAGTTGTGCAGAGAAACTTTAGGTGCAAGTTGTGTAAGGAAAAGGTAAAGAGAAAAGGATTTTCGTCCGTTGGATCGTGGATTTTGTTGATTTGCTCAAGTTATTTTTTTGGAGAAGAGGCTTCAATGACGCAGGTAATGAGAATGTGATGTTGATTCATTATACTTTTATTCCGAAAATATATTACATTAAACGACGTGATGCGCAATGGGACAGGAGTTACACAGATACGTCAAAATAAGCTTTGGATCTGTTATGTACATCAGATGGATCCACCAGAGGAAAGCATCGCGTGATTAGATGACAGGGTAAGCCCTTCTGACGCTCGAAGGCTTGGAAAACGGAGGGACGTATATTTTTAAAGGAAGGAAGGTCGGCTGAAAAGTAAGCTACCTACCTGAGATTCATCTTGTGAGAAGGAGCTCTCTCTCAAACCCTCCTCTAAAATAAACCTAAGCCCATCTCGCAAAGTAATTCGGGAGAATGGAGAGGCCTTCGAGGACGGGCGAGAGGGTTTGGGTTAGCGGATGGGCGGGAGAGCAGCGGCGTTGGGTGAGAATCGCCATTAATAAAAGAGACGCATGGAACGGGGCCTAGCATTTCCATCTCACATGGGAAGCATCTCATCATTTTGTTTTTTTCATGATTTTCTCCTTCGCAAAGTGAGTGGCTCTCAAGGGCACGTCTCTACATCAAATATTATGAGTCAGCTATAGAGGGAAATAACGATGGTCGTTCCGAGCGTAAACCGTCCGTTGAACGTGAACATATGGTCAATCAATGGAGGAAACTACGTGAAAATTGACAGACCCACGGAAATTAGACGCTCTTGACGGCTTCATAATCTCCAACCTGCAAGTTCGACACGTGGTACCCAACACTCTCCAATCAATATTAGCACCCTATTTCGCGGATGAAGTGGCAACAAGGCCAACCTCAAATGGTGCTGAACAACATGGCCTACTGGAGATAGGGCAGGTCAACATGGCCTACCTCAAATGGTACTGAACAACATAGCCTACCTCAGATAGGGCTGGTCAACATGGCCTACCTCAAATGGTGCTGAACAACATAGCCTACCCGAGATAGGGCTGGTCAACATGGGCTAGCTCATATTGTGCTGTACAAAATGGCCTAAGTGTTTTTTTTTTTAATTTTGAAGGAGACTCAAAAACTGTTTATTTTTAAAATTTGGGGACATACCTATAGGTGAATGATTGCAATATAGACACTTCTGGGTGCCAGTATATTACACAGACAACTTACGTGATGATGAATAATTTTAATTAATTTTAATTTGGATACCGCTGAATAAAAAAAGTCAATATGCCCAAAAATCTCAGTTAGGCCATGTAATACTGTACTATTTGAGTTAGGCCATGTTGACCAGCCCTATCTCAGGTAGGCCGTGTTGCCACTTCACCCTCGATTTGATGATTTCATGAGTCCACTAATTCTAGTATTACCCCATCAGATATACCTTTGCCTCCATGCAGGAATTATTCGAAAGTTTTGGGTCTATGACTATGGATCAGTAAAAAAGAAAAACTCTGCAAATTCTTGACACAACGGTTCATTATCTTCTTTGTACAGATCACCCTTCTGTCTAGATCACTAGGTCTAAATGTCTAGATCCTAAATGTTATATTAATTATTATTATCAATTATCACTAATTATTAACAATTTTATCAAGTACCTACTGAAAATTATTATAATTTATTGTTAGGTATTAATAATTCGTATTTATTATTAATTATGATTAATTAATACGATATAATTCTGGGGTTTTTAATACTACGTCGGTAATAATTTTTCTATAAAAGAAGTACCTACCAACAAACATTCGAAATTACCTTCATTTCCGTAGCACGAAACGCACCTCAGAACAACAAACTCGACATCACTTAAGCCATATGATGTTCCAAAGAGCTTGTTAGTATGAAAATGGACCTGTATTTCAACAGTTTGATTCACGATCGGGTTGTGAGGCACAATCTTTGAGCCGTCATTGTGAACGAACGGCTGGTCGTACAAAGCTGCGGATGGTCTTAAAAAATTCTACGGAACAAACTCTATCTAAATATGTAATAAAAAACATACCGTTCTATATGAATTTTTCGAGTTTTGGAATTTTCAAAATTTCAAAATTCGTTTTGAACCCCTTCCCCTTGACCTAGGGTTATGAAAAGTTTCGTGGATCATTGTGGGGCTGGTCCAAACCCAGAAACCAAATTTCGTAATTTTAACTCAACGCTAACTGGGCAAAGTGCCTCGGACGGCGGACGGCGTACGGCGGACGGCGTACGGCGGACGGACGGATTTTTTTTATTCGATTTTCTGAATCTACGTATCTTGAAACGTAAACCAACAAATTTTGAGGGGGGGTTAAAAAAATTTTTTCTTTGGGCGATTCCAATGGTTCATTATCGAAGATAATAAACCAAAAACTACTTCTGTAATAATTCATATTATTTCTTAATCCATCAAAACCCAACCAACAAACATTCTAAATTACCTTTTTATTGAAAATAATGAACCACGAGTACTAATGCTGTTTAAACCTAGTGGTTTCCCTCCAGGTTTGTTCGTTCAAATTTGTGATGTCAGGGGAAACCTGATATAAAACATTGCTTCTTCAGACTCACTGGAGTACCCGATTTTGTTAGATGTAGTAACTCCATCGTGTAGACAGTAATTTTCCGTTAGTACCCACAGTTAAGCAATATCAACCACTAAAACACCATTAAAATAAACCGTTAGTTTGATATCTGGTGCTCGCAAATATCGAAAGATTGCTACAACCTTCTGACGGCTGGAGCCATAATAGAGAAGCCCTATCTTAAAAGTTGTGAAGTTTCAAAGCACTGGTTCCATTTGTTATTTCCCGACCATTAAAACTTAGTGAAAAGGCCGCAATATCTTTTACCGTCAATCCGTGAATACAGTGACAAAACGGTCCGTATCACGGTTGGAATACTTGGAGGGGGAAAAAATTATCGGCTGCCATCTGAAGTTGTGAGTTGAACGGATTGATAAAAGTCAACATTTACAATTCAAACCGAATACAAAAAAAAAGTGAAGAAAACTGACTTTTAAATCAGCATGAAGGATGTGGAGAGAGCGGTGAAAAATTCAATGGAGGAAGTTTTGTAGATTTCTTGCGGATGGACACTGACAAACGAGCGGCTAATCCAACTGTGCAGGGCTTTATCCTTTATTCTCCGACGAGCTGGCTGGGGTTGACAAGGGGACAGCCATCTCATCATTCAACAATTATGATGTATCTCGGTAAAAAATCCCATTTTTCTCCATGATCCAACCCGTGACAATGATGTCACTTTGCATAAATTCCTTTCATATTTTCTGACAGGGGAAGGTTCCTCGTAATTTGCCGTGGACGGGAGGAAGGGCAGCTCTTTATACTTATTGGAAAACGGACAACTATAGCCGATCAATGACATTAGGTTATCAACTGAACTGTTGATGGGGCAGCTAGTGCGATAATTCTACATGGTAATCATGTCCGGTTCGAATCGAGATTCACGTACTTCACATTGATCAATACCACGGAATCCTATGTTGTTCTGTACTACAACTTGTATGTTTATACGTTCTGTATGTTCATGAACGACCGATTGAAATTATGAAACTTCGAGAGTAAGAATTGATGTTGAATGTAGTACAACATGATATCTTCGACCATCGGCTCTCAATCGTAATGGCCATAAATTTGATATTGCCGAAGGGTGTAAATCTTGAAATGCAGGCCCATTGAAACATAAGTAACAGTCCCTCGAGTGGGGTTTATAGTTACATCAAACCTTGAGTCAAGTTCTGTGATATCTATGCGGACGGTTTGATTCGAGTAACTACGGCCGTTACTTTGAACGTTAAGATTTTCGTATAAGATTCTGGGTTCAATAGGGAACGCCAGTGTGTCAGAGAATAATTCATTGATGGTAAAAATTAAAAATTGGTGAAGAGAAAATTCTAAATCCCCGTTCGTGTTACGATTTGGTTATTTATTTTAATTTATTTGTGGTGTATTGTGTGGTTGGATAGTTTGACGACGAAGTTACTGGATGGTTTTGCGAAATCATTGGTCGACAATATTCGTATGTTCGATAATTAGAAAGTTTTATTGTAGTAACCCGGACTACGTTGCTGTTGAAGTGAGGGGAGTGAAAAGCGTGCGTTAAGTTATTCGATTTGTATCATTTGCATGAAATACCTACCTAATGATTATCATTGGTTTATAACCTAACATAGTAGGTACCTAATAACAGTTCATCTGCAAAAGAAATAGAGTATGATGAAGTTATGCTTTGCGACAAAGTGTGTATAAAATTTATATTTAATATGCCTTTTGAGTTGTCAAAAACTTCTTTTTTTTCATTTTACCACTCATTATTATTAGGCAAGTACCTGATTTACTACTGAATTCGCTAAAAACAAACACAGAGGTAGGTAACAAGCAGGTTTACCTAACGGATTCCTATGGATATCTGTAAGGATATCTACGGACTTTATTTCCTGAATTTATTTCAATGAGAGAGCGATTTACGGAGCCGGTCTAAGTACTGCTTTCTGTTTGGCCTGTGAGGTAGATGACGTACATTGCTTCCCTCTTCCCGCTCAATACGACTTCAAACCTCTCCAGAAAAATAAGTACCTACCTACTTCTTTGAAAAAGTTAAAAAATTGCTGTAATTCCCTATTGGCTATGGACCCATTGAGTTTCTACGTTATTACCCACCAAAACAAATACTATACAGAGGAACTATTTTCTATAATATTATGCTCTTTAGGGTAAAATGTTCTAAGCGAATCTCGCCCTCGTCTCCAGCGGGAGTCAGTACGACCTTTGATAAAATGTACTCAACTAGCGAACAATTAGGTATGGCCTTTCGCCTCCGATTTAGTCATGTGAAGTATATTGGATACAAAGGTTCGATTGAGAAATCAGAAATATTGCAACGTAAGTTCTTCCTGTGAAATACCTGAGAGAACATGCCCAGGGTTATTATTGTGTAAAATTGCATCGTGCTTACCCTTGAGTGAGGGAACAAAAACTAGAACTATTTCATGATAAAATTTATGATATTTTTGTATTATCCCTGGTTTAAGGAGAGCTTTTAATTATAGTTCACAATTAATTATTCTATTATACTCCATCAAATCCAATTAAATAAATTAAACCGCTCCATTCAACGGAGCATGGTCAGTCAAATTAATGAACCTCCTTTTCGAGAGACTGAGAAGTAGAATATCAGGAATAGGGCTTTTGGAATGGTTTGGGTCGCTCTCTACCTCACCCAGCCATCCCAGTGGGATTCGGTTGTTGGTCTATGGAGATAAGCGGGCCATGTTACTCCCTGTTTTCATGCTTTGTGGTCCTGCCTCCCGAGTGCGGACATGGTTGGTCCCCGCCAACATAAATTATTCCTTATAAAAACCTCTAACGCAGCACGGGGTAGGGACTCCAAATAAATCAACCGATGCCCTTTTCCCTTTCCCTTCCATCTCTTTCCTGTGCCTTTCCTTCTCTATGCTCGCCCTCCCTTCGTCTTCTTCTCCTTCAACCCTCATTGAAGAGTCGTCCCCAAAGCCTTGGGGCCTTTTCTCCTTCAATCGTTTGTCCGCACAAACTCTCTTTCAGCCCCGCATGGGATTCGTGGGAAGGCCAAAACCCCTTTCCAAGGAGAGGAAAAAGGGCGTTGTAAAGAGCTCTTGCAACTTAGCTCAACCTCCTTTGGGTGACCGTGCCTACTGATAGATTCTCCGAAACCATGAACGGTTAATCATCAGCCCACTGTTTCATTTTGCGTGAGGTTTATTTATTTATACCACTGCCAAGATGAAACCGATGGGGGAAAAATTTAGCTAGTTACCATCTCAGAAATGGTTACCTCAATCCCACAACAAACAGGGCAGCGCACGGGATCTAAAATTTGATATGAAATCACTCTCACCCCCATATGAATCCACCAATTCACTCACCATTAGCTAATTTTCGATGAAAAGGAATCTATTGTTCTAGGTCCCATATTTTCAAAACTCGAATATCCGATATTGATACCAAAATCCGTTCCAGACCATCCTAAATTCACTGCCAAAAGATCCCCCCACCCCCCAGGAAAGTACATGTGTTTTGTGGTTAGTTACCGGTGTGTGAGACCGAAAATGTTTTTGTTGAGTTGATAAACAAATCTGAGAAAATTACATTTTTACTAAATTGAGCATTACAATATATTAAATATATATTTTATATTAGATATATAAATTTTATATATCTATTTATTAATTCATTTATTTACGTATGTGTCATTCGAGATTTTGGGGAATTGTAAGGGAGGAAAAAATACCCATAAATTCCAAATATGAAACAGTCTGACAAGTGACACTCTTTTTACAGATTTTTCAACGCTGAACATGATGGTGAAGTCAGAATTGTGATATCGTATTACGATCTCACACTGAAGCACTTTGAAAATGAAAATATGTGGTTGTTACTTGTGATGTTCTTCGCGGTTCATTTGCTCTAATCTGATTTTGGGGAATGAGATATCGCAGTTCTGACTGCCCCACAGGTTTCAGCGTTCAAAAATTTATAAACTGAGGTGATTGTTGGCAAAAAAGGAGACAAAATTTGTTATAAACCCCGTAAAAGGGAGACATTTTACTTAAAACTAGTTATTTCTTCGAAAATTCGTTCTTATAGCCATGATGCATAACTGTGAATTTTCTCTATACTGAGCTTACACTTGTTTTCGTTAACACAAATTTCTCGCATTAGAACTAATATCCCTTCACTACATCAACTGAAATAGATGATAATGTTATACTAAATAATATTTAGAAATATTTTAATACTTGTACCATCTCACTTACTTATAAATATCATATTTTTAATAAGTGTATAGCGCCTTCCGCGATTTCGAGCTCCGTCCCCTTCCAACTTAAAACATTTAATTTATTGTTCAAATGTAATGAATTTTGAAGTAATCTTTTGAAATAGGTACATTCACGTATTATTGACTGTAATAGTGATGCGTTGATTATATGAAGCCTCGAATGTAATAGTGACCTAACTCATGTAGACGTGACGCAGTATGCAAATTAGGATTGTTGTTAATTTTGCAGCTACACCATGGCAAGTTAGTATTCTGGTCACGACATGCTACGAGGTTTAGTCCAATGTAAATTGAGAAGGATTATTCCTCTGGGTCCCTTGGCCGCTCGAGATGCTGCAGTAACCAGAAATTTACCTCGATTATATTGCATTACTTCTGCGAGAATAATTTAGAGCTGCATTGACAGGTCAATAAATAAATAGGTACAGTGTGGGAGACAGCCCTGAAAAATCAATGTTATAATATAACAATTTTATGTAATTTTAATTGATATAATTTTATTTTCATCAGAGTATCCATAGTTACATTGAGCCTGTTCTAGATGTCGTAATGTAATTTCATGTTACTTCCAAATCATGACTTACGTCTTTTTCCTGCTCCCCAACTTCAGGCCAAAAAAAAATGTATTCAATAAGAATACGTCGGGTTTTTACTGTAAATCATGAGATCGTCAAATCAAGCTCAGTATTTATAGTGAGCATGATTTGACGATCTCATGATTATAATCGGAAGCATGGATTGTAAGTTGAGATGCCTAATGTCAACTATCGTTGATGTCTAAAACGTTCTGGTTTTCTATTGGTCCTATTGATTCATTGAACCAAAAGTTAGTGATTTGTGCAATAGGTAATCAAGTGGTCTGAATATGGAACGTCATTGAGGTTTCCAACTGCGGTGTACCATGTTTTGTATCAGGGTGGATCCATTTGAACTCATGCTTAGTATGGACCTATCGAGTAACCCATTCGAAATTCAGGTGTCACTCTCTTGGAAATCGAGATATCCTGCCGAAAAGTTAGACAACTGCTATACTATTGCCCCCATGACCCCCATTACCCCCCCCCCCCTGAATCCACCACTGGTAAAGTAGTTTGTCGTTTAAGTTTTTTGTTTCTCTCTTCTTTTGAGTTGTTTTGGAATAACTTTCAATTCGCTTCCGCATGCCTAACATTACGTTACGATGTGCTCATATAAAACTTCTCCGATATTTCGACACCTTTTCCTCTCCCATCTTTTTCAAAGAACTTTTACCAATTACTCATAAACTGTAAATCTATTTCCACCTCATCTACCCACCTCTATAAATTTCCAACTCTCAACAGCCCATTAAAATCCTCTTGCTTCGCTACCTAAGGGAATTTTTCATTTTATTCTGCCCTCACTACACCCTTGAGCCCGCCTTCCCACTCCAGTTTATCCTTCATACCTCCTCCCTCGCCATCCACTTTTCTCCCTCAAGGTATTTTATAAGGAAATTGGTCTGAGCCAGTTATACAGTATAACAAATCACCTTGGGCCTTGTCCTGGACGGATATTACGTCATCTATTCAGTTCACTGATGTCAATGTGTTATTGTACGTAGACCTCTTTTCAATCTCATATTGGTATTTTGGGATGAAACTAATAAATTGCGACTTCCGTCAAGACGACCTTTTTTGCATATCTATATTTTCGGCTGACCGACGGTGGATCTTCAAAAATAAAATTACCATATCATAGCGCACTATTATAATAGTAGGAGTAAATTGTCGAACTTTCTCGTTTAGAGTTCTTAACCGCTTGGTGAGAACACCCCTTTTTATATTGGGGAAAAATAGTTCCGTTTGATGGTATTATCCACAAAAGCGTTCAAGGCTTGGATGCATGGGTTGTCATTCCAGCCTTGGATGAGAACAGGAGTTATATTCTTTGGATTATCTTTTAATGGTTCATCAATTTCATCATTTTAATTAACGTAGGCACTTGGCATATTCAGATCCATTGAAAGACCTCATTGTCTTGAATAGTCAGCTCAGTTCGCGAAATGTAGTAGAGGCAAACAGGAGAAACTCATTAAGTCAATTTTTGGCGAAATTCGCATTAATATGCCACCTAAATTAATTTTTCATACTCTTTTGAATGGCGTCGTCGGTTTTCGTCTCTGGGTAATCGTTTCCATGGAAATCACGTTATGAGATTCTCACTAAGTCATTTTTTTTCGAAACCTGGAGAAATTAACTACTTAAGTGACTTTTTTGCCGTCTGAAACAACATACTACAGTTGACCTGAAAGTTTTTGATATAAGTACTTTGATTAAAGTTTAATAAAAGCATTGATATTTTTCCAACTTTCAATACCTTACTTACTCAATTAATTTCAAGAATATTTGCAAACTTGGTACTTGCAGAAAAGAAAAATTACCTAATGCCTTTTATTGTAATTTAAAAAATAACTCAATTATTATTAATTGTTAAAATGAATTATTATGAGGTATTTCGATGGGAAAACATCCAAAAATGGCAAAGAGAAAATAAACCTAGTCGTGCTATATCAAATTTTTATCCAAAAGAAATTCATTAAATCAAGTGTCCTTTTAGAAAAATAGTAATTTTACTACATTTAGTATATCTTACATGATTCAGATTGGTCGTGGTACAAATAAAACATCATGAAGGATCACTGGCTCAAATTAGGTTTCTCTAGCTATTTCCGAGCCAAAGCAATCCAACTTCTAAAATCAGAAGAACTTCAATCTCCGTTTTTTCGAAACGGTGTTTTT